>CM035148.1:114491576-115224076 GCA_020205605.1 Panax ginseng | reverse complement strand
CTTATATAATATATTCAGTTATATTTATATATCAATATAATATAATATATATATATATATATATGTGTGTGTGTGTGTGTGTGTGTGTTAATATACATAATTTATTTGTGTTATAACGGAGATGATCAAATGCATACCTCTTTATTTAACATACTTTGTTCACCACTTTTAACGACGGACCGGACGACGGTTTGGTCCGTCGCGTATATTAGAGAACAGTCGTCTTAGTTTTTAGCGACGCATCGAACCATCGCCATAACATATAAATCATTTATCTGTTCTATAGATGTTCTATAACTACTGACCAAATCGTTGCTGAAGATGGTGATGATGGTATGTAAAATAATGAGTATGCATTAGAAACAGAGACTAATATTATAATACAACCTTCATTCCGTCCAACCAAACTACACCCAAGTCTTACAAAAATTGATTCTTTCGATATGGCAGAAGAGGGAGGCCCAGCCAAGGAAAAAGGACTCTGGGCTTGGGTTCTGTGCCCTATCTTCCGAGTTCAATTGGATCGAGCCTGACCGAACGGGTCTAAACCCTAAACTCTATTTCCGCTTCTCTAATTTCCTTTCCTTTCATACTCACAAGTCCCAGTACTATAATGAAGAACACGGCGGTGCTGTACCACTACCCGTGCCCCGACGGCGCCTTTGCCGCATTGGCGGCTCACCTTCACTTGTCTGCTTCTTCCACTCACTCCCTCTTCTTCCCCAACACTTACTCCCCTCTCAGGTATCTCTCCCTGTTTTTAAAAACACACAATTTTACAAAAAACAAAGAATTTCTTAAGTTTTTGCACCAAATTCTGCTAATTTAATGTAATTTTTTTCAGGGTTGAAGAGCTTCCTCTTGACGAAATTGACAATGTTTACCTCCTTGATTTTGTGGGTCCCCCTGGTTTTGTTCAGAATCTCTCTTCCTTATCTGCTGAGAATCTTTGTTGATTACATATATGTTTTACTCTCTCCATTCAAAAAATAGAGTATTATTTGAATAGTCAACTGGCAAAATCTTAACAATTCAAAATTGTTGCCAATTTATTTGATTTTGATTAATAAACTAATTAAACAATATTACTAAGTGAAAAATTGTTATTTCGAAAATTAATATAAATCCTTCACAATTTGAATAAAAAGGATTTCATAAATTAACTAGGATATCAGACTATTGATTCTTTTCCTCATGGTTAGATTTCTGATTTTTTCGTTCTTTTGCTGTCTGAGTTATGCATTTCTATTGATTGTTTTACTCCCCTGCTATGCAGTGTGGTTGTATTAGATCATCACAAAACTGCCCTTGAGACATTGAAGGATGGAACTTCCATTGGGGTGAATGTGATTAGGGTGATAGATATGGATAGGAGTGGGGCTACAATTGCTTTTGATTTTTTCAAGGAAAAGGTCCTTGCTCTAGGTAATAATGATAAAATTGTTCGGGAATTCGAACGTGCACGACCATTGTTTGAATATGTTGAAGACGCTGATCTGTAGAGATGGAATCGTCATAATAGCAAAGCTTTCAGCAGCGGTCTGAAAGATTTGAACATTGAATTCCATGCCAGATTGAACCCTTCCTTATTTCAGCAGGTAATTTTCTTGGCTGTTTAAGTTCATAATATGTTTTATATTTGCCAAAATTAAATGTTTTAATGGAACTTTTGGATGTGGATTGATTCAAATTCAATATCTTTTGCTGCATTTGAGTTTGGGATCAGATTACCTATTAAAATAACTTGGTGTGATCCTTCAAATTAAAAGGAGTTTGAGACTTACATGGGATGTTTGGGAGGAGATTCACTTGGTGAAAAAAGGTAGTATCTTTTGGAAGCGGTAGTGTTAAAGTTACCTGGAGTCCTAGGGTCGCTAGTTTTGGATATATTAGGACTTGTGATTTATTTTCTGTCTCAAAGCTTTCTTTTTGTACTCTAGAGCAGTGTTACCTAACACGCAGTTCGTTTCGGTTTGTGGAACCGATATGGGTACGTGGTACGCTCTATAGGCTGAAACGCAGTAAGCAATAAAGGCTAAAGCGTGGTACACTAGGTAATTTTTGCGAATGCTTATAGTTAGGAATACCCTTAGAATCTAATGCAATAAAACTAAGTTTTATTGAAGAATCTTAGTTGAATCAACAAGTTGATTGTTCTATAAGTGATTTAGTACAAATGTGATGTTTTAGCATCCAATAGAATTTAGACCTTCTTAGGCGATGCCCCCTTTAGACCTTCTTTTCTAAGTAATTATTTCTTATTCAATATAAGAATTTCTAATCTTTCATTGTTCTCTAAATCCTGCATTCCAAGGTGAAGCATCTTCTATAATGTATTTTCTTGTATATTCTGTCCATTTTCTTTGTTCTAATTAGATCTTCACGGAAGCATATTCTAGAATATATTTTCTTGTATATTCTGTCCACTTTCTTTATTCTAATTAGATCTTCATGGAATTTGATAATTTTCTAGTATTGGAGTACTTATTGGGGACTAAGATATTCTTGAAGAAACATATGAAGAATGTTATTTTGTTAAAGTAGACCACTATTTCAACAATGGTATATTACCTTTTCTTTTCTTTTATATACTTTTTGGTTACTTTCTTATTCTAAGACAGGAATGCCATAAACTTTGCAGTTACTTTCAGTGGATCTGGATTCTGTCATAAGTCAAGGCATGATGAGCTTATCACACAAGCAGACACTGATAACTGAGGTTCTTGATCAGTCATATGAGATTTCACTTGGTGGGGGAGACTTTGGACGTTGCTTGGTAAATTTTATATCAAGTTTTAAAATTTGATCGTTTCATGGAATATGTTGTCAAATATCAACTTTCACATTAGGAATCTCTTTTAAAAATGTCTATTGTCATGTAAGCCTTTCAAAAGTACTTGGAGACTTGTAGCGGTAGAATGAACTATTGGTCTTATTACTTCCTAATATGGCTGCTTTGATACAAACACAAGGTAGATAGATAGTTGTACAATTTCTTTCATAATAAAAGAGGAAACATAACAAAATTCTGTTAAGTTTTGAAAATTGAGCATAAAATGAAAGGATATTTTATGATGAGTGATTTTTCTAAGTCAAACCCTACTAATATTTATTGTAATGGTGTTCCTGTTGTAATAGAATCTAGTTTTTAATGATGACAACTCAAACCAATATAAGAATTTATAAGCTATCTCAAATAGTATTTTGCTCGAGTAAGGTGAATAACCTTTAGTCTCTTCTCTCAGTCTCTGTATATATCTCTGATATGACCGATCATAACAATGTGGTCTTTTGTTTAAAATTTGTGAGTTATGGATTCACGTATTTTCTTGTTAAATGAAAATTGATTTGTAAATCTTAATGAATGCTTCTTGGTTGATTTTAATCTGCCTCTTAAGTTAGAAAATTGAATGTCTTGAGAAACTTGTGTGATTTCTTATGGAAAGGAACAGAGGACTTCAAATATTACTTTCTGAGGTGATCGGAGGTTTGTAAGCTAGCGGCTTTGGGAGTTGTGGGCATTCACAATTTGCAAGTGTCTAATAAGGCTTTGAGAAGAAATGGCTGTGGAGATTTATGGTATAGAGCAGATGGAGGAGGAGTTGTTGGGAGATTCGGGCTTGACACTTACAGTTGGAGGTCCTAGGCTTCTTGTTTTCCTCATGGTGTGGAGCAATAAATTTATTATGGGTTCTATTTTGGTGCTTGACGGATAGATGGTGCAATTTTATCAGGATATTTGATGTGGGGATGTGACTGGTGGAGTTATTTACAGACTTGCATCAATTAGCTTGTTATGGTACATGTATTTTAGGGTTAATTGGAGGGAGAGAAATTCCAGTATTTATCAGCAAGGTATATCACATATGCCTTGTTCAGCTGTGGTATTATGTGACTTTTGCAATTTTTGGATCGAGAAATTGATTTTTTCAAAATTATTAATTAGTAGCAAGGAGTGTCAGATATTATACTAGCAGTATTTGGCGCCAAGTTTTCTGCATTTTTAAATCCATGAGGTGTATTCAGGTTCTGAGTTCACTTTTGTGTATTTCCAGATTTCTTTCAGTTTGGGAGAGTATCTACATTGTTTTTTGGGCAGTGTTTCTCTTTCTTGGTGTCACTGGGCATGTCGAATTGCTCTTGAAATACCAACCCCTTATGAGGCATCCTTGCCTCTGACGTGATTCGTCCATGGGCCTACAGTATGAATCACACAATAACTTGACTCCACATGCTGACCTTCGCCCTTGAAACTCGCCATCATCACTCTCCTAGCAATGTCTGTTCATGTAAGCCAATATCACATATCCTCAGCCCTCCCACAACTTAAGGTGATAAAAAATAATATATATATTTTAAAATCTGACACTCTTGTCGTACTTCCAATTGAAGTCCATGCTTCTACATTCACTGATCCAGTGCCTTTCTTTTACCCCTTTAACCATGCTACCATACTTTTCAAGATTTTTAGCCCCTGAAGAACATTTCAGGCTTGACTATCCAGGAAAAATAGATGTTGGCAGTATTTAGCGGTGTTTTATCTAAAAGACAAACTATTTCTTCTACAACTATTCATTAACAATTTGTTTCATAATATGCTACTGTCAAGAGGTGGAAGTAGTTGACTTGTTCCAATAACATTATATGCTAAAAGTTATCATGCACGCGAAGTTTCTGATCTTGTTCAAAATTATAGTTCACCAGTGCCTGAGCATGATATACTTTCCAGAGCTTCTTTTAAATAAAGAACGTAAATTCTAATTTGTTTCTCTTACTTACAGGCTGTTAATGCGGATTCTGTTTCTGAGCTGAGGAGTGAGCTTGGGCACCAGCTAGCTAACAAAAGCTGCAGAATGAGCTTGAGGTATGTTATACTTTATTCTATATCATAAGATTGACACATTTTGTATTTTCTGAATTTTACCTCTCTGATTCTATTCTTTTATCAGCAAGGTATATCACATATGCCTTGTTCAGCTGTGGTATTATGTGACTTTTGCAATTTTGGATCGAGAAATTGATTTTTTCAAAATTATTAATTAGTAGCAAGGAGTGTCAGATATTATACTAGCAGTATTTGGCGCCAAGTTTTCTGCATTTTTAAATCCATGAGGTGTATTCAGGTTCTGAGTTCACTTTTGTGTATTTCCAGATTTCTTTTCAGTTTGGGAGAGTATCTACATTGTTTTTTGGGCAGTGTTTCTCTTCTTGTGTCAACTGGGCATGTCGAATTGCTCTTGAAATACTCAACCCCTTATGAGGCATCCTTGCCTGCTCTGACGGATTCGGTCCATGGGCCTACAGTATGAATCACACAATAAACTTGACTCCACATGCTGACCTTCGCCTTTGAACTCTCGCCATCATCACTCTCCTAGCAATGTCTGTTCATGTAAGCCAATATCACATATCCTCAGCCCTCCCACAACTTAAGGTGATAAAAATAATATATATATTTTAAAATCTGACACCTTTGTCGCATTTCCAATTGAAGTCCATGCTTCCTACATTCACTGATCCAGTGCCTTTCTTTACCCCTTTAACCATGCTACCATACTTTTCAAGATTTTTAGCCCCTGAAGAACATTTCAGGCTTGACTATCCAGGAAAATAGATGTTGGCAGTATTTAGCGGTGTTTTATCTAAAAGACAAACTATTTCTTCTACAACTATTCATTAACAATTTGTTTCATAATATGCTACTGTCAAGAGGTGGAAGAAGGACTTGTTCCAATAACATTATATGCTAAAAGTTATCATGCACGCCAAGTTTCTGATCTTGTTCAAAATTATAGTTCACCAGTGCCTGAGCATGATATACTTTCCAGAGCTTCTTTAAATAAAGAACGAAATTCTAATTTGTTTCTCTTACTTACAGGCTGTTAATGCGGATTCTGTTTCTGAGCTGAGGAGTGAGCTTGGGCACCAGCTAGCTAACAAAAAGCTGCAGAATGAGCTTGAGGTATGTTATACTTTATTCTATATCATAAGATTGACACATTTTGTATTTTCTGAATTTTACCTCTCTGATTCTATTCTTCTTTAATTTGTACAGATTCCTTTGTGCTGAAAATATGTTTCATCACACGTTCAACTTCATTACCAATTTCAATTTCATTCCCATCCTTCTTTTCAACGAAATTCAACACATCATCACCATCATTATTCTTATTCAGTTTTGAACCATCATCAACATCCTCATCAACATGGGGTTCTTCCACCATAACATCATGTTCACACTCTTTAATAACTTCAGTTTCAACCTCATCATTCTTCTCATCCACTTTCAACCCATAATCACCATCATCATTATCATTATAATTTCCTTTAACAACATCATCATCATCATTATAATTTCCTTTAACACCACCTGTTTGTCCCCAACGTCTTTGATCGCGCGTAACTCATCTCTAATAATGGACCTAAAGTCCCTGCATAACTGAACATATAAAATTTGCATTTCATCTCTAATATCAGCCCGCAATTTTTCAACTTCTTTATTCATTTAAGAAACTTTCTTCTTCAATGGCCTAAACTGTGCATCAATTGCCTCTTTAACGTCAGATATATCAAACTCAATGTTGTGAAGCTTCATTTTAATTTCAACTTTCTTGTCACCATCCTTCCTATTAAAAAAGTGAAGTCCGCCCAAATCAAGTCGATCTTCCTCACAGAATCAACTTTTTATTTCAAGAATCATGAATCACATATCGTGAATTGTTAACAAATTTAATTAATCAAATTTGTATGAATATTCAAAACTACATGTAGAATAAAAAATCATTCTTTCATTTTCAAACGTCTTTTCAAAGATTCAGTCAGACAAAGAGTATTTTGTCATCTTAAACGTATTTTTTCTTAAGAAAATATTCCCATCTCAAGAATCAAAATCACATCCAAAAAATCAAATCTTTATTTGTCAATCCCATCTTAAACGTCAAATCCTTTTCTCCCCAAATAATTTGCCAGCAAATCAAAATTATATCGCCATAATTGTTCGCAAATGTTTCCAAATTTCAACTTTCCTTCAAATTGGACTCTGAACTTCGTGTTGAATTCTCCTAAACATCCCAACTGCAAATAAATCATTCTTACATATTCAAACTCACTAAATTAGTTGGTAACAAGTAAATAATATAAAACCTTTTATAAATATATCACCAACGAATAATCAATACACGATAAATAATTAACATGGTGCTCCAAATGCATACTTACGCAAAATACATGCAAACTAAATAATATAAAGTAATTAAAAGGAATCAGCAAATAATCACAAATCAAAACAAAATTAAATAAATAAATTAAATAAACAAACATTTATATTCCTTATTAATTACACTCAAAACATGTTCAATATCAAATCACACAATTCACCATGCTCTCATCACCATGGATCATCACTATTCTATCTATCGTAAATTTCCTTTGTCATCCTTCTTTCTTCATTAACAATCTTTCATAGTCATTTTAGACTTCACTTTTTTTTTCTATCATTCTCCTCTAAAATATAAAAACAACAAAAAACAAAATACAACTCAAACAATAACATTAAATAAATATTCACTATAAATTTTAACATTTTCAAATCATTAATATTACTGCTTAATTATGATTATATAATTATAATAATAAAATGTCAATGTAATATTTTTGTAATTATTTTATGGATGTGTGATTTAATGATAAATATATTAGTACATTTTTGAAAATAATTACAAAAATCACACATCCATAAAATAATTACAAAAATGTTACACTGTCATTTTTATTTACAATGTTAATACAATTATAAGTCCTAATTTAAGGGAGTAATATTAATGTAATCGATACGACAAATTAGTGTCCAACTTAAAATAGTTTTTTTTGAAACCCGTGATAACCGGCCCACTATTATCTCAGATAGACTCTTCGTTCAAACCCTTGTTCGTATGTCAAACCCTTTTTTGAATTTTTGTTCGTAGGTATTATTCTTCTCTATCGGGTCGCTTCTCGTGTCGATCGTTACTCGTCTGTCTTGTTTAGTTGCCGCCATCTTCGATTCATCATCATTGCTACTTGTTACCGTTATCGCATGCTGGTTTAGTTGGTTTATTCTTCTCCCTTTATCGATTCCGGTGGTTATTATTGTTTCAGGTAAGTAATTTCTAAATAGTTTAATGTATTATCTATTAAAATAGTTTTCTAACTCAATATTTGAGTTTGTGTTGTTTTTATGTTTTGTATAGAATGGTTGATACAAGTAAGAAGGATGGAAAGAGGAAAAGAATCACGGAGGGTGAAGTTGTTAAGGACTTGAAGAAGTTTGATGTGGAGAGGAAGGGGAAGGGGAAGGATGTAGGTCAGAAATCGACAAAGAATGTGAGAATAGGTTGGTAATACATAGTGATATCAAACATTCTGAAGTGCAGTTAGATTCTGATTTTGATGTCCCTGTTAAGACCGAAGGTCAAGTCATTAGCCAGAAGTCAGAAGATAATTCCAATACAAAGAATTTTAAAGGTGTGTTAATTTAAATTTTGTTATTGTTACGATCATATAAATGTTTGGTTTCTTAGTTAGTATGTTTTTGATTACTGTTAGATTTTGAATTGGATACTATTTGTGTTCCATCGATTTGGTATTTTTAGTTACTTTTTTATGTTGTTATGGTTACCATGTATTTGCATAGTATACATGATTTTACTAAACTGATTTTAGGGTAAATGTTGTTTTATGTATTGGTTACCATTAAAAGATGTTTTGGTTACTATCATATAATTGTTCGGTTACTTGTTTAGTATGTTTTTGGTTACTGTAAGCTTATGATTTTGATAACATTTTTGTTCCCTTGAGTTGGGACTTTGGTTACTGTTTTATGTTGTTCTGGTTACCATGTATTTGCTTAGTATACATGTGTTGACTAAAATATGGTTGATTTATATGTTTGTTTATGTATTGGTTACCATGAAAATATGTTTTGGTTACTATCATATAACTGTTTGGTTACTTGTTTAATATTTTGTTTGTTACTGTTTGCTTATGATTTTGAAACTATTCTTGTTCCCTTAATTTGGGATTTTGGTTACCATGTATTTGTGTAGTATACATTGGTTGGCTGAACTGGATTTGGTCTACATGTTGATCATGTGTCGGTTATCATGAAAACATTGTTTGGTTACTATGATATAACTGTTCGGTTATTTTGTCAATATATTTTTTTTGGTCTACATGTTTTTGTTACCTTTAATTTATGTTTGGGTAATATTATATATAACTGTTTGGTTACTGCTTTATTATGTTATAGTTTCTGTTATATTATGATATGACAACTATTATTGTGCAGTCAATGTGGAATGTTGATTACTTTTTATAGTCTGTTTTGGCTACTGTGTAATTGATATATTATGTTTTGGTTAGTATGATATTATTTGTTGGTTAATATTTAACTGTTTATGGTATAAATATTGTTTATATTGGTTACTAATAACTGTGCATATCTGATTTTGTTAATTTGCAGTTATGAGATCTTTACTATTAGGAATGCAACAGAAAATTCACTGGAAAAGTTATATATTGATGCGACATGGAAGTCCCCAGCATTATTGCCAAGAAATTGAACCAAAGTCAGTTGGAGAAGTTTAAGGCAACATGTTTTGGGAATTTTTTGGAGTTTGGTGAGCACCAAATTTATTCCTAGATTATTCACCACGCTCTTGTAAGGGAGGTTCGCCAGAGAGATGATGGTGAAATGTGGTTTTTGTTCGGGGAGAAAAGGGTTAGGTTTGGTTTATCTGAGTTTTGTCTGATTTCTGGGTTGAGATGGCAAGGTGAGGATGATATAACTGCATAAAAAGGTATGGAGAATATGCTTATTGGAAAGTTTTTTGGGGACGAAGCTGTGACGCGTATTAGTATAGGTAGGGTATATATGAAGACAGTTTTTGATGACGATGATGATGTTAATGATTTTGTTGGTCTTTAATTTTATTATATCCACAGTTTTTGAAAATATGTGGATGGGGCAATGGTTAATTTTTTATGTTATGGTGATGTTAGTAGTTTTCCTTGAGGAAAAGTCATGTTTGAGATGACAAAATACTCTTTCTGCAATGCTTTGAAGGGGCGTTTGAAGAATGGAAGGAATGGTGGTCCAACATTTAATTTCTACAAGGATCATTATACCAAATTGTACAAGTTGAATGAGATTCCTTATGTAGTCCAAGTGTTTATGTTTGAAACCATTCCGACATTCAAAACTCAGGGTATATACAATGACGAGCATCCGTCGGATGTCCGTTTATTTAAATGGAAGGAGCTAGTGAAGCCCCTTACAAATGACAAGTTGAATGATCTAGTATTTTGTTCTGGACAGGTATGCAGTTTACTACTAAGAATGTAATTGGTTACCTTTAGTTATATAATTGGTTACTGATTATATTTTGTGAAGTTTACTATTAACAAAGTAGTTAGTTACCTTTATATACACATTTGGTTACTGATTATTTTATATGCATGTTAATAATAACAATGTTGTTGGTTGCTTGAATATTCACATTTGGTTACTGATTAGATTACATTTAGGTTACTAATAACAATGTTGTTGGTTACCCAGATATACATATTTGGTTACCTTTAAACATTTATTTTGTTACTGATTACTATACATTTGGTTACCTGTATATATGTATTTGGTTACTGATTATGTTTTATGATTCTTTATTTACTGTTTTTTTACTGTAATTGTACATTGTTTGTTAGATGCTATACTAAAGTCTAATTATTATTTTTCAGCTGAGGATAAAAAGTTTGATTACCACGGCCGATATACAACAACGTTTGGATCGGCTGGTTCATTGTCTACTGCCGTGGGTGCTAGTCAAACACTTGCACGTCTTTCTGCATTTTCCAAAGTATGCATTGATATGTCTTCAAAATTTGAAGAGGCATTGTTTGAACAATGGTTTAAAATTGGACTAAACAACAGGAAAAAGGTTTGTTTTTTGTTGTTTACAATGTTATAGTTTTTTATGAAACAAATAAATTTGTTTTACTGTAGAATCATATGGTAAATATTAAATGAATGTTATGGTTACTGCTATTTTATTTTCTGGTTACTATTATTTATGTTTTGGTTAGCTTTTTGTTATGTATTGGTTACTATTTGATTATGGTTATGATATTAATATTTGTTGGTTATCAGGTTACTGTTTACAATTAAATTGTTGATTAATATGTTATTTATTGACTGCTCAAGTCTGATTTTGGGTAGTGTGTATACTAATACGGTAATTGTTAATGATAGCGTGTATACTAATATGCTTTTATATTGAAGGACTGACAAATTCCATGGAAAGAACGATAAAATTGAACCTACTTTTGTATTTGGGTCTGTCCCACTATCATCAAAAATGTGTTTCTACAAGTTAAAGACTCCTGGGCAGTGGTTAGACGACGATGTGAGTTCTTTTTTAAAAAAATTATGTTTTTGTAGTTATGGTTGCATTATTTAGTTACATTCATTACATACTTACATTTTTCAGCAACTTATAATATTATATATATATATATATATATATATATATATATATATGTATATATATATATTTTGGTTCAGCACATCAATCTTGCGTTATATTATTTTAAAAATCGGCGGACATTAGATAATAGTGTTCATATAATTGCAACGACCATTGATTGTTGGTTTCATGGCAAGATGACCGCTCTTTTCGAGGAGTATACAAGTAAAAATGCAGATAAGAGTGTTTTGTCTGGGGAGGGTGATGCTGCTGAATACATCCATGGGATGTTCATGGATGTCAACACACCATGGAGAAACGTTTGATTATGTGTTCCCCATTCACATGTTATCACCGGACCATTGATTTTTGTTGACGTTTGATGTGCATCGTAGACGTCGAACTGTTTATAATTCTCTGCAGCCAAAAAGAAAATTCATGCAAACAAAAATTATGGATGTTTGTGAGCCATACATCTTCATTCTTCCCACTTAACTGTGCAAAAGTGGTTTTTGGAAGGATAGGTCTGACATTGACTTTAGCAGTGAACCGCATCGCAAAAATGAGAAAGATGATATAATTGAGTTGGAATTTGCAGAGGCGGTTCCTGAACAAGTCGAGGGGTAAAGGTTACATTGTTTATATTTTTTTAATTATTACATATAGGTTGATTTTATTTTTGATTTTGATTATCTTTTGTCTGTTTGTACAGTGATTGTGGGATGTTCACGATTTATTTTGCTGAGCATGTCATTCATCAGAAGTTTGATGAAATTCCTATTCCATTCTCCGTTGCGCAGTATCGGAAGAAGTTATGCACAAACCTATATATGCATGTAAGGAACAAACAGTTGGAGGGATATGAGACTGACAAAGAATTTTCAAGAAGATTTGTTCCTGATTTTGTTGTTTTGTCTTTATGAATTGTGTTTTGTATTTATTTTTTTTGGGAATATACACCAACATTTTTGTATGGTTTATGAGTTTGTGATGTTTATTGGATCTTATGTAGATGAGATTACATATTTGATTATATTAGCAGTAATGAAAGTAATATTGTTTGTTGGTTGGTATTTGTTTCTTTTAAGTTGTGTTTGTTACATTATTTTGAAATATACAGTTGGTAACCAATCATGTATAAAAGGGTAACCAGCTAATGATTTGATAGTAATCAGAGAGTTACAAGCTTGTATCAAGACATATATCAATTGTTAAATGTACATGTGTGAGTATACATGGGTTGCCTAAACAAACAATATCACTTTCATTACAGGTTGATGGATATACAGGTTGCTTATGTTTTGGTTACCATTAAAAATTGTTATGGTTACTGTTATGTAATTATTTGGTTACTTATTTATTATATTTTGTTTACTGTTATTTAATGGCTTTTCACTATTATTATTGTGCAATCAATGAGAGATTTTTGTTAATTTTTTATTTTTTATTTTGGTTAATATGTAATTGTTTATTATACATGTTTGCCTAAGATGGATTCTTGTTTTGTTCTAGTTACCATTATTTTTATTATAGAGGTAACCATTTTATTTTTTATAAGTAAACAAATTGACATAAAATTTGTTAAAATCAGCATATATCATCTATTTAAGTTGAAATGTTAGGTTGGTATCCAAACCTACATATATATGTTAACTTAGGTTGATATATGTTAACAATTTTTTGTTGTTGGTAACCAAACAGTTATAAGTTTGTATCACGAATGTTATAAAGTGTTAAATGTATGTTTTTTATTTAGTCATCATGATGGAATAAGAAATTTTAATTAAGAGTTCTCATTAATATATATGATGATCATTTATAAACTCATATTAAAATAAAGATATTTTTGAGATGTAAAGTTGGTATCCAAACCTGCATATAAGGGTAACCATTTTAGTTTAGGCTAGTAACTAAATAATTTACATAAAAATATTTTAGAATAGTTAACAATTATTCAATGTATATGTTTGCTTTATATTGACAACTCATAATGAAATCAGAAATCAAAATATTAATGAATAACAATTTTGGTTACTGTACACAATCAAAAATGTTACCAATCATGTGGTTGATGGTTACTCACAGTAAACAATTATACATTCATGTATTTACACTCTTAATGTAACGACACTATATCAGACCTTTTTTTTGGGTCTTAAAATCGGTGGATTATTGCATGTTTTCCTGTTGTGTCCTTTTTCTTGGCACGTGCTGCATTTGTTTTGAATTTTTATTTCAGATCCGTGTTTGTACCTCCCTATTTTTGGTCTCCCCGCTGGTCTTCTTGTGTTCGGTGGTTTTATACATATGTTTCTTACTTCTTCTGATACATCCCAGTTTTCTTTGTCATCTAACAGCATGATGGAAGCTGAATATGTATCGACCAAAGTTGTTTTAGAGTAATTTTTTGAGCAAAACTCAAAATAACTCAAATTTTGCTTGCTCATAACAGCAGCAACGTGCAGACAAGGCAACTCATGGTACTAAAATTTACGGCATGTGCATGTCTTTTGTTCGATGTCCACAATATATTGTTTAACGACATTATAAACAGTGAAAATCACTAAGTTGATGTCTCAACCTACAACACAAATTAAGTGTGTCGTTAGAATAAAGTACAATTGGAATCATTTTCATTGTCTGAAAACAGAATAAATATAGTAAAGTAAACAAATCAATGTTATCCAGTAACCAAACTATATAATGTTAGTAACCAGAACATAAAACACATTTGTACATTCATCTTACAGAACAGTAACCATTTGTAGCTAACATGTAATCATGAATATAAAAAACATCAGTACAAGTGCACATGAATATGCTTTAGCAACCAAATATACAGTAACCAATTAACTATTACACAACACCCAATGTATACAATTAGATTAACAGTTGCATGAATGTAACCAATGTAGTCAATAAGTTACCACAAATATAAAAGAAACAATTATAAAACACAATAACATTATAATTTTACAGAGTAACCAAGTCAGCATTAATCAATAACCAGTATAATGTTACACAGTAACCAAGTCAGCATTAGTTAGTAACCATTATATTGTTACACAGTAAGCAATTTAGTAATAGTCAGTAACCAATATAATGTTGCACAATAACTAAGTTAGCATTAATCAGTAACCAAATAAGTATTAGTTAGTAATTTCATGCAATAACGATTATAATTTTACCCAATAACCAAGTTAGTATTAG
Organism: Panax ginseng; assembly: GCA_020205605.1. Classification (NCBI taxonomy): domain Eukaryota; kingdom Viridiplantae; phylum Streptophyta; class Magnoliopsida; order Apiales; family Araliaceae; genus Panax; species Panax ginseng. Next base: position 115,209,368 of record CM035148.1, on the reverse strand, counting down.
TCAGTATAATGTTACACAGTAACCAAGTCAGCACTAGTCAGTAACCATTATATTGTTAAACAGTAAGCAATTCAGTATTAGTCAGTAACCAATATAATGTTGCACATTAACTAAGTTAGCATTAGTTAGCAACCAAGTCAGTATTAGTCAGTAATAATTGCAGTTATTTTTAATGTTTCCATAAAATGTAAATGCAAATTAGGATGCAATAATTTAAAATTTGTATTAATTACCTTGAATGTCTTTGATTTAATGATATTAGATTGCAACCTTCCCTCAGTTGTTGTGGAAAGTGTTGTGAATGTTGATATGGCTGCTTGTTTGTTTGTGAAATACCATCTTTGAACCAGACAACGTAGGCATTCAATCATTGACGCAACTGGAAGATCCCTGATAAACTTGATTGCATTGTTAATAGATTCGGCGGTGTTTGAAGTCATTGTTGAGTATCTGCTTACAGTCCCATGGAGCCTGGTGCACTTCTCCAACTTGACCTCTTCCTCCAAATATGTCCTTATTCGAGGATCAATGGCATCAAGTTCAGCTATGTGTTTGTTGAATTGTTCAACAGTGTAAGCTCTACAAGCCCCGTTGTAAGCCTATTTAAGTTCTTCTCCTCTCTTTTTGAATTTATTTTTTATATTTTTCAGTATATGGTATGTGCATGAACCATGCATGACATCCGGAAACACAAAATTCAGTCCTTGTATAATGGCTTCATGTCTATCTGAAATAATGCATTGGCCTTCCCTAACTCCACAAGCAATTCTCAAATTTACGAAAAACCAACTCCAAGACAATTCATTTTCGCTGTCAACCACTGCAAAAGCAATCGGAACAATGTTTTGATTTGCATCTTGTGTGCTTGCTATCAGTAGTGTCCCCTCGTAAGTTGATTGTATGAACGTGCCATTGATTACAATGATTGGAAAACAATTGTGCCATGCTTGAATGGATGCTCCAATGGCAAAGAATAAATACTTGAAACGACCATTTGTTTCCAACTCAAGGGCTATGACGGAACCTGATATGAAACATTAGCATTATCATTTGAATTACAAGTATTATACAGTATCCAAATCACTAGTAATCGGTAACCATTCATGTGGTTAATGGTATCCAACTAATTACCATATTAATGTTTCCAATACGGTGCATTTGGTGTACAGAATTTAATTAATGTGTAATCTTTTGTGTAGATATTTTTGATACACAAAATATTAATTCACATAGGTTGATTGTACAGTACATTTAGTAACTAAACATGCATATTAAGGTAACCAAATCAGTTGACCCAACCAACTAATCATGAAAAACCAATAAAATGTTTTAAAGTGTTACCTGGATTTGTTTTCTTCAGCATGTGTAACCATGATGGGATCAGTGAGTAGTCGTGTGGATTTTCTCTCACCTTTTCTAACGCTTTCTCCTTCGATCTCCATGCTTTTTGGTAAGAGATAGACACATTATATTCTGGCATCATGTCCTCCACAATATCGGTTGGTGTGTATATTTTTTTTCAAATTTGTTAATTTGTGCATTATGCATTCACTGACCAACTCACTATTTACCTGTCTGTGGTCTCCCAGCAATACGTTGACTGAACACGTGTGGATGTCATTGAATTCTCTCACCTTGAACATACTGGTTTTTCAAAAACTTGATGCTCTCATCTTCCATCTACAATTTTCATCATCTACGCACACTAGCATAAAGTCTCTATGACCTGTTCGTTGAGCTTTGTGTTGTCTATTTTTCCTGATTGAATGCAACCTCATAGCTTGTGATAGGATTTTTTTGTCTTTGTAGGTTTGATGTAATTTTACTTCACGTTCATTCGGATCTGATATTACATCATCATATCGTTCTTCTGTGTATAATTTGTCATGTTGTTTGTCTCATTGTTGTTCAATAATTTCCATTGCAAGCTGATCAACATATTGCGTTCCAATTTGGCAATCTTGTGTTGCTAGTGGAACTAGTGCTGAATTCCCTTGTGTTGATCTGATTGGCGTTACATCGTGAATTATAGTTTCTTCTACATTTGTCAAGTTATGCAAGATTGTTGTGCGTCCCCTTCTGTGTTTAATATCTATAATCAGTGAGAATTTACTTTGTTCATCAGATTTTCTATTGACTTCAATAAAGAATTTTAAGGTTGCTTCATCTGATATACTGATCGGTGGAATGTCGCTTCTAATCTAAAATTTGATTGACAATGTTGTTGCGTTTGTGTCTCAGTCAGTAATGCCTTTGCATATTATGTTTTGCATTTCTCGAAGCGAACTAGTTGATGGAACTAGTATCTTGCAGTAACTTCAAATTTGGTGTATTAGTTACTATCACCCTATGTCTCAATTGAAATAAAGTACTTTGGAATCATCTCCATTATCATCAACGTAATAAGTATTGTAAAGTAACCAAATCAATGTTAGCCAAGAACAAACTACATAATGTTAGTAACTGAACATAAAACACATTTGTACATTCATCTTACAATGAAAATAATCAGTATATTGATATTTTTTAACAATTAAATTATAAAAGTTATATGAAGGTAACCAATGTAGCCAATAATTAACCATTATAATAAAATAAACCAATATAAAACACCATAATATTATACAATAATCGTTACAACATTATACAGTAACCAAATCCAATTTAGACAGTACCCAACACATATTTATTTAGTAACCACAAGATAAACACATTATCCATTGCATTTTTTATAGTCAGAAACAACCAGTATAATTTGTTTGTTACCAACTAAAGGCTAATTATTGTAAGAATGTAACCACTATTGCTTACAAGTAACCATTAATATAAATAACATAAGTACAAGTGTACATTAATATGCTTCAGTAACCAATTAATCAGTATACAACAATCAATATATATAAGTATAATCAGATTAACAGTTGCATGATGGTAACCAATGTAGTCAATAAGTAACCTCCAATATAAAAGAAACAATTATAAAACAATATAACATTATAATCTTACACAGTAACCAGGTCAGCACTAATGAGTAACCATTATAATTTTATATAGTAACCTAGTCAGTATTATTCAGTAACCAATATAATGTTAAACAGTAACCAAGTCAGCATTAGTCAGTAACCAAGTCATCATTTTTCAATAACCAAGTCAGCATTAGTCAGTAATATTATGTAGTCACCATTATAATTTTACACAGCAACCAAGTCAGTAACCATTATAATGTTACACAGTAACCAAGTTAGCATTAATCAGTAACCAATATAATGTTACACAGTAACCAAGTCAGCATTAGTAAGTAACCAAGTCAGCATTAGTCAGTAATATTATGTAGTAACCAAGATAGCATTAGACAGTAACCAAGACAACATTAGACATCATAATGCTACACAGTAACCAAGACAACATTAGACAGTAATCAGCGTGTTGCAGGAAGGTAACCAATGTATTTGATGAATAACCATTAATATATAAAAAATCAGTAGAACTTATTTAAAAATTTTAAAGCAATCAAATAAACATTATTCAGCAACCAAATTTATAATAAACAGTAACCAATTTATATCTATTTAGTAACCATAATATAAAACATATTTTCAAATGCATTTTGCAATCAAAACATTCAGTATTCTTACTTTGTGACCAGTTTTTAGTGCGAAAAACTTAAGAAAGGTAACTAGTATATATAAGTATAATCAATTAATCAGTATACAACAACCAATATATATAAGTATAATCAGATTAACAGTTGCATGATGGTATCCAATGTAGTCAATAAGTAACCTCCAATATAAAAGAAACAATTATAAAATAATATAACATTATAATCTTACACAGTAACCAGGTCAGCACTAATGAGTAACCATTATAATTTTACATAGTAACCTAGTCAGTATTATTCAGTAACCAATATAATGTTAAACAGTAACCAAGTCAGCATTAGTCAGTAACCAAGTCATCAGTTTTCAATAACCAAGTCAACATTAGTCAGTAATATTATGCAGTAACCATTATAATTTTACACAACAACGAAGTCAGTAACCATTATAATGTTACACAGTAACCAAGTTAGCATTAATCAGTAACCAATATAATGTTACACAGTAACCAAGACAACATTAGTAAGTAACCAAGTCAGCATTAGTCAGTAATATTATGCAGTAACCAAGACAACATTAGACAGTAACCAAGATAACATTAGACAGCATAATGCTACACAATAACCAAGACTGACATTAGACAAGAATAAAAGACATATTGCGGGGAAGGTAACCAATGTATTGGATGAGTAACCATTAATATAAAAAAAATCAGTAGAACTCATTTAAAAATTTTAAAGCAATCAAATAAACATTATTCAGCAACCAAATTTATAATAAACAGTAACCAATTTATATATATTTAGTAACCATAATATAAAACATATTTTCAAATGCATTTTGCAATTAAAACATTCAGTATTCTTACTTTGTGACCATTTTTTAATGCGAAAAACTTAAGAAAGGTAACTAATATAGGAATTCGTAGTACCCATAGGTAACTATATGCATATAAATTTTAAATTCACATACCTCAGTATTCAAATTTGTATCGAAATTGCTGTTGATCTTGTAATCAACAATCACTCCGTGGTCGTAAGTTTTCGGTTACTGAACTTGAAGAAGTTGTTGATTTTCTATGCTATTTTCCGATCTCAGAGTTGCGTCGCGACAAAAGGTTTCGTGATCTCCGATCTCAGAGTCGCGACAAAAGATTTTGTCTTCTCCGATAGATTTGTCGTTGATCTGTTGTTCCGATATCAAAGTTGCATGAATTTAGGTGCGGTTAGTTGCAAATATGAAAGTCGGTAACTGACATGTAGGAGTTAATGATACGTGATTTTAGCAACGTAATATTGTGTGTTATTTTTATAATTATTTTGTGTGTTTTATTTTTGTAATTACTTTCTAATTGTTGTATATTAGTGTTAAGGACCCTAAATAAAAATAGTTAACCAACCTATTTGGTTTCAGTTAATATAGTTTGACCCAACAATTAACTAACTATATTGTCAGGTATATCCTTAACTCATCTTTTGTTTGTGTTTAATAAAAAGAATATTAAAACTTATTTATTTTACACTTCAGCTGCCAAATCAAGTGACATATGAATAGTTGTTACTTGTTAACCATGATTTTAAGTTCAGATAAATTTTATATTCTGTTGTTAAAAAATATTCTTAATAATCTCTAGCTGTGAATAAAGTGACTCTCTTTAATAGTTGAAGCCATCTTGATGTATTTGTGTCACAATATATTTTCATTATTTTTATATTTATCACTCCTAAATACGATTTTTATTATTTTACCTCTTTGAAAAAATTCAAAATTATTATAAATTAATTTAATATTACTTAATATTATAAAAAAAATACTTCATTCAGTCAAAAAAATTACAGTTGACCATTAAGCCTAAAAATCTGACTAATTCAGCCATTCAGATGAATTTTATTCAAAACAAACGCATTGAATGACTGACCGATTCAGCCATCCAACTCTATTCAATTCCATTCAACTCTAAACAAACACCTCCTTACTCTAATGTTCTTTTACATAGTATTTAATTTATTTTAAACCTACTGCGTTCAAAGAAAAATAGTTTAAACTAAAACAAACCAAACTTTTGATACAACTGGGAGGTTAGGACTTTAGGGGACTTGAAACTCATCCGTTGTTATCATTAAACCCCTTAAAGAACCCAAAACCCCCTAAAAAATAAAAAATAAAATAAAACCTAGCATCCCCAAGATTTAAGTCAAATCCAACGACTTTTCAATACTCACTAGTGCCATCTTGGAAAGATTTGATCTCATGGTATCACTAAGACAAAGCCTTATGTTCGTAATTTTATTATTAACGAGTGATTTAGTTGTCATTTTAGAAAGATTTGATCCCATGGTATCACTATGACAAAAGCCTTCGGTTCGTGATTTTATTATAACAAGTGATTTGGTTGAACAAAATTATTTTAAAATGAAATAGAATGATGGTCAAAATCAGAATCAGACCATAATAAAACACTTCTTTAACACATTTGGTACATTACCTAATATTTAAATCGAAATAAATTAAAATAGAATATAATAATCAAATTATCGCTAATTAACTAACTAACTAACTAACTAACCAACTAACTAACTGTGGGCCCAAGTGCAAAATTAGGGTTCACATGACCTAATTGAATTAAATGCACAATTAGGGTTCTACGACCTCATTAAATGTGTAAATTAGGGTTCGCATAACCTAATGGAATGAAGATGGAAAATTCAGAAATAAATGTGCTAGACTCGGGAGAAGCCTCCACGTGTCCCGAGGCAAAAGACTCGTGGAGGCGGCTCGTTTTGGGAATTGATTGAGGGATTGGATTGGTGGCTAGAAGGACAGGGCAATATGGGCATTATTCTAATGACTAAAGGGTATTTCTGGAATTTCCCTAAAAGCATGTGCCTTGCACATGACTACTTTCCAGAGAACCCTATAAATACCCCTTCCATTCCATTGGGAAGGGGATCTCTCTAGAGACACAAGACTTGGACCCTTTTGGTGAATTAAAGGCTTGGATTTTTCACTTAAACGCACTAAAGGGTTTGGACTTCTATTCAAACTCAAGACTTGGACTCTTGGAAGATCAAAAAGACCCTTTTGGTGACTTAAAGGCTTGGAGATTCCACCTAAAAGCACTAAAAAGGGTTTGGATACTCGCTCTCAACTAAAAGGACTCAACAAGAAGGCTCTTGGAATCCTAATAACCCTAACCCAGTTTTCGGATTCTAGGAGTTCTGCCACGCGTCGTTGGAGTAATCGCCCACCTGTTGTTCTCCCCTCTTCAATCAATCAATCAATTCCGTGCTCTTCGTGGATTTCTCTCCTCCTCAGCCAACACGAAACCCTAACTAGCAAGGCATGATTTCCTTGCCCACATTTATTTTGGCGACTCTGCTGGGGAGGTGCAGAATTCGTGAAGGGTATGCCCACAACTCGAAGTGGGAGAACTACAGGAAGAGTTGCTTCACCAACAAATAGCATTACCTCACCGAATCCAGTTCCAAGGCAAGCAACTCAAGCTTTCTAAAGTGCAAATCTGGATTTTGACCAACCACTTATTGAAGACGCTTCAGAAGGAAGTTCGACATCACCACATATGGCCAATCAACAAAAAACCAATGTAGGAAGGCAAGGTGAGGATGCAAGTGGAGAGCAAACAAATGCTGTGCAACTGAAGATGCTCAAGGCGTTGAAGGAAGCACGAGAAGGACAAGGGACGATGATGACCATAATACTGGAAATGCAGAGGAAGCAAGAAGAAATGGGGAATTTCCGCCAGCAGTTGATGCAGATCCCTACCTTCAAGGCCATGTTCCAGGCAGTTCACAGAGAGAACAAGCAGGAGTGGAGGACAACAACAATGGGAACAACAACAAAGAGAACCAGATTGTACCTCCATTGACGAAAAAGTCAATCGGTTCAAATAATCAACTTGGAGCCCCAGAACAGTGGTGACATGCCACAACCTATGTTGGAAGCAAGCCAACCTCAGACAAACATCATCCCAACTGCTCTCCCAGTATTTTCACAGGTGCAGATGCCAACCATCCCAATCCATGTCCAGCGAGTGAGCCAGCAACTGCCACTAATGCCAGCTTTGCACGATGCAAGTGTGCATCAACCATACACACCGCCGGTACAACAGTATATCACAACACTCCAGAGAGTTCATGCCACGAGCTAGTACGTGACGAAGGATGATATGATCGATGTGATCAATCAACTTCGCAGGCATACATCCCGACCCTCAGAGTTAGACTTTACTCCACCTTACCCGGCACATATTCGGAGGCAACCTTACCCGACATGGTATATTAAGCATCCCCCACAATTTCCAAAATACAACGGAGAGAAAGAAAATGCCAGGAAACATATTGCCAGGTTTGTAGAGTCGATGTCTCCGTGGCTAGGATATGATGAAGTGAACAACCACAACTTGTTGATGCGGGAATTCAACAAGACTTTGACGGATAGTGCCTTCAGTTGGTACTATAATTTAGAGAAGGGGTCAGTTCATGATTGGGATGACCTAAAATTATAATTTTTAAGAAGTTTTTCTATGTGCAGAAATAGGTAACCATTGTAGAGCTCATGCGGTTTAAGCAGAAGCCGAATGAGGAGCTGTCAGATTACGTTGACAGGTTAAGGGCCCAAGCACAGAAGTGTGTAGAACCAATGGAAGAAAAGAACTTGGTTAGCATATGCAACAATGGTGCTTTAGACGCCTTCAAGCCCCACCTCATTACCAAGGCGTGCGATTCATTTGCGACCCTCTCATCTTTTGCACAAGACTTGGGGAGAATCATGACATTTCCCACCAGCCATGCGATGGATACATGGAAGAGCAAGAGGACAGCAACTGTGGCTTTGGTGGATTCTCAATCAAAACCACATGGGGAAAGAGGGAGAAGAATGAGAAATTTGAACGAAGAAGAGAAAAACATGGGGACAAGTATACCACAATGCCAGTTCCGGAGGCTATCACATGCAGCGAGAAGGCGTTCAGGAGCCTGTACGAATAATGGGTTGAGCAAGGAGTGGTGAAACCTCCAAGGCCCCGGTCGGTTGTAACTGAAGAAATAAAAAGAAGATCAGACTTCTGTGTATACCACCAATACGCAGGGCATTCCACTATGGACTGTTACAGTCTACGGAGGATATAACATGAGAAACTGGCGGCTGGGGAGATTGAACTAGGAGAAGAAACGTGCAACACCATCACCCATGGTGCAGTCCCGGAAGTCAAGAACTCAAATATTAGCTCTACGTACCATCGAACAAACTTTGAACTACAAATGAATTAAAAATCCACCCAAGATGGTGGTCCACCAAAAATGGTGGTTTAAGTCCTCAGGAATATCCTTTGCCAAGTAAATTGGATGACCAAGGGAAGAGGCACAAGAATTGACGAAAAAAAAGCCACCCAAGATGGTGGTCCACTCTAAACGGTGGTCAAGTCCTTGTAGACTGCACTTGCCAAGAAATTGGACGACCCAAGTGACGAGGCACCCGATTTCAAGTCCTCATAGACTGCACTTGACAAGAAATTGGACGACCCAAGTGACGAGGCACCCAATTTCAAGTCCTCATAGACTGTACTTGCCAAAATATTGGATAACCCAAGTGACGAGGCACCCATTTTCAAGTCCTCGTAGACTGCACTTGCCAAGAAATTGGACGACCCAAGTGACGAGGCACCCGAGTGTTGTACTTCATCATCAAAAGTGAATGAGGCACCTGACTATAAGCCTCGAGACGAAAAAGTTACACATTATCTCTAAAAGTGGTGAGCGTTATGCTTTCACCGACATAAAAAGCAAGATTTATTATATATGAAACGTTATGCTTTTTCGTTAAAAGCAATTTTATTATCAATAAATTGACAAACTTTCACTTATACTTGAGCGTTTTTTTTAAAATTTCTTTAAAAAAAAAAAAAAAAAAAGAAAAAGAAAAGAAAAGTATAGATTCAAGTGTTGGTTGTATGAAATAAATGTACATGATTTTTCGACACAGAAATGAAAAGAACTCTGACGATTCATGATCCAAAGGTCATGAACTGTCGAATTGAAGATAGAGGAATACCTAAAGCTTGGTCTTCGAGGCCATCAGCAGGTCTTCAAGGCCCTCAGCAGGTCTTCGAGGCTATCAGTAGATCTTCAAGGCTATTATCAGGTCTTCGATGCTATTAGGCCTTCGAAGCTATTAGCAGTCTTCAACACTATCAGCAGGACTTCAAGGCTATCAGGCCTTCGAAGCTATCAGGCCTTCACGAAATGTTTGGTTCTCAATGACTTCTTGTTTCCAAAAGAAAGATAAATTTCAAGAGATGGTAAAAAAGATTAGATCGAAGATTTTCAAAATATCCCAGGAGAGCTCCTCTAAGACTCGCCCTTTTAGGGTTTGCTCCCTAGAGGTTCCCTCTCCTAGGACTTTCGTTTTCGAGGATTGCAAAACATCAAGCCCCGCGAAGTGTTCAGACAGTGGAATCAAGACTTCAACACTTACAATATTTTACGCGATCATCTCACCAAAGGCGTGACTCACGCGCAGGGGGCAAATACTTACCGAAAGAGGGCATAGACATCCTCCAGAGTAAAGGTGCATTCACCCCAAGCAGTGATGAATATGTAGATAGAAGAACACCATGGTCCTATTGGATACGAATGTTCCTACATAGCTGGATGCAAAGCTATCCACATAATCAGCATTCCTAAGTAGCTAGTCGATCCAATGTTGCTATTCTTGAAGGTGGTTAGATGAATCAGACAAGAAGTCATCCCAACTTCCATAAGCCGTTGGATATAGAAACAAGCCTTCCTTCTATGATGGAGAAAAAGTTGTACGGGCATAAGTTTGGACTTGCTTCCAAAAGACGACGAAAAGACCAAAGGAGGGGAACCCTTTCCCAATCATTGAGAAATGGGGCCTCCTTGGTTGTTCCCAAGTCTGCAGAATGTTCAACAGGGAGGGCCTGCAAAAAAAAAAAAGAGTTCAGACAGCATAAGGGATCTAAAGAAGCAAGGAAGGGACGTCAAATAAAGTGCTTGAGCTCGAAGTGCTCACCATGCCAAAGAGGAATATTTGAGAATAAAGCTTCAAAACACCTTAAAAGAAGATGAAACAATGTCAGAAAGAGTTAGGGTTCGCCCCCTAGGGTTCGGCCCCCTTAGGGTTCGGCTCCCTAGGGTTCGCCCCCCTAAGGTTCGCCCCCTAGGGGTTTGGCCATCTGGAGCGGTTTCACTGCATGTAGAGCATTTTTTCTTCCTTCATGTTCTTCGTGGACGAACCATCAAGTCTTTCTTTATTATCCGAGGGAAAAAACCAAGATGTAATCAAGGTAATGGGGCTCGGAAGACAAAAGAAAGATTGGGGAGTCCTGAAAAAAAAATATTTGTAGGGTTCGGCCCCCCTAGGGTTTGGCCCCCTAGGATTCACCCCCCTAGGGTTTGACCATATTGGCTTTGTAGGGCTCCTCGCTAGCTTCGTTTTGATATATTATGGGCTCCAAAACTCCAAACGAGTCAAAATTTATGATCAAAATAGTAGTTGCTCCTCCAAAAACTTCATTTTTTTCATTAAAACTTCTTTTTTTCCATAGGGTTCGGCCATGTTGCCTTAGGCCACCTAGAGTTCGGTCATGTTGGCTTTATAGGGCTTGTCGATATCTTCGTTTTGATATATTATGGGCCCCGAAACTCCAAACAAGTCAAAATTTATGATCAAAATAGTTATTGCTCCTCCAAAACTTCATTGTTCCCCTAGGCCATGTTGCCTTAGGCCACCTAGGGGGCGGCCATGTTGCCTTAGGCCACCTAGGGGTCGTTCTTTTCACCCCTTAAAAAAAAATCTATGTAGGCTTCGACCATGTAAGCCTCGACTACCTAGGGGCTGTTACCCTTCATACCTTTGAGGTCCTGTTGCTCTACCAATCAACTGCTTGAAATGAATGCTCCTTCGCCGCGAAGATTTTCCAAAAGATAAGTATCTTTGAATTCATTTCTAAATAAAAATATATAAAGATATTATTTGCTAAATATAAAGAAGATTTAGTTTTATTCCCAACAAGGGGTAATTTTCGAAAATAGATTATTTATATATGCATATATATATATATATATATATATATATAAATAAGTAAAATCTTTTGCTTTCAAATAAAGAAAGATTTGGTTTATTTCCAAAATATAGAAAGATTTGATTTATTTCCAAAACAAAGAAAGCTTTGATTTTATTTCCAAAATAAGATTAAGATTTGATTTATTTCCAAAACAAAGAAAGCTTTGATTGTATTTTCTAACATAAGATTAAGATTTGATTTTATTTTCAAAAAAAATAAAATTAATTAAGGTCTGATTTACCAAAAGAAGGATTTTATTTGATTAAAATTTATTTATATTTGATTATATTTCCTTGTTTCCATTGCCAGAAAAAAATAAGGAAACAAATATTGGGCAAGCTATGGAAAGATTTTTGGAGAAGTTCCCAATTTGTCCAAGAAAGAGCCCTGCAAAATCATTCAAAGGCTTACAATTTTCTTGCACGATCGTCTATTTGGGAATGTGACTCTCGCGCAGGGGGAAAATGTGGTCCCAAGTGCAAAATTAGGGTTCACATGACCTAATTGAATTAAATGCACAATTAGGGTTCCATGACCTCATTAAATGTGCAAATTAGGGTTCGCATAACCTAATGGAATGAAGATGGAAAAGTCAGAAATAAATGTGCTAGACCCGGGAGAAGCCTCCACGTGTCCCGAGGCAGAAGACTCGTGGAGGCGGCTCGTTTTTGGAATTGATTGAGGGATTGGATTGGTGGCTAGAAGGATAGGGCAATATGGGCATTATTCTAATGACTAAAGGGTATTTCTGGAATTTTCCTGAAAGCACGTGCCTTGCACATGACTACTTTCCAGAGAACCCTATAAATACCCCTTCCATTCCATTGGGAAGGGGATCTCTTTAGAGACACAAGACTTGGACCCTTTTGGTGACTTAAAGGCTTGGATTTTTCACCTAAACGCACTAAACGGTTTGGAATTCTCTTCAAACTCAAGACTTGGACTCTTGGAAGATCAAAAAGACCCTTTTGGTGACTTAAAGGCTTGAAGATTCCACCTAAAAGCACTAAAAAGGGTTTGGATACTCGCTCTAAACTAAAAGGACTCAATAAGAAGGCTCTTGGAATCCTAATAACCCTAACCCGGTTTCCGGATTCAAGGAGTTCTGCCACGCGTCGTTGGAGTAATCGCCCACTGTCTGCTCTCCCTCTTCAATCAATCAATCAATTAAGTGCTCTTCGTGTGGATTTCTCTCCTCCTCACCCAACATGAAACCCTAACTAGCAAGGCACGATTTCCTTGCCCACACTAACTAACTAACTAACTAACTAACTAACTATATATATATATATATATATATATATATATATATATATATATACACACACACACACACAGCTTCTTATACAGGTGGTCCGCATGCGGACCATCTTTAGCGACGGATAAATCGTCACTAAACAAAATTAATAATTCCGCCGCAACGCGCGAAATTGTATCTAGTTATTAACTAATTTAGATGACAAGATGCATGATTTGACAAACTATTAACTAGCTAATGATTTACAAATTAATTAACTAAATTATATCAGAGTTATCTTTTTATAGTGGGAGAAATAATTATATTATTCTTTACCTTTTTATAATGGGAGAAATAATTATTTAGTCCTTGAATTATTGACCTTTTTGAAGTTAGGTACTTGAACTATTTTTTAACGTAATTACATCCTTAACTCATCTTTTGTTTGTGTTTAATAAAAAGAATATTAAAATTTATTTATTTTACACTTCAGCTGCCAAATCAAGTGACATATGAATAGTTGTTACTTGTTAACCATGATTTTAAGTTCAGATAATTTTTATATTCTGTTGTTAAAAAATATTCTTAATAATCTCTAGCTATTAATAAAGTGACTCTCTTTAATAGCTGAAGCCATCTTGATGTATTTGTGTCACAATATATTTTCATTATTTTTATATTTATCAATCCTAAATACGATTTTTATTATTTTACCTCTTTGAAAAAATTCAAAATTATTGTAAATTAATTTAATATTACTTAATATTATAAAAAAAATGCTTCATTCAGTCAAAAAAATTACAGTTGACCATTCAGCCTAAAAATCTGACTAATTCAGCCATTCAGACGATTTTTATTCAAAACAAACGCATTGAATGACTGACCGATTCAGCCATCCAACTCTATTCAATTCCATTCAACTCTAAACAAACACCTCCTTACTCTAATGTTCTTTTACATATTATTTAATTTATTTTAAACCTACTGCGTTCAAAGAAAAATAGTTTAAATTAAAATAAACCAAACTTTTGATACAACTGGGAGGTTAGGCCTTTAGGGGACTTGAAACTCATCCGTTGTTATCATTAAACCCCTTAAAGAACCCAAAACCCCCTAAAAAATAAAAAATAAAATAAAACCTAGCAGCCCCAAGATTTAAGTCAAATCCAACGACTTTTCAATACTCACTAGTGCCATCTTGGAAAGATTTGATCTCATGGTATCACTAAGACAAAGCCTTATGTTCGTAATTTTATTATTAACGAGTGATTTAGTTGTCATTTTAGAAATATTTGATCCCATGGTATCACTATGACAAAAGCCTTCGGTTCGTGATTTTATTATAACAAGTGATTTTAAAATGAAATAGAATGATGGTCAAAATCAGAATCAGACCATAATAAAGCACTTCTTTAACACATTTGGTACATTACCTAATATTTAAATCGAAATAAATTAAAATAGAATATAATAATCAAATTATCGCTAATTAACTAACTAACTAACTAACTAACTATATATATATATATATATATATATATATATATACACACACACACACACAGAGCTTCTTATGCAGGTGGTCCGCATGCGCACCATCTTTAGCGACGGATAAATCGTCGCTAAACAAAAGTAATAATTTCGCCGCAACGCGCGGAATTGTATCTAGTTATTAACTAATTTAGATGACAAGATGCATGATTTGACAAACTATTAACTAGCTAATAATTTACAAATTAATTAACTAAATTATATCAGAGTTATCTTTTTATAGTGGGAGAAATAATTATATTATTCTTTACCTTTTTATAATGGGAGAAATAATTATTTAGTCCTTGAATTATTGACCTTTTTGAAGTTAGGTACTTGAACTTTTTTTTTAACGTAATTGCATCCTTAACTCATCTTTTGTTTGTGTTTAATAAAAAGAATATTAAATTTTATTTATTTTATACTTCAGCTGCCAAATCAAGTGACATATGAATAGTTGTTACTTGTTAACCATGATTTTATGTTCAGATAATTTTTATATTCTGTTGTTAAAAAATATTCTTAATAATCTCTAGCTATTAATAAAGTGACTCTCTTTAATAGCTGAAGCCATCTTAATGTATTTGTGTCACAATGTATTTTCATTATTTTTATATTTATCACTCCTAATTTGTTGGTAATAAATTCTCATTTATTTTTTAAAATTTTGTTCTCTCTCTTCAAGTATGATTTTCACTTTTTTTTCTCTTCCACTTAGGGGGTGTTTAATAAAATTGAATAAATTAATTATGAATGTTTAAATAGTCGAATGAGCTGAATGAAGAAGAATTCTGAATATTAAATGAAAAAAGTTGCTTGATAATTAACATGTCTGAAACATCATTTTAATTATTTTACCTCTTTGAAAAAATTCAAAATTATTGTAAATTAATTAAATATTACTTAATATTATAAAAAAAATACTTCATTCAGTCAAAAAAATTACATTTGACCATTCAACCCAAAAATCTTACCAATTCAGCCATTCAGACAATTTTTATTCAAAACAAACGCATTGAATGACTGACCGATTCAGCCATCCAACTCTATTCAATTCCATTCAACTCTAAACAAACACCTCCTTACTCTAATGTTCTTTTACATATTATTTAATTTATTTTAAACCTACCGCGTTCAAAGAAAAAGAGTTTAAATTAAAACAAACCAAACTTTTGATACAACTGAGAGGTTAAACTGTTAGGGGACTTGAAACTCATCCTTTGTTATCATTAAACCCCTTAAAGAACCCAAAACCCCCTAAAAAATAAAAAATAAAACCAAACCTAGCATCCCCAAGATTTAAGTCAAATCCAATGACTTTTCAATACTCACTAGTGCCATCTTGGAAAGATTTGGTCTCATGGCATCACTAAGACAAAGCCTTCGGTTCGTAATTTTATTATTAACGAGTGATTTAGTTGTCATCTTGGAAAGATTTGATCCCATGGTATCATTATGACAAAGGCCTTCGGTTCGTGATTTTATTATAACAAGTTGTTAGTTCCCGGAGGCACAATAGTTATCTAGAAGGGGGGAGGGTTGAATAGATATTTAAATTTCTTTTTGAAATACTTTGTTAATGATTTAAACACATCGGAATTAAGATTTGTTTGTTTCTCCCTTTTAGATATAGTGAATTAATGAGGGTGAGGCAGTTATAACAGTTATAGCAGTTATAGCAAGAATGCAATAGACACATCAGTTTTAAGTGGTTCAGAGTACTTAAAGCTCATAGTCCACTCTTCTACTCCTCGAGTAGGAAATCCACTAACGATATCTTTTACACTTTCTGAATCTCACAGATTCCTTCTAGACCAACAGTCTAGGCACTTCTTAGTTCACTTTTGAACTCTTCTAGTCCAACAGACTTGGTTCTTCACAGTTCACTTAGAACTCTTCAAGTCCGTCTGACTTGGTACTTCTTATTTCTCTTGATTGGTAGTTGATGAGTTCTTGGTTGGTGCTACTCAGTTGTCGTTAAGCTCTTGTTCGAAAGAACTGAGTAGCTGAACAAGCTTTCTCTTTTTCTCAGATCGTAGAGTTAAGCGTTGAGTGTTCTTAAGCGTTTTGTTCAATGCTTGCTTGGTTGAATCATCTGCATATGTTTTGCATATATGTGATCCTTGAAATTTATCTGTTGAAGACATCCGTTGAAGCATTAAATGCGTTTGATATTTCTGAACTTTGATGGAGACTTTTCTGCAC
Source organism: Panax ginseng (assembly GCA_020205605.1). Taxonomy (NCBI): domain Eukaryota; kingdom Viridiplantae; phylum Streptophyta; class Magnoliopsida; order Apiales; family Araliaceae; genus Panax; species Panax ginseng. The sequence continues at coordinate 115,192,693 of CM035148.1, read as the reverse complement.
ATCTTCTGAATTGAATTTGGCCCACTGACACAGCAGACTACTTTCTCAGAAAAGGTGTTTTCATCTGACCAATGGTACTTTCCTTAGCTTCTTCAATACGTTTCTTTGTTGTATACTAAGGATATCTTTTATTCCATTGGGACTGGTGAGTACTTCAACGTTTATAACCCATTCCATATTTGTTGAGATTTATCTTTGAACAAATGGTCCAGGCTCGATGCTTCTGACAAAGGCAGATGATACTCTACGATTCAGATCATGGTGTCTTGCCACCTTGGTGCTTGATCTGATATGAGAACAATACGATTTCTGAGTTGGCTTGGCAAACGTTGTGATTTCCGGAGAGGCCCTTCAAGGCAGACACACTACGATCCTCGAAGCTCTACGATTCTTACTTGGCTTTCTGCAATCTCTTGATTAGCTCGATAGATTACGATCTTATTGAAGCCTATCTATTACATCTCAAGATATAGATCAACCTAACTTCTTTGATCTCTTCATCTATACATTCATTTATAGAATGATAAACATTAAAAGCTTAGATCAACCTAACAAATTTGATCTGTCACTAAGTCCTTGTACAAATATTCCTTGAAGGACTTTACATATAATCATGAGCATTTACAGGTGTAAATCAAAATATGCACTCTCCCAACAATCTCCCCCTATTTGATGTTGACATAACCAAGGAGATTTGTTGTCATGATTATCAATTTCTAGATGCAATTACTAGAAAGTAAATATGACTTAATATTTTAGTGAGCAGCTGAAATTTCTAGAGAATAAGCATGAATTTATTTATGTTTGAAGATAGATATTACATTTAAGTTTAGTTACATCAATAAGAATTAAATTTCAACTGGTCTCTATTTCTTCAACTGTTTGCCTCGTGGAGGATTGGCATACTCCTCAGCCCTTCTTTTCCTGCTGGCTTCGTCTCCCCTGGCTAGATCTTCCAGCTCGCTTTGACTTAGTCTTGGATTGTGATCATGCCTATTCATGAATACAGGATCTCCAAATGGCATTCTTAGGCCTGTGGTGGTCACTTCTTGTGAGCTGGGAGTTGGCCCTTGACTCCTTAATGGTTGAGCCATGATGATTTGCTGCTGATCAGATCGTGGAGTCTGATGGCCATATCGTTGAGTCTGATGGTAAGACTACCTTGGAGGAGGGCTCCTTGATGATTGACCTATGAACGTGCCTTTGCCCTTTTCTCTTTTCCCTTTATTCTCCCCCTTTATGTCAACATCAAGGGTTCGAATGTCTTCTGAGAGGCGAGTCATTCCTTGGACAAGCTCGTTGAGCTGACTTTGGGTTTGAGCAATGTCTTCTCGATTCTCTTTGATTAGGGCATCAGATCGAGCTTCCCTTCGTTGGAGGATGTTCAGGACATTGTCAATCTACTTCCCTTGGCTCATGTAAAATCCTTGGAATTCTTTTACTGCAGTTTGTAGATTCGTGATGATGTCCGTCATAAATTTGTTTTGGGACTCCTGAGTCGTTTACAAGAGAAGAACAACATCCCTGTGTCTCTTAGATGCTTGAAAGTTGATCTGATCCCGGTCATTTAGGCTCTTAAGCATCTCTTTTATGATCTCCCTAAGCTTCTTTGTGAGCTCAAAGCTTAGGGTGCTTGGGAGAGCATTGGCAGCATTGATCATTTTAGTCAGTCTCATTTGAATGAGTTCAGTGTGAGCTTCAAGACTGTCATCTATGTCCTTGATCACTTTCTTCGACACTTCTGACAACTCAGTTTTGGTGGCAGATCTGAAAGGAGTTCACAGAGTTGTGGATTGTTTGGAGGAGGAGGTGCTCTTGTGTATTGATCTTGCAAGGTGTAGAGAGCAAGATCAAGGTTGAAATATTCATTTGAGGACGAGGAGGGAGTATCTGATGGAGGGGCTTGTGTTTGGGCTTCTTGAGTAGGTGGCTCTACGATTTGAGCGTGTGACTCTACGATTGGGCTCGAGTTAGTAATCGTAGAGATGAGAGAAGATGGGATCAAAATGAAGTTTGACATGTTTAGTCCGTCAGTTATAGAATGTTGGGATTCTGTTACTGGGAATTGATTAAGTGGATTTAGGATCACTTCCAACCAGCTTGGGAATTCATAGAATTGGCTGTAAAATGATGGTGGATAGTGATTAACCCTGAAAGATATTGGGATAGATAGTACCTCATGCCCAATTTTTGAAGAAGGGCCATTTTTGATTAGCTTTTTGGCAAAGTTGAAGTTGCCTGGATATCCATGAGCTAACACTGAGATTGCAAGATATGCTTTGAAGCTCCAGAACATATGATCCTAGGAGTTGAGAATTTGAGCTCTATGAAAGGGCATCATGGGTAGATAGGAGAACAACTGATTGTAGTTAGCTCTCCTATACTCATCACAGCCCACAGATATAATCTCGATCTCATCATCATCTTCTTCTTCTTCTCTATCTTCTGTTGAGGATTCCACTACATCAATGACCTCTTTTTGACTTTCTTGCTCTGGTGCTCTCTCATTCTCTTCAGGAGCAGCTTCTTCTGACATAGGGATGTCATGAGGCTCCCCCTCAACATGATCATCCATTTGCATTTCCAGCGGCTCCCCCTCAGCTGGAGCATTGTCCTCTTGTCTTGCTTCGGATAGCCTATTCTCAGTGGCTATCTTTTTGTCTTCTTCTTTAAGTACTCCTTCATTGACGAGGATGTACTTTTTGACCAATTTTCTTCTTGGTTTCCTAGGCTTAGTCACAGCCTTAGGACTCTCTTCAGCTTCAGCTCTGAGTTGTTGATCAGCCAGAGAATCTGTTGCAGCAACTTATTTGGGAGAGGCGTCCAGTCTGGTCTCTATGATCGGTAGAGACTCTATGATCGAGGAAATAAAAGGCCTCTTGAACTTGTGGCTGTGTTTATTCTTCTTCAGCAGCTAAGAGATGGTAGCTCTGTCTTCATCTGCCTCAACCTGCTATTCTTTTCTTCTCAAGATCCTCAGAGTTTCAATGTCAGAAAGCTCTTGAGGTATATCAGTGGTTGACCCCTGGGGTTCTTCTACCATTTGAGCCTTCAACTTTCTTTTGCCCTTGCTTTTTCTGACTAAGACAATGAGTTCTTCCTTATTGATTTCTTCTTCATCTTCTTCAGTCTTCTTAACAACAGACATGTTCCCCGGAATCCCTGACTCCTTTTGCATCACCAACCCTACCACTGGACTCAAACATCATTCGTACATTCTCTGCTGGATTCTTTTTCCAGTTCTCGAACAGTTGTTGGGTCATTCGTCTGTTCGGATTGATGGACTCTCCTTCATCATCCCTAATCTTATCACCCAAAGTAGACTGTAGGATGATACTTATGAATCGCCCGTAGAGCATCTTTCCAGAGATCTTTGACTTCTTCGAGCTAAGAATCCACTTCCCAATCCATTAAAGTAGTAGGGCTCCATAGTTAAGCTATATCCCACAATCTATGGTTGTCATGAGCTTGAGTTTCACTTCGTTTACAGAGTCATGGCCGGAGCTCTTGCAGCATATGCATTTTCCAACAATGTCTGCCAAAAATTCGTACCTTTGAGGAAATTCCTTCTTTTTGTACCCCCTTACATTTGGAGACTTCTTGTGATGCATCCTCTTAAGTCCTTCATGGAAATCGATGCCCTCTATGAACGAAAACCCTTTAGATTTGAAACCTAGGGCTAGGTTTATGTTCTCAACCTTGAGCTTGATTTCCACGTTCCTGACCCTCGTAGTGATGACGTCATTCTCGAACGCACCATTTCTGTAGAATTCCTTTATCAGCTTAGGGTAGATCCATGTGCTCGTACCTAGAGCCTCTTCAAGACCAGCTTTCTTTATCAGAGACAGAGTTTTGTGAAATTTGGGTTCAGCTGTCTTGAACTCATCGAAATAGAGTATGTAGCCAGAGATGACATTGGAGGTTGCCATTGATTTCTTTGCAAGGAATATTGTTGTTTTAGCTTTTCGAAAATTTAGGGTTTCTACTTGTAGAGAGAGAGATGAGCTTTGTGAACTTTTGATTTCAAAAATGTGTTTTCAAACTGTACTTGTAACTTCCCTCTCTCAATATGCTTAGTGGGGCATATGTCAACTTCTGCTTGGCTCTACGAATTTGACTGAAGAGGAATGTACTGATTTGCCCTTAGCTCCTCCTGAGCTAATGTATCCTTTGGGAGGACTACGATCGTTGAGGTAGTCTTTATAATTGTCGAGTCTGGTCTGCATTCGTCGAGTCTGCCCGGATCCTTGTGATGAACTTTTGACTTAGCATTCTTGTAAGACCCCAACTTTTATGAATAAAGAATAAATTTTCTCGAAATATATTTTTGAATATTATGGTGTGGATTTGATATAATGTTATAGTTGTGGGTAATATTTACAAATTTTGCAAAGTAAGCAAGTGGTTATATAATATTCGATTGGTGGGGAATATTCGTTTTAAGAAGGGAATATTAAATGCGACGACACAATCATTAGTGGACCCCACAACGGAAGTATTGTCGTAGTTAGAAAATGACATAATTATCTTTTATAAAATAACAAATGAAAGTGTTCTACCGTTAAAGCGTTGAACTACCACCTCAGTAGTAAAAATACGATGTCACGTGTGGTTGCATAGTAAGCTGCGGTATTGATTATTGATGCTTCGTGAGAAGTCACTCAATTATACTCAATTATTGCTCTGATAATTCTTTGCATCATATCTCTCATATTATTGATTTAATTATTGTCACGGTATCATCTGCATAATATTTATTATTATTAAATCAATAATTGAGGCGACAAAGTTATTCATATTATTATTTGCAATATTGACAATGTCTAGAAGTTACATCGAGGAGAGGTTTGGTCACCTAATTCTTGGCTTAATAAGGAGAAATCCTTATCGGAAAGCCCCTCTTTCACGGGAGCGACACGGTTGTTAAATATTGTGAGTTATAATATTAATGATGAATAAGTTGTGTTGATTAAAGATGAATTTGATAGTTCCATTGTGTTGGGATTATTAGTGTTAATGGAAATCGACAAATATTCCGATGATAATTGATGTCTGGGGTTATATTGATAAATCGGGTAATTTATCGGATAAATGAGCAATTAATTGCTACTAATTCACATGCTTATATAACTATTTGTTCACATGTGTGTACTATTGAATTACATTCTTGTACTATTAGGAGAGTTGATGCAAGATTGATAATACTTGCATGACTAAGTTAAAATGGAGGTATAGTTGAAGGTACTATACTGTAATTAGTTTTTTCACATGATTATACTATTGAGTCACATGAATGAACTATTAATTCACATTATTTACTATTAGGGGAGGTGATGCAAGTTTGTTAATACTTGCAGGACTAAATTAAAAATAAAAAAAAGAGGAAGGTATTATACTGTAATATTTTGAGCCCCAAAATGTGCAATTATCGAAACTATATTTTCCTATAAATAGAAGCTCATTCTTCCTTCATTTCTCACCAATTCACAAAAGCTTTAGAGCAATTATTATAGAGAGAAATTATAGAGAAAGAAGAAGAGAAGTCTACTACCTCTTATTCGAGTATCCAGGTTTTCTAAGGTAAGGGTATTATTTCTTTCGTGTTCTTGAAGAGAGCTATTGTTATTCCATCCCTTATTATTACATTTGGAACATCACATGCGTGCTTTACGCATGCCCCTGGTTCCATTATTTATCATTCTATTGGAACATCCCGTGCATGCGTTCCATTATTTATCATTCTACATGACATCATATTCGTTGCTTTTTATTATTATTCATTGGAACATCTCATGGAATATCGTATGCTTGCTTTACGCATGAATTTGGTTCCGATTAATTATTATTCTATTGGAATATCACATGTCGTGCGTTCGCGCAACTTTGGTTCCGATTATTTATTATTACTGTTGGAATAACATGTGCATGCGATCTATCGCATGCATGGTGATTTCTTTTGTTATTCCATTCTTTATTATACTCCGTTGGTTAAAGTTTTGACTTCTATACTCCATGAAATTAGTGGAATATCCTTGATATTTGCGCTTCATCCAGTATCTTTTCATGGAAATATTCTTCTGAGCATTCTTGAATTTTACTCCATAAAACAGTATCATGTTAACAATTTGGACGTTATCGGTTCCTGGATAAATTAATTCTTGAACTTGTTTTATTGAATTCTTATATCATTGTCATCATCCTCATGTTTATATTATGTTGAAAGTCATCTGTGGCCTGTAGTGCATAGATGGACTTGGTATGATTATGACTAGGGATTATTCGGTGTAATCATGACCGTAATGTTACAAATGATGTGGAAAAAGTCCTCATTAGCCCGTAGAGCATTGATGGACAGTTGTTGGCATGATCATGATCATTGATGAAAACACGAATATCATTGGCCCGTAGTGCATGGATAATTTATGGTCGTGATACTAATGAATATCCTTGGTCGTAGTGCAGGGATGATGTGGTTTATTTATTAATTTGAGTCTCGTGATAAAAGTGATGAAAAACCTTTTAAATCATAGAAGATAGTATATTTTATTTCTACATGACTCTTCTAATGGATTGCTTGTTCATTGCTGTAGTTAAACTTGATGTTTATTATATTTTATCGGTTTAAACTTTGTTGAAGGCTAATGATAATTTATTACGCATTATCTTAGTCATAATATTTCTTACTGGGCTAGTTGAGCTCACCCTTTCTTTCATTGTTCTCTTCAGGAAATGAGAACGTAGCCGGGACTAGTCGGGGATCGGAGTGACGGTCCAGATGATTGGATTAGTAGTCCTCACTATTCTGTTAAATAGTATGACAATAAATGTAATGAGGACTCCATTGAGTTTGTATATTGTCTAGATGACAATATTCTTATTAAAAACTCTTAGATTATGTTTTGTCGTATTTTACACACTGTTGTATAATTAAGTTGTATTTGAATTTTGTACCATGTATTTGGCAACTCAAGATGGGTGATGTATACCTTATTTTGGGGGCGTCACAGTTGGTATCAAAGCTTAGGGATATGATCCCTGGCTAAGATGTGAGACTAAAACTAGGAGGGGAGAGACGGGGAATTCCTTCGCTAGTATGACCTACCTAAGTTTATTTGGTATTTAATTGGTCGGTTAGAGTATATGGATAATATGTTGCATGTCAATTAACCCTTGTTTTGTGGCAGTGTTTGAAAATGACATCCGAGAATGTTGAGAATAGCAATGGAGCGCAGGAGACCGTTGAGTCTCCATAGATCAATAATCAGGATAATATGCATCAGGAAGGCGACAATCCTCATGCAAACAACAACATTGACCAAATGATGAATGATGGAATGTTCAGAGGCTTTATGCAATACATGCAACATCAGGCGAGAGTGGCTCCTATCCAAAATATAGGTGGAAACACTGGAAACTCTCGGACGGTCACCGCTAAACAGTTCAAGGAGCTGGGACCACCGGACTTTATTGGGGAGCCAAAACCACTTAAGGAGGAAGCGTGGATAAAGTAGATCACCAAGATATTTGATGTCTTGGGATGTTCCGAGGAGCAAAAGGTTCCCTTTAACACCTTCATGTTGCGAGGAGAGGCAAATTATTGGTACGAATCAGTAAAGCGTACTCAACTTGCTGCACTGAAGATGTCTTGGGAGAAATTCCAAGAACTATTTAACGACAAGTACTTTCCCGAAAGTATTCGTCACATGAAAGTGGTGGAGTTTATCAAGTTGGAGCAAAACAATATGACCGTATTACAATACGAGGCTAAATTTGCGGAGTTATCCCGGTTTACGTCCCATTTGGTTGATAATGAGGAGAGGATGATGCGGATGTTTTTAAGAGGTTTGAAAGCAGGAATCGTCAATATCTTATTTCTCATAAAGCGTGTTTGTATTCGAGATATTGTAAATAGAGCTCGATTATTGGAAGTAGCGATAACGAGTCAACCTTAACCAAGAGAAAGCAACCAAGCAGAATGAAAATACCGGTGGTAGCGACCATCGAAGCGGTGACAACAAACGTGGAGGAATCAACATGCGAAATGTTAACCACCGGTGGTAATCATGGCCAAGACGGTAAAAATGGACATTTCAAGAAAAGGAGATTCAACAATGATGGAAAGGCGTCGGCACCAACACCGTTGTTAAGGAAGGAGAACGACCACCTATCATATGCTTCAAATGTGGAGGGAGGGACATATCGATCAAAAGTATGCGATGCGGTCAAAGCGTGTTATAATTGTGGAAGAGAAGGTCACCTAGCCCGATTTTTTCGTGCACCAAAGACAATTCCAGCTAGGATGTAGGCACCAAAATCCATCCCAGAAACGTCAAAACTGGTAGTTCAAGGGAGAGCGTTTGCCGTGACCTCCCAGAAAGCAAGGAACCCGAACGAGGTCATCACGGGTAAGATTATCATAAACTTTAACGAAGTATATACCTTATTTGATACCGGTTCTACCCATTCTTTTATTTCTCTTACTTGCGCTCAACGTTTAAATTTGACTCCGGAGAAATTAAACTTTGACTTATCTGTTGAAACTCCGTTGGGAGAAACCTTCATTACATCCACTGTGTATAAGTCTTGTTTGATTCAAATCGATGCATACGTTACTGTCGATCTTATCTCCTTAAAAATACTTGCATTTGACGTGATTCTAGGGATTGATTGGTTAACTACTCATCATGCTAAAATTGATTGTTTTCGTAAGGTTGTTAGCTTTTATATTCCTAATAAACCTATTATGCGAATTCAAGCGACCAAACCATTAAAATCAATCATGGTCATCTCAAGCCATAAAACTATTCGTTTATTGAAAAACGGATGTCAAGCTTTCTTAGCTCATGTCACGAATTTAAACAAAAATACGTCAGATTTGAAGGATATTTCTATTGTTAATAAATTTCTGACGTATTCCGAAGAACTTCTGGCCTACCCTAAAGCGTGAAGTTGAATTTTGTATCGACCTTGAACACGGTACAAAACCCATTTCCAAAGCCCCATATCGAATGGCTCCTATTGAACTTCAGGAGTTAAAGACCCAATTGCAGGAATTATTAGACATTGGTTTCATTCGTCCTAGTACATCTCCTTGGGGTGCTCCTGTTCAATTCGTGAAGAAGAAAGATGGAAGTATGCGACTTTGTATTGATTATCGGGAATTGAATCATGTCACCATCAAGAATAGGTATCCGTTACCTCGCATTGATGACTTGTTTGACCAGTTGCAAGGAGCACAATTCTTTTAAAAGATCGATCTTCGTTCTGGATATCATCAGCTGAAGGTTAAAACTGAGGATATTCCAAAGACTGCCTTCAGAACTCGGTACGGGCATTATGAATTCTTAGTCATGTCTTTTGGATTGACTAATGCTCCTGCTGCCTTCATGGATATGATGAACCGAGTATTCAAGGAATATTTGGATCATTTTGTGGTCGTCTTTATTGATGACATCCTCATATATTCCAAAAGCCGTGAAGAACATGAGCAACACTTGAGGTTGATACTCCAAAAGCTTCGTGAAAACAAGCTTTATGCCAAGTTGAAGAAATACGAGTTCTGGCTTAAGGAAGTAGCATTCCTTGGGCACGTAGTATTAAGTCATGGAATATCTGTTGACCCGACAAAGATTGAAGCTATTTAAAGCTGGGAGAAACCTAAATCAGTGACTGAAGTACGTAGCTTTCTCGGCTTAGCTGGTTATTATCGGAGATTCGTAGAAGGGTTTTCTCGAATCGCTACTCCATTAACTCAGCTGACTCGGAAAGATACAAAATTCGGTTAGAGCGTGGAATGTGAGAAGAGTTTTCAAGAACTCAAGAGGAGACTCATTTCAACACCTGTTCTGACAATACCATCTGGCTCGGAGGGATTTGTCATCTACAGTGATGCTTCAGGCAAAGGGTTAGGATGTGTTCTCATGTAACATGGGAAAGTCATAGCCTATGCCTCTCGACAACTCAAAGAATATGAGAGGAATTATCCTACTCATGATCTAGAGTTGGCAGCAGTTGTCTTCGCACTTAAAATTTGGAGGCATTACCTATATGGGGAGAAAGTGGAGATCTATACGAATCATAAAAGCCTCAAATATTTCTTCACTCAAAAGGAACTCAACATGTGGCAACGACGTTGGCTCGAACTGTTGAAATATTATGATCATACTATTCAATACCATCCTGGAAAAGTGAACGTAGTAGCTGATGCATTGAGTAGAAGATCATATGTGGGTACGAGTGCATTATTGTCAACGCAAAGGCCCATTTTATATGACTTACAAAGGATGGAGATAGAGTTAAAGACTCGAGGGACCCATGTGATGATGGCAAATATCTGAGTAGAACCGACTTTAATCAAAAAGTTAAAGTCGCTCAAGCTACGGACACAGGTGATGTCGTATGAGGATGAAAGTGCAAGAAGGTGCTATCTTAGGAAGCAAGAATCGATGAAGAAGGAATACTTGAGTCAACTCCGGACTTTGTGTTCCTAACAACTCTTATTTAAAGTATAAAATCATGATGGGCGCTGACACTTGCGTTTGCAATCCATCTTGGGAGTACCAAAATGTATCATGATCTTGACATACATTTTGGTGGAGCAATATGAAGAGAGAGATAGCGGAGTTTATCTCAAGGTGTTTAACTTGTCAACGAGTCAAGGCGGATCATCAAGTACCAAAAGGTCCATTGCAACCACTTGAAATTCCAGAATGGAAGTGGGAGCACATTACCATGGATTTTTTATTCTTGGTCTTCCCAAGGTTTCTCAAGGCATAGATGCAATTTGGGTCATTGTTGATAGATTGACCAAGTCGCTCATTTCCTACCTATCTGAGAAACTTATACACTTGAACGTCTTGCTCATATATACATAAACAAGATTGTAAGATTGCATGGTATCTTGGGGTATCCATAGTTTCGATCGAGACCCAAGATTCACTTCAAGATTTTGGGTTAGTTTGCAAAAAGCTATGGGCACGGATTTATGATTTAGCTCGGCATATCATCCTCAAACGGACGGGCAGTCGGAGAGGACTATTCAAACTCTTGAAGATTTATTAAGACTCTGTGTCCTTGACTTCAAAGGAAGTTGGGACAAGTTCTTACCATTGGTGGAGTTTTCCTACAACAACAGCTATCAAGCAAGTATTGGCATGGCTCCATTTGAGGCGTTGTATGAAAGAAAGTGTCGTTCTCCAGTATGCTAGGATGAGGTGGGTGAAGCAACGTTGTTGGGACCGGAGTTGGTACGTATGACTATGGAAAAGATTCAAACGATCCAACAACGTATAAAAATCTCACAAGATCGACAAAAGAGTTATGATGATCTTCATCGAAAGGACGTGAAATTCAATATTGGAGATCATGTGTTGTTACGTGTTGCTCCATGGAAAGGAGTTACGAGATTTGGAAGGAGAGGAAAGCTCAATCCTCAATTCATTGGCCCATTTTTAATCCTCGATCGAGTAGGAAATGTGGCCTATAGACTCGCTTTACCGCCAAGTATGTCTCGTGTTCATAAAGTTTTTCACATATCTATGTTACGTAAATATGTGAAAGACCCGAACCACATTATTGAATTAGAACCGGACGAGATAGCGGAAGATTTAACGTATGAAGAGGTACCTGTTAAAATCTTGGATAAGAAGGATCATATTCTACGCTCCAAAGTCATACCTCAAGTCAAAGTTTTGTGGAGAAACCACGATGTTGAGGAAATGACCTGGGAGTTAGAATCTGAAATGAAGTCAAGGTATCCTCACCTCTTCAACATACCAGATACGCACCCTAATTTCGAGGATGAAATTTCATAAGAAGGGGAGGTTGTAAGACCTCAACTTTTATGAATAAAGAATAAATTTTCTCGAAATATATTTTTGAATATTATGGTGTGGATTTGATATAATGTTATAGTTGTGGGTAATATTTACAAATTACAAAGTAAGCAAGTGGTTATATAATATTCGATTGGTCGGGGAATATTCGTTTTAACAGGGAATATTAAATACGACAGCACAATCATTAGTGGACCCCACAATGAAATAATATGTCGTAGTTAGAAAATGACAAAATTATCTTTTTAAAAAATAACTTACGAAAGTGTTTACCGTTAAAATTGTTGAACTACCCTAGTAGTAAAAATGCGATGTCGTGTGGTTGCGTAGTAGCACACGGTATTGATTATTGATGCTTACGTGAGAAGTCACTCAGTTATACGATTATTACTCAATTATTGCGTCTACATAGTAATTGAATTTGCATAATATCTCTCATAATATTATTGATTCAATTATTGTCACAGTATCATCTGCATAATATTTATTATTATTAAATCCTGGTTGTTAAATATTGTGAGTTATAATATTAATGATGAATAAGTTGGGTTGATTAAAGATGAATTTAATAGTTCCATTGTGTTGGGATTATTAGTGTTAGTGTAAATCGATATCTATTCTGATGATAATTGATGTCTGGGGGTTATATTGATAAATCGGGTAATTTATCGGATAAATGAGCAATTAATTGCTACTAATTCACATGCTTATATAACTATTTATTCACATTTGTGTACTATTGAATCACATTCTTGTACTATTAGGGGAGTTGGTGCAAGATTGATAATACTTGCATGACTAAGTTAAAAATGGAGGTATAGTTAAAGGTACTATACTGTAATTAGTTTTTTCACATGATTATACTATTGAGTCACATGAATGAACTATTAATTCACATTATTTACTATTAGGAGAGGTGGTGCAAGTTTGTTAATACTTGCAAGGCTAATTTAAAAATGAAGAAAAAGATGAATGTATTATACTGTAATATTTTGAGCCCCAAAACGTGCAATTATCGAAACTATATTTTCCTATAAATAGAAGCTCATTCTTCCTTCATTTCTCACCCATTCACAAAAGCTTTAGAGCAATTATTATAGAGAGAAAGAAGAAGAGAAGTCTACTACCTCACTATTCCAGTATCCAGTTTTTCTAAGGTAAGGGGTATTATTTCTTTCGTGTTCTTGAAGATAGCTATTGTTATTCCATCCCTTATTATTTTATTGGAACATCCTGTCTGTGATTTACGCATGACCTGGTTCCATTATTTATCATTATATTGGAACATCATGTCTGTGCTTTATGCATGACTTTGGTTCCATTCTTTTTATTATTCATTGGAACATCTTATGCATGCTTTTACGCATGAATTTGGTTTTGTTAATTATTATTCTGTTAGAATATCCTGTCTTTGCGTTTACGCATGACCTAGTTCCGTTATTTATTATTCTGTTGGAATAACATGTCTGTGCGGTCTATCGCATGCCTGGTGATTTCTTTTGTTATTCCATTCTTTATTATACTCCGTTGGTTAAAGTTTTGACTTCTATTCTCCATGAAATTAGTGGAATATCCTTGATATTTGCGCTTCATCCAGTATCTTTTCATATAAATTCTTCTTAGCATTCTTGAATTTTACTCCACAAAACAGTATCATGTTGACAATTTGGACGTTATCGGTTCCTGGATAAATTAATTCTTGAACTTGTTTTATTAAATTCTTATATTATTGTCATCATCCTCATGTTTATATTATGTTTAAAGTCATCTGTGGCCTGTAGTGCATAGATGGACTTGGTATGATTATGACCAGGGATTATTCAGTGTAATCATGGCCGTAATGTTACAAATGATGTAGAAAAAGTCCTCATTAGCCCATTGAGCATTGATGGACAGTTGTTGGCATGATCATGATCATTGATGAATACACGAATATCCTTGGCCCGTAGTGCATGGATAATTTGTGGTCGTGATACTAATGAATATCCTTGGCCGTAATGTAGGGATGATGTGGTTTATTTATTAAGCTGAGTCTCAGCGATAAAAGTGATGAAAACCCTTTTAAATCATAGAAGATAGTAGATTTTATTCTCTACATGACTCTTCTAATGGATTGCTTGTTCCGCTGCAGTTAAACTTGATGTTTATTATATTTTATCAGTTTAACACTGTTGAAGGCTAATGATAATTTATTCTGCATTATCTTAGTCATAATATTTCTTACTGGCTAGTTGAGCTCACCCTTTCTTTCACTGTTCTCTTCAGGAAATGAGAACATTGTCGGGACTAGTCGGGGAACGGAGTGACGGTCCAGATGATAGCATTAGTAGTCCTCACTATTCTGTTAAATAGTGTGACAATAAATGTAATGAGGACTCCATTGAGTTTGTATATTGTCTAGATGGCAATATTCTTATTAAAAACTCTTAGATTATGTTTTGTCGTATTTTACACGACTGTTGTATAATTAAGTTGTATTTGAATTTTGTACCATGTATTTGGCGACTCAAGATGGGTGATGTATACCTATTTTGGGGGCGTCACAATTCTTCTTGGTTTGAGGTAGCTCAGGAAGGGCCAACCTCATAGAGTGAATCAAGGGTTAGGTTTTTTCCTGAGGCGCTTATCAGAGAGATTGCTTTGTTTTGTTTAACTTTGTCATCACATGATGCTCCTTTGTTCTGTTGATGGAGCTCTTCCATCGTTGAGTCTGGACTGCGATCGTTGTCTTTCATGTTATTGCGGCTCTACGATCGTGGACTTCCTTTGGTCATGTCTACGATTTCGAACATAGCCTTTATATCTGCATGGTTAGCACAAACTAGAGCATAGATTTCATGGTTATAAATTAAGCATGCCTAGCTCACTTATTAACTTGTTAAACCTGGATTCATCTGGAGGCTTTGTAAAGACATCAACAAGTTGATTTTCAGTAGGGATATATTGTAGAGATATGGTTCCATTTTGCACATGATCCCTAATGAAATGATACCTTATTTCTATATGTTTAGTCCTAGAATGCATGACAGGATTATGAGTTATTGTTATGGCACTTGTGTTATCACAGTGAACAAGTACAGATTTGAATTCAAACCCATAGTCTGCAAGCTGGTTTTTCATCCATAGGATCGAGTACAAAGAATCGCCAAAGAAGAATGTATTCAATTTTCCGCGATTGAAGTAGATAATCGAGTTTTGCTTCTTGCTAAAACCAGACACAAGTCTGTTTCTAGCAAATTGACAAAAGTGCCACTGTGTACTCTTTTTTGTCTATTTTGCAGCTTGCAAAGTCAGCATCTGTATATCATGTTAGTTCAAATGAGGACTCCTAGGGATACCAAAGCCCCAAGTGAGGTGCACCCTTGAGGTACCTGAAAATACTTTTTACAGCAGTTAAGTGTGATTCCTTAGGATTAGCTTGAAATCTAGCACATATGCATGTTGCAAACTTTATGTCTGGTCTGTTGGGAGAATGCATATGTTGATTTGATGTTTAAATATAAATGCTCATGATTATTTGTAAAGTACTTCAAGGAATATATGTACAAGGACTTAGTGATAGATCAAATTTGTTGGGTTGATCTAAGCTCTTAATGTGTATCATTCTGGAAATGAATGTATAGATAGAAAGATCAAAGCTGTTAGGTTGATCTTGAGATGTACTAGATAGGCTTCAAGAATTCAGTAGTGCATCAATCGATCAAGATTGCGAAGGTTAAGAAAAAAATGTGAGCTTCAAGAATCGTAGTATGCTCGCTTTGAATGGCCTCTTTGGAAATCGTAAAGTGGTCCCAACGTTTGCCGAGCCAACTCAGAGATCATAGTGTGCTCTCGGAAACGTAGAGTTTACAACTCAAGCAAGTGAAGATCGTAGTGTGCAAGTATTTAAGAGAAATCGTAGTGTTTCTCGGTGAAAGATCGACCAAGCACCAAGGCGACAAGTCACCACGATCCGAATCGTAGAGTACCACGATCCGAATCAGAAAGCACCACGATCCGAATCGAGAGTATCATCTGTCTTGTGTCAGAAGCATCAAGCCTCATGCTTTATGTGGAGACAAACTCTAACATATGAGGAATGGATTCTAAACGTTGTAGTACTCACCAGTCCCAAAGTCATAAGAGATTTCCCTAGTATACAACAAAGAAGCGTATTGAAGAAGCTAAGGAAAGTACCATTGGTAGGGAAAAAACACTTTTCGTGTGTTAGTGAGAAAGCAATCTCTTTGTGTTAGTGGGCCAGAATGCAATTCAGAAGATATGCAAAAAAGTCTCCATCAAAGAACAGAAAGGTCAAACGCATTTAATGCTTCAACAGATGGATTCAACGGATAGTTTTCAAGATCACATATATGCAAATCAAGCAGATTAGAGAAGTAAGCAAGTAATTGAACAAAAAACGTACAAGAACTCTCAACGCTCAACTCTACGATCTGAGAAAAAGAAAATCTTGCTCAGCTACTCAGTTCTTTCAAACAAGTGCTTAAACAACAACTGAGTAGCAACCATCAAGAACTCAAAATCTACCAATCAACTGAAGAAAAAGTTCCAAGTTAGAAGGACTTGAAGAGTTCTAAGTGAACTGTAAAAGAGCCAAGTCTGCTGGACTTGAAGAGTTCAAGAGTGAACTAAGAAATTCCTAGACTGCTGGTCTAGAAGGAATGTAAGTGGTTCAGAAAGTGTAAAAGACATCCTTAGTTAATTTTCTACTCGAGGTGTAGAAGAGTTGACTAGGAGCTTTAAGTGCTCTGAACCACTTAAAACGAATGTGTCTCTTATATTCTTGCTATAACTGCTATATCTGCCTCACTCTCATAAACTCACTATCTTAAGGGAGATTAAAACTAATATTAATTCCACTAAAGTTTTAATCATTATCTACTAACAAGTTAAAATGAAAAGATTTTTAAATATCTATTCAACCCCCCTTCTAGATAACTATTGTGCCTTCGAGAACTAACAATTGGTATCAGAGCAGGTTCTATTATACAGCCTACAAAGCCTTAGTAGATCCAATGACACACTTACCAAGTGAATCAAGAACTACAGGGCAAGCCACCAATGTGCAATAAAGATAAATTTGCTAACTGGAAAGTTCGAATGCAAGCAAACATGGACTCAATAGATGAAGATCTATTTGAGACCGTTCAAAATGGGCCCTATATTCCAACAAATCTTGCACCAACTACAGACGATCCAAACAGAATACGAATAAAAGTCAAAGAAGAATGGACTGACAACGAGAAGAGAGTTGTCCAACTCGACAAGAAGGCCAAGAACATTTTGTTTCAATCCTTAGAAGACGATCTATTTGAAAATGTTGTCAACAACAAAAAAACGAAGGAGGTTTGGGAAGAACTGCTCATTATGCACGAAGGAACAGAAGAAGTAAGAGAAAACAAACAATCACTTCTGACACAACAGTATGAAATGTTTGCTCATGTTCAAGGAGAAAACGTAACTGCCACCTATGAGAGATTCAACGTTCTGGTCAACTCTCTACGAGTATATGGGATGATCTATCCAAACAAAGTTCTGATCATAAAGTTCATGAGAGCCCTACCAAACAGGTAGGATGCCAAAACCACCGCTATTAGAGAGTCAAAGAATCTTTATGAGATGACAGTTCAACAGTTATATGGCAATCTCCTGACATACGAACTAGAGCTGACTCAACGAGCTGAAACCCTATCATAAGGAAGAAAGAAGGATAAGGGTGTTGCTCTCAAAGCAACTGAAAGTGCATCCAAAGTCAACACTGAGATTGACTCTGACTATGACGAAGATGATGATGAAGACTTTGCTATGATGGTAAAAAGACTAAGAAGGTTCATGCGTCAAGGAAAAACCAGCAAGCCAAAGAAGGTCAGTAACTACAGTAGCCAGGAGCAAATGAGTGATCTATGCTTCAACTGCAAGAAGCCTGACCACTTCATTGCCAACTACAACAAACCACTCAGAGAAGAACTAAAGAAGAAATCACATGTAAAGAAGGAATACAAAGGCAACAAAAGGCCTCAGAAGAGAGACAAAGGCCTGGTAGCTGGAGGATCGTGGAGTGATTCAGACAATGACTCCAATCCTGATTCTAGAGATGATGAAGAACCACAAATGGCTAATCTGTGCCTAATGGCCAAACATACAAAGGACAAACTAAATTCCAACATACATGAAGTAAGTCTCGATGAGGTATTTGACTTCAACTCTCCTGATGTAGATATTAATGATTTGAGAACTGCACTGCATGGCATAAAAACTGATCTACATCAATACATGAAGTGGTTCAGAGTTCTATCTAAGGATCATTCACTTCTTCAAGAGGAGAAAAAGAAAGTTCAAGAAGAGATTGAAACAACTCTTCTAAGTACTAACCTTCTCTCTAAGCTTGAGGTTGAGAATGAGATCTTAAAACAGGCAAATGAACTCAATGCACAAAGAGAGTCTGATCTAACCTCTAAAATTGAGGAACTAGAAAAGACTATCCCTACATGGAATAAATCCTCATCATCCATGAACTCCCTGCTCTCTAGTCAGAGAAATGCATTTGACAAAACATGCCTAGGCTTTGGGGAATCCACTTCAGAGCCATATGTGGAAAAGACCAAAGAAACTAGCACTAGTAATGCCTCAAGTTTTAGTAGAAGCATTACCTTTGTGAAATCCTCACAGAAGGAAGAACCAGCCCAACCTTGTTCTACTGTTTCCATCCATACTCCAAGGAGTAAAGGATCTCATGTTGGCCTGGGCTTCAGAAAAGGGAAGAGTAATCCATTCTCTACTCACCAACCTCTAAGTATCGTAGAGTTAAATAAAACCAACTCTACGAACCAACTGGGAAGGTACAGTAGAGGTAAGATGCACTCCTCACATTTCATAAGACCAAAGGACATGTGGAAGAAGGAAAATAAGTTTAACAGAAGAATGACTCAAGAACCACAAAAGTCCAAATGGAAAATGAACTCTCTCACACACACACATGCATCATACTAAGTGTTTTGTGTGCAATAGAGTAGGTCACAAGGCTACAAGATGCTATTATAATTCCATGCACGTGAGACCCAAGATCAAACAGATTTGGGTCCCCAAGGGTACTAACAAAATAGAACCCATGCAAATATGGGTACCAAAATGAAGGTTCAATGTTATGACAAGAAAAGAGCTCCACTATCACAACCTAGTACCTGGACAGTGGATGCTCAAGACACATGACTGGGAACAAAGCTCTTCTATCTAACTACATAGAAAATGAGGGTCCCTCTGTCATCTTTGGAGACAACGGCTCGGGCAAGATAAGAGGATATGGCTCTGCTGGTAATGGTGCAATATCTATCAGCAAAGTAGCATATGTGGAAGGTCTCCAACACAACCTTCTAAGCATCAGCCAACTCTGCGATAAGGGTCACCAAGTAACATTACTCAACAACCAGTGTCAAGTAAGAGATTTGAAGACATCTGCTGTAAAGCTAACCGGGACAAGCGAAGGAAATGTCTACACAGTGAATCTCGGTCAACTAAGCTCAGACAAGACAATATGCTTTCTGGAAAAAGTATATGAAGAAATGAGCAGGCTATGGCATAGACGGTTGTCCCACTTAAACTTCAAAAGCATGTCCAAACTGGCATCAAAAGATCTAGTTGTAGGCCTACCTAAGTTCAACTTCGTAAAAGAAAGGCAATGCAATGCCTGTCAGCTTGGAAAGCAAACCAGAAGCTCATTCAAAAGCAAAACTGCCAACTCTATCGATAAGCCCCTGCAGTTGCTCCACATGGATCTATTTGGGCCAATTCCAATAACAAGTCTTGGAGGAAAAAGATACTCTCTAGTTATAGTCGACGACTACACCAGATTCACATGGGTATTCTTCCTAACCTCAAAGGAAGAAACGAGCTCCCAATTGATCAAGATGTTCAGACTGGTGATGAACAAGAAAGGAAAAAAAATCAAGGCTATAAGGAGTGATCATGGAAGAAAATTTGACTTCTCAGAAATGGACCAGTTCTGCACAGACAATGGCATCAGTCATAACTTCTCATCTCCACGAACTCCTCAACAAAATGGAGTAGCTGAAAGAAAGAACAGAACTTTGATAGAGGCTGGAAGAACTCTAATAGCAGCAGCTCATCTACCTGAATACTTCTGGGCAGAAGCCATCAACACTGCATGTTACACGCAGAATAGATCACTGATACACTCTACGATCAAGAAGACACCCTACGAACTATGGAAAGGAAGAAAGCCAAGTGTCAGCTACTTTAATGTATTCAGCTGTGCATGCTACATTCTCAACAA
Source organism: Panax ginseng (assembly GCA_020205605.1). Lineage (NCBI taxonomy): Eukaryota > Viridiplantae > Streptophyta > Magnoliopsida > Apiales > Araliaceae > Panax > Panax ginseng. Next base: position 115,172,569 of record CM035148.1, on the reverse strand, counting down.
TGGGAAGCAGTACTTGAAAAAATTCTAACCCAAGTCATACGAAGGAATCTTTCTTGAATATGGCACAGACAGTAAGGCCTACCAAGTGCTCAATAAGAAGACACTGAGTGTTGAAGTCTCGATTCACATCATCTTTGATGAAACAAACTTAGACAAAACAGTGCTTCAAGACACTACGACCAATAGTGCAGACACTACGATTGAAGTCGTCGAGCTCAACACTACGATCGTAGTGCCAAGTCTCGATTCACATCATCTTTGATGAAACAAACTTAGATAAAACAGTGCTTCAAGACACTACGACCGATAGTGCAGACACTACGAATGAAGTCGTCGAGCTCAACACTACGATCGTAGTGCCAGATAGTGAAATCGTTGAGCAAGAAAATGAGATCGTAGAGAGGTCTATGCAAGACAACGAACCTCCACACCAAGAAGAAGAAATAGATCTTGAAGATTTAAGACAAGAAGGAATTAGGACAGATGTTCCAACCGGAAACAGATGGACAAGAGATCACACTCAAGATCTAATCATTGGAGACCAAAGTGCAAGAGTCAAAACAAGAGATGCCACCCAAAATGAATGATTTTATCTAAGCTTTCTATCACAAATGGAACCAAAGAAGATAGAGGATGCTATGGAAGACTCCAGCTGGATAGAAGCCATGCAGGAAGAACTCAACCAATTTGAAAGAAGCAAAGTATGGAGATTGGTACCAAGACCAATGAATCATCCTGTCATTAGAACAAAATGGGTCTTCAGAAACAAGATGGATGAAGATGGAGTAATAACCAGAAACAGGGCAAGATTAGTAGACAAGGGCTACTTTCAGGAAGAAGGCATTGACTACGATGAGACATTTGCACCTGTTGCCAGACTAGAAGCCATCAGAATCTTTCTTGCCTTTGCTGCTCAAATGAAGTTCAAGGTCTTCCAGATGGATGTCAAAAGTACATTCCTGAATGGAGAACTTCAAGAAGAAGTCTATGTAGAGCAACCTCCAGGTTTCATCAATCCATCTCTTTCCAATTATGTTTATAGATTAGAAAAGGCTTTATATGGTCTTAAACAAACACCTAGAGCATGGTATGAAACACTAACTAACTTCCTGATTGAAAATGGGTTCACTAAAGGTAGAGTAGATACCACATTATTTCTTAGAAAGCATGACAAAGTTTTATTGGTTCAAATATATGTTGATGATATTATTTTTGATTCTACTGACGAAAAGTTATGCAAGAGATTCTCCAAGCTAATGCAGAGCAAGTTTGAAATGAGCATGATGGGTGAGCTGAAAATATTCCTTGGACTGCAAGTAAAGCAGACTGATGAAGGAATCTTCATAAACCAAGCCAAGTACATCAAAGATTTACTTAAGAAGTATGGCATGGAATCAGCCTCTCCCATGAAAATCCCAATTGCTCCTGCAACCAAACTTGACAAAGATAAAAAAGGTAAAAGTATTGATATAACTCAATACAGAGGTATGATAGGCTCTTTTTTATATCAAACTGCCAGTATACTTGTAAAATCCCAAATTTTACGAATAAAGATTTAATTTTCTTGAAATAATTTTTTGAATATTATGAAGTAGATTTGATATAATGTTATAGTTGTGGATAGTATTTATAAATTTTGCAAAGTATGCAAGTTGTTATATAATATTCGATTGGTCGGGAAATATTCGTTTTAACAAGAAATATTCGTACGACGGCAAAATCATTGGTGGACCCCGCAACAGAATTATTGTCGGATTGAGAAAACGACAAAAATATTTTTATGAAAATAACGGCGGAAGTCAGATCGTTAATAGCTTTGAAACACTCGATTGTTAAAAGTACAAGAATGTCTGGCGTGGTTGCCTAAGTAGCACATGATATTGATTATTAATGCTTACGTGAGAAGTCACTCGCTTTGTTTTATTAGTATTATTAATGTAATGAAACAGAAAAGCTTTTTATATAAAAATGTAATACTTTTATAAAGTTATTCGTTTTATTAGACTATAAATAGAATATATAATATTCTATTATACATAGTGTTTTTGCATAGTAATATCTTTTTATATAAAAAAAGAATACTTTTATAAAGTTATTTCTTTTATTAGACAATAATTAGAATATATTATATTTTATTATGCATAGTGTTGCATAATACCGCATAGTGTTTTTCATATAAGAAAATCTTTTTATATAAAATAGAATACTTTTATAAAGTTATTCGTTTTATTAGATTATAAATAGAATATATTATATTTTATTTAAAAGATTTTATTTTATTAGAATATTTTATTAAATCAACTGACCGTCTGTTTAAAAGTAAATCAATGCAGACCGTTCATGAATTAGTTCTTATGCAAATCCATTCTCCTATAAATAAAGCTCATTCCTTCATTATTTCTTACGAATTCACTGAAACTCTAGAGAGAGAAACTATAGAGAGAGTTCTTCTTCTATAATCTTAAGCGTATTTCTTTAGATTTTAAGAAAGCTTTGAGCGTAGTGCAAGTTTTCTTCGAGTATATACTCACCCTACCAGTCGGAATACTCTTCTTTCAAAGGTAAGGGATGTTATTTGTTGTACTCGTAAGGGGTATTATTTCTTTCTTATTCATGAAGAGAAATTCTGTTATTCCATTCTTTATTATTCTGTTGGAATAACCTGTATACGCGGGCTATCCTATACTTGGTGAAATTCTTCTGTTACTCCATTCTTTATTATTTTGTTGGAACATCATGTATGTGCGTTTACGCATGACCTGGTTCCGTTGTTTATTATTCTATTGGAACATCCTTTCTGTGCGTTTACGCATGACCTGGTTCCATTATTTATTATTACATTGAATATCACATGCGATATGCGTTTACGCATAACCTAGTTCCGTTATTTATTATTCTATTGGAATAACATGTCTGTGCGGTCTATCGCATGCCTGGTGATTTCTTTTGTTATTCCATTCTTTATTATACTCAGTTGGTTAAAGTTTTGACTTCTATACTCCATGAAATTAGTGGAATATCCTTGATATTTGCGCTTCATCCAGTATATTTTCATGGAAATATTCTTCTGAGCATTCTTGAATTTTACTCTACAAAGAAGTATCATGTTGACAATTTGGGCGTTATTGGTTCCTGGATAAATTAATTCTTGAACTTGTTTTATTGAATTATTATGTCATTGTCATCATCCTCATGTTTATATTATGTTGAAAGTCGTTTTGTGGCTGTAGTGCATAGATGGACTTGGTATGATTATGACTGAGGATTATTCTCGTATAATCATGACCGTAATGTTGCAAATGATGTGAAAAAGTCCTCATTGCCCGTAGTGCATTGATGGGCGAGTTTTGGTATGATTATGGCTATGGATTCTCTTCGGCCAAGGGTGCAAAGATGAATTGTTTTACGGCACGATCAGGACCGTTGATGAAAACATGATTATCTTTGGCCCGTAGTGCATGGATAATTCGTGGTCGTGATACTAAAGAATATCCTTGGCCTGTAGTGCAGGGATGATTTGATGATGTGGATTATTTATTATGTTGAGTCTCAGCGATAAAAGTGATGAAAAACCTTTTAAATCATAGAAGATAGTAGATTTTACTCTCTACTTGACTCTTCTAATGGATTGTTTGTTCTGCTGCAGTTAAACTTGATGTTTGTTATATTGTATCAGTTTAACACTGTTGAAGGCTAACGATAATTTATTCAGCATTATCTTAGTCATAATATTTCTTACTGGGCTAGTTGAGCTCACCCTTTTGCTTTCATTGTTCTCTTCAGGAAATAAGAACGTAGCTGGGACTAGTCGGGGAACAGAGTGATGGTCCTAGATGGTGCATTAGTAGTCCTCACTATTCTATGAAATAGTATAATAATAAATGTAATGAGGATTCCATTGAGTGTGGATATTGTCTAGATGACAATATTTGTATTAAAACTCACAGCATATGTTTTGTCATATTTTACACGACTGTTGTATAATTAGTTTGTATTTTTATTCAGTACCATGTATTTGACGACTCAGAATAGGTGATGTATTCCTATTTTGGGGGCGTCACAAGACCAAACATGATGTTTGCAACATGCATATGTGCTAGATTTCAGGCTAACCCTAAAGAATCACATTTATCTGCTGTAAAGAGGATTTTCAGGTATCTCAAGGGTACACCTTACTTGGGGCTCTGGTACCCCCCAAGGAATCCTCATTTGAACTAACAGGATATCTGATCTTTGATTTTTACAGTCATAAAATAGATAGAAAGAGTACCAATGCTTTTGTCAATTGTTAGAAACAGACTTGTGTCTGGTTTAGCAAAAAGCAAAACTCAAAGTATCACGCCAATGCGCAGGTTGAATACCTTCTTCACTTTGGCAAAAGCGTGCTTTCAGATCCTATGGATGAAAAATCAGCTAGCTGGTTATGGTTTTGATTTCAAATCCATTCCCATTCACTTTGATAACACAAGTGCAATAGCAAGAACTCATAATCCTGTTATGCATTCTAGGACTAAGCATATAAAAATAAGGTATCACTTCATTAGGGATCATGTGCAAAATGGAACTATATCTTTACAATATATCCCCATCGAAAATCAACTTCTTCGATGTTTTTACTAAACCTCTAGATGAATCCGAGTTTAACAAGTTAATAAGTGAGCTAGGAATGCTTAATTTACAACCATGAAATTTATGCTCTAGTATGTGCTAACTATACAGATACAAAGGCTATGGTTGAAATCGTAGACATGATCAAGGGAAGTCCACGATCGTAGAGCTGAAGTGACATGAAAGAAAATGATCGTAGCATAGACTCAACCATCATAGTGCAGAATCAACAATAGCAGAACCCCACCATCAAGAGGAGCATCCTGTGATTATAAGTTTCAAAACAAAGCAATCTCTCTGATAAGCGCCTCAGGAACAAACCTAACCCTTGACTCACTCCAAGAGGTTGGCCCTTCCTGAGCTACCTTAAAAGAATGCTAAGTCAAAAACTCATCACAAGGATCCGGTTAGACTCGAAGATCGTAGCTCAGACACGACGAATGCTGGACAGACTCGACGATCGTAGCTCAGACACGACGATTGCTGGACAAAATCAATGATCGTAGTTCAGACTCAACGAATGCAAAGCAAACTCAACGCTCACAAAAGCTACCTCAACGATCGTAGCTCAGACACGACGATTACTGGACAGAATCAATGATCGTAGTTCAGACTCAACGAATGCAAAGAAGACTCAACGATCACAAAAGTTACCTCAACGATCATAGTCCTCCCTAAGGACACATCAGCTCTGCAGGAGCCAAGGGCAAATCAGTACAATCCTTCTCAGTCAAATTCGTAGAGCCAAGCAGAATTCGACACCTGTCCCACTAAGCAAAATGGAGAGAGGGAAGTTACACGTACTATTTGAAAGCACCTTTTTGAAATTAGAAGTTTAAAAGATTATCTATCTCATCCTCTCTCAAAATAAAAACCCTAGATCAGAAGAAAGCTCAGTCAATCACACTTCTTGCAAGAAAATCAATGGCGGCTTCCAGTGTTATCTCCGGCTACAGACTCTGCTTTGACGAGTTCAAAACAACTGAACCCAAGTTTCACAAAACTCTATCGTTATCAAAGAAGGCGGGTCTTGAAGAAGCTTTGGGTATAGACACATTGATCTACCCGAAGCTGGTAAAAGAATTATACAATAATGGTGTATTTGAAAACAACACCATCACTGCGAAAGTCAGGAACGTAGAAATCAGACTAAAGGCTGAGGACAATAATCTAGCCCTAGGTCTCAAACCTGAAGGGTATCCGTCCATTGATGGCATAGACTTTCTATAAGGGACTCAAAAAGATGCATCACAAGAAATCACCCTCTGTCAAAGGATACAAGAAGAAGGAGTTTCCACAGAGGTATGAATTTCTAGCTGATATTGTTGGAAAATGTATATGTTGCAAGAGCTCTGGTTATGACTCTGTAAATGAGGTGCAACTCAAGCTCATGACGGCCATATGTTATGAAATATAACTTAACTATGGGGCTCTATTGCTTGAATAGATTGGGAAGTGGTTAATCTGCTCAAAGAAGACAAAGAGCTCTCAAAAGATGCTCTACGGGCGATTCATAAGCATCATCCTACAAGCTGCTTTGGGTGACAAGATTAAGGACGACGAAGGAGAAGCCATTAATCCAAACAGGCGAATGACCCAACAACTATTCGAAAACTAGAAAAGGAATCCAGCTGAAAATGTGCGAATGATGTCTGAATCCAGTGGAAAAACTGGTGAAATAAGAGAATTAGGAGTACCAGGAAATATGTCAGTTGTCAGAGAAATTGAAGGAGAAGAAGAAGAAACAAACAAGGGAGAACCCTCTGCCCTTATCAGAAAAAGTAAGGGCAAGAGGAAGCTTAAGGCCATGATGGAAGAAGAACCACAGGGATCCACAACTGATAAACCAGTAGAGTCCTCTAACATTGAAACTCTAAGGATCCTGAGAAAGAAGAAACAACAGGCTGAGGCAGAAGAAGATAGAGCTACCATATCTCAGCTGCTGAAGAAGAATAAGATCAGCCACAAACACAAAAGGCCATCTCTTTCTTCAATTGTAGAGTCTCTACTGATCATAGAGACCAGACCAAACACCTCGAGCAATGAAGCTGCCACACCTGATAGTCTGGGTGATCAACAGGACAAAACTGAAGTTCAAGAAAGTCCTGAGGCTGTGGCTCAGCCTAGAGAATCAAGAATAAAATTGGTCAAGAAATATATCCTTGAAAATGAAAAAGTGCTCAAAGAGGAAGACAAGAGTATGGCTGCCAAAAAGGAACTGTCCAAAGAAAGCCAAGAGGACAATGCTCCAGCTGAGGGGGAGATCCCTGAAGTTCTTATGATAGAGAATACACCAGCTAAGGGGGAGATGCCTGAAGCTCCCATCCTAGAAGATGCTCCAGTTGAGGGGGAGCTATTGATCGTACAAGAAGATGATCAAGTTGAGGGGGAGGCTCATGACATCTCCATGGCAGAAGAAGAGGTCCTTGCAAGAAATGAAGAAGAACCAGTGCAAGAACATCATGAGGCCATTGAGATAATGGAATCCTCCAACAAAAACAGAGAAGAGGAAGAAGATGATGAGGTTGAGATCACAGCTGTGGGCATAAATGGGTACAGAAGAGCTAACTATGAGCAACTATTTTCATATCTACCCATGATGCCTTTACATCAAGCTCAAATTCTAAATTCCTGGAATCACATATTTTGGAGCTTCAAAGAGTATCCGGTTATTTCAGTACTAGCCAATGGATTCCCAGGAAGATTCAACTTTGCCAAGAAGTTACTCACAAACAACTCTTCCTCAAGTATAAACCTGAGGTACTGTCTATCCCAACCCTCTTCAGAGTTAATCACTTGCCATCATCCTCATTTAATCAATTTTATGAATTCCCACGATGGTTGGAAGTAATTCTTCATCCACTAAATCAATTTCCAGTTGCAGAATCCAAAAATTCTGTAACTAAGGAACCAAATGCGGTCAACTTCATAATGCTCCCACTACCCATCATCTCTACTGTGACGCCCCCAAAATAGGTATACCCGACCCATTTTGAGTCGCCAGATATCACACTATAAAAATTAAATACAAACTTCATTTATACAACTGTTGAACTGTCGTGCAGAGTACGACAACAGTTAACTGTGAGTTTTAATACAATATTATCTCATAGACCGTATCCAAAATCAAATTATTACAATGCCATATAAAATACAGCAGCAAATATTTCAAGACCCCAAAGAAGATTACTATCTTATTTATTCTAATGAGGTGTACTTTTGACGCTTTCAAAGTCGGGTTCTCATCACCCTATTGTTGTTCACCAAAATCAATTATTAAGTGACGTATAAAATACGACACACACATCTTAGGTCCTCAATACAATTATTTGTTGCAAGTCATGCCATTTTATAATGTATTGAGAAACTTCGACAGTCTCGGACCATCACACTATTTCCCTGTTATCCCCGCTCGACCCAGCTACACTCTTATTACCTGAAAGGAATTGTGAAGCAAAAGGGTGAGCACAACTAGCCTAGTAAAGAATATCATAACTAAAGATAATTAAATTATCAATAGCTTTTGTCAATAATAAATCAGAGATTTAGAACATATGGTAGATAATAAAACTTTTCAACCATAATTGCAGCGGAATCAATAATCCATTAGAAGAGTCAAGTAGAACATAATGTCTACTTTCTCCTCCAAATTAAAAGTCCATCGTTAATATTTCATTCCTGTAATACTCATCAATAGTTCTTCGTTGTACCCAAGACAAAGAGAACTTTCATCACCTGTCTTCACCTAAACCACTAAAGATTTTAATTAAGTTCACAATTCATATTTATAATCATGTAAATCAACAGTTTCTCCTTACCACAAAGGATTAATAGAATGTTTACTCAATATCCTTACCCCAAAGGCTAAAGATATTCAAATGTAATAACAATGATCATACCAATCAGTGTCTACCTTTGCACTACGTGCCAAAAATATTCAACTATAAAACCAATCGCTGAGACTCAGCTTAATAAATAATTCCCATCATCGAATCATCCTTGCACTACGGGCCAAGGATATTCGTTAGTATCATCAGTGGTCATGATCATGTCATACACCTGTCCATCTTTGCACTACGGGCCAAAGCTATCAATTAACAAGTTATCTTTGCACGTAAGCCAAAGATATACAACTGTAAAATCAATAATCAACAGTCCATCTTTGCACGTAAGCCAAAGACGACTTTCATCACAATATAAGCATGAAGATGATGATAATGATATAAACATTAATCAAACGAAATCAAGGATAAATATTAAAGACTTTAAATTTATCCAAATATTATCAATCACTTAATAAACTCATAATCTAATATTATTAATATTATAACAATATTTTAATCACTTCTTAAACTTATAAACAATTTATTTCAATTGTTTACACTTTACCAAATAATGCATTTAATCATTCAAAAATGACATACTCATAAGATTTCATCACCAATGATCAAATCCCTCATCAAAAATCTGCATATACCTTATATAGGATTCCTAAGCCATAAAATCCTATTTTCCAACTTTGTTACTGCACATAACATATTTAACTCATTTACTAATAACTAGATCATTTTCATGAAAAATACTAAATCAGTCCCAAAAATATTTCTTTTCTGCGATTTAGCAGAATATAGTCCCATAATAAACATATATTTTTCTCGGAATTTTTAAAATTCATTTACTATTTTTCAAAAATCAATTTCTAATTAATTCCTTAAGAAATTAGCTACCTCAAGTTTAACTCCAGAAATTCCCAAATCTTGGCAGGATCTTACACATGTTAACGTGAGCTTCCAGTTTAAATTTCATGATCATCAGAGTTATAGAACTCCGGTTATAGCATTTTTCGTCAAAAAAACCTAAATATTGAAATAGTCATAACTTGCTCATTTTAAGTCAGAATGAGCTCATTTTTGGACAGGAGGTACTTTATACCATATATTTCCATGTCCCAAAAGTCCAGAATGTTTCTCACAAATTAAGTGGCCGAAACAGCCCTTCTAAAAATCTGGACAGTAGCATTTCGGTAATTTCCAGCTTTTGACTCTTTTGCTAAAATCAGTCCACACAAAAATTTACAACACCTTTTTCAGTGATTCCACTTGGAGATACTACAAAACTCATAGATCTAACTCTAGAACCTAACCACACTCAAAAATTCAAAAAATAATAAGAGATATAGTCAATTGAATTTCATGTTCCATTTTCACCAAAATCTGATTTTTCAACCCTTTGTGATTTCTAAGAAACTTTCATGTTTTCACATAATAACCAACATAACTCATCATAACACTTACTAATACTACATATACCCATGATTTTCATCAGTCCAATTCTTTTATTATGACTTTCATCATAATCCACGTAAACATATCATTTCCACAATTTAATAAGGAATGAATACAAAGGATCATTCACCATGCATGTGGTAATTCACATAGACAGGTTATTCCAACAGAATAATAAAGAATGGAATAACAGAAGGATTGACCATGCGCGTGCGATAGATCGTAGCGCACATCAAAGGTTATTCCTAGCGAGAATAATAAATAATAGAACCGGTCGTGCGTAAACGCGCCGTGAGGATATTAAACGAGAATAATGAATAATAGAAGTCGGTCAGAATAAGCTTACGCAGACGGATATTAAACAGAATAATAAAGAATGGAATATTAGAAGAATTTCACCATGTATACGGTACTTCGCATAAACATGTTATTCCAACAGAATAATAAGAATGAAATAATAGAAGAATTTCACCAAGTATAGGGTAGCCCGCGTATACAGGTTATTCCAATAGAATAATAAAGAATGGAATAACAAAAGTTCTCTTCATGAATAAGAAAGAAATAATACCCCTTACGAGTACAACAAATAATATCCCTTACCATACTAATATCCCTTTACCTTTCAAATAAGAGTATTCCGACTAGTAGGGCGAGGATATACTCGAAGAAAACTTGCACTAATCTCAAAGTTTTCTTAAACTCTAAAGAAATACGCTCAAGATTATAGAAGAAGAATTCTCTCTATAGTTTCTCTCTCTAGAGTTTCAGTGAATTCGTAAGAAATAATGAAAGAATGAGCTTCTATTTATAGAAGAATAGAATGAATAGTAACCAACCCATGAACGGTCTAGATTGATTTACTTTAATCGGACGGTCCATATTTAAAGCAAAATATTTTAAATAAAATATAATATATTCTATTTTATATAAAAAAAATTTTACTATGCAAATACTATGCAAATACTATGCATAATAAAATATAATATATTCTATTTATAGAATAACTTTAATAAAGTATTACATTTTATATAAAAAGATTTTACTATATAAAACACTATGCACAATAGAATATAATATATTCTATTTATAGAATAACTTTATAAAAGTATTCTGCATTTTATATAAAAAGATTTTTACTATGCAAAACACTATGCATAATAGAATATAATATATTCTATTTATAGAATAACTTTATAAAAATATTACATTTTTATATAAAAAGCTTTTTCATTATAATTTCAACTAATGATTCGAAAAAATTAGTACATCTCTTCATGGAATAATATTGTACCCAAAAATGATTTGGATAGAAAAGAAATATATTTTGTTCAGGTGAATAGTATCCTGTGAATAGTAACTCATGAATAGTAACTCGTGAATAGTAACTCATGAATAGTAACTCGTAAATAGTAACTCGTGAATAGTAACTCATGAATAGTAACTTGTGAATAGTACTTCGACACAAAAAGTGTTCCAAATACCCGAGTGAATAATACTAGAGTGAATAGTAACTGGGTATTTTATGACAACTTGTCTGCTTTGAAAAATTTTCACATATCACCCTTAACTTTAACCTTTTATCAATTTAACCATTCACCAAAATAGAAAAATTGAATACATTTATTTCATAAAATTCGGGGTCTCACATCTACGATCACGGACTCTAGCCTCATTGCAGAGTCTCCACCTCAAATCGTAGAGTCACCAAACCCAAACATCCAAACCCAGGCCTCTCCATCGGATATTCCCTCCTCATCCAGCAACGAATACTTCTATCTCGATCTTTCCATCTACTCGTTACAAGATCAATACCAAAGACAAACCCCTTCCTCACAAACTCCCCAACTGAATGAAATTCTTTCAGAGTTGTCCACAAAAGCTGACTTGGAATAAATGTCTAAGAAAGTGATCAAGGAACTCGATGAGAGTCTTGAAGAACACACTGACCTCATTCAGCTGTGATTAACTATAATGATCAATGCTGCCAATAAACTCCCACAATCCCTAAGCTCTACGCTCTCTAAGACTCTTAAGGAGTTTGTCAAGCAAATGATTCAAAGCATAAAGGACTGGGATGACATTCACTTTCTAGCAGCCAAGAAACACAGAGAAGATGTCCTTGCCCTACAGACAACTCAAGAAAATCCGAATAAAAACATGTTGGAAAGCTTCCTCAATCTAAAAATTGCCGTCAAAGAATTCCAAAAATTCTACGTCAGCAGTGGCAAACAAACTGACAACATTCTATCAGTTCTCCAACAAAGGGAAGCTCGGTCTGAAGCTCTAATAGAAGAAAATTGAGAGGACATTGCTCAGACTAAAAGTCAGCTCAACGAGCTTGTCCAAGGACTAAATCGCCTCTCAGCAGACATTCGAACCCTTGATGCTGACATAAAGGGGGAGAATAAAGGGAAAGGAGAAGGAGCCTAGGGCAGAGGCAAAGGAGGTCAAGGAAGCCAGGGAAGAGGCAGAGGACAATTCCACACTCAAGCTTTAAGAAGCCATCAACAGACTCCACGATCAAGCAATCAGACTCAATGATCTGATCAGCAGGAAGTCTTAATGGCTCAGCCAATAAGGAGTCAAGGGCCAACTACCAGCTCACAAAATATGACCACTACAGGCCTAAGAATGCCAATTGGAGATCCTGCATTCATGAATAGGCATGATCACAACCCAAGGTTAAGCCCAAGTGAGCTGTAAGAGATAGCTAGAAGGGATGAAGCAAACAGTAAAAGAAGGGCTGAGGAGTATGCCAATCCTCCACGCAAAAGACCAAAGAAATAGAGATAAGTGAAAGTTTAAATTCTTATTGATGTAAAGCTAAATTGTAATACTCTTCAATCATCAATAAATTCATGCTTATTCTCTAGAAATTTCAGCTGCTCACTGAAATACTAAGTCATGTTTAAATTTCCTGTAATTGCATCTAGATACTAATAATCATGAAAACAAATCTCATTGGTTATGTCAACATCAAATAGGGGAGATTGTTGGGAGAATGCATATGTTGATTTGATGTTTAAATATAAATGCTCATGATTATTTGTAAAGTACTTCAAGGAATATATGTACAAGGACTTAGTGATAGATCAAATTTGTTGGGTTGATCTAAGCTCTTAATGTGTATCATTCTGGAAATGAATGTATAGATAGAAAGATCAAAGCTGTTAGGTTGATCTTGAGATGTACTAGATAGGCTTCGAAGAATTCGTAGTGCATCAATCTGATCAAGATTGCAGAAGTTAAGGAAAAAATGTGGAGCTTCAAGAATCGTAGTATGCCTGCCTTGAATGGCCTCTTTGGAAATCGTAAAGTGGTCCCAACGTTTGCCGAGCCAACTCAGAGATCATAGTGTGCTCTCGGAAACGTAGAGTTTACAACTCAAGCAAGTGAAGATCGTAGTGTGCAAGTATTTAAGAGAAATCGTAGTGCTCTCGGCTGATAGCATCAGACCAAGCACCAAGGCGACAAGTCACCACGATCTGAATCGTAGAGTACCACGATCTGAATCGTAGAGCACCACGATCTGAATCAGAGAGTATCATCTGTCTTGTGTCAGAAGCATCAAGCCTCATGCTTTATGTGGAGACAAACTCTAACATATGAGGAATGGATTCTAAACGTTGTAGTACTCACCAGTCCCAAAGTCATAAGAGATTTCCTTAGTATACAACAAAGAAGCGTATTGAAGAAGCTAAGGAAAGTACCATTGGTAAGGGGGAAAACACCTTTTCAGGTGTTAGGTGAAAGCAATCATTGTGTCGAGTGGGCGAATGCAATTGTAAGATATGCAAAAAAGTCTCCATCAAAGAACAGAAAGGTCAAACGCATTTAATGCTTCAACGGATGGATCCAACGGATAGTTTTCAAGATCACATATATGCAAATCAAGCAGATTAGAGAAGTAAGCAAGTAATTGAACAAAAAACGTACAAGAACTCTCAACGCTCAACTCTACGATCTGAGAAAAAGAAAATCTTGCTCAGCTACTCAGTTCTTTCGAACAAGTGCTTAAACAACAACTGAATAGCAACCATCAAGAACTCAAAATCTACCAATCAACTAAAGAAAAAGTTCCAAGTTAGAAGGACTTGAAGAGTTCTAAGTGAACTATAAAAGAGCCAAGTCTGTTGGACTTGAAGAGTTCAAGAGTGAACTAAGAAGTTCCTAGACTGCTGGTCTAGAAGGAATTTAAGTGATTCAGAAAATGTAAAAGATATCCTTAGTGGATTTCCTACTCGGGGAGTAGAAAAGTGGACTAGGAGCTTTAAGTGCTCTGAACCACTTAAAACGACTGTGTCTCTTATATTCTTGCTATAACTGCTATATCTGCTTCACTCTCATAAACTCACTATCTTAAGGGAGATTAAAACTAATATTAATTCTGCTAAAGTTTTAATCATTATCTACTAACAAGTTAAAATGAAAAGATTTTTAAATATCTATTCAACCCCCCTTCTAGATAACTATTGTGCCTCCGGGAACTAACATGGTCTACTGGCAATCAGATATAGAAGAGAGCCTATCATACCTCTGTATTGAGTTATGTCAATACTTTTACCGTTTTCATCTTTGTCAAGCTTGGTTGCTGGAGCAATTTGGGTTTTCATAGGAGATGTTGATTCCATGCCATACTTTTTAAGTAATTCTTTAATGTACTTGGCTTGGTTTATGTAGATTCCTTCATCAGTCTACTTTACTTGCAGTCCAAGGAAGAAGTTCAGCTCACCCATCATGCTCATTTCAAACTTGCGCTGCATAAGCTTAGAGAATCTCTTACATAACCTTTCATCAGTAAATCCAAAAATAATGTCATCAACATATATTTGAACTAATAAGACTTTGTCTTTATGCTTTCTAAGAAATAATGTGGTATCTACTCTACCTCTAGTGAACCCATTTTCAATAAGAAAGTTAGTTAGTGTTTCATACCATGTTCTAGGTGCTTGTTTAAGACCATATAAGGCTTTGTCTGATCTATAGACATAATTAGAAAGAGATGGATTGATGAAACCTGGAGGTTGCTCTACATATACTTATTCTTAAAGTTCACCATTTAGGAATGCACTTTTGACATCCATCTGAAATACTTTGAACTTCATATGAGCAGGAAAGGCAAGGAATATTCTGATGGCTTCTAGTCTGGCAACAGGTGAAAATATCTCATCGTAGTCAATGTCTTCTTCCTGAGAGTAACCCTTGGCCACTAGTCTTGCCTTATTCCTGGTTACTACTCCATCTTCATCCATCTTGTTTCTGAAGACCCACTTGGTTCCAATGATAGGATGACTCTTTGGTATTGGTACCAATCTCCATAATTTGCTTCTTTTAAACTGATTAAGTTCTTCCTGCATGGCTTCTATGCAGCTAGAGTTTTCCATAGCATCATCTATCTTCTTAGGTTCCATTTCTGATAGGAAGCTTAGATAGAAACATTCATTTTGGGTGGCAGCTCTTGTTTTGACTCTTGCACTAGAATCTCCAATGATTAAGTCTTGAGTGTGATCTCTTACCCATCTATTTCCTATTGGGACATCTGTCCTGATGCCTTTTTGTCTGAGATCTTCGAGATCAATTTTTGCTTCTTGATATGGGGGTTCGTTGTCTTGCGTAGGCCTCTCTACAATCTCATTTCCTTGCTCAACGATTTCGCTGTCTCGAACTACGATCGTAGTGTTGAGCTCGACCACCTCGTTCGTAGTGTCTAAATTGTCGTTCGTAGTGTCTTGAGGCATTGTTTTGTCCAAGTCTGTTTCATCAAAGATGATGTGGATCGAGACTTCAACACTCAATGTCTTTTTGTTGAACACTCTAGGCCTTACTGTCTGTGGCATACCCAAGAAAAATTCCTTCATCTGACTTGGGTTGGAACTTTGTCAAATACTGCTTCCCATTGTTGAGAATGTAGCATACACATCTGAATACATGGAAGTAGCTGACATTTGGCTTTCGTCCTTTCCACAGTTCATAGGGAGTCTTCTTAATCGTAGAGTGTATCAGTGGTCTGTTCTGAGTGTAGCATGCAGTGTTGATGACTTACCGCCCGTAAGTATTCGTGCAAAATTTCAACAGCTAGTAGAGTTCTTCCAGCCTCTATCAACGTTCTGTTCTTTCTTTCAACTACTCTATTTTGTTGAGGAGTTCGTGGAGCTGAGAAGTTATAACTGATGTCATTGTCTATGCAGAGCTGGTCCATTTCTGAGAAGTCGAATTATCTGCCATGATCACTCCTTATAGTCTTGATTTTTCCCCCTTTCTCGTTCATCACTAGTCTGAACATCTTGATCAGTTGGGAGCTTGTTTCATCTTCCGAGGTTAGAAAGAATACCCATGTGAATCTGGTGTAATCGTCCACTACGACTAGTGAGTATCTCTTCCCTCCAAGGCTCGTTGTTGGAATTGGCCCAAATAGATCCATGTGAAGCAGCTGCAGGGGCTTGTCAATTGAGTTGGCAATTTTTCTCTTGAATGAGCTTTTGGTCTGCTTTCCAGGCTGAAAAGCATTGCACGCCTTTCTTTGACGAAGCTGAACTTGGGTAAGCCTGCAACTAGATCTTTTGAGGCCAGTTTGGACATGCTCTTGAAGTTAAGATGAGACAGTCTTCTATGCCATAACCAGCTCATTTCTTCAGATGCTTTAGCTAGAAAGTATATTGTCTCGTCTGAGTTTAGTTGTCCAAGATTTACTGTGTAGACATTTCCTTCTCTTGTTTCGGTTAGCTTTATAGCAGATGTCTTCAAATCTTTGACTTGACACTGATTGTTGAGGAATGCTACTTGATGACCCTTGTCGCAGAGTTGGCTAATGCTCAGAAGATTGTGTTGTAGTCCTTCCACATAGGCCACTTTACAGAAGGACACTGCACCATTCCCAACTGAGCCATATTCTCTTGTCTTGCCAGAGTCGTTGTCTCCAAAGATGATTGAGGGACCCCCCTTCTTAATGTAGTTAGACAGAAGGGCTTTATTCTCAGTCATGTGTGTGACGCCCCTAAAATAGGTATACATCACCCATCATGAGTCGCCAAATACATGGTACAAAATTCAAATACAACTTAATTATACAACAGTCGTGTAAAATACGACAAAACATAATCTAAGAGTTTTTAATAAGAATATTGTCATCTAGATAATATACAAACCCAATGGAGTCCTCATTACATTTATTGTCACACTATTTAACAGAATAGTGAGGACTACTAATGCTATCATTTGGACCGTCACTCCGTTCCCCGACTAGTCCCGGCTACGATCTCATTTCCTCAAGAGAACGGTGACAGAAAGGGTGAGCTCAACTAGCCCAGTAAGAAATATTATGACTAAGATAATGCAGAATAAATTATCATTAGCCTTCAAAAGTGTTAAACTGATAAAATATAATAAACATCAAGTTAAACTGCAGTGGAACAAGCAATCCATTAGAAGAGTCACGTAGAGAATAAAATCTACTATCTTCTATGATTTAAAAGGTTTTTCATCACTTTTATCGCTAAGACTCAGCTTAATAAATAAACCACATCATCCCTGCACTACGGCCAAGGATATTCTTTAGTATCACGACCACAATTATCCATGCACTACGGGCCAAGAATATTTGTGTATTTATTAATGGTCATGATCATGCCAACAACTGTCCATCAATGCGCTACGGACCAATGAGGACTTTTTCCACATTATTTGTAACATTACGGTCATGATTACACCGAATAAACCCTTGTCATAATCATACCAAGTCCATCTATGCACTATAGGCCACAGATGACTTTCAACAAAATATAAACATGAGGATGATGACAATGATATAAGAATTCAATAAAAAAAGTTCAAGAATTAATTTATCCAGGAACCGATAACGTCCAAATTGTCAACATGTTACTATTTTGTGGAGTAAAATTCAAGAATGCTCAGAAGAATATTTCCATGAAAAGATATTGGATGAAGCGCAAATATCAAGGATATTCCACTAATTTCATGGAGTATAGAAGTCAAAACTTTAACCAACGGAGTATAATAAAGAATGGAATAACAAAAGAAATCACCAGGCATGCGATAGACCGCACAGACATGTTATTCCAACAGAATAATAAATAACGGAACCAGGTCATGCGTAAATGCATGCATGAGGATATTCCAACAGTAATAATAATTAGCAGAACCGGGTCATGCGTAGAAAGCATGATGGGATGTTCAGCAGAATAATAAAGAACGGAACCAGGTCATGCATAAAGCACAGACAGGATGTTCCAATAGAATGATAAATAATGGAACCAGGTCATGCGTAAAGCACAGACAGGATGTTCCAACAGAATAATAAGGGATGGAATAATAATAGCTCTCTTCAAGAACACGAAAGAAATAATACCCCTTACCTTAGAAAAACTGGATACTGGAATAGTGAGGTAGTAGACTTCTCTTCTTCTTTCTCTCTATAATTTCTCTCTATAATAATTGCTCTAAAGCTTTTGTGAATTGGTGAGAAATGAAGGAAGAATGAGCTTCTATTTATAGAAAAATATAGTTTCGATAATTGCACGTTTTGGGGCTCGAAATATTACAGTATAATACCTTCCTCTTTTTCTTCATTTTTAAATTAGTCTTGCAAGTATTAACAAACTTGCACCACCTCCCCTAATAGTAAATAATGTGAATTAATAGTTCATTCATGTGACTCAATAGTATAATCATGTGAAAATACTAATTACAGTATAGTACCTTCAACTATACCTCCATTTTTAACTTAGTCATGCAAGTATTATCAATCTTGCACCAACTCCCCTAATAGTACAAGAATGTGATTCAATAGTATACAAATGTGAGCAAATAGTTATATAAGCATGTGAATTAGTAGCAATTAATTGCTCATTTATCCAAGATAAATTACCCGATTTATCAATATAACCTTTGACATCAATTATCATCGAATAGATGTCGATTTACACTAACACTAATAATTCCAACACAATGGAACTATTAAATTCATCTTTAATCAACCCAACTTATTCATCATTAATATTATAACTCACAATATTTAACAACCGTGTCGTTCCCGTGAAAGAGGGGCTTTCAAAAACCTCTCCTCGATGAGAACTTCTGACATTGTCAATATTGCAAATAATAATATGAATAACTTTGTCGTCTCAATTATTGATTTAATAATAATAAATATTATGCAGATTATTATTGTGACAATAATTGAATCAATAATATGAGAGATATGATGCGCAATTATTTGTAGCAATAATTGAGTATAAGCGAAGGTGACTTCTCACGTAAGCATCAATAATCAATACCGTGTGCTACTACGCAACCACGCGTATTATTGTACTTTTACTAAGATAGTTCAATAGTTTTAACGGTAACACTTTCGCCGTTATTTTTATAAAAAGATAATTCTGTCGTTTTCTAACTACGACAATACTTCCGTTGTGGGGTCCACCAATGATTATTGTGACGCCCCCAAAATAGGTATACATCACCTATTCTGAGTCGCCAAATACATGGTACAGAATACAAATACAACTTAATTATACAACTGTCGTGTAAAGTACGACAAAACATAAGCTGTGAGTTTTAATACAAATATTGTCGTCTACACAATATACAAACTCAAATTCAATATTATTACATTTATTTTCCACTATTTCACTGAATAATGAGGACTACTAATGCTATCATCTGGTCCGTCACTCCGTTCCCCGACTAGTCCCTGCTACGTTCTCATTTCCTGAAGAGAACAATAAAAGTAAAAGGGTGAGCTCAACTAGCCCAGTAGGAAATATTATGACTAAGATAATGCAGAATATATTATCGTTAGCCTTCAACAATGTTAAACTGATACAATATAACAACCATCAAGTTTAACTGCAACGGAACAAGCAATCCATTAAAAGAGTCAAGTAGAGAATAAAATCTACTATCTTTTATGATTTAGAAGGTTTTTCATCACTTTTATCGCTGGGACTCAGCTTAATAAATAATCCACATCATCGAATCACCCCCGCATTACTGACCGAGGATATTCTTTAGTATCACGAGCACAATTATCCATGCACTCTAGGCCAAGAATATTTGTGTATTTATTAATGGTCATGATCATGCCAACAACTGTCCATCAATGCGCTACGGGCCAATGAGGACTTTTTCCACATTATTTGTAACATTACGGTCATGATTACAAGAATAAACCCTTGTCATAATCATACCAAGTCCATACATGCCTTATAGGCCACAGATGACTTTCAACAAAATATAAACATGAGGATGATGACAATGATATAAGAATTCAATAAAAAAAGTTCAAGAATTAATTTATCCAGGAACCGATAACGTCCAAATTGTCAACATTTTACTATTTTGTGGAGTAAAATTCAAGAATGCTCAGAAGAATATTTCCATGAAAAGATACTGGATGAAGCGCAAATATCAAGGATATTCCACTAATTTCATGGAGTATAGAAGTCAAAACTTTAACCAACGGAGTATAATAAAGAATGGAATAACAAAAGATATCACCAGGCATGCGATAAGACCTTATGGACATGTTATTCCAATGAATAATAAATAACGGAATCGGTCATGCGTAAGCGCGCAGACGTGATATTCCAACAGAATAATAATTAACGGAACCGAAGTCATGCGTAAAGCTACAGACAGGATGTTCCAATGAATAATAAAGAAGCGGAACCAGTCATGCATAAAGCATGCGAGATGGGATGTTCCAATAGAATGATAAATAATGGAACCGTGTCATGCGTAAAAGCGCAGATGAGGATGTTCCAACAGAATAATAAGGGATGGAATAATAATAGCTCTCTTCAAGAACACGAAAGAAATAATACCCCTTACCTTAGAAAAACTGGATACTGGAATAGTGAGGTAGTAGACTTCTCTTCTTCTTTCTCTCTATAATTTCTCTCTATAATAATTGCTCTAAAGCTTTTGTGAATTGGTGAGAAATGAAGGAAGAATGAGCTTCTATTTATAGGAAAATATAGTTTCGATAATTGCACGTTTTGGGGCTCAAAATATTACAGTATAATACCTTCCTCTTTTTCTTCATTTTTAAATTAGTCTTGCAAGTATTAACAAACTTGCACCACCTCCCCTAATAGTAAATAATGTGAATTAATAGTTCATTCATGTGACTCAATAGTATAATCATGTGAAAAAACTAATTACAGTATAGTACCTTCAACTATACCTCCATTTTTAACTTAGTCATGCAAGTATTATCAATCTTGCACCAACTCCCCTAATAGTACAAGAATGTGATTCAATAGTACACAAATGTGAGCAAATAGTTATATAAGCATGTGAATTAGTAGCAATTAATTGCTCATTTATCCGATAAATTACCCGATTTATCAATATAACCCCCAGACATCAATTATCATCGGAATAGATGTCGATTTACACTAACACTAATAATCCCAACACAATGGAACTATTAAATTCATCTTTAATCAACCCAACTTATTCATCATTAATATTATAACTCACAATATTTAACAACCAGGTCGTTCCCAGGAAAGAGGGGGCTTTCCGAAACCTCTCCTTGACAGAACTTCTAGAAATTGTCAATATTGCAAATAATAATATGACTAACTTTGTCGTCTCAATTATTGATTTAATAATAATAAATATTATGCGAGATGATCTTCGTGACAATAATTGAATCAATAATATGAGAGATATGATGCAAACAATTCTTTGTAGTAATAATTGAGTATAACTGAGTGACTTCTCACGTAAGCATCAATAATCAATACCGTGTGCTACTATGCAACCACGCGTATTATTGTACTTTTACTACCAGATAGTTCAATAGTTTTAACGGTAACACTTTCGCCGTTATTTTTATAAAAGATAATTACGTGTTTTCTAACTACGACAATACTTGGTTATTGTGGGGTCCAATTAATGATTATTGTGGCGCCCCCAAAATAGTATACATCACCTATTCGAAGTCGCCAAATACATGGTACGTAATACAAATACAACTTAATTATACAACTGTCGTGTAAAGTACGACAAAACATAAGCTGTGAGTTTTAATACAAATATTGTCGTCTACATAATATACAAACTCAAATTCAATATTATTACATTTATTTTCCACTATTTCACTGAATAGTGATGACTACTAATGCTATCATCTGGTCCATCACTCTGTTCCCTGACTAGTCCCTGCTACGTTCTTATTTCCTAAAGAGAACAATAAAAGTAAAAGGGTGAGCTCAACTAGCCCTTGATGGGAAATATTATGACTAAGATAATACAGAATATATTATCGTTAGCCTTCAACACTGTTAAACTGATACAATATAACAACCATCAAGTTTAACTGTAGCGGAACAAGCAATCCATTAAAAGAGTCAATTAGAGAATAAAATCTACTATCTTCTATAATTTAGAAGGTTTTTCATCACTTTTATCGCTGAGACTCAACTTAATAAATAATCCACATCATCGAATCACCCCTGCACTACGGCCAAGGATATTCTTTAGTATCACGACCACAATTATCCATGCATTACGGGCCAAGAATATTTGTGTAATCATTAATTGTCATGATCATGCCAACAACTGTCCATCAATGCACTACGGGCCAATGAGGACTTTTTCCACATTATTTGTAACATTACGGTCATGATTACACCGAATAAACCCTGGTCATAATCATACCAAGTCCATCTATGCACTATAGGCCACAGATGACTTTCAACAAAATATAAACATGAGGATGATGACAATGATATAAGAATTCAATAAAACAAGTTCAAGAATTAATTTATCCAGGAACCGATAACGTCCAAATTGTCAACATGATACTATTTTGTGGAGTAAAATTCAAGAATGCTCAGAAGAATATTTCCATGAAAATATACTGGATGAAGCGCAAATATCAAAGATATTCCACTAATTTCATGGAGTATAGAAGTCAAAACTTTAACCAACGGAGTATAATAAAGAATGGAATAACAAAAGAAATCACCAGGCATGCGATAGACCGCACAGACATGTTATTCCAACAGAATAATAAATAATAGAACCAGGTCATGCGTAAACGCACAGACAGGATATTCCAACAGAATAATAATTAACGGAACCGTGTCATACGTAAAAAGCATGCATGGGATGTTCCAACAGAATAATAAAGAACGGAACCAGGTCATGCATAAAGCACAGACAGGATGTTCCAATAGAATGATAAATAATGGAACCAAGTCATGCGTAAAGCACAGACAGGATGTTCCAACAGAATAATAAAGACGGAACCAGGTCCAGCGTAGAATGCACAGACAGGATGTTCCAACAGAATGATAAGTAATGGAACTGTGTCCCGTGAAAAGCGTTGCATGACGAGGATGTTCCAATGTAATGATAAAGAATGGAATCACAGAAGAATTTCACCAAGTATAGGGTAGCCCGTGTATACAGGTTATTCCAACAGAATAATAAAGAATGGAATAACATAAGTTATCTGCATAGATAAGAAAGAAATAATACTCCCTACCTTAGAAAAACTGGATACTGGAATAGTGAGGTAGCAGACTTCTCTTCTTCTTTCTATGATTTCTCTCTATAATAATCGCTCTAAAGCTTTTTGTGAATTGGTGACAAATGAAGGAAGAATGAGCTTTATTTATAGAAAAATATAGTTTCGATAATTGCACGTTTTGGGGCTCAAAAAATTACAGTACAATACCTCCAACTTTTCTTTCATTTTTAATTTAGTCCTGCAAGTATTATCAAACTTTCACCACCTCCCCTAATAGTAAATAATGTGAATCAATAGTTCAATCATGTGAATCAATACTATAATCATGTGAAAATACGAATTCTGATATAGTACCTCCATCTATACCTCCATTTTAACTTAGTCATGCAAGTATTATCAATCTTGCACCAATTCCCCTAATAGTAACAAGAATGTGAAATAATAGTATAAACATGTGAACAAATAGTTATAATCATGTGAAATAATAGCAATCAATTGCTCATTTATCCAGTTAAATACCTGATTGGTCAATATAACCTCCAGGACATCAATTATTATCGAAATAATTGTCGATTTTCACTAACAAAAATAATTCCAACACAATGAAACCATTTTATCAAAATATAAATTTTAAAATTTCAAAGATTGACTTCTCAAAAAGAAGTCATTTGTTGACTTTTTTGACCAAATAGTGATTAGGAAAATTTTGTGTTTATAGACTATTTTTACTAATTTCATCGTTAGGACTCAAATATCACGTCGCGTCTCCAAATTCAACTCCGAACACAACTTCAATTTTAATAACATTCATCATTAATATTATAACTCACAATATTTATCAACCAGTCGTTCCCAAGAAAGAGGGGCTTTCAATAAGGATTTCTCCCTATTGGGTAGCGCAATTAGGTGACCAAACCTCTCCTCGATGTAACTTCTGACATTGTAAATATTGCAATTTAATAATATGAATAACTTTGTCATCTCAATTATTGACTTAATAATATAACATATTATGCAGATGATACTATAACAATAATCGAATCAATAATATGAGAGATATAATGCAGCAATTATTGTAGCAATAATTGAGTATAACTGAGTGACTTCTCACGTAAGCATCAATAATCAATACCGTGTGCTACTATGCAACCACGCGTATTACTGTACTTTTACTACTGGGTAGTTCAATAGTTAACGGTAAAACTTCCGCCGTTATTTTCATAAAGTATTTTTGTCGTTTTCTCAATCCGACAATAATTCCGTTGTGGGGGTCCACCAATGATTGTGTCGTTGTACGAATATTCCCTGTTAAACCAAATATTCCCCGACCAATCGAATATTATATAATAACTTGCGTACTTTGTAAAATTTATAAATATTACCCACAACTATAACATTATATCAAATCCACACCATAATATTCAAAAATATATTTCGAGAAAATTTAATCTTTATTCAAAAAGTTGGGGTCTTACAACCTCCCCTTCTTATGAAATTTCGTCCTCGAAATTAGGGTGCGTACCTGGTATGTCGAAGAGGTAAGGATATCTTGATTTCATCTCAGATTCTAACTCCCAGGTCATTTCTTCCACATCATGGTTTCTCTACAAAACTTTGACTTGAGGTATAACCTTGGAGCGTAGAATATGATCATTTTTATCCAAGATTTTAACAGGTAAATCTTCATACGTTAAATCTTCCTCTATCTCGTCTAGTTCTAATTCAATAATGTGGTTTGGGTCTTTCACATATTTACGTAACATAGATATATGAAAAACGTTATGAACACGAGACATACTTGGCGGTAACGCAAGTCTAGAGGCCACAGTTCCTACTCGATCGAGGATTAAAAATGGGCCAATGAACTGAGGGTTGAGCTTTCCTCTCTTTCCAAATCTTGTAACTCCTTTCCATGGAGCAACACGTAACAACACATGATCTCCAATATCGAATTCTACGTCCCTTTGATGAAGATCAGCATAACTCTTTTTGTCGATCTTGTGAGGTTTTTATATCGTTGTCGGATCGTTTGTATCTTTTTCCGTAGTCATACGTATTTCAACTCTGGTCCCAACAAACGTTGCTTCACCCACCTCATCCCAAAGATCTTTGGAGAAGCGACACTTTCTTCCATACAGCGCCTCAAATGGAGCCATGCCAATACTTGTTTGATAAGCTGTTGTTGTAGGAAAACTCCACCAATGGTAGGAACTTATCCCAACTTCCCTTGAAGTCAAGGGACCTGAGTCTTAATAGATCTTCAAGAGTTTGAATGGTCCTCTCGACTACCCGTCCGTTTGAGGATGGTATGCCGAGCTAAATCGTAAATCCGTGCCCATAGCTTTTTGCAAACTAACCCAAAATCTTGAAGTGAATCTTGGGTCTCGATCAGAAACTATGGATACTGGCATACCATGCAGTCTTACAATCTTGTTTATATACGTACAAGCAAGATGTTCAAGTGTATAAGTTTCTCGTATCGGTAGGAAATGAGCAGACTTGGTTAATCTATCAACAATGACCCAAATTGCATCTATGCCTTGAGAAACCTTGGGAAGACCGATGCTTGAAATCCATAGTAATGTGTTCCCACTTCCATTCTGGAATTTCAAGTGGTTGCAATGGACCTTTTGGTACTTGATGCTCCTCCTTGACTCGTTGACAAGTTAAACACCATGAGATAAACTCTACTATCTCTCTCTTCATATTGCTCCACCAAAATGTATGTCAAAGATCACGATACATTTTGGTACTCCCAGGATGGATTACAAACGGTGTGTTGTGCGCCTCCATCATGATTTTATACTTTAAATCAGGGTCGTTAGGAACACAAAGTCTGGAGTTGACTCAAAGTATTCCTTCCTCATCGATTCTTGCTTCCGGCATAGCACCTTCTTGCACTTTCTTCTTCATATGCATTAGCTCCAGGTCTGTAGCTTGAGCAGCTTTAACTTTATCGATTAAAGTCGGTTCTACTCGTATATTTGCCATCATTATGTGGGTCCCTGGAGTCTTTAACTCTATCTCCATCCTTTGCAAGTCATACAAAATGGGCCTTTGCGTTGACAATATCGCTTTTCGTGCTTGCATATAATCTTCTACTCAATAAATACCACTACCACGTTAAGCTTTTCCAGGATGGTATTGGATGGTATGATCATAATCTTTCAACAATTCAAGCCAACGTTGTTTTCACATGTTGAGTTCCTTTTGAGTGAAGAAATATTTGAGGCTTTTATGATCCGTGTAGATCTCCACCTTCTCTCCATACAGGTAATGCCTCCAAATCTTAAGTAAAAAGCGATAATGGCAACTCTAGATCATAAGTAGGATAATTCCTCTCATATTCTTTGAGTTCTTAGTGAGGCATAGGCTATGACTTTCCCATGTTGCATGAGAACACATCCTAACCCTTTGATAGAAGCATCACCATGAGATGACAAATCCCTCCGAGGCGGATGGTATTGTCGAGCAGTCTTTGAAATGAGTCTTCTCTTGAGTTCTTGAAAACTCTTCTCACATTTCTCGCTCCAACCGAACTTTGTATCTTTTCGAGTCAGCTGAGTTAATGGAGTAGCGATTCGAGAAAACCCTTCTATGAATCTCCGATAATAACCAGCTAAGCCGAGAAAGCTATATACTTCGGTCACTGATTTAGGTTGCTCCCAGCTTTGAATAGCTTCAATCTTTATCGGGTCAACAGATATTCCATGACTTGATAATACGTGCCCAAGGAATGCTACTTCCTCAAGCTAGAAGTCACATTTCTTCAACTTGGCATAAAGCTTGTTTTCACGAAGCTTTTGGAGTATCAAACTCAAGTGTTGCTCATGATCTTCACGGCTTTTGGAATATATGAGGATGTCATCAATAAAGACGACCACAAAATGATCCAAATATTCCTTGAATACTCGGTTCATCATATCCATGAAGGCGGAGGAGCATTAGTCAATCCAAAAGACATGACTAAGAATTCATAATGCCGTCATAGAGAGTTCGAAGGCGTCTTTGGAATATCCTTAGTTTTAACCTTGATTGATGATATCCGTAAGCGAAGATCGATCTTTGAAAAAATTATGCTCCTTATGGCGATCAAACAAACAGTCATCAATACGTGGCAATGGGTACCTATTTTTGATGGTGACATGATTCAACTCTCGATAATCAATACAAAGTCGCATACTCCCATCTTTCTTCTTCACGAATAGAACAGGAACACCCCAAGGAGACGTACTAGGACAAATGAAACCAATGTCTAACAATTCCCGTGATAACCTCGTTTGGGTTCCTTGCTTTTTGGGAGTTTACAACAAACACTCTCCCTTGCACTACTGGCTTTGACTTTTTTGGGACGGCCTTTGGTGCCTCCATCCTAGCTGAACTTGTCTTCGGTGAATGATAAAATCGAGCTAAGTGACCTTCCCTTCCACAATTATAACATGCTTTGGATGGCATCGCGCAGTTTGGACTGATGTGTCCCTCCCATCCGCATTTGAAGCATATGATAGGTGGTCGTTGTAACGACCCCAAAATCCATTATCAATGTTTGTTTACACAGTGAACATGGTAACCAAAATTTATAACTAATTTGATTCCTTGAGACTATGATTCTCTGAATTTCATAACAAATCAATATACTCAACGTTCAATTTCATAATTATCACTGTAATCTCAATTCTTCACCAATTCACTTCGTTCAAACTACGATTTCCTCGTTTCTTAATGAACTGGCATAAACAAGACCCAATTTACATATTAACATACAAACTAGCCACTAAATTTGGTACTTTCATAAGCTAAAAGCAAAATATACACTGTAATTCACTTTCTTCCTTTATAAACGAAATTAGCGAAGCAATTCTTTGTTTAAACACTAGTTCTCACATCCCAAACACATATAATCACCATAGTTCAACAACTACAGAAATTTTGTAAAAATATATATACATATCTAATATTAAGGTTATAGACACATACCTTTTATGCTTAAGAAATCCTTGTTAAACACTGAGAATTTGCTTTGGTGGCTTTGGAATCACAGACTTGTCTTTCTCTCAAACTCTCTCAAACTTTATGAAACTTTTCTTTCTTCTCCCCTTTTCTCTCTTAGGCTTTAGCCAAATAGATTAGGTGTAACTAAAATAAACTAACGTATCTATTCAAAAGTTTTAAAACTGATGCCACTAATGGCATTATTAAAATAGCGGTTACCACAAATTATTATACATTATTTATATTTTCTTTATTTAATTTATATTATTAATAAATCAAATTTAAAAAAATCCAAAAGTCATAAGGCTCCGTTTGACAAAACGCTTTAAAATTAAAGACTTAATATATGTAAGCCTTGTTTGGCAAAATAAATTAAAACTACTTTAATTTATTTTAATAACCACTTATAATATAGTTATTTGTCACACTTCTAATTAATTAAGTTTTCATACTTAATTTAATTAATTCAAATAACAATTTATTAATTAAATCATTTAATCACATAACTCAATACCACTAATTATCCATCAAATTGAAATATCACTATAATAATAATTTTCTTAACTTATTAATTAATTATTTAACAAATAATTAACCAACTTAAATCAAATTAAACAAATACAAATATGTATTCATCAATAATACATCCAATAAATATTTATATAAATTAATAAATATTTATAAATTACATTAAAATTCTAAAATTACGAAATGTTACATCATTTCCCTCTTATAAGGATTACATCCCCGAATCGAATTCAAACTACTCATTCGTTACAATCTTCCCTACTTACAAAGATTCTGTCCCCAGAATCGAAGACACAAATTAAACAAATAACTCAGAGTAATCTTTCATTATTTTATCTAAATATAGATTTTATATTTTCTACTACATTCATTACTTTAACAAATTCTAGGTTTCATTTCATAACTTTCACTTGATCTCAATATATTCTGAGTATTATATATCTTTTAACTCATTCATTTCCTTTTCTAAGGGTCGTTATCATCAACACTCGGGATATTACATTCACCCTTTCTTCTAAGAATTTCGTCCTCGAAATTTTATTAATTAATATTCAATCTATCAAAATAGATTTTACGTTAATACTTCATTCATTCCTTGGTTTCTATACCCACTTTCTTTCCATAAAGATCATTCTACAATTATTAACTTTTCTATTAAAAGTTTCACATTATTCTT
Organism: Panax ginseng; assembly: GCA_020205605.1. Classification (NCBI taxonomy): domain Eukaryota; kingdom Viridiplantae; phylum Streptophyta; class Magnoliopsida; order Apiales; family Araliaceae; genus Panax; species Panax ginseng. The sequence continues at coordinate 115,142,976 of CM035148.1, read as the reverse complement.
TGATAACTCATATCCTTCTCACCTCAAAATCTGTTTTCTCACTTATTCAACATGCTCATCATTCAGTGTCGTATTCTAGGACTCACTTCTTTCTAAGGAATACTTTCCTTTTTCACTTCCATCTTGCAGAATAACAAGAACCTTCCACAATTGTTCAAAATTGGGAAGTAGTATGAATAACTCAGGAATTTAAAAGATTCTAAATCACGCTGAGGGGTCATAAGACCGTGAACTCTTCTCTAGGTTTAATAGTGCTTCACCCTCGGTTCTTCACACTTTAAACCCTCTTTGGCATAATGTTTATCAATCACAAAGATTGGAAACACCCTCCATCCATCTTGCAGAATAACAAAAACCTTCCACAATTGTTCAATAATTGGGAAGTAGTATGAATAACTCAGGAATTTAAAAGATTCCAAATCATGCTGAGGGTCACAAGACCATAAACTCTATTCTCTAGGTTTAATAGTGCTTCACCCCTGGTTCTTCACACTTTAAACCCTCTTTGGCAGAATGTTTATCAATCACAAAGACTGAAAACACCCTCCGCAAGTACTCTAGGTTATCAACCTATTGTACATGTATTGTGCACAAACATTTCAGCGCAAAGTATAACTAAGCGTAACCTCTAATAAAAGAGTTATCCATCTCAGAATTTAGAGTGCAAGCATTCAACTGAGGGTCTAATGACCACGAACCTTGTCCACAGTTATAAGTAATCTTTCAACTTTAACTTTTACAGTCATATAACTATAATGACTTCAAGGTACTTAGGGGATCAATCCTTCGTACATGTATTGTGCACAAACATTTCATCACAAAGTATAAAACTAGGTGTAAGCCCTAAATAATAGGGTTGTTCATCTCAGCTTTTCAACATCTGAATCCGCACCAAAACAATTTGGTTTGGCATAACTTCTCAAGAAACTCTTGAATTTCATGAACATCTTTCAATATTTGTCTAGCTGAATCAAATAGCATAGACCTCTACAACAATTCGCACATCAACCGAAATATACATATACACACATACATATGTATTCTCATAACTCAAAGAAATCTCAAAAATCTTTTTATGATGTCATGATACATACTTTGTATTTCTGATCGTTGAGGATAAAATCATTTGGTAATTTTATCATACTACATCATACCATAGTGGTGGTGACGATCCTTAGATCACATCCAACACTAGTGTCTTGCATTGATGACTCCATCATTTTATCATCTTTGCACCAAAGTTACATGATGCATTAATGATATAAAATACATTTTGATATATTGCAAATCATTTTTGTCTAGTCGAAGCAATTAGCATAGACATACGAATAACAGTATTGTTGTTAAAACTCATTGGTTCCATCATTTGATCCAATGTTTTTCAAGAAAATAGAAGTGTAAACATCAGCACAAAGTCAATAAATTTCGAAAGTCTAGCATAGCTAGTAGATTTAGAATACCTATGCTTCCACCATCAACTCCACTTTCTATAATGATCCATTGCTTAATAGGTCTATCTATTCCTATCATCCTCAATACTCCATTCACACTTAATTAAACTCTAGTTCATCAAACTTACCACACGTTATGAGTTCAGGAACTTGCCAAAATCTTATCAGTTTAAGAACTTATCCTAGTCAGACCATAGGCGTCCATTCGCTGAGGGGTTCAAAAACATACCATATAATTATGAGTCACGAACCTACCATAAGTATGAGTTTTAAGAACTCGCACTTAACCTTATAATATTCTCTAACTATACTCTACCTATCTGTTATACACATGAGAAAAGAATCACCTTCTCAACAGGCATAGAGCAAATAGCGCGACACAAACATTCCAATGATTATCAATGTGATAAACTGAGTGCAAGCACAAAACCCTCGCCCATACAAAGATTTGTACAACTCAGCCATCACAGGAGTCCTCAATTAAAATCCCTCCTAACTCTATCTTACTTATAACTTGCTCTTTGCTCGATATGAATTCCTCGTATCTCATCATTTATAACTCCTCGCGAGTTTATCTCATACTATTTCATAGTACACCATCTTCATAGCATCAAGCTATAATCATTCAAACATTACAAACCATCTTCCTTTTATAACTTAAATAGATCACGTTGTGATCTTATTCTATACTCATCACCTTTAAAATTCTTTTGTTAACTCGTGATCGTTTTGTTTTACGATCCTCATTCTTTCATCATTTACGACATTATTCGTTATCTTGGCTTTTGGAGTTAGGAAACTCCCATTTCTTATCTTTATATCTCTTCAAGATTCTTCTTTGAATCTTCTTGTTTATAAAACAATTCTTCATTTAAGAATTTCTAACTTCAGTTACATCACTCAAAATTTCATTCGATTTCTACACTTTCATCATACGTATCCATTTCTACACTTGGTACACATCGAGTCTCTAACAGTTTCAATATGGTACGCTGAGTGGTTTCCCACAAACAACCAACAAACTAGGTTCTGAATTACTAGTTCGTATATACCTCCGCTCTATGAAGGAATCGTTTAGCCCAGATACCATACATCAACTACTAAAGAGTACAATTGCACCACACTTAGATATAACTCTCTATTCATAACTTCTTTATCATTCTCTTTTTATAGACATTGTCTATTTATTATCACCTTACATCCTTATTATTGGAGTTGGGTAACCCCACATTTATATTCCTTATAACTCTGCGAGATTCTTCTTTGAATCCTTTCACGCAAGTTTTAATCCCTTATTGTTCAAACTCTATTTGAGCTTATTATTTCATTAACTTCACATTCCTTCTCTAAGGTTATAACCTACGGTACTCCTACCTAAGGTTTATAACCTACAGCTTTTATACCAACTTGTAACGACCCCAAAATCCATTATCGATGTTTGTTTACACAGTGAACATGGTAACCAAAATTTATAACTAATTTGATTCCTTGAGACTATGATTCTCTGAATTTCATAACAAATCAATATACTCAATGTTCAATTTCATAATTATCACTGTAATCTCAATTCTTCACCAATTCACTTCGTTCAACCTACGATTTCCTCGTTTCTTAATGAACTGGCATAAACAAGACCCAATTTACATATTAACATACAAACTAGCCACTAAATTTGGTACTTTCATAAGCTAAAAGTAAAATATACATCGTAATTCACTTTCTTCCTTTATAAAGCGAAATTAAGCGAAGCAATTCTTTTGTTTAAACACTAGTTCTCACATCCCAAACACATATAATCACCATAGTTCAACAACTACTGAAATTTTGTAAAAATATATATACATATCTAATATTAAGGTTATAGACACATACCTTTTATGCTTAAAAATCCTTGTTAAACTCTTCGAGAATTTGCTTTGGTGGCTTTGGAATCACTGAGACTTGTCTTTCTCTCAAACTCTCTCAAACTTTATGAAACTTTTCTTTCTTCTCCCCTTTTCTCTCTTAGGCTTTAGCCAAATAGATTAGGTGTAACTAAAATAAACTAACGATATCTATTCAAAAGTTTTAAAACCAGACGCCACTAATGGCATTATTAAAGCAATGATTACCACAAATTATTATACATTATTTATATTTTCTTTATTTAATTTATATTATTAATAAATCAAATTTAAAAAAATCCAAAAGCCATAAGGCTCCGTTTGGCAAAACGCTTTAAAATTAAAGACTTAATATATTTAAGCCTTGTTTGGCAAAATAAATTAAAACTACTTTAATTTATTTTAATAACCACTTATAATATAGTTATTTGTCACACTTCTAATTAATTAAGTTTTTATACTTAATTTAATTAATTCAAATAATAATTTATTAATTAAATCATTTAATCACATAACTCAATACCACTAATTATCCATCAAATTGAAATATCACTATAATAATAATTTCCTTATCTTATTAATTAATTATTTAACAAATAATTAACCACCTTAAATCAAATTAAACAAATACAAATATGTATTCATCAATAACACATCCAATAAATATTTATATAAATTAATAAATATTTATAAATTACATTTAAAAATCTAAAATTCTGGAATGTTATAGTCGTTCTCCTTCCTTAACAACGGGTGCTGGTGCTGACGTCTTTCCATCATTGTTGAATCTCCTTTTCTTGAAATGTCCATTTTTATTGTCTTGGCTATGATTACCACCAAAGTGGTTACCATTTCTGGCATGTTGATTCCCTCCACGCTTGTTGTCATAGTTTACGATATTTGTTACCACTTGTATTTTCATTATCTAAATTTGCTTTCTCTTGGTTGCGTTGACTCGTTATCGCGCTCCAATAAGCGAGCCCTATTTACAACATCGAATACAAATACGGTTTATGAGAAATAAGATATTGGCGTATCTTGGTTTCAAACCTCTTAAAACATTCGCGTCATTCGTTCCTCATTATCGACCAAATGGGATGCTGTAAGGGCTAACTCCACAAATTTAGCCTCGTATCATTGCGACACGGTCATATTGTTTTGCTCCAACTTGATAAACTCCACCTCTTTTATGTGACGAATACTTTCGGGAAAGTAGTTGTCGTTGAATAACTCTTGGAACTTCTCCCAAGACATCTTGAGTCGTCGAGGTTGGAGTACGTTTCTGATTCCACGAGTGTCTGCCTCTTCGTGCAATATGAAGGTGGTGAAGAGGAACCTTTGCTCTCGGAGCATCCCAAGACATCAAATATCTTGGTGATCTACTTTATCCATGCTTGATCTTAAGTGGTTTTGGCTCTCCAATAAACTTGGTGGTCCCGGCTCCTTGAACATTTAGCGGTAATCGTCCGAGAGTTTCGGTGTTTCCACCTACATTTTGGATAGGAGCCGCTCTCGCCTGATGTTGCATGAATTGCATAAAGCCTCTGAACATTCCATCGTTCATCATTTGGTCAGTGTTGTTGTTTGCATGAGGATTGTCGCCTTCCTGATGCACATTATTCTGATTGTTGATCTGTGGAGACTCAACGGTCTCTTGTGCTCCATTGCTATTCTCAATATTCTCGGATGCCATTTTCAAATACTCCCACAAAACAAGGGTTAATTGACATGTAACATATTATCCATATACTCTGACCAACCAATTAAATACCAAATAAACTTAGGTAGGTCATACTAGCGAAGGAATTCCCCGTCTTTCCCCTCCTAGTTCTAGTCTCACATCTTAGCTAGGGATCATATCCCTAAGCTTTGATACCAACTGTGACGCCCCCAAAATAGGTATACATCACCTATTCTTAGTCGCCAAATACATGGTACAGAATACAAATACAACTTAATTATACAACTGTCGTGTAAAGTACGACAAAACATAAGTTGTGAGTTTTAATACAAATATTGTCGTCTACACAATATACAAACTCAAATTCAATATTATTACATTTATTTTCCACTATTTCACTGAATAGTGTGGACTACTAATGCTATCATCAATTCCGTCACTCCAGTTTCCCCGACTAGTCACCTCTACACGTTCTCATTTCACGAAGAGAACAATAAAAGTAAAAGGGTGAGCTCAACTAGCCCAGAGAGGAAATATTATGACTAAGATAATGTAGAATAAATTATCATTAGCCTTAATGATGTTAAAGCGATAAAATATAATAAACATCAAGTTTAAGCTGCTTGATGAACATGCAATCCATTAGAAGAGTCAAGTAGAGAATAAAATCTACTATCTTTTATGATTTAAAAGGTTTTTCTTCATTTTTATCGCTGAGACTCAACTTAATAAATAAACCACATCATCCATGCACTACCACCAAGGATATTCATTAGTATCACGACCATAAATTATCCATGCACTACGGGCCAAGGATATTCGTGTATTCATCAATGGTTATGATCATGCTAACAACTGTCCATCAATGCACTACGGGCCAATGAGAACTTTTACCACATCATTTGTAACATTACGGTCATGATTATCTGAGAATAATTTCTGGTCATAATCATACCAAGTCCATCATATGCACTATAGGCCACGAGATGACTTTCAACAAAATATAAACATGAAGATGATGACAATGATATACGAATTCAATAAAACAAGTTCAAGAATTAATTTATCGAGGAACTAATAACGTCCAAATTGTCAACATGATACTGCTTTGTAGAGTAAAATTCAAGAATGCTCAGAAGAATATTTCCATGAAAAGATACCGGATGAAGCGCAAATATCAAGGATATTCCACTAATTTCATGGAATATAGAAGTTGAAACTTTAACCAACGGAGTATAATAAAGAATGGAATAATAAAAGAAATCACCAGGCATGCGATAGAGCCGCTTGCAGTGAGTTATTCAGCAGAATAATAAATAACGGAATCAGTCCGGCGTAAAAGCGCATACGGACATGATATTCCAACAAAATAATAAAAGGCGGAATCGGTCCGGCGCGTAACGCGCCTGAGCGGGATATTCAGCGGAATAATAAAGAGCGGAACCAGTCCGGCGTAGAAACGCTTGAGCACGAGGAAGTTCCAGCGAGAATGATAAATAGTGGAACCCGGAAGTAGAAAAAGAACGCCTGAGACGGGATGTTTCCAATGAGAATGATAAAGAATGGAATCACGGAAGAATTTCACCAAGTATAGGGTAGCCAGCGTATCTGAGTTATTCAACGAATAATAAAGAATGGAATAACAGAAGTTCTCTTCATAGATAAGAAAGAAATAATACTCCCTACCTTAGAAAAACTGGATACTAGAATAGTGAGGTAGCAGACTTCTCTTCTTCTTTCTATGATTTCTCTCTATAATAATCGCTCTAAAGCTTTTGTGAATTGGTGACAAATGAAGGAAGAATGAGCTTCTATTTATAGGAAAATATAGTTTCGATAATTGCACGTTTTGGGGCTCAAAAAAATTACAAGATCTGATACCTCTAACTTTTCTTTCATTTTTAATTTAGTCCTGCAAGTATTATCAAACTTTCACCACCTCCCCCTAATAGTAAATAATGTGAATCAATAGTTCAATCATGTGAATCAATAGTATAATCATGTGAAAATACAAATTACGGTATAGTACCTCCATCTATACCTCCATTTTTAACTTAGTCATGCAAGTATTATCAATCTTGCACCAACTCTAATAATAGTAACAAGAATGTGAAACAATAGTATACACATGTGAACAAATAGTTATAATCATGTGAAATAATAGCAATCAATTGCTCATTTATCTGGTTAAATACCCAATTGGTCAATATAACCTCCAGACATCAATTATTATCGAAATAATTGTCGATTTTCACTAACACAAATAATTCCAACACAATGAAACCATTTTTATCAAAAATATAAATTTTGAAATTTCGAAGTTTTACTTTTCCTGAAAAAGTCAACTGTTGACTTTTTGACCAAATAGTGAATTCCGGAAAATTATGTGTTTATAGACTATTTTTACTAATTTCATCGTTCCGGACTCAAATATCACAATATACAAACTCAAATTCAATATTATTACATTTATTTTCCACTATTTCACTGAATAGTGATGACTACTAATGCTATCATCTGGTCCATCACTCTGTTCCCTGACTAGTCCCTGCTACGTTCTTATTTCCTAAAGAGAACAATAAAAGTAAAAGGGTGAGCTCAACTAGCCCAGTAGGAAATATTATGACTAAGATAATACAGAATATATTATCGTTAGCCTTCAACAGTGTTAAACTGATACAATATAACAACCATCAAGTTTAACTGTAGCGGAACAAGCAATCCATTAAAAGAGTCAAGTAGAGAATAAAATCTACTATCTTCTATGATTTAGAAGGTTTTTCATCACTTTTATCGCTGAGACTCAACTTAATAAATAATCCACATCATCGAATCACCCGCGACTTTCTGCCGAGGATATTCTTTAGTATCACGACCACAATTATCCATGCATTACGGGCCAAGAATATTTGTGTAATCATTAATTGTCATGATCATGCCAACAAGCGCCCATCAATGCACTCTACAGGCCAATGAGGACTTTTTCCACATTATTTGTAACATTACGGTCATGATTACCACTTAGAATAAACCACAGTCATAATCATACCAAGTCCATCTATGCCTTTATAGGCCACGAGATGACTTTCAACAAAATATAAACATGAGGATGATGACAATGATATAAGAATTCAATAAAACAAGTTCAAGAATTAATTTATCCAGGAACCGATAACGTCCAAATTGTCAACATGATACTATTTTGTGGAGTAAAATTCAAGAATGCTCAGAAGAATATTTCCATGAAAATATACTGGATGAAGCGCAAATATCAAAGATATTCCACTAATTTCATGGAGTATAGAAGTCAAAACTTTAACCAACGGAGTATAATAAAGAATGGAATAACAAAAGAAATCACCAGGCATGCGATAGACCGCACAGACATGTTATTCCAACAGAATAATAAATAATAGAACCAGGTCATGCGTAAACGCACAGACAGGATATTCCAACAGAATAATAATTAACGGAACCAGGTCATGCATAAAGCACAGACAGGATGTTCCAACAGAATAATAAAGAACGGAACCAGGTCATGCATAAAGCACAGACAGGATGTTCCAATAGAATGATAAATAATGGAACCAAGTCATGCGTAAAGCACAGACAGGATGTTCCAACAGAATAATAAAAAGCGGAACCGGTCCGGTAGAATGCCTGAGACGGATGTTCCAACAGAATGATAAGTAATGGAACCAGGTCCGGCGTAAACGCACAGACAGGATGTTCCAACAGAATGATAAAGAATGGAATCACAGAAGAATTTCACCAAGTATAGGGTAGCCGGTGTATACTGAGTTATTCCAGCAGAATAATAAAGAATGGAATAACATAAGTTATACGCATAGATAAGAAAGAAATAATACTCCTACCTTAGAAAAAGCTGGATCTTTGGAATAGTGAGGTAGCGAGATTTCTTCTTCTTCTTTCTATGATTTCTCTCTATAATAATCGCTCTAAAGCTTTTGTGAATTGGTGACAAATGAAGGAAGAATGAGCTTCTATTTATAGAAAATATAGTTTCGATAATTTGCGTTTTGGGGCTCAAAAAATTACGATACAATACCTCCAACTTTTCTTTCATTTTAATTTAGTCCTGCAAGTATTATCAAACTTTCACCACCTCCCCTAATAGTAAATAATGTGAATCAATAGTTCAATCATGTGAATCAATAGTATAATCATGTGAAAAATACAAATTACAGTATAGTACCTCCATCTATACCTCCATTTTTAACTTAGTCATGCAAGTATTATCAATCTTGCACCAATTCCCCTAATAGTAACAAGAATGTGAAATAATAGTATAAACATGTGAACAAATAGTTATAATCATGTGAAATAATAGCAATCAATTGCTCATTTATCCGGTTAAATACCTCATTGGTCAATATAACCTCCAGACATCAATTATTATCGAAATAATTGTCGATTTTCACTAACAAAAATAATTCCAACACAATGAAACCATTTTTATCAAAAATATAAATTTTAAAATTTCAAAGATTGACTTCTCCAAAAAGAAGTCAACTGTTGACTTTTTGACCAAATAGTGATTCCGGAAAATTTTGTGTTTATAGACTATTTTTACTAATTTCATCGTTCCGGACTCAAATATCACGTCCGCGTCTCCAAATTCAACTCCGAACACAACTTCAATTTTAATAACATTCATCATTAATATTATAACTCACAATATTTATCAACCAGGTCGTTCCCAAGAAAGAGGGGCTTTCAATAAGGATTTCTCCCTATTGGGCGCATGATTAGGTGACCAAACCTCTCCTTGTGAACTTCTAGACATTATAAATATTGCAATTTAATAATATGAATAACTTTGTCGTCTCAATTATTGACTTAATAATATAACATATTATGCGGATGATACTATAATGATAATCGAATCAATAATATGAGAGATATGATCTTTGCAATTCTTGTAGCAATAATTGAGTATAAGCGGGTGACTTCTCACGTAAGCATCAATAATCAATCTGGTGTCTTACTTATGCAACCACGCGTATTCATTGTACTTTACTACTTAGGGTAGTTCAGCAGTTAACGGTAAAACTTTCGTAGTTATTTTTATAAAGTATTTTTGTCGTTTTCTCAATCAGGCAATAATTCCATTAATGGGGTCCACCAATGATTGTGTCGTTATCACGAATATTCTCTGTTAAAATGAATATTCCCCGACCAATCGAATATTATATAACAACTTGCGTACTTTGCAAAATTTATATATATTACCCACAACTATAACATTATATCAAATCCACACCATAATATTCAAAAATATATTTCGAGAAAATTTAATCTTTATTCAAAAAGTTGGGGTCTTACAATTGTGCCATAGTACGAATATTCCCTGTTAAAACAAATATTCCCCGACCAATCGAATATTATATAACCACTTGCTTACTTTGCAAAATTTGTAAATATTACCCACAACTATAACATTATATCAAATCCACACCATAATATTCAAAAATATATTTCGAGAAAATTTATTCTTTATTCATAAAAGTAGGGGTCTTACAATGTGCCTTGAGCATCCACTGTCCAGATACCAGGTTGTGATCGTGGAGCTCTATTCCTGTGGTAACATTAAACTTTCATTTTGGTACCCATACTTGCATGGGTCCTACTTTGTTAGTACCCTTGGGAACCCAAATCTGTTTCATTTTAGGTCTCACATGCATAGGATTATAATAGCATATTGCAGCCTTGTGACCAACCTTATTGCACACAAAATATCTAATATGATGCATGCTTGTGTGTGTGTGAGGATTCTTCCTCCATTTGAACTTTTGTGGATCTTTAGTCATCTTTCTGTTAAGCTGATTCTCCTTCTTCAATGTGTCATTGTGTTTCATGATTTGTGAGGAGTGTACCTTTCCTCTATTGTTCCTTCCCAGTTGGTTCGTGAAGTTGATTTTACTCGACTCTACGATCCTTCGAGGTTAAAAGTAGTGGTTGGAGTTACTCTTCTCTTTTACGAAACTTCGAGCCGACATGAGATCCTTTACTCCTTGGAATATGGATTGAATCAGTAGAGCAGGGTTGGACCGGCTCATCCTTCTGTGAGGATTTCACAAATATAATGCCTCTACTAAAACTTGAAACATTACTGGTGCTAGTTTCCTTTACCTTTTCCACACATGGCTCTGAGGTGGATTCCCCAAAGCCTAAACCTATTCTGTTAAAGACACTTCTCTGGCCAGAGATCAGGGAGTCCATGGATGAAGATGATTTATTCCATATAGAGATTGTCTTTTCTAGTTCCTCAATTTTAGAGGTTAGACTTGACTCTCTTTGTGCATTGAGCTCATTGAGTGCATTTTAAGAGTTTTTAAACTTCAAACTTTGAGAGAGAGTCGATTACTTAGAAGGTTGTTTCAGTTCTTCTTGAACTTTCTCTTTCTCCTTTTGAAGAAGTGAATAATCCTTAGACATAACTCTAAACCATTTCATGTATTGATGCAGATCAGATGTTATGCCATGTAGTGCAGTTCTTAAATCATCAATGTCTACATCAGGAGAATTGAAGTCAAATACCTCATCTATACTTACTTCATGTATGTTGGAGTTCTGTTTATCCTTTTCATGCTTGGCCATCAGGCAAAGGTTTGCCATTTGAGGATCTTCATCATCTTCAGATTCAAGAGTTGAGTCATTTTCTGAGTCACTCCACGATCCTTCAGCTACAAGGCCTTTGTCTCTCTTCTGAGGCCTTTTGTTGCCTTTAAATTCCTTCTTTGGATGTGATTTCTTCTTTAGTTCTTCTCTGAGGGGTTTGTTGCAGTTAGCAATGAAATTGTGACTCCCCCAAAATAGGTATACATCGCCCATCTTGAGTTGCCAAATACATGGTACAAAAATCAAATACAACTTTATTATACAACAGTCGTGTAAAATACGACAAACCATAATTTAAGAGTTTTAATAAGAATATTGTCATCTAGACAATATCCACACTCAATGGAGTCCTCATTACATTTATTGTAACACTATTTAATGAGAATAGTGAGGACTACTAATCTATCATCATCTGGACCGTCAATCACTCGGTTCCCGACTAGTCCCACTACGTTCTCATTTCACGAAGAAACGGTGAAAGAAAGGGTGAGCTCAACTAGCCTAGTAAGAAATATTATGACTAAGATAATGTAGAATAAATTATCATTAGCCTTCAACAGTGTTAAACTGATAAAATATAATAAACATCAAGTTTAACTGCAGCGGAACATGCAATCCATTAGAAGAGTCAAGTAGAGAATAAAATCTACTATCTTCTATGATTTAAAAGGTTTTTCTTTATTTTTATCGCTGAGACTCAACTTAATAAATAAACCACATCATCCATGCACTACCGCTAAGGATATTCATTAGTATCACGACCATAAATTATCCATGCACTACGGGCCAAGGATATTCGTGTATTCATCAATGGTCATGATCATGCTAACAACTGTCCATCAATGCACTACGGGCCAATAAGAACTTTTACCACATCATTTGTAATATTACGGTCATGATTATACCAAATAATTCCTAGTCATAATCATACCAAGTCCATCTATGCACTACAAGCCACAGATGACTTTCAACATAATATAAACATGAGGATGATGACAATGATATAAGAATTCAATAAAACAAGTTTAAAATTAATTTATCCGAGGCAGAATGCGTCCAAATTGTCAACATGAATCTTTGCTTTGTGGAGTAAAATTCAAGAATGCTCGGGAAGAATATTTCCATGAAAAGATATCTTTAGATGAAGAATAAATATCAAGGATATTCCACTAATTTCATGGAGTATAGAAGTCAAAACTTTAACTAGCGAGTATAACAAGGAATGGAATAACAAAAGAAATCACCGGGCATGCGATAGGCGCATATAGGTTATTCAGCAGAATAATAAATAACGGAACCGGAGTTGACGTAAAATGCCTGCAATGCAGGATATTTCAGCGAGAATAATAAAGGCGGAATCGGTCCGGCGTAAAATGCACAAACAGGATATTCCAATGAGAATAATAAATAATGGAACCGGTCATGCATAAAAGCACAGACGGGATGTTCCAATAGAATGATAAATAATGAAACCCGAGTCCGATAGTAAGCGCATGCACGGGATGTTCAATGAGAATAATAATGAATGGAATAATGAAGAATTTCACCAAGTATAGGGTAGCAGCGTATCTGAGTTATTCAACGAGAATAATAAAGAATGGAATAATGAAGTTCTCTTCATGGATAAGAAAGAAATAATACTCCTACCTTAAACAAACTGGATACTAGAATAGTGAGGTAGCGCAGACTCTCTTCTTCTTTCTCTCTATAATTTTCTCTCTATAATAATCGCTCTAAAGCTTTTGTGAATTGGTGAGAAATGAAGGAAGAATGAGCTTCTATTTATAGGAAAATATAGTTTCGATAATTTATTGCGTTTTGGGGCTCAAAAAATTACTGATACAATACCTCTAACTTTTCTTTCATTTTTAATTTAGTCCTGCAAGTATTATCAAACTTGCACCACCTTCCCTAATAGTAAATAATGTGAATCAATAGTTCAATCATGTGAATCAATAGTATAATCATGTGAAAAATACGAATTACAGTATAGTACCTCCATCTATACCTCCATTTTTAACTTAGTCATGCAAGTATTATAAATTTTGCACCAACTCCCCTAATAGTACAAGAATGTGATTCAATAGTACACACATGCGAACACATAGTTATATAAGCATGTGAATTAGTAGCAATTAATTGCTCATTTATCCGATAAATTACCCGATTTATCAATATAACCCCAAGACATCAATTATCATCGGAATAGATGTCGATTTCCACTAACACTAATAATCCCAACACAGTGGAACTATCAATATCATCTTTAATCAACACGAACTTATTCATCATTAATATTATAACTCACAATATTTAACAAACGAGGTCGTTCCGGAAGAGGGGCTTTCCGATAAGGATATCTCCTTATTGGCGCGCAATTAGGTGACCAAACCTCTCCTTGACAGAAATTCTAGACATTGTCAATATTGCAAATAATAATATGAATAATTTTGTCGTCTCAATTATTTATTTAATAATATAAAATATTATGAAAATGATCTTGTGACAATAATTGAATCAATATATAGAGAGATATGATGCGGCAATTCGTAGCAATAATTGAGTATAAGCGAGTGACTTCTCACGTAAACATCAATAATCAATATAGGTGCTACTCTTTATCGACGCCAGCGTATTCTTGTATTTTTTAACAAGGGTGTTTCAGCGAGTTAACGGTAAAACTTCGTAGTTATTTTTCATAAAGTATTTTTGTCGTTTTCTCAATCAAACCAATAATTCCGTTAATGGGGTCCACCAATGATTGTCTTGGTTATCACGAATATTCCCTGTTAAAAGCGAATATTCCAAAACCAATCGAATATTATATAACAACTTACGTACTTTGCAAAATTTGTAAATATTACCCACAACTATAACATTATATCAAATCCACACCATAATATTCAAAAATATATTTCAAGAAAATTATTCTATATTCATAAAAGTTGGGGTCTTACAGAAATGACCAGACTTCTTGCAATTGTAGCATAGATCATTTATCTGCTCCTGGTTGCTGTAGTTGCTGACTTTCTTTGGCTTGCTTATTTTGCCTTAACGCATGAACCTTCTGAGTCTTTTAACCAGCAGTGCAAAGTCCTCATCATCATCTTCATCATAGTCAGAGTCAATTTCATTTGGAGATGTTTTCAGTTGCTTTGAGAGCAACACCCTTATCCTTCTTTCTTCCTTCAGATAGAGTTTCTGCTCGTTGAGTCAGCTCCAGTTCATATATAAGAAGGTTGCCATATAACTGTTGAACAATCATTTCATGGAGATTCTTTGACTCTCTAATAGCAGTGGTTTTGGCATCTCACTTGCTTGGTAAGGCTCTCATGAACTTTATGATTAGATCTTTATTTGGATAGATCTTTACATAGGCTCGTAGAGAGTTGAGTAGTACATTGAATCTCTCGTAGGTGGCAGTGACATTTTTTCCTTGAACATGTGCAAACATCTCATATTGCTGAGTCAGAAGAGATTGTTTGTTTTCTCTAACTTCTTCTGTTCCTCCATGCATGATGAGCAATGCTTCCCAAACCTCCTTTGTTGTTTTGTTGTTGACCACGTTTTCGAATATATCATCTTCTAAGGATTGGAACAAAATGTTTTTGGCCTTTTTGTTGAGTTAAACAGCTCTCTTTTCGTTGTCTGTCCATTCCTCCTTGACCTTGATCTATATTATGTTTGGATCGTCTATAGTTGGTGCAAGCTTTATAGGAACGTAGGGCCCATTTTGAACAGTTTCAAATAGATCTTAATCTATTGAATTTATGTATGCTTGCATCGGGACTTTCCAGTTGGCGAATTTATCTTTGTTGCACATAGGTGGCTTGCTGCCTCCTCCAGTCTTTGATTCGCTAGGTAGATGTGCCATTGGATCTACTTAAGCTTTGTAGGCTATATGGTAGAACCTGCTTTGATACCAATTGTTAGTTCTCAGAGGCATAATAGTTATCTAGAAGGGGGGAGGGGGTTGAATAGATATTTAAATTTCTTTTCGAAATACTTTGTTAATGATTTAAACACAGCGGAATTAAGATTTGTTTGTTTCTCCCTTTTATATATAGTGAATTAATGAGGGTGAGGCAGTTATAACAGTTATAGCAGTTATAGCAAGAATGCAATAGACACAACAGTTTTAAGTGGTTCAGAGTACTTAAAGCTCCTAGTACACTCTTCTACTCCTCGAGTAGAAAATCCACTAAGGATATATTTTACACTTTCTGAATCTCACAGATTCCTTCTAGACCAGCAGTCTAGGCACTTCTTAGTTCACTTTTGAACTCTTCAAGTCCAACAGACTTAGTTCTTCACAGTTCACTTAGAACTCTTCAAATCCTTCTGACTTGGTACTTCTTACTTCTCTTGATTGGTAGTTGATGAGTTCTTGATTGGTGCTACTCAGTTGCCGTTAAGCTCTTGTTCGAAAGAACTTAGTAGCTGAGCAAGCTTTCTCTTTTTCTCAGATCGTAGAGTTAAGCGTTGAGTGTTTTTCAACGTTTTGTTCAATGCTTGCTTGGTTGAATCATCTGCAGATGTTTTGCATATATGTGAACTTTGAAATCTATCCGTTGAAGACATCCGTTGAAGCATTAAATTCGTTTGATATTTCTGAACTTTGATGGAGACTTTTCTGTAAATCTTCTGAATTGCATTCTGGCCCATTGACACAACATACTGCTTTCTCACCTAACACCTGAAAATGTGTTTTCCTCTGACCAATGGTACTTTCCTTAGCTTCTTCAATACGTTTCTTTGTTGTATACTAAGGATATCTTTTATGCCATTGGGACTGATGAGTACTTCAACGTTTATAACTCATTCCACATTTGTTGAGATTTATCTTTGAACAAATGGTCTAGGCTTGATGCTTCTGACAAAGGCAGATGATACTCTACGATTCAAATCGTGGTGTCTTGCCTCCTTGGTGCTTGATCTGATATGAGAACACTACGATTTCTCTTAAGGGCTGGCACACTACGATCTTCACTTGTTTATCTTGCAGACTCTACGTTTCTGAGAGCACACTACGATCTTTGAGTTGGCTCGGCAAACGTTGGGACCACTCTACGATTTTTGGAGAGGCCCTTCAAGGCAGGCACACTACGATCCTCGAAGCTCTACGATTCTATCTTGTCTTTCTGCAATCTCTTGATCAGCTCGATAGACTACGATCTTATTGAAGCTTATCTATTACATCTCAAGATATAGATCAACCTAACATTTTTGATCTCTTCATCTATACATTCATTTATAGAATGATAAACATTAAAAGCTTAGATCAACTTAACAAATTTGATCTGTCACTAAGTCCTTGTACAAATATTCCTTGAAGGACTTTACATATAATCATGAGCATTTACTTTAAACATCAAATCAAAATATGCACTCTCCCAACACAAGTGATTTGGTTGAACAAAATTATTTTAGAACGAAATAGAATGATAGTCGAAATTAGAATCAAACCATAATAAAACACTTCTTTAACGCATTTGGTACATTACCTAATATTTAAATTGAAATAAAATAAAATAGAATATAATAACCAAAATATCACTAATTAACTAACTAACTATATATACACACACATAGCTTCCTATGCAGGTGGTCAGCATAAGGACCACCTTTAACGACGAATAAAATTATCGTTAAACTCGTTGCCATAGCTACGAACCAATTCTTTATAGCTTAGTTTAGAACCCTTTGATGACAGGGGTTAACAACGATTTTGTTTCGTCGTTAAAGGTGATCCATTATATAAAGCGAACTATATATATATATATATATATATATATATATATATATATATATATATATATATATATATATATATACACTTACTTATATTATAGAGTATATAAATATACATATCTTATATATATACTAGATGTGTCTCGTGCCTCTGGCACTACATGGACGATGAGATTTATCCCAAACTTTGGACGATCTAGATGATTTATTAGAGTGAGCGGAAAATTCAAAATCAGTTGTATTTTGTTAGATAGATATATATATATATTCAATTATATTTATATATCAATATAATATAATATTATATTATATATATGTGTGTGTTAATATACATAATTTATTTATGTATAGAGGATGAAGTGTATATCCCTTTATTTAACATACTTTGCTCACCATCTTTATGATGGACCGAGCGACGGTTTGATCCGTCGCGTATATCAGAGAACCGTCGTCTTAGCTTTTAGCGACACATCGAACCGTCGCCATAACATATAAACCATTTATCTGTTTTATAGCGATAGACCAAACTGTCGCCCAATCCATCACTAAAGGTGGTGAACATGTATGTAAAATAAAGGGTATGCATCATAATAATACAATATAAGTATAACGAACATTTATTTCCAACCTTCATTCCGTCCAACCAAACTACATCTAAGGGGGTGTTTGTTTAGAGTTGAATGGAGCTGAATCTGAATGGTTGAATCGATTCGGTCGCGTTTGTTTTTGAGTGCGAATAAATTTGAATCGGTAAGATGGATGAAATTTGAATGACTAAGTCGAGTTTTTAAAAATTTGAATGAGCGGTGAATGAAGTAAAAAATATTAAAAAATTAAAAAAATATTAACTATTATATTAAGTAATATTAAATAAATTTACAATAATTTTGAATTTTTTTCAGAGGGGTAAAATAATAAAGTTTTGTCATTCAGATGTTTCAGACATGTCAATTATTAAATAACTTTTTTTTTTCAGATTCAAATTCAGGTCATTCAGATTCAGATTCAGATTCAGATTCATTCAATTTTTATCAAACATACCTAAGTTTTACAAAAATTGATAGGGCAGAAGAGGGAGGCCCAGCCAGGGAAAAAGGATTCTGGGCTTGGGCTCTGTGCCCTATCTTCCGAGTTCAATTGGATCGAGACTGACCGAACGGATCTAAACTCTAAACTCTCTATTACCCCTTCTATAATTTCCTTTTCTTTTATACTCCTAATTCCCAGTACTATTGAATCAATGAATTTGATGAAGAACACGGCGGTGCTGTACCACTACCCGTGCCCCGACGGCGCCTTTGCCGCATTGGCGGCTCACCTTTACTTGTCTGCTTCTTCCACTCCCTCCCTCTTCTTCCCCAACACCGTTTACTCCCCTCTCAGGTATCTCTCCCTGTTTTAAAAACACACAATTTTACAAAAACAAAAACAAAAACAAAGAATTTCTTAAGTTTTTGCACCAAATTCTGCTAATTTAATGTAATTTTTTTCAGGGTTGAAGAGCTTCCTCTTGACGAAATTGACAATGTTTACCTCCTTGATTTTGTGGGTCCCCCTGGTTTTGTTCAGAATCTCTCTTCCAAGGTTGCCTGGTCTGTTTTTCAGTTTTCCGTATACCCTCTTCCTTATATCCTTCTCTATTTATCTGCTGAGAATCTTTGTTGATTACATATATGTTTTACTCTCTCCATTCAAAAAATAGAGTATTATTTGAATAATCAACTGGCAAAATCTTAACATTCAAAATTGTTGCCAATTTATTTGATTTTGATTAATAAACTAATTAAACAATATTACTAAGTGAAAAATTGTTATTTTGAAAATTAATATAAATCCTTCACAATTTGAATAAAAGGATTTCATAAATTAACTTGGATATCAGACTATTGATTCTTTTCCTCATGGTTAGATTTCTGATTTTTTTTCGTTCTTTTGCTGTCTGAGTTATGCATTTCTATTGATTGTTTTACTCCCCTGCTATGCAGTGTGGTTGTATTAGATCATCACAAAACTGCCCTTGAGACATTGAAGGATGGAACTTCCATTGGGGTGAATGTGATTAGGGTGATAGATATGGATAGGAGTGGGGCTACAATTGCTTTTGATTTTTTCAAGGAAAAGGTCCTTGCTCTAGGTAATAATGATAAAATTGTTCGGGAATTGAGCGTGTACACGACCATTGTTTGAATATGTTGAAGACGCTGATCTGTGGAGATGGAATTGTCATAATAGCAAAGCTTTCAGCAGCGGTCTGAAAGATTTGAACATTGAATTCCATGCCAGATTGAACCCTTCCTTATTTCAGCAGGTAATTTTCTTGGCTGTTTAAGTTCATAATATGTTTTATATTTGCCAAAATTAAATGTTTTAATGGAACTTTTGGATGTGGATTGATTTAATTCAATATCTTTTCTGCATTTGAGTTTGGGATCAGATTACCTATTAAAATAACTTGGTGTGATCCTTCAAATTAAAAGGAGTTTGAGACTTACATGGGATGTTTGGGAGGAGATTCACTTGGTGAAAAAAGGTAGTATATTTTGGAAGCGGTTGTGTTAAAGTCACCTGGAATCCTAGGGTCGCTAGTTTTGGATATATTAGGACTTGTGATTGATTTTCTGTCTCAAAGCTTTCTTTTTGTACTCTAGAGCAGTGTTACCTAACACACAGTTCGTTTCGGTTTGTGGAACCGATATGGGTACGTGGTACGCTCTATAGGCTGAAACGCAGTAAGCAATAAAGGCTAAAGCGTGGTACAATAGGTAATTTATACGAATGCTTATAGTTAGGAATACCCTTAGAATCTAATGCAATAAAACTAAGTTTTATTGAAGAATCTTAGTTGAATCAACAAGTTAATTGTTCTATAAGTGATTTAGTACAAATGTGATGTTTATGCATCCAATAGAATTTAGAC
Source organism: Panax ginseng (assembly GCA_020205605.1). Taxonomy (NCBI): domain Eukaryota; kingdom Viridiplantae; phylum Streptophyta; class Magnoliopsida; order Apiales; family Araliaceae; genus Panax; species Panax ginseng. The sequence goes on along the minus strand of CM035148.1, from coordinate 115,122,651 downwards.
CTTCTTAGGCGATGCCCCCTTTAGACCTTCTTTTCTAAGTAATTATTTCTTATTCAATATAAGAATTTCTAATCTTTCATTGTTCTCTAAATCCTGCATTCCAAGGTGAAGCATCTTCTATAATGTATTTTCTTGTATATTCTGTCCATTTTCTTTGTTCTAATTAGATCTTCACGGAAGCATATTCTAGAATATATTTTCTTGTATATGCTGTCCACTTTCTTTATTCTAATTAGATCTTCATGGAATTTGATAATTTTCTAGTATTGGAGTACTTATTGGGGACTAAGATATTCTTGAAGAAACATATGAAGAATGTTATTTTGTTAAAGTATACTTTTTGGTTACTTTCTTATTCTAAGACAGGAATGCCATAAACTTTGCAGTTACTTTCAGTGGATCTGGATTCTGTCATAAGTCAAGGCACGATGAGCTTATCACACAAGCAGACACTGATAACTGAGGTTCTTGATCAGTCATATGAGATTTCACTTGGTGGGGGAGACTTTGGACGTTGCTTGGTAAATTTTATATCAAGTTTTAAAATTTGATCGTTTCATGGAATATGTTGTCAAATATCAACTTTCACATTAGGAATCTCTTTTAAAAATGTCTATTGTTATGTAAGCCTTTTAAAAGTACTTGGAGACTTGCAGTGGTAGAATGAACTATTGGTCTTATTACTTCCTAATATGGCTGCTTTGATACAAACACAAGGTAGATAGATAGTTGTACAGTTTCTTTCATAATAAAAGAGGAAACAGAACAAAATTCCGTTAAGTTTTGAAAATTGAGCATAAAATGAAAGGATATTTTATGGTGAGTGATTTTTCTAAGTCAAACTGTAACACCCCCTTTCCCAAAAGAAAAAAGGAATGTCACGCACAAACATAATAAATACAAATCTCTAATAAACCTCAAAATATCTCCAATAAAATTTAATACCAAATGTCACATACTCCAATTTAAATAGAATGAACTCCACATTTACATAGTCTCTACTATGAAGAAATAAATGTCAAAATAGACCCCAAAACATCCAGTTACAAAATCTTAGGAAAACCAAGTCTAATAATAATCTCAAAAGCTAATCTACTCATTTGGATCAAAGGTAGCTCTCATCCCACAAATCCTGATCACCCTTGATTACCTGCCGGAAAAAGAACACAGCGTGAGCCAATTGCCCAGTACGGATATGAAAATGAATAAATATATCACAATAAGTAATGAATCTAAAAGAGTTGAATGAATGAACACATGTGAATTACAAAGCGAATTCTGAATAGATCGAGAATTTGTGAGTCGATTTATAAATGACCAACTTTGTCGATCGAATAATTATAGCCGAGAATCTCGAACAAATAAAAATTTGAATCAAATGGTTATATGGTAACAATTTCATCTTGAGCTTAAATACAAATAGCGAAGGCTAACAAAATACATCGGTACCATGATGTATACAAATCAAATCGGATAATACATACGACACATATGTCACTAATCCGCCATGAACAAATCGAATCAAATCAAATCTTTGGAATTGCGACCCATACGTATCCTGAACAAATATATCAAATGGCCAAAGCTCATGCCCAGAGCATACAAAAGGATACGCCGTGGACTGATCACACAAAATATAAGCCAAAAGGGGTTCAAATCACAAGGCTTACATGACCATCTCCGAATGATATCAAATTATCAAATACGAACATACTCAATATCACCGGATATCAACAATCAAAACAACTCCTGCATGTGAACAAATTATACGAAAGAGGATACAAACGAATAAAGTCTACAAAACATGAATTTTAATGTTAATGCCAAAATAAAACTATCACAATAAATTGGACATCAAGGAATAATCCTGAGAAACAATACCAAATCTCTAAACGAATAACAAAACGATCGAATTAAATTTAAAAGAGTATCGCTGAAAAAGTACGGAATCCGTACCTCAATATAGTACCAAAATAATTCGCCGAATCCAAATATCACCCGCTAAACTTCCCCAATCCGATCTAATTATCAAAATAAAATATAAAGCATATAATTAAATTACGAACTCATACAAATTATATTTTCATAAGCTCAATAATTTTAATATATTATATTCAATTTGTAATCAAAAGATATATTTTAATTATAACAATAATATTATTTATTACTATCCCCTTTTTTTTAAATTTCTGCATATCTTATATATATATATTATATATAACAAATCCACCGCTGCAGATATATATATATATAGTGAAATAATCAACTGCTGCATATTTATATATATAAACTAATCTTCCTGATGCTAGCTATAGTACATATATATAATACTAATACTAATAGAATTTTCGCAGGTTTACATGCAATATACATATATATATATATATATAAAAACTAACCTGCAGTACTATATATATATAATAAATCCGGTAAACACACACACACACACACACACACACACATATATATATATATATATAATCTATATAACTAGTATGCAAAATTTCGCAGGTTATCACATAAATACAGGAATCAAGCTTCGCAGGTTTTTATTATATATATGACGAATACGCGGGTTTATATACCTATATCATATTTCTCAATTGATTGAGGGTTTTATGAATTTACTCACCTTTGTTAAATGAATTTCCTTCCTCTTTGTATTGAAATCTTTTGAACTACTTCCTCCTTTATCAGATTACGGCGCGTTCCCCTTTTTCCCAATTGTGTACCGCTAGACTGAGATTAGGTTTTTTGTTATCTATTTACTAATTAATATGTTTTATTAATACCCTTAATTTTATTAGGATTTAAAATTACACAATTATAAATTAGACCCAATTAATTTAAAGGCCCAAATTAATACAATCCTTTACTTATTATGGTCCACATAAATTAAATAGAATCTGACCCAAACATAAGGAAAGCCCAATTAAATATTTTAAAGCTTACTTAATTATTTTATTATTTTATTGGGTATTACACAAACCCTACTAATATTTATTGTAATGGTGTTCCTGTTGTAATAGAATCTAGTTTTTAATGATGACAACTCAAACCAATATAAGAATTTATAAGCTATCTCAAATAGTATTTTGCTCAAGTAAGGTGAATAACCATTAGTCTCTTCTCTCAGTCTCTGTATATATCTCTGATATGACCGATTTGCGTATTTTCTTGTTAAATGAAAATTGATTTGTAAATCTTAATGAATGCTTCTTGGTTGATTTTAATCTGCCTCTTAAGTTAGAAAATTGAATGTCTTGAGAAACTTGTGTGATTTCTTATGGAAAGGAACAGAGGACTTCAAATATTACTTTCTGAGGTGATCGGAGGTTTGTAAGCTAGCGGCTTTGGGAGTTGTGGGCATTCACAATTTGCAAGTGTCTAATAAGGCTTTGAGAAGAAATGGCTGTGGAGATTTATGGTATAGAGCAGATGGAGGAGTTGTTGGGAGATTCGGGCTTGACACTTACAGTTGGAGGTCCTAGGCTTCTTGTTTTCCTCATGGTGTGGAGCAATAAATTTATTATGGGTTCTATTTTGGTGCTTGACGGATAGATGGTGCAATTTTATCAGGATATTTGATGTGGGGATGTGACTGGTGGAGTTATTTACAGACTTGCATCAATTAGCTTGTTATGGTACATGTATTTTAGGGTTAATTGGAGGGAGAGAAATTCCAGTATTTATCAGCAAGGTATATCACATATGCCTTGTTCAGCTGTGGTATTATTTGACTTTTGCAATTTTTGGATCGAGAAATTGATTTTTTCAAAATTATTAATTAGTAGCAAGGAGTGTCAGATATTATACTAGCAGTATTTGGCGCTAAGTTTTCTGCATTTTTTAAATCCATGAGGTGTATTCAGGTTCTGAGTTCACTTTTGTGTATTTCCAGAATTCTTTCAGTTTGGGAGAGTATCTACATTGTTTTTTGGGCAGTGTTTCTCTTTCTTGGTGTCACTGGGCATGTCGAATTGCTCTTGAAATACCAACCCTGCATCCTTGCCTCTGACGTGATTCGTCCATGGGCCTACAGTATGAATCACACAATAACTTGACTCCACATGCTGACTTTCTCCCTTGAAACTCTCCATCGTCATTCTCCTAGCAATGTCTGTTCATGTAAGCCAATATCACAGATCCTCAGCCCTCCCACAACTTAAAGTGATAAAAAATAATATATATTTTAAAATCTGACACTCTTGTCGTACTTCCAATTGAAGTCCATGCTTCTACATTCACTGATCCAGTGCCTTTCTTTTACCCCTTTAACCATGCTACCATACTTTTCAAGATTTTTAGTCCCTGAAGAACATTTCAGGCTTGACTATCCAGGAAAAATAAATGTTGGCAGTATTATCTTATTATTTAGCGGTGTTTTATCTAAAAGACAAAAACTATTTCTTCTACAACTATTCATTAACACTTTGTTTCATAATATGCTACTGTCAAGAGGTGGAAGTAGCTGACTTGTTCCAATAACATTATATGCTAAAAGTTATCATGCACGCGAAGTTTCTGATCTTGTTCAAAATTATAGTTCACCAGCGCCTGAGCATGATATACTTTCCAGAGCTTCTTTTAAATAAAGAACGTAAATTCTAATTTGTTTCTCTTACTTACAGGCTGTTAATGCGGATTCTGTTTCTGAGCTGAGGAGTGAGCTTGGGCACCAGCTAGCTAACAAAAGCTGCAGAATGAACTTGAGGTATGCTATACTTTATTCTATATCATAAGATCGACACATTTTGTATTTTCTGAATTTTACCTCTCTGATTCTATTCTTCTTTAATTTGTACTGATTCCTTTGTGCTGAAAATATGTTTCATTATTATTTTGTTAAGTATGTAAATGTTGTATTTCCTACTATATTACAATATGTTAAAAAAATAAAAATCCGTGACACAAAAAAAGTGTAGCAACTAAAGTGAGACGGATGTACTATAACCTTTTTAAACACTCAATAGTGATTACTCTCTGCAAATTTGGTTAAAATTGTTTTCATACTCTGATTAAACCTAACATTCTAGATCACGTTAATTGGTGGTTCATGCCTATAGCTCTTTGCACTATAATTTTCCAGTTGCAAAAAAAAAAAAAACTTTGCACAAGGACCTTGCAAGATTAACACTGAATTTATCTGGCAGATGTTTCAGTTTCATGTCTTATTAGTCTGGGTACCTCATTAGTTTATGAAATTTTGAAAATAGAGTGCCACAATATGGATGTAAGTTAAGAATTTGATGCATGGTCTTGGACATGTACCTATTGGGACATTAAGGTTGGGTTGTCCTACAAAGTGATCATTCAGGCCAACAACAACCTGTTTCAGCGTCGAACAGTTCTCAGTGCATCATACCTTACTAACTTAAGGTTGATGAGTAAGGCCAGAGGTTTCTGCTTTTTGCTACAATCTCATTAACGGTATTTCCACTCATTGAGTATCTGGATTGGATATATTCTTTATTTGGCTTACATGTATTCACAATTATAAAATGACAGTTTCTTTTCTCTTCCTAGAGGGGGTTTTTCTTGTCTATTTTTGCTTGTGTTTTCAGTATTCTTTCTTTATCCATTTGTATCTACAATATACTGCTTATTGGGAAATATTGAGGCCTTGAAACTGGAGTATCTGTACTTGCATACTAAATTACTAGTCTATTTTTATTGCACTCTTTTGTTGTACTCAAATATGAACCTTTGCTAGCTGTGATATGCAAATTCATAACTAGTTTGATCGATATTGTTTATGTGAAGTGCTAGAGTAGAGGGTCATTTTTTAGCAGGAGGGTCATTTTTCATCCCTGCTAGTCATCGTTAACATCATGAATATTTTACGATATTCTTAGGGGCATTGGAGCTGTTGTTTATGGAATACCCGAGCTTAAAAATGACCGGTTGTTAAAAATAAGCCTTAGGAGCATCGGCAATGAAGATACAACACCCATATCACAGGTTATTCTTAACCTTTTTTCCTTGTGAATTTCAGTTGAAGGTTTTAACGTCTTTTTTGGTTCTTTCAGGTATTCGGCGGTGGTGGTCATCGAAATGCCAGTTCATTTATGCTAAGATCCGAGGAGTTTGAGCAATGGAAGGTGGTATTATTTTGCTGACCTGCTCAACACCCTGAAATGGATATATACTAAACAACAGATATCATGCGAGACAGAGTAATTAGGATATTTTTTTAGGTGTGGTATAACTGGTGTTGTACTGTAGGTGTAAAATTTTAATATATCCCCTCGGTTATATAAGATTATTAACTTTTTGAAATAATTTTGAAACGTTATCGACTTGAAATTGACATACATCAATTTAATTTTAGTTAATATAATTAAGAATATTATAAATCATATTAATTTTGAGTTTGATATTATGTCAAGTTGAGTTTCAAAAGTCGACCATGATCAGGGTGGATCTAAGGGAATTTCACTGATTTTAAAATTAGAGATGCATTTTGATTTTTTAAAGTCGATTCGTAAAATTTTAAAATTATTATGAAGTTATTTAGTTTTAATATAACAAATATTATAATTGTAAACTAAATATAAAACATTACTAATTATTGTCTTTGTTGTTTTTAAAATTTGAACGAATTTATATCAATTTGAGTTTTAGGATTTGTAAATTGATTTAAAAAAGTTAAAATCTATCTATTAAATATACTAAATTGTAGTACATAACACCATTGCATGACATTTGCATTCCCAAATTGCAACACTTGCCCTATCTAATTAATGTGCTCATCCATTACTCTAATTTTTATATTATCACTACTTAGTTATTATCTCCTAAAATTAATACTTTTTTATCCCACATTAATATTTTGATTTTATAATCCATAAATCATTACAAATCTAAACTGTTATGTTAATGTTAACTGTTCTAATATTATCATTACTAATTTAAATATTATCTCCTAAAATCACTACTTTTTTAATCTCAAATTAATATTTTGAATTTATAATCTCCTAAATTATTACAAATCTAAATTATTTTGGTAATGTTAACTATTCTGATATTATCTTTGTGACAACCCCAAAACAGGTCCATTCCATCCAACTCATTCTGAGTCGCCAAATACATAGTACAGAAAAATAACTACAACTTTATTACTACAATTGTCGTGCAAAATACAACAACACATATGCTGTGAGTTTGCATACAAATATATACCAACTGTGACACTCATCCCAACCTTGGATATCACGTCACAATGACACCTTACATAAAGGTATAGTCAAAAACTATTTTAGAAATTAGAATCTTTGGGAAATGCTCAAGAAACAACCGTTACATATGGGAGACCATGCTTCTACAGGTTATGATAGATATCATATGGCCACGAAATTATCCTTGGTTGACCCGATAGACCCCAAAGAAAAATGAGAAGATTACTATCATATTCTTCTCAATGGTGAGTCTTCTCTTGACATATCATTATCTCCACTGTCTCTAATTGAGAATTATACTTCAAACAAACATCAAGATTATATAGGTAGTGCTCATAAATATACTCAGCAAGTGGATGAACACAATCCTGTCTTATGATGACACGATGTTGTATGTCATTAGACATCTTGTATGATAGTGACAAAACACCCTTCCAACGTTGGGTTCGCCTCACTCTATTTGATTCACCAAATATAACTACTAAATGATGACCACCGTTCTATTCCCATGTTACTCCCGCTCGATCCAGCTACACTCTTATTACCTGAAAGAAATTGTGAAGCAAAAGTGTGAGCACAACTAGCTCAGTAAAGAATATCATGACTAAAGATAATTAAATTATCAATAGCCTTCATCAATAATAAATCAGAGATTTAGAACATATGGTAGATGATAAAAAAATTTCAACCATAATTGCGGTGAACGAAGCGATCCATTAGAAGAGTCGAATAGACTATAAAGTCTATTATCTTCTCCATGTTAAAAATCCACCAACAATGTTTTATCCACAGTAACATCAATCAACAATTACGGTCCACAATCATATGAATAACTCATAATCATAATTGTAGTTCTAAATTCCTCTTCTCATCCGGGACAAAGATAATTTTCATCACTATCTTTACGAAACATCAAAGATCATGGTTACACCAAATCACATTTCACATTCATAATCATACTAATAACTTCATCTTTGCACTCTGACCAAAGATATTCGTCAATGATTCATCTTTGCACTCTTGGCCAAAGATAGTCAACAACATGTCATATTTGCACTACAGGCCAAAGATATTCATCAACAATTCATCTTTGCACTACTGGGCCAAAGATATTCCTCAACGATTCATATTTGCACTCTGAGGCCAAATATATTCATCAACAGATTCATATTTGCACTCTGAGGCCAAATATATTAATATATCAAAGAAATATATAATCATTTTGAATTTATATAAACAATAATTATAACCATGTTGATCATTTCACCTTTGCACTTAAGCTAAAGATATTCAATTATAAATTCAATGGTCATGATCATACCAGTCAATAATTCAACTTTGCTCTACTGGCCAAAGGGAACCCATAGTCATGATCATACCAAAAATCTACCCATCTTTACACTCTACTCAAAGAGAAATATCATCATTAGGGTTATAAAAATGTTATATATAATAGTAAAATCAATATAATCAAAACATCTAGATTTAATCTCAAGAGTATTATTCATAAATTAACTATAATTTGGTTAGAAAAAAGAAACCAATTTTATCATGAATAGTAACTCGTGAATAGTAATCCATGAATAGTAACTTCGTGAATAGTAACTCATGATAGTAACTCGTGAATAGTAATTCATGAATAGTAAACCCGACACAAAAAGGTAGAAATTCCACACTAAAATCTATACCAATATTTCGGTATAATGATATTGAAATAACATTTCTTAAACTTATAAACAATTTATTTTAATTGTTTATACTTTACTAAATAATGCATTTAATTATCCTAAAATGCCAAACTCATAAGATTTCATCACTAATAACCAAAACCCTTATAAAAAATCTGCATATACCTCATATAGGATTCTCAAGCCATAAAATCCTATTTTCCAATTTTCTTACTTCACATAACATATTTAATTCATTTACTCATAACTAGTCTATTTTCATGAAAAATACCAAATCAGTTCTAAAAATATTTCTTTTCTAGGATTTAGCAGAATATAGTCCCATATTGAACATATATGTTTCTCAGAAATTTTAAAATTCATTTACTATTTTTTATATGGCCAAAATCGCCGAATATTTAGACATTTATCATAAATTGTATTTTTATCCAAAAATTCCGAAATTCACAGAGTACACTGATATTATATAGATATACCTCCAATAAAAATTTCATCAATTTTGGAGTTAACCACAAGGAGTTATAAGCGGTTACTTTTAAAATAGTCTTTTCTCATAAAATTCATAACTCTTAATCTATACATCCAAAAATCACCATTTTTGGACACAATCAATAAAACTCATCAAAATATCATTTCAAATTTTTTCAGAATTTTCTGAAGGTTGGAAGAAGTACGAACTGAAAAACATAATAACCCTTAAAATCTCTTATCACAAAAGAGCAGTATTTCTGACTTGAATATCGGATATAATGCTGAACGAACTTGCGTCGTATAGAAACACTCAAGATATCTAAATAATAACAAAAATATGCTTGATAATATAGAGAAAGAAAACTTATGTTTCTGGTGTGATTTTCAATTATAACATAAATACCTATTTATAGGAAAATGCTAGAACGCCATAGGAGACTAAAATAATAAAATATATTATTTCTTATTCAAAATTCTACGCATGTGCTAAGTTGGAATTTAGACCAGCCACCATTGAACAAATTTCCAGCAGCCCATGTGTATTCAACACAAGTGGGTCCCACCCATAATTTAATAAAAATTATTTTATTTTTCAAAACTTCAATAATTCATAGAAAATAGTCCGGTTATCAGAAAAATACGAATTTTATGTCCATTTTGCCTGAAATCGAATTCTCTACAACTTTGTAGCTTTGAGTTTTTCCAAATTCCAAACCAAAAATATCTGAAATCCACAAACGGATAATTTTTAATACCTCCATACCGACAAAATACTGATAAAACACCTCAGCATTAATTCTTTCATTTTTATCCACATAAAAATAAATATATCCATCATTTATATCCACATAAAATAAATATTTCCTTATCATATAAATCAATAATTAATTATTCACAAATAATATTACAAAATCACAATAATGACAACAGACGGTTTAGGGAAAGAGGGGCTTTCAGATAAAGATTTCTCACTTCTTGGCGCGCAATAATGTGACCAAACCTCTCTTTGACTGAACTTTCTAGACATTGCCAATAATGCTATCTCATAATATTATTCAAATAATATGAATTATTGACACGATAATGGGAAATCTTGTGCAAGTTGACAATTATTGAAATAACAATAATATAAAATATCAACGCAGCGACAATTATTGAATCAATAAAATAAAATATTGAGCGAGTAACTCACTGTAACAATTATTGAGTAGTGCCTTCTTACGTAAGGATCAATAATTCAAAAAAAATTATGCAATACAGGTATGCTTCTTTGTGCAACAACAGCGTATTACGTATTTTAACCACCGGATATTCTAACGATTGTTACTTGGTAACAACTACGCAGATTATTTGTAAAAACTCAAATTTTGTCATTTTCTTTATCAAAGCGGTTATTCGTTATGGGGCCCTAAATGGTTCGTGTCTTGGTAAATACGAATATTCTCAAATGAAAGAATATTCCACGACCAAACGAATATTCCCCGACAATTGAATATTTTATAACCACTTGCGTATTTTGAAAAAAATTCATATCTCACCCTTAACTTTAAACTTTTATCAATTTAATCATTTACTGAATTGTAATTATAAGAAAAATTGAATACTTATATTTCATAAAATTCGGGGTCTTACAATCTTTTCTAATTTAATTATTATCTCATAAAATTACTACATTATGATATTATCATTACTGAGCTATTATCATTACTCTCCGTTATTTAACCTAATTTTCTCCCTATAAATACAACATAATATTATACCATCTATATTATATTATCATTAATGAGTTATTATCATTACTCTTCGTATCATACTCGTATTCATTTTTCTCGTACAATACCTACGTATCCTACGATCATTGCATTAACTTCTTAACGCTTGATTTTCCTAATGTTCTCAAATTATGACCGCAGGCGAAATATTATGTTTTCCATACTTGAATTATTATTAGATAATCCATCTTACCTCGATATTCTATCGTTACGTATTTCTCGAAAGTTCAAAAATAATTTCCGAGCGGAAATCGATGAATAGTATTTTTCGAAAAATTTCTCAGAAAGCTTTTATTTTCGTCTTGGAAATTTAAACACTTTAATTCCTTCACGTAGTTAAAATACTATGACTTTCCGACATTTTTAGGTTATGGAACGACATTCGTCTTGCTAACACATAATAATAACAAATAATATAAATTTATTCATTATTTAATTAATTAAAAGTATTTTACAAAAGATCCGAATTTCTCGGTCGTTAAAAAAAAACGTAACTTCATTTTTTTGAACTTTCGAAGGGTGATATAGCGTTTATTCGGGAAAGGGAAAACGGTAGCGAAATCGAATTTTCAAAAATTGAAAGTCGATTTTTGGCGAACCGAGCGTGTTACGAAACATAACCGAAAAAGTTAAAAATTTTAAATAAAAAAAGAAAATGAAAAATTAAATTAATTTTGGTCTAGCCAAGCCTAGGGTTTGAATGACTTGGTTAGAAAATGAAAGGGGCTTGACTAGGGTTTGAGATGACTTGGTTTAATTTAGGGTTGAGCCAAGGCTCAAACTTAGGGTTAGGAGGCTTAAGCCTTAAAGCCATGACTTAATTGAAGACTTGAAGACTTGAGCTAATTCTTGCAACACTTGGAGCCAAAGTGTAAGCCAAACTTGGAGCCAAAACGAAGGAAGGGTAAGTGTCATGTGTATGCAATTTAGCACATAGGATAAGGAAGAATTAAAAGCTAAGGGGTGAGTCACAAGCTAAGATAGCCAAGTATAATTCGCAAGCATTTCAAGCATATGGTGAATTGAATATGGTAAAAAAGAGAAAGGGAGAAGTGGGCGGATGGGATGAGAGGAGAGGAGAGGAGATAAAATTGGATGGAAACTTTCCATTTTTGGTAAGTTTAGGTCTAAAAGAAGCAAACTATTTAATGTTGGTTCCTTTCCTTCATTTTATTTCAACCAAACATGGCCTTAATGTTATAATTTTGTCTAGCTTAAGTTAGTTGATCATGGATGGTTAACGCTTGGAAACATGGTTAAGTTAGTAAGAGATGATGTATGACCATTATACCCTAACTCTTGCCAATCTTATAAATAAAGCTCATTTCTCTTCATTTCTCACTAATTCATTAACTAAGAGGGGAAACTCTAGAAAATTAGAGAGAGAGAGAGAGAGAGAGAGAGAGTTCGAATTCCTAAAGGGAGAAAGTGTGATTACCCAATTTTTTAGGTAATATTAAAATAAGAATTAAATAAATAAAATTCTTATTAGATAATATGGTGTATGATATTATATTGCATAAGTGGGTATGAACTATGCAATATGTGATGTTTATGCTTAATAAATATATTGATATTATATGTAAATAAATTGTAGGAGTAATTTATTAAAGAAAATGAGATGAGATCCAATATATAAAATATATATATTGATAGTATATTGGTATCAACTAGTTAGTAAATTAAATTCATATTTGAATAAATTAAATATATTAAATTATATATTTAATATATAAATAAATTGTTTAAAAACAATTTATGGAAAGGAGGAAATTAAATTTAATTATACAATATAGATTGTATAATTAAAATAAGTTATTTAAATTAGGTAATGAAGAGTTAATAAATATATATTACGGTAAAATTGTGGGAACAATTTACGTAATGAGACAAAAAGAGGCGGGTTAAGCATATAATATTTGTATATACTTTACCCAAGAGTATTAGAATAAATTCTTATATAAAATTAATTTAATAAAGAAAAGATATTATATTTATCGTAATATCTTAAGAAAGTAAATAAATTCTTAATTGAATTTATGATAATGAGGTAAGAATATTATATTATAATATCTTGGGTATGTAAATAATTGTATTTACATAAAAAATTATGTGTAGCATATTTATTTTACAATTATAAACTAAATATGTAATTTGAGTATGTTATGTTATATTTTATATAATTTATATATCAAAGATGTGTTATGTAAATTATATGATTCCAAGAGGGTAAAATAAATTAAGGAGATTTATGTACTAACTTATTTGATTAAATTAAGTTACTAAGATTGGGTAATTAGATAACTTAATAAAGTATGGAAGTGAATTATGAAAGTTAAGGGAGAATTGTGCGAGTTAAGAAAACCTTAGGGTTAAAAACCTACTATTTAAAACTTAAGAAAATATCTTAAGGAATATGCTAAGGAATAAAGAATATTATGGGAATATGCTAAGAATATGCTAGGGGGTGATTTGTAAACTTTTAAAGATGAGGAGGAAGACTGGAGAAGACTTAAGTTGGGTGACCAACTTATAAAAAATTGTAAGTAGCTTTTATATAAGCAAAATCAAAATTTATCTATATTCATTTTTAGCCAAATTGGCTAAGTTTAGAAAGAGAAGAAAAATTGAATATGGAAATTAAGCTATGTTTGGTAAGTTGTTGTAAAAGCATGAGGTATCATAATACTAGTAAATTGAGAAGACCACTAAATGGTAATCTAATAATATATGGAACTGTATCAAACCATAGGCAATATTAGCTTTCCTTATTCTTCTACTCCATCTGTTCCCTTCCATTTCATTTTTTTAGCTGCTGAGTATACATAATCCATTCGAACCAAACCAAGTCCCAAAATTTTTTAGAATTTGTTGGGTTGGGCTAAAGAGGGAAACGAGCTTAAGGGAATTTCAGCTGTGAAAAAAATTAAAACTAAATTCGGCATTAAGGAGCACTATAACATCATTTGAATCGGAAATTTGCAAACAAACTAAGAGGTAATTACCCCTTTGCAATATTTATATTATGCTATATGAGAATTACTCCATTAGTTGGTTAATGGTATATTTAACTGTGAAATGAATTGCCGTTAATTGAAATAGAGCAAAGGAGAATAGGTTGGGTTGTGAGAAGTAATATGGTGGAAGAATGAGGCTAGAACTCAAACCAAACCTTAAAAAAATCTGAACTTTAAAAGAACACACACCACTCATTTGATAAAAGTCATGTATGGATTGTTTTTATTAAAAACTAAGTATTAAGCGAATCCGAGGCTAATGAGATGTATATTTACACTATATGTAGATGATTAAAGAGTTTGGGCAAGGTATATGAAGCCTTAACATCATCCAAGTGTAACCAAAACTCACAAAATAAAAGATTTACAAAGAACCATGTTGGACAGTTTTTGGGACTGAGCTTGAGGACCATTTGTGCTTTTGATTTATGTCTAAAAACTTAATTTGATGATTGTATGTTATATCCCTCTAAGTTCTGAAGATTTCCTAACTTGAATGAACCAAAACGGAGTTAAAACGAATCCGTGGTGAAGATTTTAGTAAACCATGTCTAGAAATGAAAATTGAATGAACAATGACTATAGTGTCAAATTCTGGAATAGCTATGTTCCTAAAAAATTCAGTTTCTGGGTAGTTGTAGTGCACTGACTTAGGAAGCCATAGACTTTGGAATGACCTCATTCCGACCTCGGATGAGGGAGTTATGGTGATTGGAAGGAAATATGTCGAATTTGTCAAACTGGAAGTCAGTAGCAGGACGTGCTATTCGGGACACTGTTTCGATTAGTTAATGTTTCCAAAAAATTTTGGGCTTTTGGTATGTTATAGTACACTGAATAAGCTTTCCATAGACTCAAGGAATGACTAATTAGACTTGAGCAAAGAGTTATAACAGATTCAAAGTTATCGCCTCAAAATTGTCTAACCAACTCAGGCGATCACCTTGAACGAATTTTTGGAATTTCTGTGTTTTGAATTTGGAATGGTCAAAGAATAAAAGTTGTAGTCCCGGAAGTTAGCTTGGCGTGGGCTCAAGAATCACTCAAAATGTTTTGAAGCGAAAAAGTTATGATTTGTTTTAGCGAGAGAGGTAAAAGCCGAAATGAAAGTGAAAAAGCATTATGAATGTACACTTTTGGCGCTCTATTTGGCCTGCCTAATGAACCCGAAAAGGGGGTTACATATTTTTTAAAAATAGTCTCATATGATATGAATAACATACTGAAATTTGGGAATTTTCTGATAAGTGAGCAAGGCGTGAGAAAATCGCAAAATGGCTCATTTGTTATCTGAGGAAGCGACCAGTTGACGTTGTGCCGGTACATGTGGCCATATGGCCGTCTTCTTTAGTGCGATCGCTTAAGCGGAGCTTTTTGAGTGCTGTTTTGATCAATGTTCGTAGCTTGTTTTCGCGTTTAGAAAATTTTTAAATGTACTATGTCATAAGGTCTATAACATACTAGAAATTCACCACGATTCGATTAATGGTTTAAGAATTAAAAATAGGCGAACATGCATGTCAGAACTACAATTTGGGCGACGCCGAATGTAGTCATAATGGGCTGTTTTGACATTGTTCGTTCCAAAGTGTGTTTGGGTTAAATTAAAAAAAATATTATATCTAATAAAGTTCCAAGAGAAGAGATTTGACTGTATGTGATATTTTACGTCATGAAACTTCCTTTCGGACATAAATAATGCAATAAAAATATTATATAAATTTGCATATTTAAGCGAACGTAAGCCGGAATCGACATTAAAAATGGTTTTATAACGAAACGAAAAGTATGGAACCATTAAAAAAGTTGTAATAATCATAAAAGTGATGCAATGAAGATTTGCGGGGATCAAAATGGAGTTTTTGAGCAAAGATTTATATATACTTAATATATAAATATATATAGTGAAAATGTGAATATTTGCAAAACGAAAAAATGCAGTAATGTGTTAGCGGGATAGAATGTTTATAAATGAGACGATGGTCCGAGTTGACTCACGAGTGACCAAAATAATAATATAAAAATTATTTATATTAAAGGAATAATATAATAAATTGAATTTTACTATAAAAGCTATTTATTAGCTGTTTAAGTCTTGATTTAATGGGTAAAGGCATAAGATATTTTTAAAGTGGAATATAAATGATTGAAGCTTCAAAGTGTAAAATATTTACATACTAAAATGTGAGGGACCTTTATTTGGTGTAAAAATGTTAAAACGAATTAAGTTTCTAAATAAACTAATATTCGTTTTAAGTAAGAATAAATAATATTAGTTTGTATAAAACTAATAATTATTATTGATGAATATACATGCATGTTTTGCAACATATTCAATTATCTAATATGTGTGTACATGTAAATATAATTCTGTAGGAATTGTGGAGAAACTCTAGGTTAACTTTTGTGGTAATCTCCAATCAAGGCAAGTTTTTCAGTTCTATTATGTTTGTGGATTAAATGTGATTATGTGGTGAGTTACATATCATGCTTTATGAATTGTTAAAGTCAAAATATGACCAAGTTAATTGAGTTATAGAATTCAATTTATATGTGATATGTGATAACACATGTTGTATGATGTAACTCGATAAATTAGAAATGTATAATGCATGAATGTATGCTTTGTAAGGAATTATTGATGCATGTAGGATATGCATAGTAAAGAATATATGTTGCATGCAGATATGCATAGTAAATGAAATATAGTGCATATGAAATTGTGTGTTATGTGAAACATGATAAACTATTAAATTTACTGGGCTGTTGAGCTCAATCTTGCAAACACAAAATTTTTACAGGTTAATGATGTTAAGCGATATTACTTACTATACGGATGATGAAGATTGAACGATGTGCAAAATGAATACATTTCCTTGAATTAGAAATTGTATAAATCTATGATTGATAGTTTTGTTAAATGTAATTGACAGTTATGTATAGTTTGAAATGTTGAATGGATAAAGAATGTTTATTCTGAAAAGAGAATAAATATGATTCTGAAATAAGTAAGTCATCGATAGAAAAGGTATGAAGTATTGAGACTTATGCTTTTAATACGTTTACACAGATTATACAAATAATATAATAAATATGATTCTAGTATAAAGAAGAATTGTAAAGGTTGCGATTCAGGGAATGAATGAATGGAAAGAAAGAAAAAAAAATTATTCCGTATTTTTAGCTATTTTAACATTAAATATTGTCTTAAAGCTATAACAAGGTAGTATTAACACACAAGATCGGGAAGGAAAATAGTGCCGATTTTGGGGTCGTTACAAAAAGAAGAGCAAGGAGCTTAGATAAATCAAGCTAAGAAGAAGAAGAAGAACATCAAAGATAAGAAACTATAGAAACCTATCTTCTTCATCTTATTTTTTTAAAAAGCTTTGTAGTATGATATGAAGTGTAAGACCCCAACTTTTATGAATAAATATTAAATTTTTCTCGAAATATATTTTTGAATATTATGGTGTGAATTTGATATAATGTTATAGTTGTGGGTATTATTTACAAATTTCACAAAGTAATCAAATGGTTATATAATATTCGATTGGTCGGGGAATATTTGTTTTAACATGGAATATTCGTACGACGGCACAATTATTGGTGGACCCTACAACGGAAGTATTGTCGTAGTTAGAAAACGATAGAATTATCTTTTTATAAAAATAATGGCGAAAGTTTTACCGTTAAACTGTTGAACTACCCGGTGGTAAAAAATGCGATGTCTGGCGTGGTTGCATAGTAGCACACTGCGGTATTGATTATTAATGCTTACGTGAAAAGTCACTTTCGAGTTATACTCAATTATTACTACGATAATTCTTTGCATAATATCTCTCATATTATTGATTCAATTCCTTTCACAATATCATCTGCATAATATTTTATATTATTAAATCAATAATTGAGACGACAAAATTATTCATATTATTATTTACAATATTGATAATGTCTAGAAAATTACATCGAGGAGAGGTTTGGTCACCTAATTGCGGCGCTTGATAGAGAGAAATCCTTATCGGAAAGCCCTCTTTCTTGGGAATGATCTGGTTGTTAAATATTGTGAGTTATAATATTAATGATGAATAAGTTCGTGTTGATTAAAGATGAAATTGATATTTCCATTGTGCTGGAATTATTAGTGTTAGTGGAAATCGACATCTATTTCGATAATAATGGATGTCTGGAGGTTATATTAACCAATCGGGTAATTAATCGGATAAATGAGCAATTAATTGCTATTGATTCACATGCTTATAACTATTTGTTCACATGTGTGTACTATTGATTCACATGCATGTACTATTAGGGGAGGTGGTGCAAGATTGATAATACTTGCATGACTAAATTAAAAATAGAGGTATAGATGAAGGTACTATACTGTAATTAATTTTTTCACATGATTATACTATGTATTCACATGATTGTACTATTGATTCACATGATGTACTATTAGGGGAGGTGGTGCAAGTTTGATAATACTTGCAGGACTAAATTAAAAATGAAAGTATTATACTGTAATATTTTGAGCCCCAAAACGTGCAATTATCAAAACTACGTTTTCCTATAAATAGAAGCTCATTCTTCTTTCATTCTTACCAATTCACTAAGACTCACAAGAGCAATTATAGAAGAAGAAGCTATAGAGAGAGAAGCTTTAGAGAGAAAGTAGAAGAGAAGTCTGCTACCTCATTATTCCGATATCGGTCTTTCTTACGAGGTAAGGGATATTATTTTGTTCGATATTCATAGAATTAATATTTTCTTCCATACTCTGTAATATGTGAGTAATATTATTTCGTCTCGTATTCCTGATTATACCCTCATTTTGTTAAAGTATTGCTTATATACTCCGTGAAATTAGTAGAATATCCTTGAAATTTGCGCTTCATCTAGTAACGTTTCACAAAGATATTTTTTCCACATTCTTGTTAAATTTTAAATTTTTAATGCCGGAGTACTGTCCATGAGTAGTATTCATTTTTATGGTACTATTCATAAAGTACTATTCACGAGGTACTATTCATAAAATACTATTCACGTGTACTATTCACGAGTACTATTCATAAAATACTATTCACGGGGTACTATTCCCGAAGTACTATTCATGGGATATTATTCACTCGGGTACTATTCACCCGGGGAATTATTCATGACAAAAATTGATTTCTTTACTGTCCAAATCATTTTTGATACAATATTATTCTTGAATTTTACTCCACAAAACAATATCATGTTGACAATTTGGACATTATTGACTTCTGGATAAATTAAGTTATAATCTTTAAAAATTTATCATTTTCTTTCTTTTAATTGAATTCTTATATCATTGTCATCATCCTCATGCTTATATTGTGATAAAAGTCATATGTGGCTTACGTGCATAAATGTACTATTGATTGGTATGATTATGACCAAGGATTATTCGATATAATCATGACCATAATGTTACAAATGACGTGGTAAAAATCCTCAATAGCCTGTAGTGCATTGATGAACAATTGTTGATATGATTATGACCAGGGATTATTCGGTATAGTCATGACCATTGATGATTACATGAATATCCTTGGCCGGTAGTGCAAGGATGATTCGATGATGTGGTTTCTTTATTAAGCTGAGTCTCAGCGATAAAATTGATGATAAACTTTTTAAATCATAGAAGATAGTAGATATCATGCTCTACTTGACTCTTCTAATGGATTGCTTGTTCATTCTGATTAAACTTGATGTTTATTATATTTTATCAGTTTAACACTGTTGAAGGCTAACGATAATTTATTCTACATTATCTTAATCATAATATTTCTTACTGGGCTAGTTGAGCTCACCCTTTTTCTTTCATTGTTCTCTTAAGGAAATGAGAACGTAGCTGAGACTAGTCGGGGAATGGAGTGACGGTCCAGATGTTTGCATTAGTAGTCCTCACTATTCAGTGAAATAGTATGATAATAATTGTAATGATGACTTTATTTGAGTTTGGATACTCTCTACGAGACATTATCCATTTTGAAACTCTCAGCTACGTTTTGTCGTACTGTATAAAAGAAGTTTGTATTTAAATTATGTACCATGTATTTGGCGACTCAAGATGGGTGATGTATACCTATTTTGGGGCGTCACGGTTAGTATCAAAGCTTAGGATATGATCCTTGGTGAGATGTTGAGACAAAAACTAGGAGGGAGAGGGGAATTCCTTCGCTAGTATGACCTACCTAAGTTTATTTGGTATTTAATTGGTTGGTCAGAGTATAGGGATAATATGTGATATGTCAATTAACCCTTGTTTTGTGGCAGTATTTGATAATGGCATCCGAAAATGTTGAGATAAGCAATGAAGCACATGAGATCGTTGAGTCACCAACGATCAATACCCAGGATAATGTGCATCAGGATGACAATAATCCTCAGGAAAATAACAACGTTGACGAAATGATGAACGATGGGATGTTCAGAGGCTTTATGCAATTCATGCAACATCAGGCGAGAACGACTCCTGTTCAAACTGCAGGTGGAAACAATGACAACTCTCTGATGGTCACCGATAAATAGTTCAAAGAGCTGGGACCACCTGAGTTTTTGGGAGAGCCAAAACCACTTAAGGTGGAGACGTGGATAAAATAGATCACCAAGATATTTGATGTCTTGGGATGCTCCGAGGAACAAAAGATTCCCTTTGCCACCTTCATGTTGCGAGGAAAGGCAGATTACTGGTGGAAATCAGTAAAACATACTTAGCCTGCCGCACTGAAGATGTCTTGGGAGAAATTCCAAGAACTGTTCAACGACAAGTACTTTCTCGAAAGTGTTCGTCACATGAAGGAGGTAGAGTTCATCAAGCTGGAGCAGAATAATATGACCGTGTCGCAGTACGAAGCTAAGTTTGCCAAGTTGTCCCGGTTTGCGTCCCACTTGGTTGATAATGAGGAGAGAATGACGCGGATGTTTCTAAGAGGTTTGAAACCCGAGATACGTCAATACTTAATTTTTCACAAATTGTGTTTGTATTCAGATGTAGTGAATATGGCTCAGTTATTGGAGCGCGATAATGAACCAGCCCAACCAAAAGATAACGAGCAACAACACGATAATAATCGTACCGGTGGCAACGGTCATCGGAACAATGATAACCATCATGGAGGAAATTATCATGCCAAAAATGGTAACCACTTCGGTGGTAATCATGGCCAAGATAATAGAAGAAATGATTCAAGTGGAAAATTCAAGAAGAGAAGATTTAACGATGATGGGAAGACGTCGGCAGCAACACCAACAACAAATTCTAGGGAGGAGAACGACCACCAGTTAGATGCTACAGATGCGGAGAGGAGGGACACATAAGTCCAAATTGTTCACAGCCTTCCAAGATATGTTTTAGTTGTGGAAAAGACGATCACATAGCTCGATTTTATCCTGTAGCAAAATCAAGTCCAGCTGGGACGGTGGCACAAAAGGCGGATACGGACAAAATAAAGTCGGTGGTTTCAGAAAGAGCATTTTTTGTGACTTCTCAAAAAGCGAGTAACCCGAACGAAGTTAGCACGTGTTAGTTAATTATAAATTCTTGCGAAGTCTAAACCTTATTAGATACCAGTTCTACCCATTCTTTTATTTCTCCTACTTGCGCTCAACGTTTAAATTTGACTCCGGAGAAATTAGACTTTGACTTATCTGTTGAAACTCCGTTAAGAGAAACCTTCGTTACATGTGTTATCCAAGTCTTGGATGAGAGTCACAATTTTGAATGATATTTCTATCGTTAATAAATTTCTTGACGTATTCTTTGAAGACTTCCTGGCCTACCCCAGAGCATGAAATCGAATTTTGTATTGACCCCAGTACAAAACCCATTTCTAAAACCTCAAATATTTCTTCACCCAAAACGAATGTAACATGCACCGAAGACGTTGGCTTGAGATGTTGAAGATTACGATAATACGATTCAATACCATCCTAGAAAAGTGAACGTGGTAGTTAACGCATTGAGTAGAAGATCATATGCGTTTATGAGTGCGATATTTTTAACACAAAGACCCATTTCATACGATTTACAAAAGATATAGATAGAGTTAAAGACTCTAGGGACCCACGTGGTGATATCAAATATACGAGTAGAATGGACGTTAATCGATAAAGTTAAAACCGCTCAAAGCTACACACCCGGAGTTGATGAATGTGAAGAAGAAGGTTCAAGAGGACGTTATTCTAGAAGCAAGAATCGATGAAGAAGGAATACTTTGAGTTAACTCCAGACTTTGTGTTCCAAACGATTCTGACTTGAAGTATAAAATCATGATGGAGGCGCATAACACACCGTTTGCAATCCATCTTGGGAGTACCAAAATGTATCGTGATCTTCAACATACATTTTGGTGGAGCAATATGAAGAGAGAGATAGCGGAGTTTATCTCAAGGTGTCTAACTTGTCAACGAGTCAAGGCAAAGCATCAAGTGCCATTACAACAACTTGAAATTCCAGAATGGAAATAGAGCACATTACCATGGATTTTTTTACTGGTCTTCCCAAGGTTTCTCAAGGCATAGATGCGATTTGGGTTGTTGATAGATTGACCAAGTTTGTTCATTTCTTACCGATACGAGAAACTTATACACTTGAACGTCTTGCTCGTATGTACATAAATGAGATTGTAAGATTGCATAGTATGCCATTATCCATAGTTTCTAATCGAGACCCAAGATTCACTTCATGATTTTGGGTTAGTTTGCAAAAAGCTATGAGCACGGATTTACAATTTAGTTCGACATATCATCCTCAAACGGACGGACAGTCGGAGAGGATTATTCAAACTCTTGAAGATTTATTAAGACTCTGTGTCCTTGACTTCAAAGGAAGTTGGGACAAGTTCTTACCATTGATGGAGTTTTCCTACAACAAAAGTTATCAAGCAAGTATTGGCATGACTCCATTTGAGGCGTTGTATGGAAGAAAGTGTCGTTCTCTAGTATGCTGGGATGAGGTGGGTGAAGCAACGTTGTTGGGACCGGAGTTGGTACGTATGACTACGGAAAAGATTCAAATAATCCGTCAACGTATAAAAACCTCACAAAATCGACAAAAGAGTTATGTTGATCTTCATCGAAAGGACGTGGAATTCAATATTGGAAATCATGTGTTGTTACGTGTTGCTCCATGGAAAGGAGTTACGAGATTTGGAAAGAGAGGAAAGCTCAATCCTCGATTCATTGGCCCATTTTTAATCCTCGATCGAGTAGGAAATGTGGCCTATAGACTAGCCTTACCACCAAGTATGTCTCGTGACATTTTTCACATATCTATGTTACGTAAATATGTGAAAGACCCGAACCACATTATTGAATTAGAACCGGACGAGATAGTGAAAGATTTAATGTATGAGGAGGTACCTATTAAAATCATGGATAAGAAGGATCATATTCTACGCTCCAAGATTATACCTCAAGTCAAAGTTTTGTGGAGAAACCACGATGTTGAGAAAATGACCTGGGAGTTAGAATCTGAAATGAAGTCAAGGTATCCTCACCTCTTCAACATACCAGGTACGCACCCTAATTTCGAGGATGAAATTTCATAAGAAGGGGAGGTTGTAAGACCCCAACTTTTATGAATAAAGATTAATTTTTTCTCGAAATATATTTTTGAATATTATGGTGTGGATTTGATATAATGTTATAGTTGTGGGTATTATTTACAAATTTTACAAAGTAAGCAAGTGATTATATAATATTCGATTGGTCGGGGAATATTTTTTTAATAGGGAATATACGTACGACGACACAATCATTGGTGGACCCCACAACAGAAGTATTATCGTAGTTAGAAAAGCATGACGAATTATATCTTTTTTAAAAAAAGTAGTGAAAAGTTTTTACCGTTAAACCTGTTGAACTACCCGGTGGTAAAAGAAGCGATGTCTGGCGTGGTTGCATAGTAGCACGGTATTGATTATTAATGCTTACGTGAGAAGTCACTCAGTTATACTCAATTATTGCTACAGTAATTGCTGCATAATATCTCTCATATTATTGATTCAATTCCTTTCACAATATCATCTGCATAATATTTTATATTATTAAATCAATAATTGAGACGACAAAATTATTCATATTATTATTTACAATATTGATAATATCTAGAAAATTTTGTCAAGGAGAGGTTTGGTCACCTAATTGCGCGCCAATAGAGAAAAATCCTTATCGGAAAGCCCCCTCTTTCTTGGGAATGATCTGGTTGTTAAATATTATGAGTTATAATATTAATGATGAATAAGTTCGTGTTGATTAAAGATGAAATTGATATTTCCATTGTGCTGGGATTATTAGTGTTAGTGGAAATCGACATCTATTTCGATAATAATGGATGTCTGGAGGTTATATTGACCAATCGGGTAATTAATCGGATAAATGAGCAATTAATTGCTATTGATTCACATGCTTATAACTATTTGTTCACATGTGTGTACTATTGATTCACATGCATGTACTATTAGGGGAGGTGGTGCAAGATTGATAATACTTACATGACTAAATTAAAAATAGAGGTATAGATGAAGGTACTATATTGTAATTAATTTTTTCACATGATTATACTATGTATTCACATGATTGTACTATTGATTCACATGATGTACTATTAGGAGAGGTGGTGCAAGTTTGATAATACTTGCAGGACTAAATTAAAAATGAAAGAAAAAATGAAGGTATTATACTGTAATATTTTGAGCCCCAAAACGTGCAATTATCAAAACTACGTTTTTCTATAAATAGAAGCTCATTCTTCTTTCATTCTCACCAATTCACTAAGACTCACAAGAGCAATTATAGAAGAAGAAGCTATAGAGAGAGAAGCTTTAGAGAGAAAGTAGAAGAGAAGTCTGCTACCTCACTATTCCAGTATCCAGTCTTTTTCTGAGGTAAGGGATATTATTTTGTTCAGTATTCATAGAAATAATATTTTCTTCCATACTCTGTAATATGTGAGTAATATTATTTCATCTCGTATTCCTGATTATACCCTCATTTTGTTAAAGTATTTACTCAGTGAAATTAGTAGAATATCCTTAAAATTTGCGCTTCATCTAGTATCGTTTTACAAAGATATTTTCTGCACATTCTTGTTAAATTTTAAGCTTTTCATGCCGGAGTATTGTCCATGAGTAGTATTCATTTTTATGGTACTATTCACAAAGTACTATTCACGGGGTACTATTCACAAAGTACTATTCACGAGTACTATTCACGGGGTACTATTCCTGAAGTACTATTCACAGGGTACTATTCATTCGGGGAATTATTCATAACAAAAATTGATTTCTTTGTTGTCCAAATTATTTTTGATACAATATTATTCTTGAATTTTACTCCACAAAACAGTATCATGTTGACAATTTGGACATTATTGAATTCTTGATAAATTAAGTTATAATCTTTAAAAATTTATCCTTTGTTTTTTTTTAATTGAATTCTTATATCATTGTCATCATCCTTATGCTTATATTGTGATAAAAGTCATCTGTGGCTTACGTGCATAGATGTTCTATTGATTGGTATGATTATGCCCAGGGATTATTCGGTATAATCATGACCGTAATGTTACAAATGACGTGGTAAAAATCCTCAATGGCCTGTAGTGCATTGATGGACAGTTGTTGGTATGATTATGATCAGGGATTATTCGGTATAATAATGACCATTGATGATTACATGAATATCCTTGGTCCGTAGTGCAGGGATGATTCGATGATGTGGTTTATTTATTAAGCTGAGTCTCAGCGATAAAATTAATGATAAACTTTTTAAATCATAGAAGATAGTAGATATCATGCTCTACTTGACTCTTCTAATGGATTGCTTGTTCCGCTGCAGTTAAACTTGATGTTTATTATATTTTATCAGTTTAACACTGTTGAAGGCTAACGATAATTTATTCTACATTATCTTAATCATAATATTTCTTACTGGGCTAGTTGAGCTCACTCTTTTGCTTTCATTGTTCTCTTAAGGAAATGAGAACGTAGCTGGGACTAGTCGGGAAACGGAGTGACGGTCCAGATGTTTACATTAGTAGTCCTCACTATTCAGTAAAATAGTGTGATAATAATTGTAATGATGACTTTATTTGAGTTTGGATACTCTCTACGAGACATTATCCGTTTTGAAACTCTCAGCTACGTTTTGTCGTACTGTATAAAAGAAGTTTGTATTTAAATTCTGTACCATGTATTTGGCGACTTAAGATGGGTGATGTATACCTATTTTGGGGGCGTCACATGAAGTGCCTCGTTGGTGGTTGTGTTGTTTGATGAGAGATCATTGAAGGATCTTGGTGTGATAAGGCTACTTGAGGTTTGGATATGTTAAATCACTTGTTAGTATGCAAGGAAAATGAAAACGGATGTTAAAATTGTAAGCCTAAGCGTAAAGGATGGAAAACATAGTAGAGGACTTTGAATTGAAATTTTATTGTTTATTTTATATGAAATCTGGGTAGAATGATTTTTAGATAAGGAATTTATGGAAAGTTCCAAGTGGAATAGAGGAAAAATACGTTATAACGAATTTATGGTAAAATTTTTCATAAAAGGTATGATCAATCATGAAAAATCCTAACTTGGTTCCCTTTAGGAGACAATTTTACTGGTAGTTAACTCTTTCAGAAAATTATTTTTTTCAAGAGTAATTGTAGTTCAGTGAAAACGTGAGTCGGAGGCTCAAGAACGAGATCAATCTGACTTTGGATCAACAAGTTATGAAGTTTAGAAAATTTGACGTTAAATCATTATTTCGGTGAAAAATTAAGTAGCCCAAGAGGGAGTTTTGAGCTAATTTCCAGACAAGTTAGAGAATTGTCAAAAAATCTATGTCCGGGGGGATTTGAATAATTTGTTATAAGGAAGAAATAGACGCAAGAATGAGCTAATTCTGATAACGGACGAGCAAGTTATGATGTGTCAAAGTAAGCACATTGAAACTATGCAAAGTCAAAAATTTGACAAATTTTGAAGAAACTGTAAAGGGTTCAAAGTCGTCCGCGCTGATTATAGGTTAATTTAAGAGCCGCCCGCGCTGGATCCGCAGAAAGTTGGACAGTCTGGACGTCTTTTAGTAAATTGGACATAACTTATTCGTATGAACTCTGATTGAGATAATTCTAGATGGTCTAGAAAGATAAGGAGTAAAACTACAACTTTCATTCTTTAAGTTTTGAGAGTTGAGGTCGGGATCAAGGTTGAAATTTGGGGTTTTTAGGACTGATGTGTAACCGGGGGTAAGGCAAGGTGGTTTCTTCAGAATGCCCTGATGCCAAGCCATGTTTGAATAGTATTTCTGAATTCTAAACATTGATCTTTGGAGATATAATCTAGAAGAATGTCAACCAAGAAATGGTAGTGGTATTGGACGTATCAATCGTACACAATAGCGTGTCAGTTAAGCTTTCGGGTTAGACAAGTCAGACGTACAACGTATGAATTGAACGTTGAAACGCTGAGTCAAATATTAATGAACTTTAATAGTATTTCGAGTTTAATGAAACGAACATTATAAAACTTGGAATAGGGTTATAGTATGTCAAAGTATAGAAGACGCTTGAGACAAGTTTTCTAAGCTTACTCAAATTTTATTGAGCAAGTATTTTAACTTCATTCAACTTTCGTTTGAATGTTAGTTTTTGAGTATATATTCTTATGAGTAATTCTTATGTATGCTTCGGTTTACACAATATTTATCAATTGTGCAAGCTTCAAACTTATACAAACTCTCTATTAGTTGTACAAGTGTTCATCTATGATATAATGCATAAATTGTTTAAAGTTTTGCTATAATGCATAAATTATTCAAGTTTTTAAAGTTCAGTATTATATGAACTGTTTGAGATGTAGGTCAATGCCATTTTTTTTGGCTAGACAAAGATTTAAATATTTTATCGGTTTAAAAATAAATCTTTGAAATATTATTGATGATAGATATACATGTCCACCCAAATTATTTTGGGGTTCGAACTCCAGTCTGAGATGAACAACACTAATATTGGGGTATTTTTATGTCGGAAAAATCCTGACAAACCCCCTGAGGTGATCAAACAAACGCATATAGTTGTTTAGCCAGAGTGTTATACAAACACTCGGCTGATCACCCAATGTGCCCGTAAGCCAGATCGATTCATAGTTGAATTACTGTTGAACCATTGAGAAAACAAAAAATGTTCGAGGTCTTTTGACCGCTCAGTATGTCGTTTCAAAAATGTTAGATAAAAAGAAATTTACTATGATTCAGTAGTAGAAATGGTAATATGATTCTTGATTCTGTTGTTTATTCAATTGTTTATACGTGTTGAGCTTTGTAGCTCATCCTTGCTTTAAATTAAATATTTTCAGCGAAGCCAGAGCAGATTGAATAGAACAAAGGAAAATGAAAGATGGACGAGTAGAAGATAGTTGTAACAACTTGTAATAATTAGAAGTATTGTAACAATTATTTAATACTTTATCATGTGTTGAAGACTTGAAGATTTGAGAACCTGGAATCTAGAGTAAGACATGCATATTATAATAATTAGTAATTATCTTTATGTCATTATTATTGTGTTACAATTGTGAAATCCTAACAACAAGCGTAAACTGACGCAATGTATTCAAGTTCGCCATAATAATTTTATTATCATGACTACTAAACGAACATATTCTTTTTTATTCTAGAAGAGTAAACCTGGAATACAAATATATCCCTCATATTTACAAATTTTGTAAATGAAACTAATTTGAAGAACGAAATAAGTATACTTTAACAGTGCAACAATTTACAGCTAATTTTATGCAAAGAGGGTTGTAACTTTTTACTAGTTCCACATAATTAAGATTACATTACTAATGCATGGTAGCTTTTGGGGACCATCTCACAAACGAAAGCATGGGTCAGTTCATGTAACAAGTGTTAGATGAAGTAATAAGAATTCGAAGACTGAGGGCTTGCATGAAACGTTTGTCTAAGAATCTGTAAAAGAGAAAGTGAAAAATGACTCAAAGACAAGGGACTTTGAATCATCATATATATATATATATAAAGACTTAATGATTGAAGTATAGATAAAGTTAAAGGGATCACAAAGAGTTCAGAGGAGGGTGGTGGTGGTGGTGGTGGAGCTAGGAGAAAAATGGCTCCAGTCGGATTGCCGCCGGGTTTTAGATTTCATCCAACTGATGAAGAGCTTTTGAATTATTATCTTAAGAGGAAAATCCATGGCCTAGAGATTGAACTTGACATTATTCCAGAAGTTGATCTCTACAAGTGTGAGCCATGGGAGCTAGCAGGTCATCTCTCTTTTTCTTAGGCATACAAGAGAGTTGTATTTTTCGAGAGCCAGTGTTAAACAAATGCAATTCGATCTCTTGCATTTTGATGGCCTCTAACAAATGCAACTCCATCTCTTGCATTTGTATAGCAAGAGAATTGCATTTCAGTGGCCTTCATTAACAAAATGCAACTAATTGATCTCTTGCATTTTGATGGCCTTTGACTATCTTGCGTTTCAAATGCCTTATTTATTCCAAATCCGTTCTTCTATGTCTATTTGATTGATTTTGATACTAATATTTTGTTGAAACCTCATTGCAGAGAAATCATTTTTTCCTAGTAGGGATCCCGAATGGTACTTTTTCGGACCGAGGGACAGAAAATACCCAAATGGATTTAGAACAAATAGAGCAACCAGAGCAGGATACTGGAAATCCACAGGAAAAGATAGAAAGGTTTCGTCTCAAAACCGAGCAATTGGAATGAAGAAAACATTGGTTTACTACAGAGGCCGAGCTCCTCAGGGAATCAGGACTGACTGGGTAATGCATGAATATCGCCTTGATGATAAGGAGTGTGAGGACACATCTGGAATTCAGGTAGTTTTTAATGATGATAATTATATGGAAAAACAAACATTCTTAGAAGAATGTTTGTCTTTGCATATAATTCTGTAAATTTTCTTCAGTAATTCAAAAACATTGTATGCATATTATCAGCGGTCATAAGTTTGTTGATAATGTTAAGAGTAATATTAATTATGTTGTCAGAGTAAAAATGCATTTA
This sequence comes from Panax ginseng, assembly GCA_020205605.1. Classification (NCBI taxonomy): domain Eukaryota; kingdom Viridiplantae; phylum Streptophyta; class Magnoliopsida; order Apiales; family Araliaceae; genus Panax; species Panax ginseng. The sequence goes on along the minus strand of CM035148.1, from coordinate 115,092,445 downwards.
ATTAGTTAGCGACACTTTACACTTGTACATTTTAGTGAGAATTCGATATTTCTCAGTCAGCATTTTTATTACAATGACATTATTATCTCGTCTTATATATTCTTTTTTTGGGAATTTTAAGTTTATGTTTTTTTAACATTTTAATTAAAAATAAATTATGGTTAGGCTTAGCACTTCCACCCTTAACTTTATTGGCACAGATATCACTAGCTAGTAATTTGACTTAGGAAGCATGAAATTCGAGACCATAATAATTAGTTGGAAAAAAAATTGCCTAATTTTTTTTTCACCTCCTCTTTTCTTTTACTCATCAAAGAGAGAAAGGAAGGGTGGTTTGAGCTTTAAGATATGCAACAAGCAAAGCTAGATACTGGATAAATGGGGATAATTACTCTCTCTGCCCCTTGACAACTTTAACTCCTCAAGATCAAAGTTAAATAGGGTTTGTGCATGTGATTTATTACAGTAAAGGGATTGAAGCGTGCATGCAAAGTCTGGGCTTTTCTCATCGTCTTACTTGTCCTTGCTACCTGGCCTACTTTAACTTTATTTCTTAATATACACGCACACACACACAATTATTACATGCAATTATTTTTTATTAGTATCGTATTTCACCATTTTCAAAGATAGTTGGTTTGATATTGCATCATTTTATCAATTATAACTACGATATATATTAGGTAAAATATTAACATACAGAAGTTTGTGTGTTTAAAACGTATACTTGAGATTTTATGTGGGGGCATATATAAAGAGGGTACGTGTTTTAGTCTTAGACACACTTATACTTGTCTCTATCCTATTATTTTAAGAGATTTTATTAATGACAATTTTAATACTTCACCATTTTCATTAATAATTATTTTAATATTTTACTATTTTATTAATCAAAATTATGTTATATTAGGTGCAAAACACACACAAATTTGAGTGTGTTGAAAACACATACTCCCTATATATATATATATATATATATATATATATATATATATATATATATATATATCATAGCAACAATTTTAAATCAGTCTTAGACACGTAATCTCTTTAATAATGGACAGTATAACCACCATTCGTTCTAGATCAGCTCCCAATATATATATATATATATATATATATATAGAGAGAGAGAGAGAGAGAGAGAGAAAAGATTTAACAAATTGCTAAATATATTCGTTGCTTGAGCTGGTCTTAGGTCTTGGATCACTTTGTCTTTCTCCTAGATGAGACAAAAGTATTATTCCCCCTATTATATTAGTGGATCTCTTAGTAACCCTAGCAGCTGTTTGTTTGTTAGAAGTATTTTTATTTTTATTTTTTTGATCTAGAACCCCATATTCTACAACTAAAAGCAGCTAAAACTCTTCGTTTTCATGCTGTAAGATGGTGTCGGCTACTTTAGCTTTATTCTAAATGTACACTACAATAAGCCAATGACTATCCAATTCTATATCAATGACTTTACGTCATTTGCTCCCGTCATAAATTCTCAAGCTTTATAGAATTATGTAACTAATATACATTCGTTATATATACCTAAAAATATCTTTCCAACCCATTAAATTTATTATGTCAAGGGGATCTATTCCGGTACTTATTTGATGGATCCTCATTCTAGGTAGTTCCCTTTATTTAAACCGTATGTAGAAATAAGTTAAATTTTATATTACAAAAAGTCGCATTTTAAATAAAATTTACAACTCTCTTGCTATATAAACTACAACTTAATCTATATACTACTCAAATTGATTGTCTATTTGGGTCTTTATTTGATACATTGCACACAATTTTTTATATTAGACGTTATAATTTAAAATTTGTTAGTGCAAATTATGTTGAAGTGTACTGGATGCAAACCTTAATACACATACAAAAAAAACAACAAAATTTCATCATCTAGCTAGATTTTTGACTTGATTGTTGTTAACCTTTCCTATGCATTTCTCAAATAAAGTTTTAAGTTCTCTCTGCATTTCTCTAAGAAGATAGGGAGAAGAAAGGCAAAGCTTAAAAATGCATTTCTTGTATAAAGGTCTACAAATCTCCATGGATTTTTTTTTCAATATACAGAGAAGAATAAAGGCAAAGTTTTGTTGGCCCTGATTACAAGTACATATGATCTTGATTTTGACGTGTATCAATCTCTTTATTAAATCTTTCTTCTTTTCAAGTTCTCGTCTTTTCATTTCTTTTCTTTTCTTTTCTTTTTATCCCTAAATAACATCTATGTATCAAATGCCCTGGCCCCAATTATTGAATGTCTAATATTTCCTATTTTTAATTGCAGGACTCGTATGCATTGTGCCGTGTGTTCAAGAAAAATGGAATATGCGGCTCGGACCTAGAAGACCAAGGGCAACCAAACATACCATTAATAGAATATTCACAAGGTGTCATCATCAACGAGTACGAAACGATGTCGCCTGCAGACGTTAACGTAGCATCAAGTTCATGCTTGGATGAAGAAGATAAAGATGATTCATGGATGCAGTTCATTACAGATGACGCATGGTGTTCTTCTAATAATCCGATTGGCGGCGAAGAGGCTGGTTCTCAGGTTACAATTACTAACTAACAAATTGAAAATATTTATTAGAGGATGGGCTGGTATTTGTTAATAATATATGATTTGGGTAAATTATCCTCGATAATAAGACAATACATATATAACATTTTTAAGAAGTTTGTAAAATTTTATATACTTCCTAATTTTTATTGTAATTAGTTTTTTTTTACCATTGTTGTGGCTGGTTGTATCTGGAAAGCCAGATTATGTTATGGCTCTACAGATTCAGGTTTTGAGTACCTCTGTAATGAGGCTACTTGGGTGTTACTTGAAAAATAAGTAATGGGCATGCATGTGTTTTAAATGACATAATTAGTTTTATATTCGATCTTTTTCATATATGAATGATTCCTAATAATTTATTCCCCTTCTTGTTGGGGAGATCATTTTCTCCATTATGTTAGATTCGTTTTTTCAATGTGATGATTGATTTCTTTCTCTTTCTGTGAGAGATTTTCATTATCATCTCTTTCGAGTTTTATTTTCTCTGTATATTGGAGATTATTTTTTTCGGTTGCGATAGTTTTTTCAATGCACAGATTGATGAAGATATATATTATTCAGATTTGAGTGTAGCGTTATTATGATGACTTATTATTTTGTTGTTCATATTGAAGAATTGTTCAGATCTACATATTGAATTCTATTGTTATTTATGGAATATGACTGTTTTAAAAGAATATATGTGGTATCTACTATATGTTGTTACGATTGACATTTTTTTTGTTTGTCTACATTTTATTTGAAATGATTAATATTTCAATTATTCTGATTGTAATCATTCATATCTTTTAATGGTAATATATGACTTTGAAATTCTTTGATAAAAAAAAAAAACCTTCAGTCGAGTTGAAGAGCATGTGATTTATTTTGCCATTTATTGATTTAAAGTTAAAGTATGGAAATTAAATTAAATTATTAAGGTTAAATTAAATGATTTCATATATTTTAATTAAACTTAAAAATATATCAAAATAATTTTAAAAAATAAAAAATATATTATATTTTGAGCCGAAGGAGTATTATTTCAAATTGGGGATCTTCATTTGACAATTTTACTACTTTTTGTGTATAGATTTAAGATTACCGAGTTTAGGTAATGAAGCATTAATATAATAATCATGTAAAATAAGACTTATATTTGTTTATTTTGTCATTACTATAGTCATTGACAAATATCTGCAAATGAAATAAAAAAAATTGTATACACTATGATCCAAGTATAAATTAGGGTTTATATTTGATTTAAACAATTGAATGAAAAATGAAAAAGTCAAAATAAATGAACAAAGGGAGAACACATAGGGTTTTGGCCCCTTAGGGTCCGGCCAGCCCTAGGTGGTCCCACCTTAAGACAAAATCTGACATCTTCCTCAATTGAACTTGATTTGAATTATCGGAACGAAACAAGGACAAAACGAAAAAAAATGAATAGAGAATGAACAAAAAAAAACTAAGGTGTCCCCTAGGCACCCTAGGCACCCTAGGGGGAACACCGTTTCATGATCCCGAGAATCGTGTTGGACAAACTTTGAGCAGTGCAATGACTGAATAAATAGCCTGAACCATTGAAATGAGCAAGAGAACTTGTGAGGTTTTAGAAATAGTTTCACTTGGATCTTTCATGACAAGAGAACCTTCTCACAGGACCAAAAATCAGGATAATAGGATGAAAATGATCAAGAAAAACCAAATCGAACGAAGAGGACCAGAGGAGGCACGAACCTAGGGTTTGACCCCCTAGGGTTCGACCCCATAGGGCATGGCCTACCTATAAGACCCCAACTTTTTAATGAATAAAATTGAATTTCCTCTATTATTATTTTGAATAATAAAGTGTCAATTTGATATAATACTTTGGTTATGGGTGAAATGTGCAAATTTTGCAAAATAAGCAAGTGGTTATAAAATATTCATTTTTGTCGAGGAATATTCGTTTGGTCGTGGAATATTCTATTCCGCATGGGGGAATATTAAATGCGACCAGTGCGCAACCATTTGTGGACCCTATAACGGATAAGCGCTGGGATAAAAGCGACAAGTTTGAGTTTTATAATTAATTGGCATAATTGTTACCAATTAACACATTGGATTACCCGGTAGTTAAAATACAAGATGTCTGCTGTGGTTTGCATGATGTACCACGAGATTGCACAATATTTTTGAATTATTGATTCTTACGTAAAGAAGACACTACTCAATAATTGTTACGGTAATAATTCTTATCGTTCAATATTTTATTTTATTGATTCAATAATTGCTACGTTGATATTTTATATTATTATTGTTTCAATAATTGTCACTGCACAGTATCTCTATTATCAGATCAATAATTCATATTATTTGACTAATATTGTTAGATAGCATTATTGGCAATGTCTAAGGAAGTTCTGTCTAGGAAATGAGTTTTGTCACCTAATTGCGCGCCAATAAGGAGAAATCCTTATCGGAAAGCCCCCTCTGGGAACGACCTGGTTGTCATAATTGTGATTCTGTAATATTATTTATGAATAATTAATTATTGATTTATATGATGATGGAAATATTTATTTTATGTGGATAAAATGAAAGAATAAATGCTGAGGTATTTTATCAGTATTTTGTTGGAATGGAGGTATTAAAAATTATCCGTTTGTGAATTTCGGGTATTTTTCGTTTGGAATTTGGAAAAACTTAAAGCTACAAAGTTGTAGAGAATTTAATTTCCTATGGAATGGACATAAATTCGTATTTTTCTCATAAAGGGCTATTTATTATGAATTATTGAAGTTTCGGAAAATAAATGTTTTTATTAAAATTATGGGTGACCTACTTTTGTTTTTTTGAAAACATGTGCTGGAATTTTTTTTCAAATGTGATGGGCTGATGGCTTTCGAAAAAGGATGGCGTAGAAGATGAAACATAAATAATATTATTTTATTATTTAGTCTGCTTTGGCGTTCTAGCATTTTCCTATAAATAAGGTGGTTAGTTAGAATTAAAAATCACACCAAAAACAAGTTTTTTTCCCTCTCTCTCTATATTATCGAGTGTATTTTGTGAATATTTTGATAAATTGAGAGTTGCTATTCAGTGTAAGTTTTCTTCGGCTTTACATCCGATATTCCAGTCAAAAATACTATTCTTTTGAGGTAAGTGATGCTATTTTCTTCATAATGATGTTATTCTTTCAATATCATTATATCGAAATATTGGTATGGATTTTATTGTGAATTTCTACCTTTTTCATGTCGGGGTTACTATTCACGTATACGGCACTATTCACATGAAAAAATGAAATTTTCTTTTCTTTGTCCAAGTTGTCTATTATGGTTACTATCTTTGATTGTATTCATGTTTTGATCTTTATTCTTGAATTTTGCTCAGAAATTGAATATTATAAGGTATTTTTGAACTTGGATAAATTAAAGTACGAATCCCAAATCTTTGATCTTTTATCTCACTGGATTCATTTTCTTTAAGATATTTTTCATCATCCTTAGTCTTAATTGATGATATTACTAAATATCTTTGGCACATAGTGCAAAGATGAATGATTAAGCGATGATATATATCTTTTGGCGCGTGGTCAAAGATAGATGAGCAGTGTTGAGATGAACATGACCAATTGGTGATACAAATGAATATCTTTGGCTTTTGTAGTGCAAAGATGAATATTTGATTCAAGATGTATATTGATTGATGTTCTGAGGGGATAAAATATTGATGATGGACTTTTAAATCTTAGAAGATAGTAGAATTCATTATCTCTTGACTCTTAATGGATTGTTGTTTCATTGCGATTGTTGATCTAAAACTTGTTGTCTATTATGTTCTATTAGATTTTTCCCTGTTGAAAACTAATGATAATTTGTTATATATTATCTTAGTTATAATATTCTTTACTGGGCTAGTTGAGCTCACCCTTTTCCTTTTTGTTCATTTTTCTTCTCAAGAGGTGAGAATATAGCAGGAACTAGCTGGGGTATGGAGTGATGTTTCCAGTCAGTTGTGTTAGCATTCCTCACTATTTTGTAAAATATTGTATCAATAATTGTAATGAGGACTCTTTTTGAGTTTGTATACTGTCTATTAGACAATATTTGTATTCAAACTCATAGTATATGTGTTGTCGTATTTTGCACGACAATTGTATTACTAAAGTTGTATTTATTTTTATACCATGTATTTGGCGACTCAGAATGGGTGATGTATACCTATTTTGGGGGCATCACTGTGACACCCCCAAAATAGGTATACAACACCCATTCTGAGTCGCCAAATACATGGTACAAAAAAGCAAACTACAACTTCAATAATACAATTGTCGTGGCAAAATCTGACAACACATAATGTGAGTTTAAATACAAATATTGTCTTCTAGATAATATCCACACTCAAATAAGTCCTCATTACAATTATTCAAACCCTATTTTACAAAAATAGTGAGGACTACTAAAATATCTTTTCTAGAACCATCACCCATACCCCGACTAGATCCTCGCTATGTTCTCACCTCCCGAGAAGAAAAATGGAACAAAAAGGAAAAGGGTGAGCTCAACTAGCCTAATAAAGAATATTATGACTAAGATAATATACAACAAATTATCATTAGTCTTCAACAGGAAAAATCGATAAAATATAATAGATAATAAGTTTTAGATCAACAATCGCAATTAAAACAACAATCCATTTAAGAGTCAAGTTGAGAATGAGTTCTACTATCTTCTAAGATTTAAAAGTCCATCATCAATATTTTATCCTCAGAATAACAATCAATATACATCTTTAATCAAATATTCATCTTTGCACTACAAAGCCAAAGATATTCATTTTGTATCACCGCTGGTCATGTTCATCTCAACACTGCTCATCTTTTGCACTACGGCCAAAGATATTCATCAGGTAATCATTCATCTTTGCACTATAGGCAAAAGATATTCAGTAATATCATCATTTAGGACTGAGGATGATGAAAAATATATTAAAGAAAATGAATCCAGTGAAACAAAATAACAAATATTAGAGATTCGTATTACAGTTTATCCAAGATCAATAATACTCCATAATAACCCATTTTGAAGCAAAATTCAAGAATAAAGATCAAAACATGGATACAATCAAAGATAGTAACCATAATAGACATCTTGGACAAAAAAGAGAAAATTTCATTTTTCGGTGAATAATGTCGTATTCGTGAATAGTGTCGTATACGTGAATAGTGCCGTATACGTGAATAGTAACCCCGACACAAAAAATTCCAAATTTGATAAAAAGTTCAGATCAATACTTTGGCATAATGATATTGAAGAAATAATATCATATATGAAGAAAATAACATCCCTTACCTCAAACGAACAGTACTTCTGATCGGAATATCGGATATAAGGCTAAATGAAACTTGTGCTGAATAGCAACTCTCAAAGTATCAAAATACTCACAAAATACGCTCAATAATATAGAGAGAGAAGAGAGAAAACTTGTTTACGGTGTGATTTTCAATTCTAACTTAGCCCTCTATTTATAGGAAAATGTTAGCATGTCAAGGCGGAGATTTGACCAAGCAACCCGATGGCTTTTACTCGCTACTATTGCCACCTACCACATTTGAAATAAAATTCAGCACATTTCTTCACCAACCACAAGTGGGGCCCACTCAATTCTAGAATTTTCCACCAAAATTATTTATAAACCTAATTTTCGAATCAGTCACCTCTTAAAATTCATAACAAATTATAAGTTCATTTTTAACGGTTCAAAATTTGTGGACATATACTCAACTTATATATATGTATAACATATCCAAAAATCACGACAATCCAACGGTCAGATTAAAAATTATAACTCACGCAATATATCTCAAAAATACTGGTTTAATTTTTAATACCTCCATTCCGACAAAAATACTGATAAAACACCTCAACATTAACTCCTTCATTTTTAACCACAATAAATAAATCCATCATTTATATCTACATAAAATAAATATTTCCTTATCATATAAATCAATAATTAATTATTCACAAATAACATTACAGAATCACAATAATGATAATCGTGGGCCCCTGTGAAAGAGGGGCTTTCGATAAGGATTTCTCCTTACTAAGCACGCAATTAGGTGACCAAACCTCTCCTCGATGTAACTTTCTAGACATTGCCAATAATGCTATCTAATAATATTATTCCAAATAATATGAATTATTGATCTGATAATGGAGATGATGTGCAGTGACAATTATTGAAACAAAAATAATATAAATATCAACGTAGAAATTATTGAATCAATAAAATAAAATATTGAACAATAATTACTGTAACAATTATTGAGTAGTGCCTTCTCACGTAAGAATCAATAATTCAACAATAGTGTGCAATAATCTGGTGCTACTCGCGGCAACCACGCCAGACATCGTATTTTAACCACCGTGTATTCCAGCAGTGTTAATCAGTAATAATTACACCGTTATTTATAAAACTCAAACTTGTCATTTTTTTTTATCCGATGCTTATTCTCATTATATGGGCCCATAAATGACTGCAGGTGTCGTTGCATTTAATATTCCCAAACAACAAGAATATTCCCACCAAACGAATATTCCCGACAACAATGATTATTTTATAACCACTTTCTTATTTTGCAAAATTTGCGGTTGTTCTCCTCCCCAGAATTTATTCTTTGGTCTTTGGTCTTTGGTGCCGACGCCTTCCGTCATCGTTAAACCCTCTCTTCTTGAAATTTCCACTTGAATCATTTCTTCTATTATCTTGGCCATGATTACCACCGAAGTGGTTACCATTTCTGGCATGATAATTTCCTCTACGATGGTTATCATTGTTCCGATAACCGTTGCCACCGGTACGATTATTATCGTGTTGTTTCTCGTTATCCTTCGGTTGGGCTGGCTCATTATCGTGCTCCAATAACTGAGCCCTATTCACTACATCTGAATATAAACAAAGTTTGTGAGAAATGAGGTATTGACGTATTTCGGGTTTCAAACGTCGCAGAAACATTTGCGTCGTTCTCTCCTCATTATCAACCAAATGGGATGCAAATCGGGACAACTCGGCAAACTTAGCTTCGTACTGCGACACATTCATATTGTTTTGCTCCAGCTTGATGAACTCAACCTCCTTCATGTGACCAATACTTTCGGGAAAGTACTTGTCGTTGACAATTCTTGGAACTTCTCCCAAGACATCTTCAGTGCGGCAGATTGAGTACGCTTTACAGATTCCCACCAGTAATCTGCCTCTCCTCGCAACATGAAGGTGGCAAAGGGAACCTTTTGCTCCTCAGAACATCCCAAGACATCAAATATCTTGGTGATCTGCTTTATCCACGTCTCTGCCGTAAGTGGTTCTGGCTTTCCCAAAAACTCCGGTGGTCCCAGTTCCATGAACTGCTTAGCGGTGACCATCCGAGAGTTGCAAGTGTTTCCACCTGCATTTTGAACATGAGTCCCTCTCACTTGATGTTGCATGAATTTCATAAAGCCTTTGAACATCCCATCGTTCATCATTTGATCGGTGTTGTTGTTTACCTGAGGATTATTGCCATCCTGATGCACATTATCCTGGGTATTAATCGTTGGTGACTCAACGGTCTCATGTGCTTCATTGCTTATCACAACATTTTCAGATGTCATTTTCAAACACTGCCACAAAACAAGGGTTAATTGACATATCACATATTATCCCTATACTCTGACCAACCAATTAAATACCAAATAAACTTAGGTAGGTCATACTAGCGAAGGAATTTCCCGTCTCTCCCCTCCTAGTTCTTATCTCACACCTCAGCTAGGAATCATATCCCTAAGCTTTGATACCAACTGTGACGACCCCAAAATAGGTATACAACACCCATTCTGAGTCGCCAAATACATGGTACAGAAAGAAAACTACAACTTCAATAATACAATTGTCGTGCAAAATACGACAACACATACTGTGAGTTTAAATAAAAATATTGTCTTCTAGACAATATCCACACTCAAATAAGTCCTCATTACAATTATTGATACACTATTTTATAAAATAGTGAGGACTACTAAAACAACTATCTTGAATCATCACTCCATACCCCGGCTAGTTCCTGCTAAATTCTCTCCTCCTGAGAAGAACAATGGAACAAAAAGGAAAAGGGTGACCTCAACTAGCCCAGTAAAGAATATTATGACTAAGATAATATACAACAAATTATCATTAGTATTCAACAGGGGAAAATCTGATAAAATATAATAGACAACAAGTTTTAGATCAACAACTGCAGCGGAAACAACAATCCATTAGAAGAGTCAAGTAGAGAAAGAATTCCATTATCTTCTAAGATTTAAAAGTCGATCATCAATATTTTATCCCTGTAACAACAATCAATATACATCTTTAATCAAATATTCATCTTTGCACTACAGGCCAAAGATATTCATTTGTATCACCAGTTGGTTATGTTCATCTCAACACCTGTTCATCTTTGCACTACGAGCCAAAGATATTCATTAGGTAATCATTCATCTTTGCATTACAGGCCAAAGATATTCATCAGTTAATCATTCATCTTTGCACTACAGGCCAAAGATATTCAGTAATATCATCATTTAGGACTGAGGATGATGAAAAATATATTAAAAAAAACGAATCCAGTGAAACAAAATAACAAATATTAGAGATTCGTATTACAGTTTATCCAAGATCAATAATACTCCATAATAACCAATTTCGAAGTAAAATTCAAGAATAAAGATCAAAACATGGATACAATCAAAGATTGTAACCATAATAGACATCTTGGACAAAAAGGAGAAAATTTTATTTTTGGTGAATAGTGCCGTATTCGTGAATAGTGTCGATACGTGAATAAGGCCGTGATATCGTGAATAAGAACCCTAATAACACAAAAGTTCCAAATTTGATAAAAGTTCGGACTAATATTTTAAGCATAATGATATTGAAGAAATAATATCATTTACTTAAGAAAATAACATCCTTACCTCAAAATAACCGTACTTTTGATTTGAATTTGAATATAGTCTTGTGTAAACTTGTCTTTGAAAAAATAGAAACTCACAAAGTACCTAAATACTCACAAAATACGCTCGATAATATAGAGAGAGAAAGAGAGAAAGCTTATGTTTCTGGTGTGATTTTTAATTCTAACTTAGCCCTCTAATTATAGGAAAATGTTAGCACGCCGAAGTAGACTTGTCCTGCAACCTGATGGCTTTACCTGCTACTATTCCCACCCACCACATTTGAATAAAAATTCTAGCACATTTCTCACCAACCAAAAGTGGGGCCCACCAATTCTAGAATTTTCCACCAAAATGATAAATTAGAAAATTCAACAATTTACATACAGGCCACCTCTTAAAATTCATAACAAATCATACGCTCATTTTTAACGGTTAAAAATTTGTGGACATATACTCAACTTATATATGTATAACATATCCAAAAATTACAACGATCCAACGATCATATTAAAAATTATAACTCACGCAATATATCTCAAAAACACTGGTTTAATTTTTAATACCTCCATTCCGACAAAAATACTGATAAAATACCTCAACATTAACTCCTTCATTTTAACCACAATAAATATATCCAAAATTTATATCCACATAAAATAAATATTTCCTTATCATATGAATCAATAATTAATTATTCACAAATAATATTATGTAATCACATTTATGACAAACCGTGTCGTTCCCAGGAAAGAGGGGCTTTAATAAGAATTTCTCCTTCTTGGCGCAATTAGGTGACCAAACCTCTCCTTGATGTAACTTTCTAGACATTGCTAATAATGTTATCTAATAATATTATTCAAATAATATGAATTATTGATCCGATAATGGGAAATAATTTGTGCGATGACAATTATTAAAACAACAATAATATAAAATATCAACGCAAAGCAATTATTGAATCAATAAAATAAAATATTGAATAAGAATTCATCGTGAATAATTATTGAGTAGTGCCTTCTTACGTAAGGATCAATAATTCATCAATACCGTGCAATACCGTGTGCTACTATGCAACCACGCGTATTACTGTATTTTAACCACCAGGTATTCCAATAGTGTTAACGGTAACAATTACGCCGTTATTTGTAAAAACTCAAACTTTGTAGTTTTCTTCATCCGACAGTTATCCGTTATGGGGCCCTAAATGGTCGGGCGCCGTCGCATTTAATATTCCCGACAGAAAGAATATTCCACGACCAAACGAATATTCCCCGACACAATGAATATTTTATAACCACTTGCTTATTTTGCAAAATTTGCACATTTCACCCATAACCAAAATATTATATCAAATTAACACCTTATTATTCACAATAATAAATAGAGGAAATTTGATTTTTTATTTATAATAAGTTGGGGTCTTACAATTAATTGCTATTATTTCACATGCTTATAACTATTTGTTCACATGAGTGTACTATTGATTCACATTCATGTACTATTAGGGGAGGTGGTGCAAGATTGATAATACTTGCATGACTAAATTAAAAATAGAGGTATATATGAAGGTACTATACTGTAATTAGTTTTTTCACATGATTATACTATTAAGTCACATGAATGAACTATTAATTCAGATTATTTACTATTAGGGGAGGTGGTGCAAGTTTGATAATACTTGCATGACTAAATTAAAAATGAAAGAAAAGAGGAAGGTATTATACTGTAATATTTCGAGCCCCAAAACGTGCAATTATCGAAACTATATTTTCCTATAAATAGAAGCTCATTCTTTCTTCATTTCTCAGCAATTTACTAAAGCTATAAAGTAATTATTATAGAGAGAAATTATAGAGAGAAAGAAGAAGAGAAGTCTGCTACCTCATCCAGTCTTCTTTTGAGGTAAGGGTTATTATTTCTTTCGTATTCATGAAGAGAGCTTCTGTTATTCCCTTCTTTATTATTATGTTGGAATAACCTGTCTATACGAAGTACCTCATACATGGTGAAATTATTCTGTTATTCCATTCTTTATTATTATGTTGGAATAACCTGTCTATGCGAAGTACTGCATATATAGTGAAATTCTTATGTTATTCCATTCTTTATTATTCTGTTGAAATATCCTATTTGTGCGGATTACGCATGACCTGGTCCATTCTTTATTATTCTATTGGAATATCCTGTCTGTGCGGATTACGCATGACCTGGTTCCATTCTTTATCATTTTGTTGGAATAACCTGTCTGTGCGGATTACACACGCCTGGTGAATTCTTCTGTTATTCCATTCTTTATTATTCTGTTGGAATAACCTGTCTATGTGGATTACCACATGCATGGTGAATGACCTTTCGTATTCATTCTATATTAAATTATGGAAATGATCTGTCTACGTGGATTACTGCATGGCGGATGAAAATCCATTTGCAGTTTCGTATAGTCTATTACATTCGTATGAGATATCATTTCTTTTGTAATCGTCATGAAATATCATTTTATTTGGTATTTTATTTACGAGTTACTATTCACGGGTTATTATTCACCCGATTACTATTCACTCTAATATTATTCACTTGGGTATTCGGGGCACTTTTTGTGTTGGAGTACTATTCACAAGTTACTATTCACAAGTTACTATTCACCCAAATTATTATTCACCCGAATATTATTCACTCGGGTTTTTGGGGTACTTTTCATGTTGGGGTACTATCCACGAGGTACTATTCCTGAAGTACTATTTACCCGAAAAATATATTTTTTTTCTGTCCAAATTATTTTTAGTACATGAATATTATTCTTGAATTTTACTCTACGAAGCAGTATCGTGTTGACAATTTGGACGTTATTGATTTCTGGATAAATTAAATTATAAATCTTTAAAATTTATCCTTGAACTTGTTTTATTGAATTATTATGTCATTGTCATCATCCTCATGCTTATATTATGTTGAAAGTCATCTTGGGCCGTAGTGCATAGATGGACTTAGTATGATTATGACCAGTGATTATTCGGTATAATCATGACCGTAATGTTACAAATGATGTGGTAAAAGTCCTCATTGGCCTATAGTGCATTGATGGACAGTTTTTTGGTATGATTATGACCATGGGTTCTCTTCGACCAAGGGTGCAAAGATGAATTGTTTTATGGCGTGATTATGACTGTTGATGAAAACACGAATATCCTTGGCCCGTAGTGCATGGATAATTCGTGGTCGTGATACTAATGAATATCCTTGGCCTGTAGTGCAGGGATGATTCGATGATGTGGATTAATTATTGAGCTGAGTCTCATCGATGAAATATTAATTCATGGATGTGATAATAATGAATATCTTTGGCCGTAGTGCATGGATGTGATACTAACGAATATCTTTGGCCGTAGTTAGGAGTGAGCAAAAAACGGATAAAACCGAATTACTGAACCGAACCGATTTTTTTTAACCGAATTATTTCAGTTTTTTGTTTTTTTTTTCTTATTTCGGTTATATCCGATTTATTACTCATTATTCGGTTTCGATTTCGGTTTTGGTTTTAAAAAATAGATAATTTGGGTACCCGATTAACCAAATATTAATATTTAAAAAATAATAATTTTATAATATTATCTAATACTATCTACACTCAGTATTCGCTTATTCTTGGCTTCTTGCCCTAGCAGTAGCAGGTAGCAGTCGCCGCTCCCAAAGTACCAATCCCAGTTCCAGATCTCTTCCTTCTTCTGGCTGGACCTCAGACCCTCCTTCTAGCTGGACCTCTTCCTCAGTGGCGCCACCCTCCGCCGCCACTCGACACCCATCACCACCGCCACAACTCCTCCACCAAGATTCTTTCTTGAATGTTTGTGCTTTCGCCTTTCAGTAACAATAACATTAACAACAAAGGGGAAATGTCTCATAGTTAAGTTGGTGGATATGCAGCTGATCTAGTATGATGGAGTATGATGGTGATGGATATGCAGCTGATCTAATATCATTTTGTAATTTTTACAGAGGCTTGATTTAGAAAGGGGAAAGGTCCCATAGTTAAGTTGGGTTCGGTTTTTACTCGAATACCCAAAATTACTATTCAGTAATTCGGTTATTGTCAAATTTCGGTTAGTAGTTCGGATAGTAGAAATAGCAATAATTCGGTTTTCGGTTATAACCGAATAGCTTATTCTTGGATTCGGTTATAACCAGAATGATCACTCCTAGTCAGAGTAGTGAGGATGATTTGATGATGTGGATTATTTATTGTCGAGTCTCAATGATAAAATATTGGTTATACACTTTTAATTCGTAGAAGATAGAGATATCATGCTCTACTTAACTCTTCTAAAATACGGTTGTATGTCTTTGGCCCATGAGTGCAAAGATGAAATGTTAATGAATATCTTTGGTCGTAAGTAAAAAAGATGAATTTATTAATATGATTATGAGCAGGAATTGTGATTTGGTATAACCATGATTTTTGATGTTTGGTGAAGATAGGTGATGAAAATTATCTTTGTCCCGGTAATGTAAGAGGAATTTAGAATCATAATTATGATTACGAAGTTATTTATATGATTGTGATGTGAATTGTTGATTGGTGTTACGAGGATAAAAAATTATTGGTGGACTTTTAACATGGAGAAGATAATAGACACGATGGTCTATTTGACTCTTCTAATGGATTGCTCGTTCAACCGCAACTATGGTTAAAAAGTTTTATCATCTACCATATGTTCTAAATCTCGATTTATTCTTGATGAAGGCTATTGATGATGTAAATTATCTTTAGTCATGATATTCTTTATGGGCTAGTTGTGCTCACCCTCTTTTTGCTTCACAATTCCTTTCGTGTAATAAGAGTGTTCTTTGGATAGCGGGGATAATGAGGGAATAGAAGCGGTGGTCTATAGTCATTGAGGTTCTCCCTAAATAGTATGGAAATAATTTTGTTGAGAACTTTAGATAAGTGTGTCGTATTGTATACATCATTTGATATTTAATTTTGGTGAACCGAATAGGGTGAGGTGAACCCAACTTTGGAAGGGTGTTTTGAAACTATCATACAAGATGTCTAATGACATACAATCTCGTGTTATCATAAGACATGGTTGTGCACATCCACTTGCTGAGTATATCTACGAGCACTACCTATATGATCTTGGAGTATATTTGAAATATAATTTTCATTTGGAGACAACGAAGATAATTATATGTCAAGAGAAGACTCACCATTGGAAAGAAGATGATAGTAATCTTCTTGTTTTTTTTGGGGACTTTTGGGTCAACCAAGGATAATTCTGTGGACATATGATATCTATCATAAACTAGACGCATGAGCTCCCATGTACAAAGGTTTTCTTGAGTATTTTCCAAAGATTTTAATTTCTAAAACAGTTTTTGACTGTACCTTTATGTGAGGTACCATTGTAAGGTCTTGTGGTCAAGGCACCACGAGAGTTATATATATTTGTATTAAAACTCACAGCTTATCTGTTGTCGTACTCTACACGACAGTTCAACAGTTGTATAAATGAAATTTATATTTGATTTTTATAGTGCGATATCTGGCGACTCAGAATAGGTCGTGTGGACCTATTTTGGGGGCGTCACATGCCCTTTCTGCTAAAGCCAAAAATTACGTCATTTTTTGGCTAAATGTATCTTTTCAAAGGGTTGTTGAGGGGTCACTAATCCCTCATATAAATAGATAGGGGGGCTGTCATTCGAATTATTCAAACCATCGAAGCATATAGCAGTCTAGTCTTTTAAGTCTTCATTATTTCATTAGTTATTCATAGTCATTTATTTTAGAAAGAGATAAGAGCATTTTCTTTGGATCGTTGAGTGTGTTATTTGTAGTGATGCTATAACACACGTTGTCATTGTATCTTGAGACACAAGTGCTATTAAACTCTAAGCATCGTAAGGAGGACATAATTGTTTTAAGGACATAGTACCAAGTACTAGCCTTGACAAATTTTATTCTTGCAGTTTGGCCTATTTCTGATAAGTTTTTATATATATAGTGTCCATTCATTTTTTTCATAACAACTATAATACTAGGATAGGAGTCAATCTCCTTAAAGAAAGGAAGTCAAATTTAATCCTGACTTTTTCCTTAGGAATTAGTAATTAAATATAACTAGGAATCATAGAAGGATGTTAGCCAAAGGGCATGTAGTCCCAAAGGACATTAGCTCGACTCGGAGGATGCTTGTCCGTTGGACATTTAGTCCGACGAATATTTTTTCGATAAACGTTTAGTCTGCTCGGGAGAACGTTCATTCGTCTCGAAAAATGTTTGTCATTTTGGGAGAAAGTCTGTTCTTCTTGAAGAACATTTATCGAAAGAGAAAGTTTCTCCTTCCCGAAGAACGTTTATCCTTTCGGGAGAAAATTTGTCCTTCCCAAAGAATGTTTATCCTTTCCAGAGAAAATTTGTCATTCCCGGAGAATGTTTATCCTTTCGGGAGAAAGTTTGTCCTTCTCGAAGAATGTTTATCCTTTTAGGAGAAAGTTTGTCCTTCCCGAAAAACATTTATCCTTTAAAGAGAAAATTTGTCCTTCCCGAAAAATGTTTATCCTTTCGGGAGAAAATTTGTCCTTCCCGAAGAATGTTTATCTTTTCGGGAGAAAGTTTGTCCTTCCTGGAGAATGTTTATCCTTTCGGGAGAACGTTTAATCTTGGTCCGGTAATCACTCTCTATCCCTTTCCTGACGACAAGCCTAATGTAGATAACCGACTTTATATCTCCATAATATTGCTCTCAAACCCTTAGAGAGGTTTTATATAGAGGTTCCGGAGAATCGTCCGATCTTATATCACCATAACAATGCTTCCGATCCCACATGGAGGCTTTATGTAGAGGTTCTAGAGAACTTTCTGACCTTTTATCGCTAAAACAGTGCTCCCTATTCCCTATGGAGGCTTTATGTGGAGGTTCCAATGAACTTTCTGACCTTATACCGCCATAAATGTGCTCCCGATCCCCTAGGAAGGCTTCAGATAAGGGTTCTAGAGAACCGTCCGACCTTATACCGCCATATACTCCAATTAAAAGCTCCCATTAAAATCAAATACTGAAAATTTAAAAAATCCACCTCCCAAACATAATCAAAACATGTTCCATTAACTCACCCAACCCCATCCGAACCACTTCTAGAACACCAAACTAAGGATTAATTCCCAACTCCTGAACTGCAAGCCGAACACGTCTCCCTTTCTTCGACCATTGTCGATCCCCAACCTAAAAATAGTTCAATAGATCCAAATTGAGTCGAATATATCTCCCTAAAGCGAGTCATAAAAACTCCACCGATATAAGATTAGAACTACCAGAACATTGAATCTATAATCAGTTATCCACTCTCTGACATCAATATCATTGGAATCCCGAACTAAAAACACAACTAAATACCTCCGTAATAGAAGAACCGTCTAAGTACAAAATCTAATATGATAAAAATTATTTCCCCCAGCTACTCCTGAACCCAATCCTCCCTTCGATTCCTCTTTGAAAAATATTCATTCTACCACAAAGCATGCCAATGTCTGTCCTTCAACTGCCATTCGTATCTGACCACCCAAGACAAAATAACTCAACTCTACTACCCAAACAACCACCCTACAAATGCCTCACTGAACCTATGCATAACCCATTACACAAACCTCTGACTATGACTTAGAAATGTCATCGCCTCCTCAATCACTATGAAATTTTATGTCAGAAAATATTTTTTCCTCTACCAACTTTGTTGTTGTGCCAAAGAGAGAGATGATCCATAAAAAAATTGTCCATAGAGACTTATGAGGGGGCGGGGTGGCATGCGGGGGCGTGAGGGGAAAACGAAGGCAAATAGGGGTTCGGAGTGGCACGAGGGGGTACATGGGGGCTTGCAAGGGTGCATGGAGGTGTGTGCCAGAAGTAGGGGCACGCAGGGAAGCAGGGGCGAGGTCTGACGCGCGGGGGCATATACGACCGGGGCGTAAGGGCATCAGGGGCGCAAGGTCAATAGGGGTGCGCGGACAGCAAGGACGCACAGGGGAGCATGGGGGTGCACATAAGCGCACATGGGCGTGGTGGCACGCAGGGCACAGAGTAAGTGGAGAAACATTCAGAAACTTTTCAAGACAAAGTTCTAAACCATCTTACAATTAATTCTCTCGAACAATAGCTTCCCGCTACTTCCTCAAACTTTGTTGTATCTGTACGTGAGTCTAGTTTTATTTTTAAGATCTGGTCATGAACAATCAACTTCTCTTTCTCTCACAAGTACATTAGAAATTCAACTTTTCGTTGACCTTTTAAAGACTGGTATTAAAAAAAGATTACTATATTCCTCACAGATACATAAAAATAAACCGACTCCTAAATCCCTTTTTCGAAATGTGTAAAATAGATGGTTCTTTACATAAGCAGATATATTTAGATCGGCACATATATAAATGTTTAATGAACTTTATATTTCAATAATATGCTTCTTAACTAAACATATATATATTTTCAGAAAAAAACTTTCTATATTTTTATATTTCAAGTAATTTCTTCTCCAATAAGCAAATATATAAAGGTCCAGATCAAGAGAATATCACACGTATGATAGATCAAATATATATATATATATATATATATATATATATATATATATATATATATGCACATATAATTGTAAAATAGTATATCAAGTATAAAAGATAAATTAATTACATGATGGGAATTTATCCATAGCAAATGGTTGACACGGGCACTTTCCAGTAATCACATCTTACACCGTCCATTATGATATCCAAAGGCTATGATTAAATTTGATTTGGCCTTGTCGCTAGGTCCAAGAAATTAAAAATGTGCCCTCCATTCAATTATCATTGCCGCTAGAGCCTCTAACAATAAGTTAACATTTTATGGTTGAACTTCAACGATTCTCAAATCTATATTGTTTGATTGTATACTTTTTCAATAATTTGTCAACGATCACTTTTTTATTATGAATAGCTTAGATCATTCTGATTCTTCTAGACACTAAAACTAAAAGTCTAACACTTAGTAGAGAAATATACTATACTCCTTCCATCAATTGACTTAATGCATATTTCATGTTCTTCATTAAGGTCCTGTTCTGCAACGACTTATTTTAAAATGACTTAAATTTCAAATTAAAGTTAACTTATAAGTTATTTTAACTTGTGACTTATAAGTAAAAGTATTTGACACCAAATTCACTTATAAGCATGGTTTTAAAAATTGAATCGGACCGCCGGTTCGACTAGTAAAAATTAAAATCATTTGGCACTTTGGTCCGGTTTGAACAAAAAAAAACATTTTGGTTAAAACTCGGTTGACCCACCGGTATCGATTACTGACCTAGAAAAAGTTGAGTTGGAAAATTAATTAAATTAAATTAACCAAATAAAAACAATTCAAGAACTTCTTCATTCTTCTTCCACTTATACATCACCCCCACCCATTCACCAAACATCACCATCATTCTTCAAGCCATTTCATTTAATTAACTTTCCCTCTTCCATCATCATACATAATACATATGATTCCTTCTAGGGGGATATTATTCTAGTGACATTCTAGCGACAATTTTTTTTTGGTTTTTTTTGTAGTACCTCCAAAAAAATGTATAGTATTTATTCCAACTGAAATTTTTACAGAAAACAGTGTTTTAGGTATAATTTGGATATATACAAGAAACAAGGTTGGATAGACTGTACAGACCATATTTCTTGTATGTATCCAAATTATACCTAAAACACTCTTTTTTATAAAAATTCTAGTTGGAATCAATAATATACATTTTTTGGGAGGTACTACAAAAAAAAAACAAAAAAAAAAGTCGCTAGAATGTCACTAGAATAATGTCCCCCAAGACTTATTTTAATATATATAGATCTGAGAGAAATCAAAAAAAGTTAATCCAAAATTTTTTAATCTCTATATATACGTACATATATGTCTGAGAGTATATATACACATATATACATATAGATCTGAGAGTCGTCTCATGTTTCCCCGTTGACGAAGGTCGGAGCTTTGCAGAAGGCTACGATGATGTTTGGTGCGGCAGAGGTGGCAGTTGTGTCGTTTGAGGTGGCGATAGATTGAATAAGGAATAATAGATCTACCGCCCGTTGCCCACTCCAACCTAGCTAGATCTGATGCTCGTTTCTATTGTACTATGGTTATATTAGGGTTTTGATGCAATCTGCAACTACACTGCCGCTAACAATTTATACTCTTTTCATCTTTGGTCAACAATAATGGACATATCTAAATTCTATTATATATTTTTGATTTGCTGGAAATGTGTAATAGAAAAGTCGATGCCATCCTCCATCCTCATCTCCTCGCCTCTTTCTCGAAATCAACATTAATCTCTCATTTTAGTGTGGTTCAATTTTTTTTTATTTGTTTCACTTACTGATCTGAGTTTATTTCCAGATCTGAGATTATTTCTAGATCAATTTTTTCCTTTGAATTTTTTGTTGGGGAAATTGTAACGCCCCCAGAATGGGACAATTTTTCTTCCCGATCTTGTGCGTTAATATTATCTTGTTCTAGCTTTAAAAGATTATTTAATGTTAAAATAGCTAAAAATGCAAAATATTTTTTTTCTTTTTTTCCATTCATTCATTCCCTGAATCGCAACCTTTACAATTCTTCTTTATACTAAAATTATATTTATTATATGATTTGTATAATCTGAGTAAACGAATTAAAAAATTAAGTCTCAATACTTCATATCTTTTCTATCAATGATTCACTTATTTCAGTATCATATCTATTTTCATTTCAGAATACACATTCTTTATCTATTCAACATTTTAAACTAAACATAACTGCCAATTACATTTAGTAAAACTATCAATCATAGCTTTATACCATTTCTAATTCAAAGAAATGTATTCATTTCGCACATCGTTCAATCTTCATCATCCGTATATCAAGTAATATCGCTCAACATCATTAACCTGCAAAAAGTTTGTGTTTGTAAGATTGAGCTCAACAGCTCAGCAAATTTAACAGTATATCATGTTTCACATATCACACACTTCCATATGCACTACATTTCCTTTACTATGCATATCCGCATGCAACATATATTCTTTACTATGCATATCCTATATGCATCAATAATTCTTTACAAAGCATACATTCATGCATTATATTTTTCTAATTTATTGAGTTACATCATACAACATGTGCTATCACATATCACATATAAATTGAGTTCCATAACCCAATTAACTTAGTCTTATTTTGACTTTAACAATTCATAAAGCATGGTATGTAACTCACTACATAATCACATTTAATCCACAAACATAATAGAACTGAAAAACTTGCCTCGTTCAATGACCATTGATACAAACTTTAGTTTAACTTCACTTCACGAATCCTACACAGTTATGTTCACATGTATGCATACATTAGTCACACATTCATATCTCATAACTTGTATGGTTAGTAAATATTCACATAAACTATATCAATATCCGATATTCTTATTTCCAAAAAACCTCCATATTCCTCTTTAATATTTTAGGTTTCGACTTAATATAGCCATACATTCTCAAAAAGTTTCAACACGGCTTTTAAAATGTCAATTCATTACATTTATAGTCTATATATTCTTTACAATGCATTTATAGTCTTATCATGCATCTATATGTAAATTTATAGTTATATAGTATATTTGTGCCTTTCTTTGAGCATTTCTAGCTTAACTTTGCTTTTGTGAGTAACTTAGACTCCATTTCGCATGTATAGTAGCTTTCCATGCTTAACGTGTTTACATAACATTACTTTTCCCCATTTCATGTATATATGAAGTATATATATGCTTTTACATATATACCTCCATGGTAAGGATATTTCATATCTTGCTTGCTTAGCTTGTAGGTAAATATAAGCTATTCGTATATTTTACGTATATACATAGCTTATATATGCCAACAGTGAGTTTTCAACCCTGTTTGCATATATCTTGCTTTGTATTTCAAAAATCATTTAGTTTCGAAGTATAAATTTGGAAATAGCTTTTCACACTATCCACGTATTTCTAATATATGGATGTATTATCCATATATATGTAAACTTATATTTACATATATAAACTTAGATTTACATATCGCTTTTAATAGATTTCGATATGATTTTAGTTCATGAATACGTCACATTTTTAGTTTATAACCCTGTATTCCATACTTTTATACATAACTTAGGTGTTCAAGGTGAACTCGTAGCTCATTTTGTGAATTGGGCGTAGTTATAGTTTATATAAGCAAACTATATTTATCATACCATTTTATAGACTCATTTCCTTAAACTAACGCATTAAAAACCATCGTGTTTCTTTAGAATGCCAAAACAACCCATTGACCTAATAATGCCGACAGCCAAAAGCCTTGCTTGGTTGAGCAGTCCCCAAGCTTGAACACCTACTCTTGCTAATTTTTATCCTTTAATCTACCAACTCAGTTGTATTGAATTGGTGATAAGTTATAATTCATGTACCCGTCCATTAAAAATGTAAACTAACTTTTGCGGGTAATTTAACAAACAAAAACACGAAGCCAAAAATTGGCTCATCCAAAACTGCTACCTGCTGCTGTCTGACGCCGCCGTTGGGCAGCAGCTCCCTTTCCCTGATCCCCATTTCACTAATTTCTATCTTGCAATTCCTTAGCCCAATTACGGTAACTTTTTGGATTTTATATGAGTGGTATATTCACCTATTTAGAAAAATAACAACCACACATTTGGAGTACATTAGGCTCATCAACTGAAAGTTCGAAGGAGCCTCAGCTGCTGCACTATACTGCTGCTGCTATTGTGGCAAATACCCCCTTATGTGTCTAGCCACTTTGCCAATTTTATAACTTTTAGTCCACAACTCCAATTAATCTGATTTTTGGATATGTTATACATGGCATACCAAAGTATTTTTAAAAAATATCACCCAATAATTTCGGACCTTTTAGTCAGCCTAAAACAGGCCCCCAAAATGTCCACTCGCAATATTTTTCATCTTTTCCCCCAGATTTACCTTCTTTTACTAAAATAGTCATAACTTTTTCATTTTAAAACATTTTTAGGCGATTTTTAAGGCCATGCGAAGCTAACTTCTGGGACTACAACTTTTATTCTTTGACCTTTTCCAAATTCTAAACACAGATTCCAAAAATTCCATGTAAAGGGACTGACTCGAGTTGTTTAGACAGTTTTGACGCGACTACTTTGAACGGTCATAACTCTTTGCTCCGAAGTTAGAATTAGTCTATTTCGGAGTCTATGGAAAGCTTATTAAGTTTACTATAACATAAGACCAAATTTTTTTGGAAACATATACTAGACCCGAAATTGGCCTCAAGGTCAGTAGCCAAACTAGTTTTCAACTTTTCGTTTTGCCTTAAAAATATTTCCTCTCGTGATTCGATTCACCCAAACCCTCTAATTAGTTATATATAATGTGTATATATATAAATCGGGTCTTGGCTTCGATTAGTTTTCATTTTTTAACAAAAACAATCCTTAGAGGACTTTTAGCGAACGCATAGTGTGCGTCGCTTTAAAATTCAGTTTTCTTATAGTTTGGTTTGTGTTCTAGCCCAATTTTTGTCACCTTATTACTTCTCACAACCAATCCTATACTCCTTGGTTCTAATTTCAGTCAATATCAATCATTTTCATAACAAATTCATACATACAATAATTTTAAAACAACTAGTTAGTTTACTAACTTTTAGCATTTCTATTTAATTCTCAATATATCATTTTGTAATACATTACTAAACCATATTATTATATTCAATATCCAGTCCCAATCATAATGCCACAATTATACTAATAACCCAATTATATGATCATAGCCCATATCACAGATAACTTATCAAATCTAATCAGAAAATTAGCTAATTTATATACCTTAATGATAGACTCCATGGCACGCTTGCGTGAGGTGGTTGTCGCCCGAATCTTTTTTAGCACAGTTGTTGGGTGAATTGCTTGCAACACCTTAACCCCTCGTGAAATAACACGGGTCAAATCCCGAGTCCGGAACAAATCTCGGGTCAAATCCCAAATTCAAATTGAATTAAATCCATCCAAATAAGGCCCTCAAACTACTGGCCTAGTAGTATCTTCTTGGGTTATCTTAGCCACCACAGGCTCCCAAAAGGTCATGACTTGAAGGTACTATTGGTAGTAACTTATTTTCTTATATACAGACAAATTCTCTCCCACAATGTGGGACTGGGGTGTTACAAACTCCCCCACTTAAATTTCTGACGTCCCCGTTAGAATCGATCACACACACGGCCCAAAGATCTTTGCCTCTCTAGCCATTGTGGGATAATACTGGCTGGCTTCGTGTCCCCACCTCTGGACCTCCATCTCTCCATTGTGGGATAATACCACCAGCCTTCGTGTCCCCACCTCCGGCAACCCGATCGGAAGACCTGACCCGAGCTTTCGAGAGTCGACTTTAATACCATATGAAACAACACGGGTCAAATCACGAGTCCGGAAAAAATCTCGGGTCAAATCCCAAGTCCGAATCGAATCAAATCTCGGTACTATTGGTCATGACTTGAAGGTACTATTGGTAGTAACTTATTTTCTTATATGCAGACAAATTCTCTCCCACAATGTGGGACTGGGGTGTTACACCTCGTCTATACTTTAGACGATAATCTTGGTACAATTGCTCGCGTTCGAAAATCTGCGTTGAATGGACACCAACGACACCTTGACCCCTCGCTTATATTGAAGCGGTAATCTCGGTACAATCGACGATTGATGCGGTAGAAGACGCCACACACAACTATGAATTGTTGTATGATAAGTCAAATTGAATCTCAAAGAAATAACTAAGAATGACTAGTTCTTAGGAATTCTTCAAAGAACCAAAAGTAGAGAATAAACTCACAAATATATTGAATAATAATAATGAATAATGTATGTGATTACATCAACTTGGACCTCTATTTATACTACTCAAAACAATCCAAATCTTAATTGGATTTATAAACTATAACCCTAATAGAAGTCAATTTGGAAAAAGAAATTCTAATTAAAAAGCATTCCTAATTATAATAGAATTTAAAATTAATTCTAAATCTGCAATTGCCAAGTAAAAGAGATTTGTTGCCGCGTGAAAGTTGTCAATCCATTGCCTTTATAAACCAAAATATGTGTACTACTAACAATTGATATGGTCCAGCTTGATGATTGTAAAAAAACGTGGCCCACCAAAATAATAGGCTGAACATGCTGCTTCATGAATATTAATGTTGCCCACTTGAATATTAAGTCTGATAACTTTGAAAAAAAAAATACAGCCCACGTGAATCAAATAACCTTGCAGACCACATGATTAAATAACCTCCTTTGCACATAAAATATGTTGATTTTGTTAAGAAGATTAAAATTGGGCTTGTATTAAATTGACCCAAATTTGTGTCTCATGCTCTTTTGCCTCCTCTTTGGGTTTCCTTACGTTAGCTTCAACCCAAACATCTTGGATCAATCCATTGAGACCTTGTTTGAACCTCTTTGTTCTAGCCTTGCTTGATCCCCATGTCCCTTTAGTTTTGTTTGAATCCACGCATGCCATGTCCTCATCATTCCTCTCCTCTTGAAAAGGATTTGTCCTCAAATCGTCACCTACATCAAACGGACTTAGATCAGTAACGTTAAATGTAGCACTAACATTATAATCACCTGGAAAATCCAATTTATAGGCATTGTCATTGATACGCTCGAGAACTTGAAATGGACCATCTCTCCTCGGAAGCAATTTTGAACGTCTTTGAACTGGGAATCTTTATTTTCGCATATGTAACCACACCCAATCTCCGGGCTCAAAGATCACTTGATGTCATCCCTTGTTCGCGTGCTTAATGTATTGTTCCGTCCTCCGTTCAATGTTTAGTCTGGCTTTTTCATGAATCTGTTTAACAAGATCAGCCTTTTTCTTTCCATCCATGTTAGTATATTAAGAAACAGGTAACGGTGATAAATCCAACGGTGTCAAAGGATTAAAACCATATACAATTTCAAATGGAGAAAAATTAGTAGCAGAATGAATAGAACGGTTATATGCAAACTCAACATGTGGTAAAAATTCTTCCCATTGTTTGATATTCTTTTTAATGATAGCCCATAACAATGCCGACAAAGTCCTATTTACTACTTCAGTTTGGCCGTCAGTTTATGGATGACAAGTAGTTGAAAATAACAGTTTAGTACCCAATTTACACCACAAAGTCTTCCAAAAGTAACTTAAGAACTTTGTATCTCTATCAGAAACAATAGTTTTAGGCATACCATACAAACGCACAATCTCTCTAAAGAACAAATCAGCAACATGAGATGCATCATCAGTTTTATGACATGGAATAAAATGTGCCATTTTTGAAAATCTATCCACGACCACAATATCGAATCATAACCATTCTTAGACCTAGGTAAACCCAACACAAAGTCCATAGAAAGATCGATCCAAGGTTCATTAGGAATAGGCAATGGTGTATACAATCCATGGGGTTGAACACGAGATTTAGCTTGGCGACAAGTAATACATCTATCACATATTCTTTCCACATCTCGTTTAATATGAGGCCAATAAAAATGTTCTTTCAAAATAGCAAGAGTTTTATCAACACCAAAATGTCCCATTAAACCACCCCCATGTGATTCCCTAACCAACAACTCACGTAAAGAACATGCAGGTATACATAATTTATTTTCACGAAACAAGAATCCATCAATTCTAAAGTATTTACCCACAACATTCTTTTCACAAGTTTTAAACTCTTTACCGAAATCAAGGTCATTATCATATAACTCTTTAATTCGTTCAAACCCAAGCAATTTCGTATCAAGAGTATTTAACAAAACATACCTACGAGACAAAGCATCTACAACGACGTTCTCCTTGCCTTGCTTATATCGAATAACATATGGAAATGTCTTGATAAATTCCATCCACCGTGCATGCCTTTTGTTCAACTTGTGTTGACCCTTCAAATATTTCAATGATTCATGATCAGTGTGGATCACAAACTCCTTAGGCCACAAGTAATGTTGCCATGTCTCCAAAGCTCTAACCAAAGCGTACATATCTTTGTCATATGTAGGATAGTTCAAAGTGAGGACTAACCAAAGCTCTAACCAAAGCGTACATCTCTTTGTCTCCAAAGATCTAACCAAAACCCTCATTACAATTATTGATACACTATTTTACAAAAATAGTGAGGACTGCTAAAACAACTTTCTAGAACCATCACTCTATACCCCGGCTAGTTCCTGTTATATTCTCACCTCCTGGGAAGAAAAATGGAACAAAAAGGAAAAGGGTGAGCTCAACTAGCCCAGTAAAGAATATTATGACTAAGATAATGTACAACAATTTATCATTAGTCTTCACAAGGGAAAAATCTGATAGAATATAATAGACAACAAGTTTTAGATCAACAACTGCAGCGGAAACAGCAATCCATTAGAAGGGTCAAGTAGAGAATGAATTCTACTATCTTCTAAGATTTAAAAGTTCATCATCAACATTTTATCCCTGTAAGATCAATCAATATACATCTTGAATCAAATATTCATCTTTGCACTACAGGCCAAAGATATTCATTTGTATCACCAGTTGGTCATGTTCATCTCAACACCTGTTCATCTTTGCATTACGAGCCAAAGATATTCATCAGTTAATCATTCATCTTTGCACTACAGGCTAAAGATATTCAGTAATATCATCATTTAGGACTGAGGATGATGAAATATATCTTAAAGAAAATGAATCCAGTGAGATAAAGGATCAAAGATTAGGGATTTGTACTTTAGTTTATCCAAGTTCAAAATACCTTATAATAATCAATTATGGAGCAAAATTCAAGAATGAAGATCAAAACATGGTTACTGTAACACCCCCTTTCCGAAATAGAAAGGGAGGTTACTCAAACACAACAAAATTGACGAATATATAACAAAACGTTAATCCATAAAAGAATAATCTCATACTAATTAAATGTCTTAAGACAAACCATAATAAATGCCACACTAGCTCAAACCACAATCTGAAATAACTATTATAACTCTAAATAAATCAATGTATCATAACCTAACGAAATATATCAAAACTATTGGATAGAAGGGAGCTCTCGTCACACTTGCCCTTGATTCTCCTGATTACCTGCCGAAAGAAGAAAAACACAGCATGAGCCAAATGCTTAGTACGGATATAGAATAAAAGAATGATGAGACGAAATAGCTAACACAATTTAATGAACTGAACTGAAACGAACAAAACTAACACAACAAAATAATAGGCTGAATCAAATGGCTGGGTGTTATTTCATACCGAGCTGATCAGAACAAAATAAAATATACCTTGCCACACATGCAAGTCAAATAATGCCACACAGGCAAATTACACACGTTGGACCACGAATCCAATGCATATAAAATTGGAAGGTGTGTTTGACACAAACATCACCAATCCGCAGAACAGAACATAAAAGAAAACTAGGGTCGACCCATACGCCTCCCACAAGAAAACACCAAATGGTCCACTTCCTTCGAAGCCCAAAACGGAGACGCCGTGGACTGATCACACCGCCACGGAAGGTGTCATGCCTCGGTGCCAAGAGGACATGCTTGTGGTACCCCCACAGATGGTTATAGCTCAGGTATACCCTACGGTATTCTAACAAAATACCATGTCACAACACATGCGACATAATATTAACACAAAGGGTTCTACTATGTGCATATTAAACTGAAATGAATCATCAACTCAAAGTCTCCAAACATATACTAACATGCACATTACTACAAATATCAAATTAAATTTAGACATGTTGTACTAGTCTAAAGAGTACAAATATGAGTTCCAACTATGAACGCCAAACGAAAGTATCACACTGAATTTGATAAGGAATAATTATGAGAGGCAATACTAAATTTCAAAACGAATAACGAAACGAACAACTTAAAAATAAAAGAGTCTCGCTGAAAGAGTACGGAATCCGTACCTGAAATCGATAATGCAATACCCAAATTTTTATTCCAAATAAAATTCTTTAAATTCCCTTTGTCTGATCTAATAAAATAAAATGAAATTGTATTACAATTCTAATCATTAACAACATAATACTTTTCAATTAGTTATTAATTAAATTTTAAAAATTTTACTAGCAAAATAATTTAGTCCGAATGTATAAATTTTTCATTACATCAGTTAACTATTTACCAGTGTACTATAACTAAATTTATATATATCTGCCAACACATGATCATCCATAATCCTAATTGATTTTCATTCCAAGTTTCTGTCTATGTATATTATATAAGATATGTATATATTACTAATTAATTACAAACATGCCATCTATTTTCATATAATTATTATATAGTAATTTAAATAATTATTGTAAAGTACAACATCATGTTCTGTACTTTTATTACTCAATCAGACATATGATTCCTTTATGAAAGAATTGGGTATATTAAGCCAAATTACTTATATGCAGAAACATTCTTTATTCAATGATTGAATATCTCTATGCTCATATATATATGTACCGTCCATCATGTATAGAAATAAGAACTTACTTGACTAAAAAAATGTGACTTTGCTCCTATGTTGCCCACAGCGTAGGCGCCTCCTCCCTTTGTTTATCAGACGAAGAACCAACGAAAAAATAAATAGGGTTTGTGTCAAATATGATGTAATATTGTTAGGTTATACATATTTCTTAATTAATATAATTTACTAACTCTCCTAATTTAATAGGTTTTAAAAAAATTACACAATTATAAATTAGACCTAATTACTATAAACCCAAATTTATCAATTAAATTTATCCATCAATTATTAATATTTATTAGCCCACATAACTTAAATAACTAGTTTGACCCAAAAATGACAAAGTCCAATTAATATGTTTTAAAACAAAGAAATTTTTATTATATATATATATATATATATTTTTTTTTTTTCCGGGTATTACATCACTTACCCCTTAAAAGAATTCCGTCCCCGGAATCAAAAGAATAGAACGTACCTAATTATCAAAAAGATGTGGATATTCTGCTCGAATAGACTCCTCAAGCTCCCAAGTGGCTTCTCACTCCGAATGGTTCCTCCATAGAACCTTAACAAACGGAATAGTCTTCCTCCTCATAATCCTTTCTTGACGATCAAAAATCGCCTCAGCTTTCTCCTCACAAGTAAGATCCTCCCGAATCTTATCGAACAGATATTACACCACATGCAACAGATGATAATGATAACTCCTCAACGCCGACACATGGAATACATTGTGCACATGAGCTAGCTGTGGAGGCAAAGCTAACCGATATGCAACCTCACCAACCCTCTCCAGAATCTCAAATGGTCCAATATAACGCGGACTAAGTTTTCCTTTCAACCCAAATCGTCGAATGCCCTTCCAAGGAGAAACTTTTAGAAACACATGTTCACCAGGTTCGAACTCTAAAGTCCTCCTATGCTTATCAGCATAACACTTCTGCCGTGATCGAGCCGACTTCAATTTCTCATTAGCCACCGCTACCTTATCCGTAGTCATTTGAACTAACTCAGGCCCTTCTATGGCCCTTTCGCCAACCTCATCCCAATAAGTTGGTGCCCGACACTTTCTACCATACAGTGCCTCAAACGGAGCCATTCCAATACTGGCATGCCAGCTGTTGTTATAAGCAAACTCAACTAGGCTCAAGTAATCATCCCAATTACCCGACCACTCAAGTGCACAAGACCTCAACATGTCCTCCAGCATTTTAATAGTCTGTTCGGATTGCCCATCAGTCTGCGGATGGAAATAAATACTAAAGTTGAGCCGAGTGCCCCTGGCTCGTTGAAACCCTTTCCAGAACCGTGAAGTGAACCGTGGGTCCCGATCTGAAACAATAGACACTGGAGTACCATGAAGTCTAACAATCTCCTGCTAAAAGATATGTGCGAACCTATCCACCGAGTAACCCTCATGGATAGCCAAAAAGTGTGCCGATTTGGTCAACCGGTCCACTACTACCCATATGGCATCATTCTTCCTGAAAGTCTTCGGCAAACCAGTCACAAAATCCATCATGATATCCTCCCACTTCCACACTGGAATGTCTAACTGTTGCAGCAAACCACTAGCTCGTTGATGTTCTATCTTCACTTGTTGACAAGTGAGGCACTTCCCAACATATTCAGCCACATCTCATTTCATCCCATTCCACTAAAAATTCTTCTTCAAATCCCTATACATCTTCTTAGAACCTAGATGAATAGAAAATGGCGAACTATGAGCCTCAGCCAGCACAGCCTCCCGAATGATTGGATCGGACGGTACACACAATCGTTCACCCAACCAAATCACACCATGGTCATCAATAAAAAACTCAGACTGCTTGCCCTCCTCTAGATTCTGCGTCATACTCCACAACTCCCCATCTTCTTTTTGAGCTTCTTTGACCCGCGAGATAAGAGAGGGCTCCACTCTCATACCCGCCAAATGCCCATCTGAACCTCATACATACAACTCCAACTCGAGCCGTTCCATATCTGAAATAAGCTGATGTTGTGTAATAAGGGCTGCGACACTCCCAAAACTCTTTCGGCTAAGAGCATCTGCAACCACATTTGCCTTCCCCGGGTGATACTGAATTCTAGCATCATAATCTTTTAGAAGCTCCAACCAACGCCTCTGCCTCATGTTAAGCTCTTTCTGAGTGAAAATGTATTTAAGACTTTTATGATCAGTGAAGATATCACAAGTCTCTCCATACAAATAGTGCCTCCAAATCTTTAAGGCAAAGATCACCGCTGCCAACTCCAAATCATGTGTGGGGTAATTCACCTCGTAAGATTTAAGCTTCCTAGAAGCATAAGCAATCATCTTACTGTGTTGCATCAAAACACACCCCAAACCCTTCTTAGAAGCATCACTATAAATCTGGTAGCCTCCTGTCCCCGACGGCAATGCAAGTATAGGAGCTGTCACAAGTCGTTTCTTCAACTCCTCGAAACTCTTCTCACGCTCCTCATTCCACACAAACTTCACGCCCTTTCTCATCAACTGAGTCAATGGTAAGGCAAGCAAAGAGAATCCTTCCACAAATCGCCTATAGTACCTTGCCAAACCCAAGAAACTCCTAATCTCTGTCACCGTAGTAGGTCTCGGCCATTTAGTGATAGCCTCAACCTTCGCAGGATCCACCTTAATGCCCTCATCAGAAACAACATGACCCAAAAATGCAACCTGCTCCAACCAAAACTCGCATTTAGAGAATTTAGCATATAATTTCTCTTTCTACAAAATCCCCAACACTGTGCGAAGATTCTCCTCATGTTCTTCCTTAGACTTGGAGTAAACCAAAAGGTCATCAATAAAGACAATGACAAATTGGTCCAAGTACTCCCTGAACACCCGATTCATTATATCCATAAACACCGCTGGTGTGACGCCCCCAAAATTAGGTATACATCACCCATCTTGAGTCGCCAGATACATGGTACAGAATTCAAATACAACTTAATAATACAATTGTCGTGTACAATACGACAAAACATAAACTGTGAGTTTGAATACAAATATTGTCTACTAGAGAGTTTACAAACTCAAAAGGAGTCCTCATTACAATTATTATCACACTATTTCACAGAATAGTGAGGACTACTAATGCACCATCTTGGACCATCACTCCGTTCCCCGACTCATCCCAAATTTATATTCTCATTTCACGAAGATAAGAAAAGAAAGAAAGGGTGAGCTCAACTAGCCCAGTAAGAAATATTATGACTAAGATAATGCAGAATAAATTATCTTTAGTCTTCAATAGTGTTAAACTGATACAATATAATAAACATCAAGTTTAACTGCAGCAGAACAAGCAATCCATTAGAAGAGTCAAGTAGAAAATAAAATCTACTATCTTTTATGATTTAAAAAGGTTTTTCATCACTGTTATCGCTGAGACTCAGCTTAATAAATAATCCACATCATGAAATCATCCCTGCACTACAGGTCAAGGATATTCTTTAGTATCACGACCACGAATTATCCATGCTCTACGGGCCAAAGATAATCGTGTTTTCATCAACGGTCCTGATCATGCCATAAAATAATTCATCTTTGCACCCTTGGACGAAGAGAATCCATAGCCATAATCATACCAAAAACTGTTCATCAATGCACTACGGGCCAATGAGGACTTTTTCCACATCATTTGTAACATTACGGCCATGATTATACCGAATAATCCTCAGTCATAATCATACCAAGTCCATCTATGCACTACAGACCCATGTATGACTTTCAACATAATATAAACATGAGGATGATGATAATGATATAAGAATTCAATTAAACAAGTTCAAGAATTAATTTGTCCAGAACCAATAACGCCCA
The DNA here is from genome assembly GCA_020205605.1 of Panax ginseng. Taxonomy (NCBI): domain Eukaryota; kingdom Viridiplantae; phylum Streptophyta; class Magnoliopsida; order Apiales; family Araliaceae; genus Panax; species Panax ginseng. The sequence goes on along the minus strand of CM035148.1, from coordinate 115,057,509 downwards.
AATTGTCAACATGATCTTCGCTTTGTAGAGTAAAATTCAAGAATGCTCGGAAGAATATTTCCACGAAAAGATACTAGATGAAACGCAAATATCAAGGATATTCCACTAATTTCATGGGTATAGAAGTCAAAATTTTAATCAAGCGAGTATAATATCGAATGGAATAACAAAAGATATCACCATGCATGCGACTGATGCATAGGCGGTTATTTCAACAGAATAATAATAACGGAACCAGTCGGGTGAAATTCACACCGATGAGGATGTTCCAATGTAATAATAAATGCGAATAATAAATGATGGAACCAGTCTCATGATAAAGACGTATGTGATATTCCGGAGTAATAATAAAAGGCGGAATAATAAAAATGGAACCAGTCCCACAGATATAGATGCATGTGATATTAAAGCAGAATAATATATAGAAGAATGTCACCAAGTATAGGGTAGCCCGCGTATACAGGTTATTCCAACAGAACAATAAAGAAATGGAATAACAGAAGTTCTCTTCTTGATATCCTTTACCATAAAATAATACTTGATATAAGAGTAGTGAAGTAGCAGAAAACTTTTCTTCTATCTCTCTATAGTCTCTCTCTATAGTTTCTCTCTCTAGAGTTCAGTGAATTCGTAAGAAAATAATGAAGGAATGAGCTTCTATTTATAGGAAAATGGAATGCATAGTAACTAATCCATGAACGGTTTAGATTAATTTACTTTAATCTGACGGTCCATATTTAAAGAAAAATCTTTTAAATAAAATATAATATATTCTATTTATATAAAAAGATTTTTATTATGCAAATACTATGCGGGCACTATGCATAATAAAATATAATATATTCTATTTATAGAATAACTTTAATAAAGTATTCTGTTTTATATAAAAAGATTTTACTATGCAAAACACTATGCATAATAGAATATAATATATTCTATTTATAGAATAACTTTAATAAAGTATTCTATTTTATATAAAAAGATGTTTCTATTTTATTACGTGAATAAACCAAAACTTCTAAATCAACAATAATTGAATCAAATAATGTGAGATACTTGTCAAAGAACTATTGTAGCAATAATTGAACAAAACCGAGTGACTTCTCACATAAATATCAATAATCAATATCTTGTGCTACTACGCATGCAATAACGCTGTATTAATGTAATGTTACTACCGAGTAGTTCAACAAAGATCAACCAGTAAAACTTCCTTCGTTATTTTCAATAAAATATATTTTGTCGTTTTCTTAATCCAAGCCAATAATTTCGTTAATAGGGTCCACCAATGATTGTGCCGTCGCACGAATATTTCTGTTTAAAACAAATATTCCCAGACCAATCGAATATAATATGACAACTTGCATACTTTGCAAAATTTATAAATATTACCCACAACTATAACATTATCTCAAATTCACACCATAATATAAAAAAAATTATTTTGAGAAAATTAATTCTTTATTCATAAAATCTGGGGTTTCACAATCTCCCCTCCTTATGGAATTTTGCCCTCGAAATTTACGTACGTACTTGGTATGCCGAACAGGTGAGGATACCTTGACTTCATTTCAGATTCTAACTCTTGAGGTACAACCCTTGAGTGTTGGATACGATTCTTCTTATCCAAGATTTTAACACGAGATCTCATACGTTAAATCATTCGCTATCTCGTTCGATTCTAAATTAATAATGTGGTTCGGGTCATCCAGATATTTACGTAACATTGATACGTTAAAAATGTTATGAGCACGCGACATACTTGGCGGTAAAACGAGTCTATAAGCCACAGTTCCTACTCAATCGAGGATTTCAAATAGGCCACTTAAATCGAGGGTTGAGTTTTTCTCTCTTCAGCAACTCTTGCTTCTAGAATAACGCCCTCTTGAACCTTCTTCTTCACATTCATCAGATTCGGGTATGTAGCTTGAGCGTCTTTAACTTTATCGATTAAAGTCAATTTTACTCGTATATTCGTTATCTTCACGTGGGTCCCTAGAGTCTTTAACTCTATCTTCATCATTTGCAAGTTATATGAAATGAGTCTTTGTGTTAAAAACATCGCACTTGTAAACGCATACGATCTTCTACTCAACACGTCGCCACTACCACGTTCGCTTTTCCACGATGATATTGAATAAGACGATCGTAATCTTCAACAGCTCGAGTCAACGTCTTTGGCGCATGTTACGTTTGTTTTAGTTGAAGAAATATTTTGAGGGTTTAAAAAATGGGTTTTGTACTAGTGTCAATACAAAATTCGATTTCACGCTCTGGGGTAGGCTAAGAAGTCTTCAGGAATACGTCAAGAGATTTATTAATGATAAAAATATCATTCAAAACTGTTACTCTCATCCAAGACTTGGATAATACGTCACATTGATACCAATTGTGACTTCTATCCCTTAACCTAGATAGCACCTCACAATGATACCTATCAACTTGTCATCGTCATTCACGACGTCGCCTATAGAAAGTCTGTCTTCAGAGCATTCCACATAAGGAAGTTATCAACAAAAGGATCGGGGCTCTTTACTTATGGCTTGATATGACAATGATTGAATTTAGTGGTTTGGTTGCTTGAATTCGCATAATAGGTTGGTTAGGAATATGAAAGCTAACAACCTTACGAAAAATATGATGAGTAGTTAACCAATCGTTTAAAAAAAACCACATCAAAGGCAAGTATTTTCAAAGAGATAAGATCGACGGGTAACGTGAAAGTGTCAATTTGAATCAAACAAGATTTATAAACAGTGGAGGTAACGAAGGTTTCTCCCAATGGAGTTTCAATAGATAAATCAAAGTTTAACTTCTCCGGAGTTAAGTACAAATATTGAACACAACTAGGTGAAATAAAAGAGTAGAACAGATATCAACACGGTATAGATAGACTTCGTAAGAGCTTATGATTAACTTACCCATGATAATTTTATTCGGGTTCTCGTCATCACGAGAAAAAAAACGCTCTCTCTTAAACTACCGGCTTTGGCTTGTCTGGGACATCCTTTGGCATCACTATCCCAGTTGGACTTGATTTCACCATACGACAAAATTGAGCTAGGTGACCTTCTCTTCCGCAATTAAAACACGCTTTTGGATTATTGCGTCTGATTTTGACCGATGTGTCCTCTCTTGTCGCATTTTAAACATACTGACCAGATGGGCGTTCTTCTTCCTTTGAAACGGGTCTTTGGTCTGCCGGCGTCTTTATGTCATTGTTGAACCTTCTCTTCTTAAAATGTCCATTCTTATTATCTTGGTCATGATTACCACCGAAATGGTTACCATTCTTGGCATGATAATATCCCCACGATGGTTATCGTTGTTAGATGACCGGTGCCAATCGGGTATGATTATTATTATCGTGTTGTTGGTCGTTGCCCTTTTGGTTGTCTTTGACTCATTATCGCGCTCCAATAATCGAGCCCTATTCACAACATCCGAATATAAACAAAGTTTATGAGAAATGAGGTATTGGCGTATATCGGGTTTCAAACCTCCTTAAAAACATTCGCGTCATTCGCTCCTCATTATCGACCAAATGGGATGCAAATCGGGATAATTTCGCAAACTTAGCCTCGTACTGCGACACGGTCATATTGTTTTGTTCCAGCTTGATGAATTCTACCTCCTTCATGTGACGAATACTTTCAGGAAAGTACTTGTCGTTGAATAATTCTTGGAAATTCTCCCAAGACATCTTGAGTGCGTCAGGCTGGGTACGTTTTACAAATTCCCACCAATGATCTCCTTCTTCACGCAACATAAAGGTGGCGAATGTAACCTTTTGCTCCTCTGAGCATTCCAAGACATCAAATATCTTGGTAATCTGCTTTATCCATGTCTCCGCCTTAAGTGGTTCTGGCTTTCCCAAAAACTCCGGTGGTCCCAGCTCCTTGAATTGCTTAGCGGTGACCAACCGTGGGTTACCATTGTTTCCACCTGCATTATGGATGAGGGCCGCCACGCCGTTATTGCATGAATTGCTTCTTAAACTGCTTAGCGGTGACCATCCGAGAGTTATCAGTATTTCTACCTGCATTTTGGACAGGAGCTGCCTTCGCCTGTTGTTGCATGAATTGTATAAAGCCTCTGACCATCCCATCATTCACCATTTCATCAGTGTTATTGTTTTCATGAGGAGTATTGTCCTCTGGTTGCACATTATCCCCGATTATTGATCTGTGGAGACTCAGCGGTCTCTCACGTACTCCATTGATAATCTCAACATTCTCGGTTGCCATTTTCAAACACTGCCACAAAACAAGGGTTAATTAACATATCACATATTATCCCTATACTTTGACCGACCAATTAAATACCAAATAAACTTAGGTAGGTCATACTAGCGAAGGAATTCCCCGTCTCTCCCCTCCTAGTTCTTATCTCACATCTTAGCCAAGGATCATATCCCTAAGCTTTGATACCAACTGTGACGCCCCCAAAATTAGGTATACACCACCCATCTTGAGTCGCCAGATACATGGTATAGAATTCAAATACAACTTAATAATACTGCGTGTGGTATACAATACGACAAAACATAAACTGTGAGTTTGAATACAAATATTTTCTACTAGAGAGTATACAAACTCAAAAGGAGTCCTCATTACAATTATTATCACTATTTCACAGAATAGTGATGACTACTAATGCACCATCTTGGACCATCACTCCGTTCCCCGACTCATCCCAATTATATTCTCATTTCAGAGAAGAGAAACGGTGAAAGAAAGGGTGAGCTCAACTAGCCCAAGAAGAAATATTATGACTAAGATAATGCGAATAAATTATCTTTAGTCTTCAATAGTGTTAAAGCGATACAATATAATAAACATCAAGTTTAAGCAAGCAGAACAACAAGCAATCCATTAGAAGAGTCAAGTAGAAAATAAAATCTACTATCTTTTATGATTTAAAAGGTTTTTCATCACTGTTATCGGCGAGACTCGATTTTAATAAATAATCCACATCATGAAATCATCCCTGCACTACAGGCCAAGGATATTCTTTAGTATCACGACCACGAATTATCCATGCTCTACGGGCCAAAGATAATCGTGTTTTCATCAATGGTCCTGATCATGCCATAAAATAATTTATCTTTGCACCCTTGGCCGAAGAGAATCCATAGCCATAATCATACCAAAAACTGTCCATCAATGTACTACGGGCCAATGAGGACTTTTTCCACATCATTTGTAACATTACGGTCATGATTATCCGAATAATCCTGGTCATAATCATACCAAGTCCATCTATGCACTCTGTGCCACAGATAACTTTCAACATAATATAAACATGAGGATGATGACAATGATATAAGAATTCAATAAAACAAGTTCAAGAATTAATTTGTCCAGGAACCAATAACGCCCAAATTGTCAACATGATATCTTCGCTTTATAGAGTAAAATTCAAGAATGCTCGGAAGAATATTTCCACGAAAAGATCTTTGGATGAAGCTTGAAATATCAAGGATATTCCACTAATTTCATGGAGTATAGAAGTCAAAATTTTAATCAACCGAGTATAATATCGAATGGAATAACAAAAGATATCACCATGCATGCGGTGCTTGATGTAGGCGGTTATTTCAACAGAATAATAATAACGGAAACTGGTCGTGAAATTCACACCGCCAGCGGGATGTTCCAACGAGAATAATAAATGCGGAATAATAAATGATGGAACCCAGTCCTACAGATAAAGACAAAAGCGAGGATATTACATCGAGAATAATAAAGAATAATAAAAAATGGAACCGTGTCAGGCATATAAGCACATAGAGGATATTAAAACAAAATAATAAAGACAGAATAATATATAGAAGAATGTCACCAAGTATAGGGTAGCTTGCGATATCAAAAGTTATTCAATGAACAATAAAGAAATGGAATAAATGAAGTTCTCTTCTTGAATACAAAGAATAATATCCCTACTAGTAAAATAATACTTGATATAAGAGTAGTGAAGTAGCGAGAAAACTTTTCTTCTATCTCTATAGTTTCTCTCTCTCAGAGTTCAAATGAATTCAGTAGGAAAATAATGAAGGAATGAGCTTCTATTTATAGGAAAATGGAATGCATAGAAACTAATCCATGAACGGTCAGATTGATTTACTTTAATATGACGGTCCATATTTAAAGAAAAATATTTTAAATAAAATATAATATATTCTATTTATATAAAAAGATTTTTATTATGCAAACACTATGCGAGCAATTATGCAAATACTATGCATAATAAAATATAATATATTCTATTTATAGAATAACTTTAATAAAGTATTACATTTTTATATAAAAAGATTTTACTATGCAAAACACTATGCATAATAGAATATAATATATTCTATTTATAGAATAACTTTAATAAAGTATTTTGTTTTATATAAAAAGATGTTTCTATTTTATTACGTGAATAAAACAAAACTTCTAAATCAACAATAATTGAATCAAATAATGTGAGATACTATGCAGCAACTATTGTAGCAATAATTGAACAAAACTGAGTGACTTCTCACATAAATATCAATAATCAATACTGTGTGCTACTATGCAACAACGCGTAGACATCGTATTTTTACTACCGAGTAGTTCAACAGTATCAATGGTAAAACTTCTGCCGTTATTTTCAATAAAATATTTTTGTCATTTTCTCAATCCGACAATAATTCCGTTGTGGAATCCACAAATGATTGTGTCGTCGTACGAATATTTCCTTTTGAAAATGAATATTCCCCGACCAATTGAATATAATATGACAACTTGCATACTTTGCAAAATTTATAAATATTACCCACAACTATAACATTATCTCAAATTCACACCATAATATAAAAAAAATTATTTCGAGAAAATTAATTCTTTATTCATAAAATCTGGGGTTTCACAGCTGGAGCGTTAGTCAACCCAAATGGCATCACCATAAACTCGTAATGCCCATATCGAGAATGAAAGGCCGTCTTAGCAATATCCTCATCCCTTACCCTCAACTGATGATAACCCGACCTCAAGTTTATTTAGAAAAAAATATTTTGCCCCCTGAAGTTGGTCAAACAAGTCATCAATCCTCGGCAATGGATACCGATTCCTGATGGTAATCTTGTTCAACTCCCTGTAGTCTATACATAGCCTCATAGACCCGTCCTTTTTCTTCACAAACAAGACCAGAGCACCTCATGGTGAAACAGTCGGCCGAATCACACCACGATCTAACAGTTCCTGCAACTGCTCTTTCAACTCCTGAAACTCCAATGGTGTCATCCGATACGGCGCCTTAGAGATAGGCTCTGCACCAGGAATAAGCTCAACAACAAACTCCACTTCTCGTTGCTGTGGCAACCCTGACAAATCCTCAGGAAACACATCAAAAAAGTCACGAACAATTGGAACATCCTCAATATGAGACTCACCCTTAGATGTATCTTTCACAAATGCCAAATACCCCTCACAACCCTTTGCCACCAACTTTCCAGCCTTCAAAGCTGAAATCAACTTCACCACCCTACTTGGTTGTGAACCTTAAAACACGAATTCTGGAGACTTCACATCTCTACATATAACCTTCTTCGCCTGACAATCGATAGTGGCCTGGTGCTTATGCAACCAGTCCATCCCAAGAATGACATCAAAATCGTGCATACTCATCGAAAGAAGATTAGTCATACGAATTTTATCCCCAAAAATTATTGGACACCCTCGATACAAATCAGAAATAACAATAGAAGTTCCCATCGGGGTAGCAATAGACATAATAGAATCTAAAGACTGAGATGGCACACCCAGGTGTCGAACAAAAGACCGAGCAACAACGAAATGAGTAGAACCCGTATCAAACAAAATAGAAGCCTCGCGATTACCAACTAAAAGAGTGCCAGAAACAATACCTGGTGGACCTGCCGCCTGGTTATATGTCAAGGCAAACACTCGACCACCCTAACGCTGACCTCCATTGCCACCATTATCACCACCTCCACCATTTTCGCGTGGATCGGTACAATCCCTAGTAATATGACCCATCTGTCCACACAAGAAGCATGCACCTGTGAGTCTATGGCACTGCCTCCCCAGATGAATAGCCCCAGAAGTAGCACAAGGAGCTAACGAGATAAGATTTGGGTTACCCCCACCAGCTGGTCCCGGATAATGACCCTGATTCTACCCCTGCTGACGATTCTTCCATTGCTAACGATTCTGACCATTCCAAGGTAGCTGCAGCTGATGATTCTGCCCTTGCTGAGGCATCTACTGATAACCCCTATTTTGATTCTGACCACGCCAATGCCCCTATTGGCCACCACGATTCCTATTCAACTGAGCACCCTGATTTCTCCCATGCTGAACTGAAGTTTGACCCTGCTGGTCATCTCTGTCCCTCTTTCGACTCCCATCCTGTTTAGAAGACTGAAAGTCTTGTCGCCCATCTCAATATTTTTAATCATTGACATACAGTAGACACATCCGCAAACTTGTTGTTAATGAGATGTTGTCGATACCTATAATGAATCCTTCACTTAAACTTCTCTACCTGTTCTGTTGTAGTCCCTGCTAAGTATCTGCAAAGCCTGCCAACCTAGTAAACCTCATCATGAAGTCCGTGATGGACTCATCATCTTTCTGCCGAATTGACAGATATCTTATATAAGATAGGCCTCTTTATCGTTGAATTTGGGAAGTATGGCGATAAAGACCTCATAAAAATCGCCCAATTTAAGTGCCTCAACATAACCATCACCCTTTGTTACTTTCATCGCTTTCCACCACCTCTGTGCATCCCCTTCTAGCTTGTAAGCTGCAAGCAACACTTTCTGATTATCTGAGCACCCCAACACATCAAAGATCTTCTCTAGGTGGGCAATCCAATTTTCTGCATCAATTGGAGTTGGAGCTGAACTGAATGCCTTTGGTTTCAACTTTTGAAACCTTTCTAACCACAAATACATTGGAACCACCTGCTGATCAATACCATATGCATTCCCTTCCTCTTCATTTGCCTGTGGACCATTATTTCCCGAATTCCCTGGTTCAGAAATTTTTGGTGGTGGCTGCTGCATTGCATGTACAACCTGTGCCACCAACTGAGGTAAAGCATATTCACTGCCTGATTCACCAAGGTAGCCAATTGAGCATTAATCTGATCATTAGGTTGCTCATTGGACTGACCTTCATCTCTTCCCCTATTGTTGCCTCGCCTCCCAGCAACTCTGGCGGATCTACGAGCCATCTAAGAAAGAGATAACTAATATAAACAAAGCAGATTAGGGACAAATTCAAATATAACTGATATAATAGCTGAACAAAAAATCAAACGAAATAGAAACCTAATCCAGAAGTCTACCCATAACTCACAGGTCAAACCTAAATAGGTTTTCTACAAGAAAGAACCTAATCTTTGATACCAACTCTGTAACACCCCCTTTCCAAAATAGAAAGAGAGGTTACTCAAACACAACAAAATTGATGAATATATAACAAAACGTTAATGTGAGACCCCAGATTTTATGAATAAAGATTTTATTTTCTCAAAATATTTTTTTGAATATTATGGTGTGGATTTGATATAATATTATAGTTGTGGGTAATATTTACAAATTTTACAAAGTATGCAAGTTGTCATATTATATTCGATTGGTCGGGGAATATTTGTTTTATCAGGGAATATTCGTGCAACGACACAATCATTGGTGGACCCCGCAACGAAATTATTGTCGGAATGAGAAAATGACAAAAATATTTTATTAAAAATAACGACGGAAGTTTTACCGTTAATAATGTTGAACTACTCGGTAGTAAAAGTACAGTAATACGTGTGGTTGCATAGTAACACACGGTATTGATTATTGATGCTTATGTGATAAGTCACTCAGTTTTTGTTTTATTGGTATTATTAATGTAATAAAACAAAATACTTTTATAAAGTTATTCTATAAATAGAATATATTATATTCTATTATACATAATGTTGCATAGTGTCTCGCATAGTGTTTTTGCATAGTAAAATCTTTTTATATAAAATGTAATACTTTTATAAAGTTATTCTATAAATAGAATATATTATATTTTATTATGCATAGTATTGCATAAGGCTCGCATAGTGTTTTTGCATAGTAAAATCTTTTTATATAAAATGTAATACTTTTATAAAGTTATCTGCATTTTTATTAGACAATAATTAAAATATATTATATTTTATTATGATATAGTGCCTGCATAGTGTTTGCATAGTAAAATCTTTTATAAAGTTATTCGTTTTATTAGATTATAAATAGAATATATTATATTTTATTTAAAAGATTTTGCTTTAAATAAGGATCGTCAGATTAAAGTAACCGTTCATGAGTTAGTTACTATGCAGTCCATTTTTCTATAAATAGAAGCTCATTCATTCATTATTTCTTCACTTAATTCACTTTGAAACTCTAGAGAGAGAAACTATAGAGAGAGAAGAAAAGTGTTCGCTACTTCACTACTTTTATATCCAAAGACTTTTCTTTCTAAGGTAGGGAATATTATTTGTTGTACTCGTAAAGGGTACTCTTTCTTTCTTATTTATTTAAAGAGAACTTTATTCCATTCTTTATTATTACGTTGGAATAACTCAGATATAAGCTACCCTATACTTGGTGAAATTCTTCATTATTCCATTCTTTATTATTATGTTGGAATAACTTTGTTTATGCAAAGTAATCGCATACATGATGAAATTCTTCTAATATTTCATTCTTTATTATTACATTGGAATATCTCGTCATGCATGCGTTTTACTGCTTTAATTCGGGTTCCGTTATTTATTATTCTGTTGAAATATCCTGCTCACATGCGTTTTACGCTTGGGACCGGGTTCCGTTTTTATTATTCTCATTGGAACATCCCGCCGGGGTGTAATTTTGCCTCGATTCGGTTCCGTTATTATTATTCTCGTTGAATAACTCGCTCATGTCAAGTACCGCATGCATGGTGATTTCTTTTGTTATTCCATTCTTTATTATACTCGGTTGGTTAAAGTTTTGACTTCTATACTCCATGAAATTCGTGGAATATCCTTGATATTTGTGCTTCATCCAGTATCTTTTCATGAAAATATTCTTCTGAGCATTCTTGAATTTTACTATACAAAGCAGTATCATATTGACAATTTGGACGTTATCAGTTCCTAGATAAATTAATTCTTGAACTTGTTTTATTAAATTCTTATATCATTGTCATCATCCTCATGTTTATTTTTTTGAAAGTCATCTGTGGCCTGTAGTGCATAGATGGACTTGGTATGATTATGACCAGGGATTATTCGGTATAATCATAACCGTAATGTTACAAATAATGTGGAAAAAGTCCTCATTGGCCCGTAGTGCATTGATAGACAGTTTTTGGTATGATTATGGCTATGGATTCTCTTCGGCCAAGGGTGCAAAGATGAATTTTTTTATAGCATGATCAGGACCGTTGATGAAAACACGATTATCTTTGGCCCGTAGTGCATGGATAATTCGTGGTCGTGATATTAATGAATATCCTTGGCACGTAGTGCGTGGATGATTCGATGATGTGGATTAATTATTGAAATGAGTCTCGCCGATGAAATATTAATTCATGGATGTGATAATAATGAATATCTTTGGCCAGTAGTGCATGGATAATTCAAATGATATGGATTTATTATCGAGTGAGTCTCAAATGATGAAATATAAATTCATGGATGTGATATTAACGAATATCCTTGGCCGTAGAAGTGTGGGTGATTCGATGATGTGGATTATTTATTTGTCGAGTCTCAAATGATAAAATATTTATTATACACTTTTAAATGCGTAGAAGATAGTAGATATCATGTTCTACTTGACTCTTCTAAAATACAATTGTATGTCTTAGGCATGTATTGCAAAGATGAATTGTTAATGAATATCTTTGGCCGTGGTGCAAAGATGAATTTATTTGTATGATTATGAGCAGGAATTCTGATTTGGTATAACCATGATTTTGATGTTTGGTGAAGATAGGTGATGAGAATTATCTTCGTCCTAGTTGCGAAGAGGAATTTAGAACCACAATTATGATTATGAGTTATTCATATGATTGTGGATGTGAAGCTGTTGATTTATTTTACATGGATAAAACATTATTGGTGGACTTTTAACATAGAAGATAATAGACCTTATGGTCTATTTGACTCTTCTAATGGATTGCTTCGTTCACCGCAACTATGGTTAAAAAGTTTTATCATCTACCATATGTTCTCAATCTCGATTTATTATTGATGAAAGCTATTGATAATTTAATTATCTTTAGTCATGATATTCCTTCTTTGGGCTAGTTGTGCTCACCCTTTTCGCTTAACAATTCCTTTCGTGTAATAAGAGTGTTGCCGTAAGAGTGTTCACGAAGTCGAGCGGAGATAACAGGGAATAGAGCAGTGGTCTCTAAATGTGGAGGTTCTCCTAAACAAGATAGAAAAGTGTGTTGTATTCTATACAACATTTAGTAGTTATATTTGGTGAATCAAATAGGGTGAGGTGAACCCAACTTTGGAAGGGTGTTTTGCCACTATCATACAAGATGTCTAATGACATACAACCTCGTGTTATCATAAGACATGGTTGTGCGCATCCACTTGCTGAGTATATCTACGGGCACTACCTATATGATCTTGGAGTTGATTTAAAATATAATATTCACTTGGAGATAGTGGAGATAGTTATATGTCAAGAGAAGACTCACCATTGGAAAGAAGATGATAGTAATCTTCTCGTTTTTCTTTGGGGCCTATTGGGTCAACCAAGGATAATTATGTGGCCATATAATATCTATTATAACCTAGACGCATGGCCTCCCATGTACGAAGGTTTCCTTGAGCACTTCCCAAAGATTTTAATTTCTAAAACAGTTTTTGACTATACTTTTATGTAAGTACCATTGTAAGGTTGTGGTCGAGGCACCATGGGAGTTACATACATTTGTATTAAAACTCACAGCTAATTGTGTTCGTATTCTATACGACAGCTCAACAGTTGTATAAATGAAGTTGTATTTGAATTTTGTACCATGTATCGGGCGACTCAGAATGGGTGATGTATACCTAATTTTGGGGGCGTCACAACAAGTGTCGATTTCCACTAACACAAATAATTTCCAACACAATGGAACTATAAAATTTATCTTTAATCAACACGAATTTATTCATCATTAATATTATAATTCACAATATTTAACAACCAGGTCGTTCCCAGGAAAGAGGGGGCTTTTCGATAAGGATTTCTCCTTATTGGCGCGCAATTAGGTGACCAAACCTCTCCTTGGCAGAACTTCTAGACATTGTCAATATTGCAAATAATAATATGAATAACTTTGTCGTCTCAATTATTAATTTAAATATATCATATAATGCAGATGATACTGTAACAATAATTGAATCAATAATATGAGAGATATGATGCAACAATTACTGTAGCAATAATTGAGTATAACTAAGTGACTTCTCATATAAGCATCAATAATCAATACCGTGTACTACTATGCAACCACGCGTATTACTGTACTTTTACTACCGAGTAGTTCAACCGTTTTAACGGTAACACTTTCGCCGTTATTTTTATAGAAAGATAATTTTGTCATTTTCTAACTACGACAATACTTCCGTTGTGGGGTCCACCAATGATTGTGCCGTTGTACAATATTCCCTGTTAAAACAAATATTCCCCGACCAATCGAATATTATATAACCACTTGTTTACTTTGCAAAATTTGTAAATACTATCCACAACTATAACATTATATCAAATCCACACCATAATATTCAAAAATATATTTCGAGAAAATTATATATTTATTCATAAAATCTGGGGTCTCACAATCTCCCCTCCTTATGAAATTTCGCCCTCGAAATTTAAGTACGATACTGGTATCTTGAAAAGGTGAGGATACCTTGACTTCATTTGATTCTAATTCTTGAGGTATAACCTTTGAGTGTCAAAATCGATCCTTCTTATCCAAGATTTTAACGCGTATCTCCTCATCGTTAAATCTTCTACTATATCGTTTAGTTCTAATTTAATAATGTGGTTGGTCGTCCACATATTTACGTAACATCGACATAAAAAAAACGTTCGACACGCTTGACATACTTGGCGGTAAAACGAGTCTATAGGCCACACTTCCTACTTAATCGAGGATTTCAAATGGGCCAATTAAATTGAGGGTTGAGATTTCATCTATTCTTCGATTCTTGCTTCTAGAATAACGCCCTCTTGAACCTTCTTCTTCACATTCATCAGCTCTGAGTATGTAGTTTTCACGACTTTAACTTTATCGATTAAAGTCGATTCTACTCATATATTTGATATCACCACGTGGGTCCTTAGAGTCTTTAACTTTATCTTTATCATTTGTAAGTTATACGAAAGGGGTTTTGTGTTAACAACATTGCACTCGTAAACGCATACGATCTTCTATTCAACGCGTCAGCTACCACGTTCGCTCTTTCACGATGATATTGAATGATATGATCGTAATCTTCAACAGCTCGAGCCAACGTCTTTGGCACATTACACGTTCGTTTTGGGTGAAGAAAATATTTGAGGGTTTTAGAAATGGGTTTTGTACTGGGGTCAATACAAAATTCGATTTCACGCTCTAGGGGTAGGCTAAGAAGTCTTCAAGCATACGTTAGGAAATTTATTAACAATAGAAATATCATTCAAAACGGTGACCCTCATCCAAGTCTTGGATAGTACGTCACATTGAAACCTATCAACTTGCCATCGTCATTCACGACGTCGCCTGAATATCTTTGGCCTGTAGTGCAAAGATGAACAGGTGTTGAGATGAACATGACCAACTGGTGATAAAAATGAATATCTTTGGCCAATAGTGCAAAGATGATATTTGATTAAAGATGTATATTGATTGTTGTTACAGGGATAAAATATTGATGATGGACTTTTAAATCTTAGAAGATAGTGGAATTCTTTCTCTACTCGACTCTTCTAATGGATTGTTGTTTTCGCTGCAGTTGTTGATCTAAAACTTGTTGTCTATTATATTTTATCAGATTTTCCCCTGTTGAAGACTAATGATAATTTGTTATATATTATCTTAGTCATAATATTCTTTACTGGGCTAGTTGAGCTCACCCTTTTCCTTTTTGTTCCATTGTTCTTCTCAGGAGGAGAGAATTTAGCAGGAACTAGCCGGGTATGGAGTGATGATTCAAGATAGTTGTTTTAGTAGTCCTCACTATTTTGTAAAATAGTGTATCAATAATTGTAATGAGGACTTATTTGAGTGTGGATATTGTCTAGAAGACAATATTTGTATTTAAACTCATAAAGTATGTGTTTGTCGTATTTTGCACACGACAATTGTATTATTGAAGTTGTAGTTTGCTTTCTGTACCATGTATTTGGCGACTCAGAATGGGTGTTGTATACCTATTTTGGGGGTGTCACATTAATTGCTCATTTATCCGATTAATTACCCGATTGGTCAATATAACCTCCAGACATCAATTATTATCGAAATAAATGTCAATTTCCACTAACACTAATAATCCCAATACAATGGAACTATCAATTACATCTTTAATCAACACAACTTATTCATCATTAATATTATAATTCACAATATTTAACAACTGGGTCGTTCCCAGGAAAGAGAGGGCTTTCCGATAAGGATTTCTCCTTATTGGCGCGCAATTAGGTGACCAAACCTCTCATTAACAGAACTTCTAGACATTGTCAATATTGTAATTAATAATATGAATAATTTTGTCGTCTCAATTATTGATTTAATAATATAACATATTATACAGATGATACTATGACAATAATTGAATCAATAATATGAGAGATATGATGCAACAATTACTGTAGCAATAATTGAGTATAACTGAGTGACTTCTTACGTAAGCATCACTAATCAATATTGTGTGCTACTATGCAACCACGCGTATTACTGTACTTTTATTACCGGGTAGGTCAACAGTTTTAACGGTAACACTTTCGCCGTTATTTTTATAAAAAAATAATTTTGTCGTTTTCTTATTACGACAATACTTCCGTTATGGAGTCCACCAATGATTGTGCCGTCGTACGAATATTCTTTGCTAAAACGAATATTCCTCGACACAACGAATATTTTATAACCATTTGCTTACTTTGCAAAATTTTCAAATATCACCCTTAACTTTAACCTTTTATCAATTTAACCATTTACTAAATAACATAATAATTATAAGAAAATTGAATACTTTCATTTTATATAATTCGGGGTCTCACAGGGCACTTCTGTTCGGACAAAAAATGATGTAGTTTTAGGCTTAACATAACAAAAATGACGTAATTTTAGGCTTAGCAGAAAGGGCGCGTCCGTTCAGGCAAAAACGACGTAGTTTTGGAGCATCCGTTCAGGTAGATAGCGATTCCCAATACGACGCATATTGTCGCGTCTGTTCGGCAAACAAAGCTTCTCAAAATGACAAAATTTTGATAATAAATAACATTTATCAAAACGAGACAGTTTTGATAATAGAACTAAAAAAATAAAATAAATTTAAATAATTTTTTTCCAAAAAATTATATACAAGGACCTAGACCCACAAACCACGAGCCTCGAGCCACGAGCTCGAGCACGGCCCGGCCACGTCGGTCGATTAGTCAGCGGCGACGCGTGTGGGTTCGAATCAAGCCTTGGCTAGGTCATCTCTATTCCACAAAAGTGGGGTGCTCCTTAGGGCCCAAACCCAAGAACAACTTTAATGTATATTAAATCATTTATTATTAATGTATATAAACCCTTCTTAACCGATGTGGGACTTAACTTCCCACACATATTTATTATCATTTCCAAGAGTGATCTTTGGAAGTTAATTTTTCATTTATTACTATTGATTTGAACTTCTAAATACTTATTTAATCTACTCATGGAGTAAAATATATTGATATGAGAAATCATTTCAAATAATTAATGACACTCACTTCAATTTAGTCTCAAATTCTAACAGTAGTTACTGTGATAAGGAATTTTATTCCTACTCGGGGAAGAGCGCAGAAAATAAAGGAGATGTGATCAACTATAAATACACAAACATAATTTAGGTTCCAGGTACCTCACATATTATCTACTGTTTACACATTAGAGCAATTATATTAATCCATTATTGACGTTTCTGGCATATCCTGATTCTCATACCAAGTATCCTCAGTCGGCCATGGCCGTCAAACTTTTCGGACATAATGATTTGTTCACTGTGCAGGTTTCTCGTTTGTTGGTTGGTAATTTTGTGGATGGACAGATTTTAGCGTTAAGCATGAAATTCGAGGCCATAATTAGTTGCAAAAGCATTTTCTTTCAGTTTTTTCACCTTCTCTTTTCTTTCACTAAATAGAAAGAAAAGCAAGGTGGTTTAAGCTTTAAGATATGCACCATGCAAAGCTTCTTAGTGGATAATTACTCTCACTGCCCCTTGGTATCTTTTAAAATCATATACATCAAACAAGTTATAGAATTAATTAGGGATTTTGCAGGTGATCATATATAGTGAAGGGATCGATGGGACGTGCATGATGTGCATAGAAAGTTCAAGCTTTTGTCATTGTCTTACTCGTTCTAGCTACCTACCTTTTTTCTTGCTTTTATATATATATAAACTATTCACCAAATCTTACACAGACTAATACAAAACCTAATAGTTATGATTTAAAAGAAAATAAGCCCTTCTGCTACAGTACTATATTGTAGAACAACTTAACAACATCACAATATTGTAAAAGGAAAAAATTATTAATTTCGAATTAACAGTAAAACAATTACTTCCTCTCCACAACACTAAGTTAAGTTATTCTGTAATATTGTGTTGCGGAAGGTTTTTTGTTTTTTATTTTTTTGTTTTAATTTTGACCGTCAGATTTTCTAATAGATTTTGTAAGATCTGGTGTCCAATAATACCCTAAAGATATCATTTGCTATGGATGACACCAATATATATTGAGAGAGGATTAAAAATATATATTGCTCATATATTCGTTGCTTGCACTTCTCTAAGATCTTTGATTGAGAAAGGCTGGGTTTGATCACTTTGTCTTTCTCTAAATCTAAATGAGACAAAAAGTGTTGTTATCCCCCACCCCAACATGACTAAATCTGTTACTAAGTACTAACCCTATCAGCTGTTTGTTTTCTATTTATTATCATGTTCCCTGTGATTATATACTAGTACAACTAATGACCATGAACCTAAAAGCAGCTAGAAACTCTCACTTTGATGCTGTAAGAAGGTGTCGGCTACTTTAACTTTATTCCAAATGTACTCTTGAATAAGCCAATGACAGTCATACTTTGTATCAATACTCTTAATTATATCATTTAATCCATAGGAAAGATGATAAATTATAAAGAAGTGAAAAAAATATTAAACATTAAAATACTTTATTTAATTCACTTTTATTTTACTTGTTCCAAATGATCCAAGTATAAAGTTATTTATAAGTTACAAAACACATATTTATATGCTTTCATGCATGAAATAGACCATAAATCTAATTTAATGAATGCATATACATGAACACTAATATTCAGGTATTGTTAGAATTCAATAACACACACACAACAATAAAGAATTGACACAAAGATATACGTAGTTTCTCAATTGAAGTAGTCCACGGGAGCGGCGTTCCTTTTGTTTATTATTCACCGAGTATATAGAATTTTACAATAGAGAATATATTTAATTGTTACTCATTTTCCAACCCTAATTCACATTATAACTGAAATACTCATAATGCCATTTTCAACACTGTATCGTACCATACGCCCCCACACCCCCAACCTCCGGTTCAACACTCGATGGGTCAGTGCTCCACTTCGCTCTGCATTTGACCTTGTTCAAGAACTTCTCAATTATGAGTTACAAGTCCCAACATATATCAATATAAATACATCTTAAAATACCAATGCTTATATAAAGAAATATTAAAAGTCATTCATGGGTCTAGCTTACACATTGCCTCCCTTAAGGTAGATTTGTATTTCTTCGAATGTCGCAAAACCTTTTGATCTTTCGATTCCTTCAAACACAAAAAGCTTTTCTGCCATCTCCATTGATGAATGTAGACACTCGAAATTTTGCATTCCTATTACTAACCTTGCAGGAGGGCAAAATCGTCTTCTAGAGATAACCCTGGAAGTCAAAACAGCATAATCCCGGAGACAACCCCGGGATACTCAGTTAGCCATATCGGAGACAACCCCGAGATACTCAGTTCCAGTCCTGGAGATAACCCCGGGAGATACAGTTCCAACCTCGGAGACAACCCCAAGGAATGCAGTTGCAGTTCCGGTGATAACCCCGAAAAAGCTCATTTTAAATCCCCAGAAGTCAGCTTCAACCTCGGAGATAACCCTGAAGCGCTCAGTTTCAACCCCGGAGATAACCCCGGGAGGTCAAGCACACCTTAGAGACAACTCTGAGGACATTTAGTACTCACAGCAACCCAATCTCAGAGATAACCCTGAGCAACGACTGCAAAATCAACCCAGAACTAGAGACAACCCTGGTGAGGGGCAAAAATGTCATTTTCCCACCTCGTTTCCACAATCACGCCTTCTAAGCATCATTTCATACCACATTCTACAGAGAAGTGTCCTACAAGAACCATAGCTCAAATACTGAGCGACTGCTGCACAAGACAACACATCGGATAGAAATTGAAGACCTGAAGATCTGGTCATGTACCCATCTTCCCGACTTCGTACAACCTCTTATCCCATGTCATTGTGTAGATCTCGACAATAGCATTCTGGAAAGGTATTATATGCCTCAATCGGATGCCCGGATTGAAAGTTATGAAGGTTTAAGCGGACAACGCATTGCATGCATGCACGTATTTCAAGACGGTGGGGCCCACGAAGCCTAGGGCACCCCAGGTAGCCACAGGTACACCTGCGGCTCCCCCTTCTATAAATAGAGGGCCTGGGGTGGCCATTTTAAGGAGAGAAAAGGCGAGAAAGCCCCGTCCATTTTGCTATGTACACACTTTAAACTGAGTGATTTCTCTTTCCAAACACCTGTGAGCTTGTGTTTTGCTGTATTTTACCGATGGAAATCGAGTATTCATTCATTTAAATCTATCTGAAGTCTTCTTGGCAACCCACTATTAGACACCTCACATTACTTAAAGCCTTTCTCCACTTTCATTCACACACATTTATTCACGTTGAGAGTCGTGTTGTGTCGTATGCGGGCCAAATATGTTAAAAATTGGCGTTATATATATATATATATATATATATATATATATATATATATATATATATATATATATATATATATATATATATATTATCGAGTTATGCCTCGATTGAGCCATGATTTATATCCCATGCGTTTACTACTTATATATATATATTCTCGAATTATCGATTGAGTCCGGATCGATATATACAGAATTAAATTCTTTTATCGCTTTTATATATATATATATATAGGATAATTAGAATTCAAAAAGATATATATATATATATATATATATATATATATATATATATATATATATATATATATATATATTCTCGAATTATCGATTGAGCACGGATCGAAATATCCGGTGCGTTTACATTTTTGTCAGGCCTGGAGATCACTTCGTGGTCATTTACCGCTTGCTTGGAGTTTACTTCGTGGCAGTTGATCGTTTATATATATTTATTTTTTAAGTTCTGCTTGGAGTTTACTTCGTGGCATTCGATCGTTCATATATATATATATATATATATAACT
Organism: Panax ginseng; assembly: GCA_020205605.1. NCBI lineage: Eukaryota > Viridiplantae > Streptophyta > Magnoliopsida > Apiales > Araliaceae > Panax > Panax ginseng. The sequence goes on along the minus strand of CM035148.1, from coordinate 115,036,737 downwards.
TTTTACAGCTTTCGTACATACTACAAAATCATGTGAGCCTAGGAATCATGTGATCACAGATTCAGTTCCTGAGTCTAGATTCGGTTCCTGTGATGGACATTTTCTGCTGCAATCAGCTTGTGAATTATTCACGGTGTCTGAATTTCCTTAGACGGCTCTCATGCCCACAAGGAGGTCGGCATTGGAAGCGCTGTTATGTATCTTATTTTCTTGAAGATGCTTCGCATCTCAAAAATAAAAGCAATCATGCCGAACACATAATAAAATTGAAGTATCAAAGGCCTCAATTACTATTGAGCATAAGGGTTTGAAAAACCTATTTTACAAAACATCACTCCTATATCTTGTTAAAATTGAACTTTTATACAAAATTTAAACCCTTTGTATATAGGTGCAAACGAGGCATAACACTACTTCTAGACAATTGCACATAGACCTACACACACACACACACATTCAGATGAACGTTTAAATCGAAAAGTGACGGTCACCGTGTTACCACGGATGTCGGGGGGTGCCTAACACCTTCCCTCTGCATAATCAAGCCCCCGGACCCTAATGAATCTCGGTTTCACAGGCCAGTTACGCAGTGTTACATCACTCGGTCTATGTGAAAATCTTTTCTCGATTAAGTTGGTGCAACTATTTAAAAATACCAACTGGCAACTCTTACAGTCCAATCGTCGACATATACATGTCAGACCTTTTCAGAACTTGTTTTTTCAAACAAATCTCACCTAACATGAGAACACCACTAGACAAGAACAGAAAAGGGATAAATAAAAATCCCGATGTCGACTGGTGGCAACTCTGCTGGGGACATCTAGTAAGAGGGCTTAAACCTCTATTCAATGATTTTCAAAACGTTTATCTGTTTGTGTGTGGATGTTGCATTTACATTTAAATGAAGGGATAAGTTCAGATGACCACCTGGAGTTTGGGCGGTTTCCTACTTAACCACATGTAGTCAGTAAAGCTACATTTAAACACCCGACCTTTTGAGGTGAAGTGAAAACGTCACTTTTTTCGTCTAAATTAACTGTGAGTTGGCTAATGACCTATTTACCCTCCAATTTCACAAACAGAGCCCCTGCTCCGGTGCTCCCTTTCATTCAACCCAAAGAAAAGAAAGAAAAATAGGCTCTCTCATCTCCTCCATTCCAAATTCAATTCAAGCATACCATAAGAAAAATACAGTTAACAATTGAATTGGGGGAAACTTGGAAAGCAATTGCAGCAATTTCCATGGAGATTTGAACTTCTATATAATATATAATAGAAACATGATATATTTGTAATCGAAGAATATAACTATTGACTAAAACAGAGAAATTGAAATCATTCAACAAGTTGAAATCTAAAACTGGAGAAATTGAAATCAGAGTCGAAAAAAGAGACGAAATCTTGAGGTTAACTTAATTGTAGGGAATATATTCAAATCAAAATTATTAGGAGCATAGCCCAAACACAACAACAACATTAAGTATAGCCCAAATACAGTATTCACTAATCTCTTCAATGGGCTCCTTGAAGAAAATCAACAAAGATATGAGCACCAAAGCCAATCCCGGCGGAAGACGACGACAGCAGCGCAGAACCCACTTCGTGACTCGACCGAGCCAACTCAGTCATTCCCCAAAACCCCGACTCATTCAAGCAATGCTTCAAAATGACATCTTCGACCTTCGAGTGTCGGGGTAATTCAGACAAGATATTATATCTTCATCTTCTTAGGCCTTGCAGTTTTTAACTTCATCACCAATGTCCTCCAGTATTATGATTTTGCAATCATGGGGGAGAGGTTAACAAAAAGGGTGAGAAAGAAAGTTCTTGCAAATTTGCTTACTTTTGAAATTGGTTGGTTTGATAAAGATGAGAACACAAGTGCAGCAATATGTGCAGAAGCAGGGAGTAAGTTCACTGTTTGAAGTCATTGACAAGAAGAACGAGATTGAACCCGATGAACCAAAAGGGTTCATGGTTGAAAAAACAATAAAGGGAGACATAAAAATTCCGAACATCTTCTTCTCTTACCCATCAAAACTTGATCAAATGGTCCTCAATCGATCGCTCGACTCGATCGGTCGAAATTCCCCCAATTTCCAATGAGACTAGTTTTCGGATCGAGGGAATTGAAGGAGAATTTGCTCCCTTCGAGGGATCGAGACTGAAGTTAGGGTTAAGGTCAGTGATGAAGTTAAACATGGGGATGATGACATTAGTGAGCTGATTAGTGTAAGAAGTTCTAGGGATGGGAAGGAATTAAGGGTTTGTTGGTGGCGGTGGGTTTGAAGGGAGAATAAGTAGAGAGGAATGTGAAGAAGGGGAGGGGTATTTCAGACATTTAAGAGTTCTTTTTTACTGTTATAGTCACTTCTCACGCGTTTTTTGGCGTCTGACATACACGCGCGGTTAATTTAGACGGAAAAAGTGACGTTTTCACTTCACCTCAAAAGGTCGGGTGTTTAAATGTAGCTTTACTGACTACAGGTGGTTAAGTGGGAAACCGCTTAAACCCCAGGTGGTCATCTGAACTTAACCCTTAAATGAATGTGTACTAATGCATTTACTTACTGCACTTAGTGCTTCGCACTATATATGCATGTGATATTAGTGCTTCACACATGTCATCATTTCCATACGGTGAGACGCGAAGTATGTGAATGTATGTTGTGTGGTCCCTCCACCAGGAGGCTATCCTGTCGGTGTTTGATTACTAGACTCATAGGGAGACTAATTCCAACGAGGCTCAAGAAAGGCACCACCCAGATTCGCTCCAGTTGAAAGACCGGATTAACTTCATGTCGAGTAAATTGCGATGATCTGGGAACCTTCATGCCAAAAGGCCGCGAGAGTAATGTAATAACCCGAGATTTCCTAAATAAAATAATTAAGAAATTTTGCGTATAAATATTTTTTACGAGAATAAGTGTCTAGTAATGTGAACGATAAATATAAATTGTTCAGAATATTTAAATCAAGTATTTTAACTTGATATGCGAAAGAAAAGTCGATATGAGATCCAAACCCCGAATTGGGATTATGATCAAGAGATGGATATAATTATATTTAAATTATTATTATAATGATTTTACAGTACAATAATTATGTACTGTGTGTATGCGGACAGATATTATTGAGCAATGATAAGCGGTCGATTAGGTCATAAAGATATTACCGCGTTTGTGAAACCCTAATTATTAAACTCGGTTATGAGAAATGACCTGAGTAGTATATGAAGTTCATCTTGTGTATATGAAGTTATTGTGTGTACGAACGAATGCTTGTAAATTGAAGAAAAACCCTAATTACTATTTTTTTTACCGATAACTAGGACAAACCCTAATTATTACAACCCTAATCGGTTGAAGTTAGAGATCGTAATGACCGTGTTAGATCATACACGAGATAATTAGAGAACCTAATGGTCAATTAGAAAACCCTAATTGATAACGTTAAGAAACCCTAATTAGAAAACCCTAATTTTTTATAGGAAACCCTAATTTAAAATTATCGGGTTTAATTACGATATTATTATATAAATGTTTTAATTTACCAAATGATAGAAATTAATTGGTAAATGGTAAGAATTATAATCTAATGGTTAAATATTACATTTAATGGCCTTTTACAAAAATGCCCTTGGAATTATATGTGAAATGACCAAAATACCCTTGTTATCATTTTAGTGTATTATTGCTTATATTGTTGATGGGATCTTGCAACAAGGATGCCCAACATACTTACCCTACATGCTATCAGCTCTCAAACAAGGGAATCATCCCACTTTAGCATCCAAGGTATTTTAATTTTTTTTTTAAATTAAAGAAAAGGGAAAATGCATTATTTATGTCTTATTGCTACCACTTGTCCACAAAATCCGGCCAATCCATCTAGAAATTACCTATGGGCTGTAGTATTACCATCAATCAGCCACTATAATCATTTCATGCATTATTTTATGAATTCAAGAGAGAGAAATGTACCATTTTGGCCTATTTATACACAACACTTAGCTTCATTCTCCCAAGCTTAAAACTCACGAAATTCTCTCATTATATCGTCTATAAACAAGCCCCATTCACACCAATAACAAATCAAGTGGCAAAAATCGTAATCAAAGCTTAAAAAGGTATAAACCCTAGCTTGATTTTTCTTAAACTTTTGGTGTTAGATGTTATGTTTAAATGTTAAAACATGTTGATTATAGTGTCTAAGGATGATCGGGTTGCTTGATGTTGATTCCATAACATTCGTAAGCTTCGGTTTGAAGATCTTCAAAATCTGGAAATTTTCATTTTTGTGTTCTGACAACGAATGTCAGAGGCTGTAGATCCCATCCTGTTAAGAGTTTTTGATGTTTAAAGCTTGTTATGTATAGCCTGTCATGTTGTCTTTATTCTGCAAAAGGAATCATGGTCATATCTGTTGTAGATTAGAAGTTATTTATGGTCAAACTACCATTGACCGAACTGCTCAAGAACTTTCTGGGTTTTCCAGAAATGTTCAAGAACAATTATTGAGGTCACATTTGACCGGCCTCTTTCTGTTGGATCTGTTGTTGTTATATGCCTTATATGTAATAGAGTTGTAGTATTACATGTTATCTACAACCTGGAAGCAATAGATCACTTAGATCAAACTCAGAATGAAAGATATAAAGATCCAAAGTAGTCTGCACGATCTGTTTTGAAATTCTGGAAAACCCAGAATTGGCATACAAGTTTTGTCAGAGAGTTTGATGATTTATATATTTGGTATTGCTAATGTTTAGACTTGAAACTTGATTTAATCATGTTCTCTGTAAGTTGTACTTCACGACCGTGACGTATAAAACACCTATAACATATACGGATCGACGAGAATAAGACCACTAAAGTTCGTTGGCCGGTGTTGACTGTAGTTTTTACGGGCAACCCGTAAACATATGAAGAACACGTCGACAAGGTTTTCTATTGATCATATCTCATGATTTGTTCTTTGTTTGGCCATGAAATGAGTATATAGTTGTAGTATTACATTAGTACTACAACATTGAAGTTTTTGCAAGTCCGTAAAGCAGTTAGATCATGGATTTAAGGCTCGGTCAAACCTGGTACCTTTTCAGGCAATCGACATGAAGCTCAAGAACACCTATAGCGGCAGTTACCCGCTATAGATGCCTTTAGCTGACGATTATCATTTTATTTTCCGGAAATTAATTTAAAAATTAGAAAAATTAGTTTTTAATTATTAAAATACCAAATAAAATATGAAAAATTATTTTAAAGTCCGAAAAAATAGTTTTTAATTATTTTGAGTATATTTCATAAATATTTAATATTTTTGAAATATAAAGGTATTATTTATTTAATTATAATATTAAATAAATGATTTAAAAATAGTTTTAATTCATGAAAAATCATGAAAAATTATTTTATGGTATAAGAAAATATTTAGAGTTATAAAATATAACTTTTAATATTTAGAAGATAATTTCATTAATAATTATATATTAATGATATTTAGTTAATGATTTGTTATATTAAGTTTATTTAATATTTATATTAAATAAATAGTTTAAAAATGGTTTTATTTATTTAAAAATTATTTAAAGAGAATATTAAGGATTTAAAAAATATTTTAAGTTATAATTAATGACTTTTAATATTTGGATAAATAGTACATTAATATTTATATATTAATGATGATTATTTAAAAATGATTTTAATTGTTTAAAAAAAAATCATTTAAGGGTAAAATAAATGTTTTAAAAATAGTTTGAGTTATTATAAATAACTTTTATATTTTGGCAATGATTTCATTAATAATTTAATATTAATTAATTATTAATGATAATAGAATTGTTTGATGTTTAAGTCATATAATTATAATTCCGATGTTTGAAAGTGATATCCGGTCAAACTAGCTGACTAGAGAACCGGTTATGAAGTCCAGGATTTGGTGAAGAGCACCCATAGTAACAGTTATATCACTATAAACCTTGAGTGACAGATTTGATTTATTTTAAATTTTTCAATTTCTGGAAAAATTCGAAAATGATTAAAAGTAAAATGTCTGATATTTACAGATGTTGAGGTATAGAATAAGAGTCTTAGACTCAGTATGTACCCGATAAAGTAATTTAAGACGCCGTCACAACCAATTTGTCGAAACCTTATAATAGAAAGAAAAAGGCTCTTTGTAAGAACATGGATGAGATATTTGAAAATGTATAAAATTATAGAATGTGATGACATAATTAGACTATGTCTTGACCATAATTGGCGATTTATGTGTTATGATTTATGTTCTAATCGGACGAATGACTGTTTATTGATAGGTTGTGATAAAGAGATAAGATCTAAGTTGAGATTTGTAATCAAAGAAATCGTAAAGTATCCTACCTTTGCATTTCCTTTATGCAATGGACATGAGTAAGAAGTTTGAGAATTATTCTATTCCTGCATGATTATATACGTTTGATTATCAACATGTTAGCTCGGATATATATTACGTTAAGTTGATTTCTAAATGGTTATACAAGTGTCCCCACTTGGATAATCATGGCATTTATTCACATGTTGATATACCATGTCAATTACCCGTATACATATATGTTGAATTACATATTATTGTTGAGCAAGATTAAAACCTTCGGGTTTGGAACCGGGCATGTATGAACATCCCGATAATGGGGAAAATTTTTGCGCGCTTTTGCGGACAAAGGATGAAAGCGATGAATGTCGTTCAAGTTATGTAGTATTGATCAAATGACAGGTCTGTGACGGGTGATCACCCTCCGTTCAGTAAGTTATGACGGTTTATGGATGAATTTCGCTAAACCTTTTCGAAAATGAAAACCATGTTCATAGTATGTTTCTTAAACCCTATTCATGGGTGGAGCCTAATTTCAAGAAATTGAAAGAGAATTGTTATGTGAATCTTTTATCAGTACAGATTACTTCACAACTTTTGATTCGTTGTAGAAGTGTTATGTAAAGAGAATACTTATATTCTTTCAGCTTATATATATAATTGCTATTACTTCTTTGGGCACTCAAATGCTCATCCTTGCTTAAATTAAATGTTTTCGATTATGTATGAAAGCAACTTTGAAGGCTCTGCACGAACAAAGGAAAAGGAAAGCTGATCGAATAAGTGTGTATTATGAGTTAATGGTTATAGTTTCATTGGTATCTATTCAAGTATTGTAAGGAATGTATTTGAAGGTCTCGTTCCTGGGAAGTAAACTTTGATGTATGTAAATTAAGTTTGAATGTAATATTACTATTGTATTATTCAGCTTATAGAAATGGTATCGTGAAGCACTGAGTTCGGGTTTCAAGTACCCGGATTTGGGGGCGTCACAAGTAACCTAAGATAGGTCAGTCTCTGATAAACCAAACTCGGAGGGAAGTCTCTTCATACCTTCCCATTTTAATTACTTGTAATTTCATTTACATGTCAATCTCAATGTAATGGAAAATATAAAGGAATTGTGTACATGCATTCCCTTTTATATCAAAACCTGTCATGCTATATTATCAGGTAAAAAACTAACATACTTTTTGCAGGATAATACTCCTAAAACGGACGCATCATATAGCATGTAACATTTCCACATTCCCACAAAAATTTTGCAATTACAAAATTTATGCATTGTGTTAGTACGTCTTAGCAACGATAATACGTACCTTTTGGTTGCCTATAAAAGAACTGAGTCCATTAATAATAAAAAAAAAAGAATAACACATACTGATATTACGAAGCATACAAGTTACGAAATTATTTTTCTTCTGATTACTATTGATTGCACTAAGAGGAAGCTACGGCTAAGGTGGTCTTGTAGAAAATATTCTGGTAATACTTCTCTTGCATATTATTACATACTAGAGCCTTGCATTGGTAAGTGATATATTGCTTGATCATTAGACCTCTATTGTGTATTTTATATTTTCTCATACAAATCAATATTCTCTAAATTGTGATCCGGTTTGGGTTACTGTATTGTTACAATCAAGTTTGAAGAAAGCATAGGTGCTTGAGGGTGCATAGATGCACAAGGAGCAAAGGTGCTCAAGTGGTTGGAACTTGTATTGTAAATGAAAAAAATTTAATAAAAGTGAGTCTCCAATACTAGTTGGTATTGGACGTGGATTAGGCTACTATCCTTGAGGGTAGTAGTTAAACCACGTAAAAATTATGGTGTTTATGTGATTGCATCTTGTGCTTTATTATTCTGCTAACTATCCAGCAGCATGCATTCTATATCCATTCATATAACTAAACTAATTCAGCAAATTGTTTTATCATAATCACAATTTGGAAAAAGTTAAGTCTCAGAATACATTAATTTAATATCTTGTCTTAACATTTTAATTTACAAAGATATAGAATCCAGCTTGCTGCATTGAATATCCAAAGGAATTTTTAGTTAATCAAAAGTTGGACATAGCTTGTCCTTACACTTATTCAACCCCCCCTTCTAAGTGTGCCTACTTAAATTTCACTGAGCCTCGTTGGAATTAGTCTCCCTACGAGTCCAATAATCAAACACCAACAGGATAGCCTCCTGGTGGAGGAACCACACAACATACATTCACATACAACGTATCTCACCATTTATGAAAATGATGACATGTGTGAAGTATTAATATCATAAGCAAATATAGTGTAAAGCATTTAAGTGCAATAAATATATGCATTCGTACACATTCATCATAAATGTAAATGCAACATCCATACATAAACATATAATAGTTTTGAAAAGATTGCCAGCAGATTCGCCACCTGTCGACGTCGGGATTTTTATTTGTCCCTTTTCTGTTCTTGTTCTTTGGTGGTCTCATGTTAGGTGAGATTTGTTTAAAAAAAACAAGTTGAAAAAAGGTTCGACATGTATATGTCGACGAATGGACTGTAAGAGTCACCAGTTGGTTTTTTATATGGTTGTACTAACAAAACCAAGAAAAGATTTGCACATTGACCCAGTGATGTGACACTGATAAATGGGTCTGTGAAACCGAGATTCATTAGGGTCCGGGGACTTGATTATGTGGAGGGAAGGTGTTAGGCACCCCCCGACATTCATGTTACCATGGTGACTGCCTCTTTTCAAGAAACTGTTATATGAATGTGTGTGTGTGTGTGTGGGTTAATGTGTTGTTATATGGAAGTAGTGCGAGACCTCGTTCGCACCTATATACAAAGGGTCTGAATTTGTGTAAAAATTCAGTTTTAAACAAGATATGGCAGTGATGTTTTGTAAAAGAGATTTTTTCAAACCCTTATGCTTAATAGGAATTGAAGCCTTTTGATACTTCCATTTTTATTAAATGTTCGGCTGGATTACTTTTATTTTCGAGATGCGAAGCATCTTCGAGAAAATAATGTACAAAGCAGTGTCGAACTCCTCGTGGGCATGAAAACCATCTGAGAAAATCCAAACACCGTGAATAAATTTACAAGCTACTTACAGCTGAAAATGTCCATCACGGGAACCAAATCTAGATTCAGTACACTGAATCTGTGATCACATGATTCCTAGGCTCACATGATGCCGTAATTTATATTAAAGTAGTAAGCAGTTATATATATAAAATCTGTAAATATATATATACATACATGATCAACCACCACGAAGCACCTCCATGGGAGATCGGAAATATAAATATATAAAAGCGGTAAATATATATAGAGAGACATGATCAACCACCACGAAGCACCTCCATGGGGGATCAAAAATGTAAATAAAGCTATAAAAGCAATCAACTGCCATGAAGTAAACTCCAAGCGGGACGAAATATAAAGAAAGCTATAAAACAATCAATCAATCGCCATACGAAATAAACTCAAAGTGATGAAAAGTAATATATATATATATATATATATATATATATATATATATATATATATATAATTAGTAAACGTGCGGATATAAAATTGAGCTCATCGAACATAGTTAGACCATAATTCATATATATAAGTATATATATATATATATATATATATATATATATATATATATATATATATAAAAGCTAGTAAATGCAGGATATAAAATCCAGGCTCATCAAACAGAGTTTGACACACAATTCATATATATAAGTATATATATATATACGAAAGCAAATAAACGCTCCAGACGTAAGTCTAGGCTCAATCGAGGCATAACTCGATAATGTTAGTCCATATATAAATATATGTATATGTATATACAAACTGAAATGAAACCACAGACCGAAGTTTGGGCCTACACACACAACATGACTCTCAATGTGAAGAATAGTGTGTGCAAAGATGAAGAGAAATGCTTTAAAGTGTGTAAGAAGGCTTACAATGAGCTACCAAAGAAGACTTCTATAACGTTAAGTGGATGAACACTCGGCTCCCGTCGGTAAAAATAGTAGCTATATATGAGCTCACATGTGTTTAAAATAAGAAAGCACTCAGTTTAGGGTGTGTACAGAGCAAATTGGACAGGCTTCCTCGCCTTTTCTCTTTTTAAAATGGCCACCCCAAGCCATCTATTTATAGAGGGGGGATCCGCAGGTGTACCTGCGGCTAGACGCAGATGTACTTGCGGCTGCTTAGGGTGCCCTGAGCTCCGCGGGTCCCTCTGTCTCGAAGTGCATGCACGTGTGCACTGTGATGTCCGCTCAAACTTTCAGAACTGTAATCCGGGCATCCGATTGAGGTGTGTAAGACCTATTTCGGACCGCCATTATTGAGAGCTACGCCATGACATGGGATTAGAGGTTGTACGAAGTCAGGAAGATGGGACCATGCCCTTGGTCTTCAAGCTTCAAATTCTATCTGATGTGTTGCCCTGCATAGTAGTCACTCGGAATTGGACCTCCTTGGTTCTTGTGGACCATTGCTGTGTAGAAATGTCTGTATGAGATGTTGAGACGGCGCAATATAGGGTCGAGGTGGCAAAATGATGATTTTACCCCTCACCAGGGTTATCTCTGATTTGGGCTGATAAAGTAGACGTTGCTCAGGGTTATCTCTGAGATTGAACTACTACAAGTATTGAAGGTCCTCAAGGTTATCTCTGAGGTGTGCCTGTCTTCCCGATGTTATCTATGGGTCTTGTATTGAGTGCCTCGGTGTGAGTTCTGAGGTTGAAGCTGACTGTATGTATTTGAAACAAGCATTTCCGGGGTTATCTCCGGAACTACAACTACACTCCTTGGGGTTATCTCCAAGGTTAGAACTGCTATTCCCGGTGTTGTTTCCAGGACTAGAACTGAGCATCTCGGGGTTATCTCTGAGATAGAACGGTCCTCTCTAGTGGAATTTCTGGTATTTGAACTGCATTATCTTCCAGGATTATTTCTGAAAGATGAATCTGCCCTTCTGCAATGTTAGTGACAGGTGTGCAGAAAATTTTGAGTGTCTACAAGTGCTCAAGAGAAATTAATTGTTATTAATTTATTGTAAGAATTTGTTTTGTAATCAGTGTTTATTTATAAAGAAATAAAAAAAAGTGAGTCTCCAATACTAGTTGGTATTGGATGTGGATTATGCTACTATTATAGAGGGTAGTAGTTGAACCACGTAAAAAATTCTTGGTGTTCATTTAATTGTTTGTGTATAATTTTATTGATAACAAGGATTAAGTTTAATATACTAAGTTAATATATAAACAAGATTTTATGAAACTTGAGATATATATTTGATTATTTCAGCATACTAAATTCTAAAATATTTAAACTGGTTTTTTGAAGGAAACTGAATTAAGTATTTCAGCTTGCTGAAATAAGCAAAAGTTTTGAAGTAAAATAAAAATCTACCATAGTTGTTCGAACACTTATTCAACCCCCCGTCTAAGTGTGCCTATTTAAATTTCACGATTCAATGAAGAAGAGAGAAGCGGGGTTGTTGATCGCATAAACGGTCAGGCGGCGACCTATTAAATTTAGCTAAATGATCTAACATTTCTACCGCCTGGGAAGGAGCATGGTTAGGTGAGAGCTATAGGATATGGGAAAAGTCATAACTGGACACACTAGCCGATTTGGTTTGAGTTGCCATACTGGGTCACAGTAGCACTCCGTCATTGTATAGATGTTATGCATACAGAAAAGAATTTATTCGAGAACTTATTTTACATTGTACTAGATACGAGTGGTAAAACAAAAGACAATGATAAAGCACGTAAAGACTTGGAGGAGATGAATATCAGGCAGGAATTGTGGCTCCGACCTAACAACAAAAAACCAAAAGCTCCATTTTGTCTTACCAAGCAACATGTTGAAAACATTTGCAAGTGGCTTAGCTCATTGAAGCTCTTAGATGGATATGTTTCTAACATATCTCGTTGTACTAAGGTTGAGCAGTTGAAAATTACTGGGTTCAAAAGTCACGACTGTCATGTATTCATGCAGAAGTTGATGCCAATTACATTTCGTGAGGTGTTACCCAGGAATATTAATTATACTTTTATCTCACTTTCAAATTTCTTTTGGGATATTTGCTCAACTGTTATAAGGTATAGTGATGTGGAGCAGATGGAGAAATTAAAAACATAGTGTTGACAATGTGCAAGCTCGAAATGATCTTACCACCGGGGTTCTTTGACACCATGGAACATTTGCCTATTCATCTGCCATATGAACTTAAGCTTGGAGGACCGGTGCAATATCGATGGATGTATCCATTTGAGAGGTAATATCACATACATTGTGCAATATTCGTCATCTTTATAATTAACTTATCAGGTAATATCACATACTGTCATATTTCAGGTATATGCGTCGATTAAAGCAAAAAGTTAAAAATAAAGCTCGTGTAGAGGGTTCTATTGCTGAACGCTATACGGAGGAAAAGCTTGTCAACTTTTGCTCGTTGTACTTTGACGATGTAGTCGCAACGAAGCACAATCGTTTAAGTCTGAATGAGGTCGCCGATCCGTCTGGTTGTGTTGATGATGAGTTGGTTGTATTCACTTATCCAGCTAAACCATTTGAACATGAGACGAAGACTTACCTAACCGATAAAGATTTAAAGATTGTCTCTACATACGTGCTTCTAAATATGCCTGAAGTATCGTCGTACATCAAGTATGTATTATTACAAGTTGAAAATGATTTATCTAACCTTAATCAACAATTAAAAAATTGCCATATTATTGTACGCAGTTCATTCGAATTGGAAGCACATGCTTCTAACCCAGGGTTGACTACATCACAGATGGAAGCATTCACTAACACAAATTTTCACCAGTGGTTTAAGAGAAGGGTCGAAGAAGAGAACATGTATGAGAATTTTAGAGATGTCATTTTAGGCCCGTACAAACTTATTAGTTCATTTCCAGGCTGCATCGTGAATGGGTATAGATTCAAGGTTAATGACGTGAATGAATTGACATCAGTTAACTCTGGCGTTGCCGTGTTGGGAAGTTGTTACGGAGATTCTAAGTCCAATTACTATGGAAAATTAGAGGAATTTGTTGTGCTCAATTATCTAGGGGCCAAAAAGGTCGTTACATTTAAGTGTCACTGGTTTGATACTGCAAAGGGTGTTAAAGTTGATCGTAATATAATCGCCATAGTAGATATAAAATCCAAGTTACACTTTGATGACGTATTTGTGTTAGCCAGCCAAGCAACTTAAGTGTACTAAGCCCCTAATGTCGTAAATTATAGAAGCCCCTGGTATACAGCTGTGACAACAAAGACTCGATCATTTGATGGTACTAATCTGTCTGGAACGAATGACTCGTTGCAAGAAGAAGTTAGCAATCCCAGCCACGTATTGCAATATGATGGCGACGTGTTGGTAGATGATGCCGTTGACGTACCAGATGTCGACGAAGTGGAAGAAGATGTGGTTGTCAGTCCACACGTGATGGTAAAAGATGATACTGAGGAAGAAATTGATACAGAAGAGGAAGAGACAGAATTAGAGGATGAAAATGATTTTGATTCTGATGGGTTTGACGACGTAATACTTCTTCAGAACTAGGTGTTTTGTAAATATTATACAACTAAAACAAATCATTAGAATAATTGCAATGAAATTTCACTAATGCAAATTTATGTCTGTTATTTCACTAGTAAAACTATGCCTAGACATAGCGGTGGAGGTGACCGTGGTGGCGGCCGCGATGGATCTGATGACGGCTCCCAGTGTGGGTCGTCTTTGTCAGCTAGTGAGTTACCACTTTTTTTCATAACTATATTAAACATTCATTTACTATAATCTATCAATGTCATAACTATATTAAACAAACAGATTTCTAGACGTCGATGTCAGCGAGGGCCTAACCTCGGTCGATTAGGTCGTTCGCCAGCAGTTCCTGACATCTGCCTCGTTGATGTCGGATCATCATGGTAGGTTTCAACTTTAATATATCACTTATGTTTAATTAGAATGATATTATTATGTGATTAATAAATTCAAATGTTCTATACAAATTTTGTTTTATAGTATTATGGATTCGGTCGCTAAGCAAACCGTACATGCTATATGCATGGCGCATCTCCCGACTGGCTGCATGTGATTGAGCCAGTACTCGCGTTACGGTGTCGGCTTTATGGTGACAGTGTTGTGGGAGTTTCACGTAAGTTAAATTACATATATTGTTCAAATATCAAGTTATTTACATATTATTCAAATAATTAATTATATGTACGTTATGTCCATTTGATAGAGATATTATAGATACGATCCCAAAGATCATTTGAAAGGCGGATGGTGGCCTTGTAATTATTATTGCGCATATCTCGAAGAACTATTTCAATTTGGTCAGACGAGATGCGTATGAGGGCGATCCAAGGCGATAAAAGAATCGCGGGACTACTATCGTCAACATCAACCGTAAAGCAATATCGAGATGCAACTGGTGCGCCATGTATGTACGTATTGGGATGATGCTGCCTTCAAGACCAATTATGAGTAGATGAAGAAGAATCGAGGCTAGCTACAAGTTGTACATACTTCTGGCTCGCAGTCGTTTCAGGAGGTTAAGTCGGTATATTTATATTTACTTTAATTTAATATTAAACTACAACTATAGTAAAGTACGATAATATTAATTAATGTACATGATTTAGGCCATGCGGAGTAGCTTGGGCAGACCTCCTACTATGATGGAGTTCTGTGATAGAGTCCATACGCCGAAGGATTCTACTTTGGGGTCGACGATGTCTCTAGCATCACTCGCTATACGGGTAATACATTTAATATAATATTTGTAATTTAGGATCATATTACGTAATTTATAGGATGATACAAAGTTACCTCACATGTACATATATTAAATTCTGGACCCGATTTGAGAAGCTCAATGGCCAGTATATATAGAGATTCTTCTGAGTTGTTTGGGAGGCGATCTTGAGACTAGTGATCCCACCGTCCCTCCGCCCAAGATTAGTTTATCTCTAGATGAGGAGACGACTCTTTGGGTCGCATCTCAGGATACTCCCACTAGCACTACCGGCCGGTATCAAGTGTTGGGGTTCTTGAGGGATACCAAATTTACATGCAATTGCATGGAGGTATAATATTTTAGTTTATTTCTTGTTTATGAATAAAGTAAAATTAATTATAATATTATTCATGTTATATTTATTTTTGTAGGCTCTAGCCAGCTTCTGCGTCCGAGAGCCCCCGTGGGACCATCACATACGGGCGCTTGCTTAGACGATGCTTTGTTCCAGTGGGTTGTGGTTGCCTGCTCGGAGAGGTTTGAGAAGGATCCGCTATTTTGTCATCGGGATCTGCCCAGCCGTTCTCGCCTCCATAAGCTTGCGTAGGACATTACAGTTGGTGCCACCGTCGAGAGTACAGGTATCCCTCCGGAGCAGTTCGCCGCTCTATGCAACGAGATTGTTTGGATGGTGGTTACCTTACTACT
Organism: Panax ginseng; assembly: GCA_020205605.1. NCBI lineage: Eukaryota > Viridiplantae > Streptophyta > Magnoliopsida > Apiales > Araliaceae > Panax > Panax ginseng. The sequence goes on along the minus strand of CM035148.1, from coordinate 115,020,890 downwards.
GGACGCGTTTGGGCCGTTGCTGAGTCGGCCCTCGACTACTCAGGTATATTATTCATAATATAATTCAAGTATATATTCTACATGTTATGTAATTATCATTTAATTAATTATCTTTAACTGTATTAAATATATGGACTAATGAGTTACATTATATTGTCTCAACAGGGTGACAATCGGGCTGACGATGCTGAGCGGTTGGACGACTGCTCATAATATATATAGTTTTGTATATGATTTGTACATATTTACTTAGTTTTTAGCTTAATGTGATGTAAATTTTAATAGTTTAGCTGATTTTTAATGTATTGTAGCTTTTATTTACCATTACTTTAGTTTGACATATTTACGTTAGTTTAAATGCATAGTTGATATACTTTAGTTGATTAGAACTTTAGTTTAATGTCATATTCAAGTTGGCCATGGTAATTAATAATCATGTTGGCCATTATTGTTGGCCTTGGATTATATTTGTGTGTTATGTGATGTTGGGAAAAAAAACATGTTTACAGGTACAAAAAATGTGGGTATTATTACCCTGGATATTTCCAAAAAAGGAAAAATATTTTAAAAAAAATAAAAGGGATAAAGTCGACGGAATAGGGATATCCTCGACGGAAGTCCGTCGAGATTAAGCCCTTCTATTTTTTTATGGTGTGCCACGTGGCAGGGTTATCCTCGACTGACTACCCTCGACGGATATAATTCAGTCGAAAATAGATTAATCTTGACCGAAAATTCCATCGAGTTTAGTCCGTCGAGGATATATATCTCCGACTGAAATATCGACGGACTTAATTTCGATGTGCTTAAATCCGACTGCATTTCCGACCGAATATTCTGTCAGACTTAACATACTCTCGACGAATTATGCTTAATTCCAACGGAATATTCCGTTGGAAATAACCCTTTTTTGCAAACACTTACTTAGATTACTCATACCAGAAACAAAGGCATCATGAACAAACTTCTCACGCACACTTTTCTAGCAAAGAAACTCAAACAAAATGATGGAGGGAATATTGCAAAGATTAAAAGTGGAAAGTATAAATCTCCATTATGCAGTACTTATATGCCTCCCCTTGTTCCAATATAATCGTCCAATTCAAAATCTAGGGTCCAGATTATGGGAACAATTTACCCATGTGTGGAGGTGAAACGACAATGTTTGCATCATCATTACCACTCAACTAAAGAAACGACGCTTTTAACCCGCACCATAACTCCTCGATCTTCGAATTTCATGCGCTTATTTTTCCACCACCTCACACAAAACTTGACCACACACCCCGAACACTCATCTTGATCTCCAACTCATCTCAATCGCTCCCCCACCCCTTCAACCCCAATATTTCCTTGACTCTCAACACTCTTGCGCTCAATACTCCCACATCCCACTAAAGTAGAATGAAGGAGTGGGGGTGTGAAAACCTGAGAATTTAGATGATTAATTAAATCTTAAATGATTAAATAAAGGTTAAATAATAAGACCTAGACTGGAAATAGAGTTTAGATTTAAAATTTTTATGAAGGCCTTATGTGATTTTGTGTATAGTAACTTATTTGATTAAATTAAGTAACTTGCGAGGAGGCGGGGTGGCGTGCTGGGGCGTGAGGGGCGAGCGGGGGAAAATAGGGGTTTGGAGTGGCACGAGGGGGTGCATGGGGGCTTGCAGGGGTGCATGGAGGGGGCACGAGAAATAGGGGCACGTGGGGACGTAAGGGCGAGGTCTGACGTGCAAGGTCAGTAGGGGCGCTCGAACATCAAGGATGCGCGGGGGAGCATGGAGCTGCACATAGGCGCACATGGGCGTGGTGGCGCGCGGGGCACGAAGTAAGTGGAGAAACATTTACAAAGTTTTTCGAGACAAAGTTCTAAACCATCTTATAATTAATTTTCTCGGACAGTAGCTTCCCGTTACTTCCTCAAACTTCGTTGTATCTGTACGTGAGTCTAGTTCTATTTTTAAGATCTGGTCATGAACAGTCAACTTCTCTTTTTCTCACAAATATACTAGAAATTCAACTTCTCGTTGACCTTTTTAAGACTTGTAATAAAAAAAAGATTACTATCTTCCTCACATCTACATAAAAGTAAACCAACTCCTAAATCCCTTTTTCAAAATATGTAAAATAGATGGTTCTTTACATTAGCAGATATATTTGGATCGACATATATATATAAGTTTAATTAAATTTTATATTTCAATAATATTATGCTTCTTAACTAAGCATATATATATGTATATATTCAGAATTAAAGTTTATATATTTTTATATTTCAAGTAATTTCTTCTCCAATGAGCAAATATATAAAGGTCCAAATCAAGAGAATATCACACGTATGATAGATCAAATATATATGCACATAATTTTAAAATAGTATATCAAGTATAAAAGGTAAATTAATTACATGATGGGAATTTATCCATAGAAAATGGTTGACACGGGCACTATTCCAGCAATCACATCTTACACCGTCCATTATGATATCCAAAGGCTATGATTAAATTTGATTTGGCCTTGTCGCTAGGTCCGAGAAATTACAAATGTGCCCTCCATTCAATTATCATTGTCGCTAGAGCCTCTAAAAATAAGTTAACATTTTATGGTTGAACTTCAACGATTCTCAAATCTATATTGTTTGATTGTATACTTTTCAATAATTTGATAACGATCACTTTTTTATTATGAATAGCTTAGATCATTCTGATTCTTCTAGAGACCAAAACTAAAAGTCTAACATTTAGTAGAGAAATATACTATACCCCTTCCATCAATTGACTTAATGCATATTTCATGTTTTTTTACTAAGGTCATGTTCTGCAACGACTTATTTTAAAATGATTTATAAATTAAAATTTAAGTTAACTTATAAGTTATTTTAACTTGTGACTTATAAGTAAAAGTATTTGACACCAAATTGACTTATAAGCATGGTTTTAAAAATTGAACCTGGCCACCGGTTCGACTAGTAAAATTCAAAATCATTTGGCACTCCAGTCCGGTTTGAACAAAAAAAAAAGTTTTGGTCAAAACTCGGTTGACCCACCGGTATCGATTACTGACCCAGAAAAAGTTGAGCTAGAAAATTAATTAAATTAAATTAACCAAATAAAAATAATTCAAGAACTTCTTCATTCTTCTTCCACTTATAACATCACCCCCACCCATTCACCAAACATCACCATCATTCTTCAAGCCATTTCATTTAATTAACTTTCCCTCTTCCATCATCATACATAATACATATGATTCCTTCTAGGGGGACATTATTCTAGTGACATTCTAGCGACAATTTGTTTTTGGTTTTTTTTTTTGTAGTACCTCCCAAAAAATGTATAGTATTTATTCCAACTGAAATTTTTACAGAAAACAGTGTTTTAAGTGTAATTTGGATATATACAAGAAATAGGGTTATACAGACTGTACAGACCCTGTTTCTTGTATGTATCCAAATTATACCTAAAACACTATTTTTTACAAAAATTCTAGTTGGAATAAATAATATACATTTTTTGGGAGGTACTACAAAAAAAAACAAAAAAAAAGTCGCTAGAATGTCACTAGAATAATGTCCCCCTAGACTTATTTTAATACATATAGATCTGAGAGAAATCAAAAAAAAGTTAATCCAAAAATTTTTAATCTCTCTATATACGTACATATATGTCTGAGAGTATATATACACATATATACATATAGATCTGAGAGTCGTCTAATGTTTCCCCGTAGACGAAGGTCGGAGCTTTGCGGAAGGCTACGATGATGTTTGGTACGGCATATGTGGCGTGTGTCGTTTGAGGCGGCGATAGATTGAATAAGGAAGAATAGATCTACTGCCCACTTCCACCTAGCTAGATCTGCTGCTCGTTTCTATTGTACCATGGTTATATTAGGGTTTTGATGCAATCTGCTACAACGACTTATTTTAAAACAATTAAAATTTAAGTTAACTTATAAGTTATTTTAACTTATGACTTATAAGTAAAAGTATTTGACACCAAATTGACTTATAAGCATGGTTTTAAAAATTGAACCAGACCACCGGTTCGACTAGTAAAAATCAAAATCGTTTGGCAATTCGGTCTGGTTTGAACAAAAAAAAAGTTTTGGTCAAAACTCGGTTGACCAAAAATGTTTTAATATAAAAATTAACTTCTTTTAGTAATATTGTAACTCAACTTTATTATGTTTTAGTTCATAAAAATGAGATTTTTAAAATTTTATCAATTACTAATAATATATATTTTTATATATTAATGACGTCACTGAGTTAATAACGGTTCGACCAGTAGTTGGACTAGTGACTTCTCCACCCGATACGTTTTCCGGTTCGATGATCGGTCTGGGTCTGAGAACCTTGCATATAAGTCAGAAATTAAGTTAAAACAAGTTATGAAGATGTTCGAATGATAATGACTTATAAGTTTAAATCAAATGTAAAGATTACTATAAATGACATTAATAAAAAAAATACATTGATTTAATATCACATCATAACAATCGTCCACAATTTCATTAAATAAAACACTAAATATATGTACTTGTTTATACACATATACAAGTAGGGTTAAATATATTTTTAGTCACTGAACTGAGGTCCGATTTACATTTGCATCATTGAAATAATTTTTTTTACGGTCAACTCATTAAACTTTCAATTTTTTACAAAAATAATTAAAACCGTCAAGTCAAGTTAAATTTTTAACGGCAAAATTACGTAGAAGTGTCTACTCAGATTTTTTTGTACCATGGAAGAGAGAAAAAGTTGAGCTGGAAAATTAATTAAATTAAATTAACCAAATAAAGACAATTCAAGAACTTCTTCATTCTTCTTCCACTACATCTCCCCCACCCATTCACCAAACATCACCATTATTCTTCAAGCCATTTCATTTAATTAGTTTCCCTCTTCCATCATCATACATAATACATATGAGTCCTTCTAGGGGAACATTATTCTAGTGACATTCTAGCGACTTTTTTTTTTTGGTTTTTTGAAGTACCTCCCAAAAAAATGTATAATATTTATTCCAATTGATTTTTTTTTTTTTTTTTTTTATCAAAAATAGTGTTTTAGGTGTAATTTGAATATATACAAGAAATAGGGTTGTACAGATTGTACATACCATGTTTCTTGTATGTATCCAAATTATACCTAAAACACTGTTTTTTACAAAATTCTAGTTAGAATAAATATTATACATTTTTTGGGAGGTACTACAAAAAAAACCAAAAAAAAAAATCGCTAGAATGTCACTAGAATAATGTCCCCCTAGACTTATTGTAATACATATAGATCCGAGAGAAATCAAAAAAAAGTTAATCCAAATTTTTTTAATCTCTCTATATACATACATATATGTCTGAGAGTATATATACACATATATACATATAGATCTGAGAGTCGTCTCATGTTTTCCCGTTGACGAAGGTCGGAGCTTTGCGGAAGGCTACGATGATGTTTGATGCGGCAGAGGTGGCGGTTGTGTCGTTAGAGGTGGTGATAGATTGAATAAAAAAGAATAGATCTACCGCCCGCTGCCCATTCCAACCTAGATTTGCTGCTCGTTTTTATTGTACCATGGTAATATTAGGGTTTTGATGCAATCTGCAACTACACCGCCGCTTAACAATTTATACTCTTTTCATCTTTGGTCATCAATAATGGACATATCTAAATTCTATTATTTTTGATTTATTGGAAATGTGCAATAGAAAAGTCGATGCCATCCTCCATCCTCATCTCCTTGCCTCTTTCTCGAAATCAACATTAATCTCTCATTTTAGTGTGGTTCGAATTTTATTTATTTATTTCACTTACTGATCTTCTGAGTTTATTTCCAGATCTGAGATTATTTTCAGATCTAATTTTTCCTTTGAATTTTTTGTTGGGAAATTGTTTCTAAGTAAGTTCCCATGATTCAAAGGTTAGAATATACATATTTTTGTTTTTCTGTGATTAAGAGGCCAATGAAGATGGTATATTGGGAGAGCAACAGAGCTTGGCAAATTCTTTGTTTGGTAGTATTTCTACTATTTCCTTCTCACAAATCTGGTTTAGACCATTGCTTTTGCAACGAAATACATTAACACGTTATAAATTATTATGATTTTGAAGGGTGGAAAGTTAGAGAGAAGAAGAAATTTAATATTTGCAACAATTATTGAGATTGTAATGAAGAAATTGAAATTATTTAAGATAATAATGGAGGATATTTAGATTCATGGGTTATCGGGTATTGATGAAGAAATTGAAGACCGAGCATGTATTATGGGACAACAGACCCATGATGAATCAGAAGTGCATGCCAATTAGAATTACTTTTGTTCCGGTTTAATTTATTAGTTGGTTCGGGTACATGAGTTTTTAATTTGTATGGTGGGTCTGTTTGAATTTTATTATTAGTTTAGTTTGTTTAATTATTTTACTTTTAAGTTGTTTGTTTTATTATTTGTTAATTTATTTAATTATTAGTTATATATATATATATATATATATATATATATATATATAAATTTGGGATTTAAAAAATTATAATTGATGTTTGAAGTGTTTTAATATTTCTTTTTCTTTTATATTTAAGCCTAGAATGTAATGATTTCATAATACAAATAATAATTATATTAATTTTCAAAAATAAAAATAATAATTAAATTTCAAAATTTTAGTTATATTTTTAGATGTTTTAATTTATTTTTAAGAATTTTAATTTTTAATTTGTGCTTATTATGAAAATACTTATGAATAATGTTAAAGACATTACTCAAATTCAAAATTTACCCAAATTTCGTTTATTTTAATAATATATCATAATACAATAAAAGATAAATTTGTCAAAGAAAAAATACTAATAATTTTTCATTATTAATGTTGAGGGTATTATGACAATTTGCCAAAAAAAAAAGTCAATAAAAAGTAGTTAAACCCATTTACTTTCCAATCTGGCAACAATTAGGATGATATCACATGAAGCAGCTGACGTAGATGTTTATGGGCCGAGTGACGTGGATGTTCCGTTAAAAGTCAATTCATTTAACAGATTTTGTAATGATTTGAAGATAATTTGAAGTTTAATAAGTCGATTGTAAAAAAAATCAGTTCGATAATGTATTTGTAAACTGATGTCTAGTAGAGTGGGAAAAGTGTATTTAACCCAATACAAATAATGTGTTTGTTTTAACTTGGTGTTAATTTTGTGTCTATATTAGGATACATATACAGGTTGGTCCCAGAAAAGTAATCTTTAATGCAATTATAAGAATGGGCAGGAAAGATATTTTATATCATTGAAAATATATGTACGATTGTAGAATAATGACTTATCGATTGTAAAGTCATTAACGATCGTAAAGTAATGACTTTAATGATCGTAGAGTAATCGTATAATTATTTTCTGGATGATATGTCAATGAGTTATTCAACAAATTAGAGTACTAGTCATTTCTCTTTGGTGTTCGTGGGAGAAGAAAATTAAAAGGAGAGGAGATTAATGTGATAACGATGTCCCAATCCTAATCCTATAATAAAAATGGTTTGAAATTTTTTTCGTCATACTTAATTTTGTGGGTCAAATCAGTATTAGGAAGAATATATATGTATATTAATTGCAGTGTTTCAGTTTTTTTTTTTCAATACTTTCAACTTATGGACATGGTTCATATATATATGGATGTAAAATTTGGTAAATAAAATATCTTTAAAGATCTTTTTAGTTCTGGTCTCTAAAAGAATCAGAAGGATCCAAGCTATTCATAATGAAAAAGTGACCGTTAAAAAATTATTGGAAAGATATAATCAAACAATATAGATTTAATCTCAATATTTGAATATCATGATGGACAGTGTAAGGTGTGTGTAGACCCCAACTTTTATAAATAAAGATAAATTTTCTATAAATATTATTTTTGAATATTAAGGTATGAATTTGTTATAATGTTATAGTTGTTGGTAATATTTATAAATTTTGTAAAGTAAGCAAGTTGTTATATAATATTCGATTGGTCGGGGAATATTCGTTTTAACAGAGAATATTCGTACAACGACACAATCATTGGTGGACCCCACAACAGAATTATTGTCGGAGTTAGAAAACGATAAAATTATCTTTTTATAAAAATAACGGCGAAAGTTTTACCGTTAACTGTTAAAACACCCAGTGTTAAAAGCACAGTAATACGCGTGGTTGCATAATAGCACACGGTATTGATTATTGATGCTTACGTGAAAAGTCACTCAGTTTTGTTCAATTATTACTACAATAATTGCTGCATAGTATCTAACGTTATTTGATTCAATTATTGTCAATATTTATATATTATTAATGTGAGACCCCAGATTTTATGAATAAATATTTAATTTTCTCGAAATAAATTTTTTAATATTATGGTGTGGATTTGATATAATGTTATAGTTGTGGATAGTATTTATAAATTTTGCAAAGTAAGCAAGTGGTTATATAATATTCGATTGGTCGGAGAATATTTGTTTTAACAGGGAATATTGTACAACGACACAATCATTGGTGGACCCCACAACGGAAGTATTGTCGTAGTTAGAAAGCGACAAAATTATCTTTCTATAAAAATAACTACGGACGACGATATTCTGAGTTAAAAGCTGTTGAACTACCCGGTAGTAAAAGTACGATGTCTGGCGTGGTTGCATAAGTAGCACACCAGTATTGATTATTGATGCTTATATGGGAAGTCACTCAGTTATACTCAATTATTACTCACGATAATTCTTTGCGATCATATTTCTCATATTATTGATTCAATTATTGTTACAGTATCATCTGCATAATATGTTATATTATTAAATCAATAATTGAGACTGTAAGACCCCGAATTTTATGAAATAAAAGTATTCAATTTTTCTATTCAGTAAATGGTTAAATTGATAAAAGTTAAAGTTAAGGGTGATATATGTAAATATTTAAAATAAGCAAGTGGTTATAAAATACTTATTGTTGTCGGGGAATATTCGTTTGGTCGTGGAATATTCTTTATGTCGGGGAATATTCGTACGAAGGCGCAGCTATTTGTGGGCCCCATAACAGAATAACTGTCGAATGAAGAAAATGACAAATTTGAATTTTTTTATAAATAATCTGCCAGCGTAGTTATTCTAAATTAACACCGTTGGAATACTCAGTGGTTAAAATACGATGTCTGCCAGCGTGGTTAACAAAGATAGCAGAGTATTACAATATTTTTTCAATTATTGATTCTTACGTAAGAAGGCACTACTCAATAATTATTACGATGAATCTTTTGTTCTATATTTTATTTTATTGATTCAATAATTCTTTGCGTTGATATTTTATATTATTGTTGTTTCAATAATTGTCAACTTTATATGATATCTCCATTATCGGATCAATAATTCATATTATTTGAATAATATTATTAGATAGCATTATTGGCAATGTCTAGAAAGTTCTGTCAAGGAGAGGTTTGGTCACCTAATTGCGCGCCAGTAAGGAGAAATCCTTATCGGAAAGCCCCCTCTTTCTTGGGAACTGCGTGGTTGTCATTATTGTGATTCTATAATATTTTATGTGAATAATTAATTATTAATTTATATGATAATAAAATATTTATTTGATGTGGATATAAATGATGGATTTATTTATGTGGTTATAAATGAAGGAATTAATGTTGAGGTATTTTATCGATTATTTTGCCGGATTAGAGGTATTAAAAGATCAAATCGATTGTTCTTCTGACTTTATTGTGTGGGTTATAATATTTAATCCGACCGTTGGATCGTTGTAATTTTTGGATATGTTATACATATATAAGTTGAGTATATGTCCACAAATTTTGAACCGTTAAAAATGAGCGTATAATTTGTTATGAATTTTAAGAGATAACTGATTCGGAAATTAGGTTTTGGTGAAAAATTCTAGAATTGAGTGGACCCCACTCTTGGTTGTTAGGGGAGATGGCTGATTTTTGGTGGGTGAAATAGTAGCAGGTAAAGCCATCAGGTAGCAGGTCAAGTCTGCTTCGGCGTGCTAACATTTTCCTATAAATAGAGGGCTAAGTTAGAATTGAAAATCACACCAGAATTCATAAGTTTTCTCTCTTTTTGTCTCTAGATTATTGAGTGTATTTTGTGAGTATTTAGATACTTGGTGAGTTGATATTCATCAATGCAAGTTTCCTTCAGCGTCATATCCAATATCCAGTCAGAAGTGCTGCTCTTTTGAGGTAAGGGATAGTAAGGGATTTTAAGGATTGTTATGTTTTTCATGTTTCGTAACTTTTTAGACCTTCAAAAATTCTGGAAAAATTTGAAATGATATTTTGATGAGTTTTATTGATTGTGTCCAAAAATGTTGATTTTTGGATGTATATATTAAGAGTTATGAATTTTATGAGAAAGGGCTATTTTAAAAGTAACCGCTTATAACTCCTTGTGGTTAACTCCAAAATTGATGAAATTTTTATTGGGAGTACATCTATATAATATCAGTGTACTCTGTGAATTTTGGAATTTTTGGATAAAAGTATAATTTATGATAAATATCTAAATATTCGGCGATTTTGGCCATATGAAAAATAGTAAATGAATTTTAAAAATTCTGAGAAAAATATATGTTCAATATGGGGCTATATTCGCTAAATCCTTAAAAGAAATATTTTGGAACTGATTTGGTATTTTTCATGAAAATGGAAAAGTTATGAGTAAATGAATTAAATATGTTATGTGAAGTAAGAAAATTGGAAAAATATGATTTTATGGCTTGAGAATCATACATGAGTTATATGCAGATTTTTGATGAGGGTTTTGGTTATTGGTGATGAAATCTTATGAGTTTGGCATTTTAGAATGATTAAATGCATTATTTAGTAAAGTGTAAACAATTAAAATAAATTGTTTATAAGTTTAAGAAATGTTATTTCAATATCATTATACCGAAATATTGGTATGGATTTTATTGTGAAATTTCTACCTTTTTGTGTCGGGTTTACTATTCATGAGTTACTATTCACGAAGTTACTATTCATGGATTACTATTCATGAGTTACTATTCATGACAAAATTGGTTTCTTTTTCTAACCAAATTATAGTTGATTTATGAATATTACTCTTGAGATTAAAACTGTATGTTGATCATATTATTTTTATTATCATATATAACATTTTTATAACCCTAATGATGATGTTTCTCTTTGACTTGAGTGTAAAGATGGGTAGATTCTTGGTATGATCATTACTATGGGTTTTCTTTGGTCAGTAGTGCAAAGTTGAATTGTTGACTGGTATGATCGTGATCATTGAATTTATAATTGAATATCTTTAGCTTAAGTGCAAAGGTGAAATGATCAACATGGTTATAATTATTGTTAATATAAATTCTGAAATGATTATATATTTCTTTGAGATAATAATATATTTGGCCTGTAGTGCAAATATGAACTGTTGATGAATATATTTGGCCTGTAGTGCAAATATGAACTGTTGAGGAATATCTTTGGCATGTAGTGCAAAGATGAATTATTGATGAATATCTTTGGCCCGTAGTGCAAAGATGACATGTTGTTGAATATCTTTGGCCAGTAGTGCAAAGATGAACAAGTGTTGAGATGAACATGACCAACTAGTGATACAAATGAATATCTTTGGCCGTAGTGCAAAGTTGAAGTTATTAGTATGATTATGAACAGGAAATATGATTTGATGTAACCATGATCTTTGGTGTTTCAGGTAAAGATAGGTAATGAAAATTATCTTCGTCCTGGATGAGAAGAGGAATTTAGAACTATAATTATGATTATGAGTTATTCATATGATTGTGGACCAGAATTGTTAATTGATGTTACAGGGATAAAACATTGTTGGTGGATTTTTAACATGGAGAAGATAATAGACTTCATAGTCTATTTGACTCTTTTAATGGATTGCTTCGTTCCAATCGCAACTATGGTTGAAATTTTTATCATCTACCATATGTTCTAAATCTCGATTTATTCTCGATGAATGCTATTGATAATTTAATTATCTTTAGTCATGATATTCTTTACTGTTAGTTGTGCTCACCCTTTTGCTTCACAATTCCTTTCGTGTAATAAAAGTGTAAATTTGGGTCGAGTGGGGGATAATGAGGGGAATAGAGCGGTGGTCTATAGTTTGTTGAGGTGAAGGCGAACCCAACGTTGGAAGGGTGTTTTGTCACTATCATACAAGATGTCTAATGACTTACAACCTCGTATCATCATAAGACGGGGATGTGCTCATCCACTTCTTTGAGTATATATACGAGCATTACCTATATAATCTTGGTGTTTGTTTGAAGTATAATTCTCAATTAGAGACAGTGGAGATAATGATATGTCAAGAGAAGACTTACCATTGGGAAGAATATGATAGTAATCTTCTTGTTTTTCTTTGTGGTCTATTGGGTCAACCAAGGATAATTCTGTGGCCATATGATATCTATCATAACCTAGACGCATGGGCTCCCATATACGAAGGTTTCCTTGAGCACTTCCCAAAGATTTTAGTTTCTAAAATAGTTTTTGACTATACCTTTATATAAGGTGTCATTGTAAGGTGCTGACACAAGTTGGTGTCCAGAGTCACAGTTGGTATATATTTGTATCAAAGCTCACAACATATGTGTTGTTGTATTTTGCACAATAATTATAGTAATAAAGTTGTAGTTATTTTCTGTACCATATATTTGGTGACTCAGAATAGGTTGGATGGATTGGACCTATTTTGGGGGTGTCACAGAGACGGCAAAGTTATTCATATTATTATTTGCAATATTGACAATGTCTAGAAGTTCTGTCAAGGAGAGGTTTGGTTACCTAATTGCGCGCCAATAAGGAGAAATCCTTATCGGAAAGCCCCCTCTTTCCTGGGAACAACCTGGTTGTTAAATATTATGAATTATAATATTAATGATGAATAAGTTCATGTTGATTAAAAGTGAATTTTATAGTTCCATTGTGTTGAAATTATTTGTATTAGTGGAAATCGACATTTATTTCGATAATAATTTATGTCTGGAGGTTATATTGACCAATCGGGTATTCGGGGCACTTTTCGTGTCGGAGTACTATTCACGAGTTACTATTCACGAGTTACTATTAACTAGTTACTATTTATGAGTTACTATTCACGAGTTATTATTCACGGGGTACTATTCACCCGTAAGATATATTTTTTTTCAGTCCAAATCATTTTTGGGTACAATATTATTCCATGAGGAGATGTACTAATTTTTCAGACAGTTGGTTGAAGATATAATAGTAAATCAATATGGACCGCTGGTGGAAAGTTATAATAGTGAATCAATATGGATCGTTGGTTTAAAGTTTTAATAGTAAATCAAGTATATGAATGTTGCTTTAAGTTTTAATAGTAAACCAATATGGACCGTCCGTTTAAAAGTAAATCAATCTGGACCGTTCATGAATTAGTTACTATTCAGTCCATTCTCCTATAAATAGAATCTCATTCCTTCATTATTTCTTACGAATTCACTGAAACTCTAGAGAGAGAAACTATAGAGAGAAAGAAGAAAAGTATTCTGCTACTTCACTACTCCAATATCCAGTTTCTTCTAAGGTAGGGGATATTATTTGTTGTACTCATAAGGGGTATTCTTTCTTTCTTATTCGTGAAGAGAACTTCTGTTATTCCATTCTTTATTATTCTGTTGGAATAACCTGTATACGCGGACTACCCTATACTTGGTGAAATTCTTCTGTTATTCCATTCTTTATTATTACATTGGAATAACTTCATTTTATCAAATACCGCATACATGGTAAAATTCTTCTAATATTCCGTTCTTTATTATACGCCGGAATATCACATGCATCTTGTTCTGTGGGACCGGTTCCATTATTTATTATTCTCGTAGGAATATCCTATCTATGCGTTCTGTTGAACACGATTCCATTATTTATTATTCATTGGGAATAACTTTTATGCATGCGATCTATCGCATCGCATGGTGAATCCTTTTGTTTTTCCATTCTTTATTATTCTGTTGGAATAACCTGTCTATGTGGATTACCACATGCATGGGGAATGATCCATCGTATTCATTCCTTATTAAATTGTGGAAATGATCTGTATACGTGGATTATCGCATGGCAATTTGAAAATCCATTTGCGATTTCATCATATATTCTATTATACTCAGTTGGTTAAAGTTTTGGCTTCTATACTCCATGAAACTAGTGGAATATCCTTGATATTTGCGCTTCATCCAATATCTTTTCATGGAATTATTCTTACGAGCATTCTTGAATTTTCTTTTGCTGAAAGCGATTATCATGTGGACAATTTGGGCGTTATTGAGTTGGGATAAATTAACTTATAAATCTTTAAAATTTATTCTTGAACTTATTTTATTGAATTGTCATTATCCTCATGCTTATATTATGTTGAAAGTCATCTTTGGCTTACGTACATAGATGGACTTGGTATGATTATGACCGAGGATTATTCGGTATAATCATGACCGTAATGTGACGAATGATGTGGTAAAAGTCCTCATTGGCCCTGTAGTTCATTGGTGGGACAGTTGTTGGTATGATTATGACCCGGGGATTATTCGGTATAGTCATGACCATTGATGATTACATGAATATCCTTGGCCGTGGAGCGAGGATGATTCGATTTTATTTATTGTCGAGTCTCAAATGATAAAAGTGATGAAAAACTTTTAAATCATAGAAGATAGTAGATTTTATTCTCTACTTGACTCTTCTAATGGATTGCTTGTTCCAATCGCAGATTAAACTTGATGTTTATTATATTTTATCAGTTTAACACCGTTGAAGGCTAATGATAATTTATTCTGCATTATCTTAGTCATAATATTTCTTACTGGGCTAGTTGAGCTCACCCTTTCTTTCATTGTTTTCTTCAGGAAATGAGAACGTAGCAGGGACTAGTCGGGGAACAGAGTGATGATCCTATATGGTGCATTAGTAGTCCTCACTATTATGTGAAATAGTGTGATAATAAATGTAATGAGGACTCCATTGAGTGTGGATATTGTCTAGATGACAATATTTGTATTAAAACTCACAACATATGTTTTGTCGTATTTTACACGATTGTTGTATAATTAAGTTGTATTTGTATTTAGTACTTTGTATCTGGCGACCCAAGATGGGTGATGTATACTTGTTTTGGGGGCGTCACAGTTAAATCAATAATTGAGATGATAAATTTATTAATATTATTATTTACAATATTAACGATGTCTAGAAGTTCTGTCAATGAGAGGTTTGGTCACCTAATTACGCATGATAGGGAAATCCTTATCGAAAGCCCCTCTTTCTTAGGAATGACCTGGTCGATTTATATTGTGAATTATAATAACGGTGATAAATGTTGTTAAAATTATTAAGATGATTTTTATGAAGTTTTGCTTATTTTATGGACCACCCCTATTTACCCATTTTTCAAAATAATCGGTAGAAATTTCTTAAAAGGTGGGCCCACATGTGGGGCCCACGAAAGAAAAAATGGGGGGGGGGGGGAATCTGGCTTTTCAAGAGTTATTTGTCCCTTCAGTTTTCCAAGAGTTCTTTGTCCCTTTAGTTTTTCAAGAGTTATTTGTCCTTTTAGTTTTTCAAGAATTATTTGTCTCTTCGGTGTTCCAAGAGTTAATTGCCCCTTCGCAAATAGTTGTTGTCTCTTCAATATTATCGGGAGTCATTTTTACCATTCGTTAAGACCAAGAGCTACTTTCAGTTCTTCTATAAATAGAAGCTCATTCCTTCATTATTTCTTACGAATTCACTGAAACTCTAGAGAGAGAAACTATTGAGAGAAAGAAGAAAAGTATTCTGCTACTTCTTGATACTCAAAGTATTGATTTTTCTAAGGTAAAGGTATTATTCTTCCATATTCATGAAGAGAGTTATTTTCTTTCAATACTCGTAAGGGTTGTTATTCCATTCTTTATTATTACATTGGAATAACCTATACATCTTGATCTATCGCATGCACAGTGAATCTGTTGTTATTCCATTCTTTATTATTCATTTGGAATATCCCATCTGCATGTGCGATTACGCATGACTGGTTCCATTCTTTATTATTTTGTTTGAATAGCATACCGCATGCGGGTTACGCATGACCTAGTTCCATTCTTTATTATTCGTTAGAATAACCGTCATGCGGATTACGCACGCCGTGAATTCTTACATTATTCCATTCTTTATTATTTCTTTGGAATAAATGCATCTACGTGGATTACCGCATAGCAGCAAAAATCTATTTGCGATTTCATATATTCTATTATACTCATTTGGTTAAAGTTTTGGCTTCTATACTCCATGAAATTAGTGGAATATCCTTGTTATTTGCGCTTCATCCAGTATCTTTTCATGGAAATATTCTTCTGAGCATTCTTGAATTTTACTCCACAAAACAGTATCATGTTGACAATTTGGACGTTGTTGATTTCTGGATAAATTAAATTATAAATCTTTAAAAATTTATCCTTGAACTTGTTTTATTGAATTCTTATATCATTGTCATCATCTTCATATTTATAATATGTTGAAAGTCATATGTGGCCTGTAGTGCATAGATAGACTTGGTATAATTATGACCAGGGATTATTCGGTATAATTATGACTTAATGTTACAAATGATGTGGTAAAAATCCTCATTGGCCGTAGTGCATTGATGGACAGTTGTTGGCATGATCATGACCATTGATGAATACACGAATATCCTTGGCCCGTAGTGCATGAATAATTTGTGGTCGTGATACTAATGAATATCCTTAGTAGTAGTAGTGCGGGGATGATGTGGATTATTTATTAATTTGAGTCTCAAATGATAAAAGTGATGAAAAACCTTTTAAATCATAGAAGATAGTAGATTTTATTCTCTACTTGACTCTTCTAATGGATTGCTTGTTCCGCTACAATTAAACTTGATGTTTGTTATATTTTATCAGTTTAACACTGTTGAAGGCTAACGATAAATTATTCTGCATTATCTTAGTCATAATATTTCTTACTGGGCTAGTTGAGCTCACCCTTTCTTTCACTGTTCTCTTCAGGAAATGAGAATATAGTTGGGACGAGTCGAGGAACAGATTGACGGTCCAGATGGTTGGTTTAGTAGTCCTCACTATTCTATAAAATAGTGTGATAATAAATGTAATGAGGACTCCATTGAGTGTGGATATTGCCTAGATGACAATATTTGTATTAAAACTCATAGCATATATTTTGTCGTATTTTACACGACAGTTGTATAATTAAGTTTTTATTTGTATTTTGTACCATGTATTTGACGACTCAAGATGGGTGATGTATACCTATTTTGGGGGCGTCACAATTGGTATCAAAGCTTAGGGATATGATCTCTGGCTAAGATGTGAGACTAGAACTAGGAGGGGAGAGACGGGGAATTCCTTCGCTAGTATGACCAACCTAAGTTTATTTGGTATTTAATTGGCCGGTCAGAGTATTAGGATAATATGTTGCATGTCAATTAACCCTTGTTTTGTGGCAGTATTTGAAAATGACATCCGAGAATGTTGAGAATAACAATGGAGCACAGGAGACCGTTGAGTCTCCACAGATCAATAATTAGGATAATGTGCATCAGGAAGGCGACAATCCTCATGCAAACAACAACACTGACCAAATGATGAACGATGGAATGTTCAGAGGTTTATGCAATTCATGCAACATCAGGCGAGAGCGGCTCCTGTCCAAAATGTAGGTGGAAACACTAGAAACTCTCGGACGGTCACCGCTAAACAATTCAAGGAGCTGGGACCACCGGAGTTTATTGGAGAGCCAAAACCACTTAAGGCGGAAGCGTGGATAAAGCAGATCACCAAGATATTTGATTTCTTGGGATGCTCCGAGGAACAAAATGTTCCCTTTTCCACCTTTATATTCATGAGAGAGAGGCAGATTCTTTGGTGGAAATCGGTAAAAGCGTACTTAACTTGCCGTGACCTTGAAGATGTCTTGGGAGAAGTTCCAAGAACTATTCAACGACAAGTACTTTCCCGAAAGTATTCATCACATGAAAGAGGTAGAGTTCATCAAGTTGGAGCAGAACAATGTGACCGTGTCACAGTACGAAGCTAAGTTTACCGAGTTGTCCCAGTTTGCGTCTCACTTGGTTGATAATGAGGAAAGAATGACGCGGATGTTTCTAAGAGGTATGAAATCTAAGATACGTTAATATCTGATTTCTCATAAACTGTGTTTGTATTCAGATGTTGTAAATAGGGCTCGGTTATTGGAGCGCGATAACGAGTCAACCCAACCAAGAGAAAGCGGCAAATGACAAAATTATAATACCGGTGGTAGCGATCATGAAGCGGTGACAACAAACGTGGAGGAATCAACATGCCGAAATGGTAACCACCGCCGGTGGTAATCATGGCCAAGACAATAAAAGCGGACATTTCAAGAAGAGGAGATTAAACAATGATGGAAAGACGTCATCACCAACACCTGTTGATAAGGAAAGAGAATGACCACCTATCATGTGCTTCAAATGCGGAGGAGAGGGACATATCAGTCCAAACTGCGCGATGCCATCCAAAGAGTGTTATAATTGTAGAAGAGAAAGTCACCTAGCCTGATTTTATCGTGCACCGAAGACAAGCCCAGTTGGAACGGTGACAAAAAATACCGTCCCAGACAAGTCAAAACCAGTAGTTCAAAGGAGAGCGTTTGTTGTGACCTCCCAGAAAGCAAGGAACCCGAACGAGGTTATCACGGGTAAGCTTATCATAAACTCTAGTGAAGTCTATACCTTATTTGATACCGGTTCTACCCATTCTTTTATTTCTCCTACTTGCGCACAATGATTAAATTTGACTCCGAAGAAATTAGACTTTGACTTATCTGTGGAAACTCCGTTGGGAGAAACCTTCATTACATCCACTGTTTATAAGTCTTGTTTGGTTCAAATCGGTACCCTCATATTACATGTCGATCTTATTTTATTGAAAATACTTGCATTTTATGTGATTCTAGGGATTGATTGTTTAACTAATCATCATGCAAAAATTGATTATTTTCATAAGGTTGTTAGCTTTCATATTCCTAACCAACCTATTATGCGAATTCAAGCAACTAAACCATTAAAATCAATCACTGTCATCTCAAGCCATAAAGCTATTTGTTTATTGAAAAATGGATGTCAAGCTTTCTTAGCTCATGTCACAAATTTAAACAAAAATACGTCAGATTTAAATGATATTTCTATTGTTAATAAATTTCCTGACGTATTCCCTGAAGAACTTCCTGGCCTACCCCCAGAGCGTGAAATTGAATTTTGTATCGACCTTGAACCCGGTACAAAACCCATTTCCAAAGCCCCATATCGAATGGCTCCTATTGAATATCAGGAGTTAAAGACCCAATTGCAGGAATTGTTAGACATTGGTTTCATTCGTCCTAGTACGTCTCCTTGGGGTGCTCCTATTCTATTCGTGAAGAAGAAAGATGGGAGTATGCGACTTTGTATTGACTACCAGGAATTGAACCATGTGTAAGACATAACCTTTTATGAATAAAGATTAAATTCTCTCGAAATATATTTTTGAATATTATGGTGTGGATATGATATAATGTTATAGTTGTGGGTATTATTTACAAATTTTGCAAAGTAAGCAAGTGGTTATATAATATTCAATTGGTTGGGGAATATTCGTTTTAACAGGGAATATTCGTACGACGGCACAATCATCGGTGGACCCCACAACGGAAGTATTGTCGTAGTTAAAAAATGATGTAATTATCTTTTTATAAAAATAACGGCAAAAGTGTTACGTTAAAGCATTGAACTACCCGGTAGTAAAAGTACGATGAATGGCGTGGTTGCGCATAGTAGCACACGGTATTGATTATTGATTCTACGTGAGAAGTCACTCGGTTATACTCAATTATTGCTACAATAATTCTTTGCATCATATCTCTCATATTATTGATTCGATTATTGTCACAGTATCATCTGCATTATATGATATGTTATTAAATCAATAATTGAGATGACAAAGTTATTCATATTATTAAATTGCAATATTTATAATGTCTAGAAGTTCTATCAAGGAGAGGTTTGGTCACCTAATTGCGCGCCAATAAGGGGAAATCCTTATCGGAAAGCCCCATCTTTCCTGGGAACGACCTGGTTGTTAAATATTGTGAGTTATAATATTAATGATGAATAAGTTCATGTTGATTAAAGATGAATTTGATAGTTCCATTGTGTTGGGATTATTAGTATTAATGGAAATCGATATCTATTCCAATGATAATTGATGTCTGGGGGTTATATTGATAAATCGGATAATTTATCGGATAAATGAGTAATTAATTGCTACTAATTCACATGCTTATATAACTATTTGTTCACATGTGTGTACTATTGACACATTCTTGTACTATTAGGGGAGTTGGTGCAAGATTGATAATACTTGCATGACTAAGTTAAAAATGGAGGTATTATACTGTAATTCATATTTTTCACATGATTATACTATTGATTCACATGATTGAACTATTGATTCACATTATTTACTATTAGGGGAGGTGGTACAAGTTTGATAATACTTGCAGGACTAAATTAAAAATAAAAAAAAAGTTGGAGGTATTGTACTGTAATATTTCGAGCCCCAAAACGTGCAATTATCGAAACTATATTTTCCTATAAATAGAAGCTCATTCTTCCTTCATTTCTCACCAATTCACAAAATCTTTAGAGCAATTATTATAGAGAGAAATTATAGTGAGAAAGAAGAAGAGAAGGCTGCTACCTCACTATTCCAGTATCCAGTTTTTTTCTACGGAAAGGGATATTATTTCTTTTGTATTCATGAAGAGAACTTATGTTATTCCATTCTTTATTATTCATTGGAATAACTTAATATCAGTGAACTACCCTATACTTGGTGAAATTCTTCTATTATTCCATTCTTTATCATTACATTTGAACATCACATCTGCGTGCTTTACGCATGACACTGGTTCCGATTAATTATTATTACATTGGAATATCTTATTCGTGTGTTTACGCATGACCTGGTTCCGTTATTTATTATTACATTGGAATAACTCATGCTGTCTTGATCTATCGCATGCCCGGTGATTTCTTTTGTTATTCCATTCTTTATTATACTCAGTTGGTTAAATTTTTGGCTTTTATACTCCATGAAATTAGTGGAATATCCTTGATATTTGCGCTTCATCCAGTATCTTTTCATGGAAATATTCTTCTGAGCATTCTTGAGTTTTATCCCACAGAGCAGTATCATGTTGACAATTTGAACGTTATTGGTTCCTGGACAAATTAATTCTTGAACTTGATTTATTGAATTCTTATATCATTGTCATCATCCTCATGTTTATAATATGTTAAAAGTCATATGTAACCTATAGTGCATAGATGGACTTGGTATGATTATGACCAGGGATTATTCAGTATAATCATGACCGTAATGTTACAAATGATGTGGTAAAAGTCCTCCTTAGCCGTAGTGCATTGATGGACAGTTGATGGCATGATCATGACCATTGATGAATACACGAATATCCTTGGCTCGTAGTGAATGGAAAATTTGTGGTCGTGATACTAATGAATATCCTTGGCCGTAGTGCAGTGATGATGTGGTTTATTTATTAAGTTGAGTCTCAGCGATAAAAGTGATGAAAAACATTTTAAATCATAGAAGATAGTAGACTTTATTCTCTACTTGACTCTTCTAATGGTGTGACACCCCCAAATTCCGGTACTTCATTACCTCAAGATTTGGTGTTCACGTAATCAAAACATTTCTTTATAACTACCCAATCATAAATAAAATTGAATAATAAACCTGCCCATACAGGAATTATATAAAATAAAATCTCTCAGGTTATCTAACCTTTACAAACAATCATTCATGCAGAAAATTTAAAATAAACTTCATTACAATCTTTAAATCAAGGTCTGATAATAAAACTATCAAACTATTACAAGTCTTGATGCTTGTTCATCTTTCCCTTTCCTTTCTTTGGTGCTAGGTACGTCACCCTTTCCATCTTTAGCTGTAAGGATTTTACAGGCAAGAGTGAGCAAATAAGGCTCACTTGAAATATCAATGAATAAAATTTTTACATTCTTTGCCCATTCAGGGGCTCAATAGAACTGAACAATAAGTTCTATTAACTTCTTAAACGTTCCTTGCCTATTCAGAGGCTCAAAAGAACAAAAACATTCCTTGCCCATTCAGGGGCTCAATAGAATTGAACAATAAATTCTATTAACATCATAAAAATTCAACTGAGGGTCTAATGACCACGAACCTTGTCCACAGTTATAAGTAATCTTTCAACTTTAACTTTTACGATTCAATACGACTATAATGACTTCAAGGTACTTAGGGGATCAACCCCTTCTTACATGTATTGTATACAAACATTTGTTAAGAAAGTACAAAATAAGCGTAACCCCTATAAATAGGGTTGTTCATCTCAGTATTTTGAGTACAAGTCTGCCCCAAAGATAGTTTGGTTTGGATACACTTTAAGGTAATTTGGAATTCAACGGACATCAACTAAGGATTAGTTGAATAAAAGATAATAACACTATGTTATTGAATAATCCTGACTGAATAAATATTTCATTCTAAGTTCATGCTTTAGGGATAATCTAATATCATAACCATTGAATAACACATCGTACCTTGTTTTGAATAACATTAAGCTAAGGTTACATCTTAAAATTTAATATCAAGCATGCATAACAACAATAATTGGACGATAAACTGAGTCAACAGAATAAAGGTACTTGCATTCTAATATAACAAGTTTAGAGTTAGGAAAAACTTGCATAATCATAATAACTATCTCAACGAAAGTGTGGAGACGGGAAGCTTGTATCATCATGAATAACTGGATACAATTAAGTTCCTTAATGGAAATACTTTACTCAATAAAGTATAGCATATGAAATTTGCATAACGAAGCTTTACGATTAGAAAACTTGCTCAATGTAAAAAGATAGGGATTTAGAATCTTGCCTTGCGCGTAGATTAAACCGTTATAATCCAAATCAAAATTATCCTATATACATATGTTAACATGACATGATTAGTCATAATCAACGCTACATCACGTATGGTTTAAATGTCTAACCATGTAATCAAATCGCATAATCAAATTCTATCTAATAAAACTAATAACAATATTTGTTAATTAGTAATTCCATGTTCACTCATAGTATTAACATACTATAATACCAGAAATACATACTCAACATTTATCATATATCATTCCTTTAAAATATCAGACTTTTGTGCAAATGTCGTTTCGAACTTTACATTAGAGTGGCGCATAGCATACAGTTTGAACTATGGGCGTATTCTATTATTGATGATGTGGCGCTTGGCGAGAAATATCTGAGGACTAAACGATCATTGCGGCTGAAAATCATGCTGACTTACACAATATGCGAGAAAGTCCGGCTAGCTATGCGACTTTTTGGCGCTAATATATGAAACTTGATTTCAAGCGTGAATTTTGTATTTGGTAGCATGAAACTCACAGAAATAAAACAAAGAACAGAGCCAAAGCTACTGTCTTAATTTTTAACACAATTAACACCAATTAACATGTATAATTTCACATAAATCACACATAAACATTATGAAGCATATACAT
The DNA here is from genome assembly GCA_020205605.1 of Panax ginseng. Lineage (NCBI taxonomy): Eukaryota > Viridiplantae > Streptophyta > Magnoliopsida > Apiales > Araliaceae > Panax > Panax ginseng. The sequence goes on along the minus strand of CM035148.1, from coordinate 114,997,217 downwards.
ACACATTTTACATAAACTAACCAACAATATCAGAAACTTAAATCCTTGAAAACACTGTTTTTCTTTGAAACCAAAATTTTAAAACTCCATTGTTGATATCTAAAGTACAGTGAACATAAATTCCACTGTTATCAACCAAATTTGATTCATTTGAAATACAAGTATACCAACATATAACAAATTAACATGTATAGTTCAATTCCTCAGTTAGCATACATAAATTTTGATATTTCTACAAAACATATATTCGTATATATATACTTCACTGTACAAACCAATTTCTTCCTTTAGCCTATAATTAGCATACAGTCATATATATATATAGAGATACACATGCTAGTGATAACAATTAAAAAATTGATAAACCGAGACCTACAATTTCACAGAGACTATATACTGTAAAACATATATGATTACATAAACATAGATTAAGGTTATAAACACCTACCTTTTGTTGTTAAGAAATACTTGTTAAACCCTTAGAAAAGCTTAAAGAACTCTGTATTTCCTAGAATCCCAGCCTTTTCTCTCTTAACTATCTATGTATTCCTTTCTTTCTTTTAGCAGCCAACTCCTAGGTAAGCCAAATAACAGTATACGTATACTAAATAAAAACCAACGTAAGTCTTTTCAATTATTAAAAAAAAACTGACGCTCACTAATGATTCGTATTAAATTAGCAGTTACCAAAATAATATATATATATATATATATATATATATATTATTTATTAAAATAATAATTTATATTCAAAAGAAAACCAAAAGCCATAAGGCTTTGTTTGGCAAACCATTTAAAAATTAAAGGATTAATATACTTAAACCTTGTTTGGAAAAACTAAACTAAAATTACTTTAATTTATTTTAGTAACTCTTTATCACATAGTTATTTGCCACACTTTATGTAATAACAATTTATTAAATAAATCACTTAATCACATAACTCAATCCACATAACACATTAATTATTTCATAAATAAATAATTAACTATATCAAATCAATCAAATTGAAAAATTATTTATCCAATAATAAACACACCCAATAAATATTTATATAAATCAATAAATATTTACAATTTACATTTATAAAATCTGGAATGTTACAAATAGATTGCTTGTTCCGCTGCAGTTAAACTTGATGTTTGTTATATTTTATCAGTTTAACACTGTTGAAGGCTAATGATAAATTATTCTGCATTATATTAGTCATAATATTTCTTACTGGGCTAGTTGAGCTCACCCTTTTTCTTTCATTATTCTCTTCGGGAAATGAGAACGTAGCTGGGACTAGTCGGGGAACGGAGTGACGATCCAGATGATAGCATTAGTAGTCCTCATTATTCTATGAAATAGTGTGATAATAAATGTAATGAAGACTCCATTGAGTGTGGATATTGTCTAGATGACAATATTTGTATTAAAAATCATAGCTTATGTTTTGTCGTAGTTTACACGACAGTTGTATTATTAAGTTCTATTTGAATTTTATACCATGTATTTGGCGACTCAAGATGGGTGATGTATATCTATTTTGGGGGCGTCACAGTTGGTATCAAAGCTTAGGGATATGATCCCTGGCTAAGATGTGAGACTAGAACTAGGAGGGGAGAGACGGGGAATTCCTTCGCTAGTATGACCTACCTAAGTTTATTTGGTATTTAATTGTCCGGTCACAGTATTAGGATAATATGTTGCATGTCAATTAACACTTGTTTTGTGGCAGTATTTGAAAATGACATCCGAGAATGTTGAGAATAATAATGGAGCACAGGAGACCGTTGAGTATCCACAGATCAATAATTAGGATAAACGATGGAATGTCAGAGGCTTTATGCAATTCATGCAACATCAGGCGAGAGCGGCTCCTGTCCAAAATGTAGGTGGAAACACTGGAAACTCTCGGACGGTCACCGCTAAGCAGTTAAAGGAGCTGGGACCACCGGAGTTTATTGGAGAGCCAAAACCACTTAAGGCGAAAGCGTGGATAAAACAGATCACCAAGATATTTGATGTCTTGGGATGCTCCGAGGAGCAAAAGGTTCCCTTTTCCACCTTTATGTTACGAGGAGAGGCGGATTACTGGTGGGAATCGGTAAAGCGTACTCAACCTACCGCACTGAAGATGTCATGGGAGAAGATCCAAGAACTATTCAACGACAAGTACTTTCCCGAAAGTATTCATCACATAAAAGAGGTAGAGTTTATCAAGTTAGAGCAGAACAATATGACCATGTCGCAGTACGAAGCTAAGTTTGCCGAGTTGTCCCGATTTGCGTCTCACTTGGTTGACAATGAGGAGAGAATGACGCGGATGTTTCTAAGAGGTTTGAAACCCGAGATACGTTAATATCTAATTTCTCATAAACTGTGTTTGTATTCAGATGTTGTAAATAGGGCTCAATTATTGGAGCGCAACAACGAGTCAACGCAACCAAGAGAAAGCAGCCGGCAAAATGATAATACCAGTGGTAGATGTCATCGAAGCGGTGACAACAAACGTGGAGGGAATCAACTTGCCAGAAATGGTAACCACTTCGGTTGTAATCATAGCCAAGACAATAAGAGTGGACATTTCAAGAAGAGGAGATTAAACAATGATGGAAAGACGTCAGCACCAGCACCCGTTGTTAAGGAAGGAGAACGGTCACCTATCATATGATTTAAATGCGGAGGGGAGGGACACATTAGTTCAAACTGCGCGATGCCGTCAAAAGTGTGTTATAATTATGGAAGAGAAGGTCACCTAGCCCGATTTTGTCGTTTATCGAAGACAAGTTCAGCTGAGAAGGATGCACTAAAAGCCATCCCAGAAAAGTCAAAGCCGGTAGTGCAAGGGAGAGAATTTGTCGTGACCTCCCAGAAAGCAAGGAACCCGAACGAGGTCATCACGGGTAAGCTTATCATAAACTCTAGCGAAGTCTATACCTTATTTAATACCAGTTCTACCCATTCTTTTATTTCTCCTACTTGCGCTCAACGTTTAAATTTGACTCCAGATAAATTAGACTTTGACTTATTGGTTGAAACTTCGTTGGGAGAAACCTTCATTACATCCACTGTTTATAAGTTTTGTTTGATTCAAATCCAGAAACAGACGTTACTGTCGATCTTATTTCTTTAAAAATACTTGCATTTGACGTGATTCTAGGGATTGATTGGTTAACTACTCATCATGCTAAAATTGATTATTTTCGTAAGGTTGTTAGCTTTCATATTCCTAATCAACCTACTATACGAATTCAAGCGACCAAACCATTAAAATCAATCATGGTCATCTCAAGCCATAAAGCTATTCATTTATACACTTGAACGTCTTGCTCATATATACATAAACGAGATTGTAAGATTGCATGGTATGCCAGTATCCATAGTTTCTGATCGAGACCCAAGATTTACTTCACGATTTTGGGCTAGTTTGTAAAAAGCTATGGGCACGGATTTACGATTTAGCTTTCAAAGATATCATCCTCAAACAGATCGGGCAAATGGAAAGGACTATTCAAACTCTTGAAGATTTATTAAGACTCGTGTGTCTTGACTTCAAGGAAGTTGGGGCAAGTTCTTACCATTGGTGGAGTTTTCCTACAACAACAGCTTATCAAACAAGTATTGGCATGGCTCCATTTGAGGCGTTGTATGGAAGAAAGTGTCGTTCTCCAGTATGCTAGGATGAGGTGGGTGAAGCAACGTTGTTACGACCGGAGTTGGTACGTATGACTACGGAAAAGATTCAAACGATCCGACAACGATAAAACCTCACAAGATCGACAAAGAGTTATGCCGATCTTCATCGAAAGGACGTGGAATTCGATATTGGAGATCATGTGTTGTTACGTGTTGCTCCATGGAAGGGAGTTACGAGATTTGGAAAGAGAGGAAAGCTCAACCCTCGATTAATTGACCCATTTTTAATCCTCGATCGAGTAGGAACTGTGGCCTATAGACTCGCCTTACCGCCAAGTATGTCTCGTGTTCATAACGTTTTTCACATATCTATGTTACGTAAATATGTGAAAGACCCGAACCACATTGTTGAATTAGAACCGGACGTACCAGGTATGTACCCTAATTTCGAGGACAAAATTTCATAAGAAGAGGAGGTTTTAAGACCCCAACTTTTATGAATAAAGATTAAATTCTCTCGAAATATATTTTTGAATATTATGGTGTGGATATAATATAATGTTATAGTTGTGGGTATTATTTACAAATTTTGCAAAGTAAGCAAGTGGTTATATAATATTCGATTGGTCGGGGAATATTCTTTTTAACAAGAAATATTCGTACGACGGCACAATCATTGGTGGACCCCACAACAGAAGTATTGTCGTAGTTAGAAAACGACAGAATTATCTTTTTATAAAAATAACGGTGAAAGTGTTCCAAGTTAAAATTGTTGAACTACCCAGTAGTAAAAAATGAATGTCTGGCGTGGTTGCATAGTAGCACACCGGTATTGATTATTGATGCTTATGTGAGAAGTCACTTTCGGTTATACTCAATTATTTCTACGATGAATTGTTGCATCATATCTCTCATATTATTGATTCGATTATTGTCACAAAGATCATTTGCATTATATGATATATTATTAAATCAATAATTGAGACGACAAAGTTATTCATATTATTAAATTGCAATATTTACAATATCTAGAAGTTCTGTCTAGGAGAGGTTTGGTCACCTAATTGTGCGCCAATAAGGATAAATCCTTATCGGAAAGCCCCTCTTTCCTGGGAACGACCTGGTTGTTAAATATTGTGAGTTATAATATTAATGATGAATAAGTTCGTGTTGATTAAAGATGAATTTTATAGTTCCGTTGTGTTGGGATTATTAGTATTAATGGAAATCGACATCTATTCCGATGATAATTGATGTCTGGGGGTTATATTGATAAATCGGATAATTTATCGGATAAATGAGCAATTAATTGCTACTAATTCACATGCTTATATAACTATTTGTTCACATGTGTGTACTATTGAATTACATTTTTGTACTATTAGGGGAGTTGGTGCAAGATTGATAATACTTGCATGACTAAGTTAAAAATGGAGGTATAAATGGAGGTACTATATTGTAATTCGTATTTTTCACATGATTATACTATTGATTCACATGATTGAACTATTGATTCACATTATTTACTATTAGGGGAGGTGGTACAAGTTTGATAATACTTGCAGGACTAAATTAAAAATAAAAAAAAAGTTGGAGGTATTGTACTGTAATATTTCGAGTCCCAAAACGTGCAATTATCGAAACTATATTTTCCTATAAATAGAAGCTCATTCTTCCTTCATTTCTCACCAATTCACAAAATCTTTAGAGCAATTATTATAGAGAAATTATAGTGAGAAAAGAAGAGAGAAGAAGGTCTTACCTCCTCACTATTCCAAAGATCCAATTTTTTTCTACTAGTAAGGGGTATTATTTCTTTTGTATTCATGAAGAGAACTTATGTTATTCCATTCTTTATTATTACATTGGAATACTTAGGTATCTGTGGACTACCCTATACTTTGTGAAATTCTTCTATTATTCCATTCTTTATCATTTTGTTGGAACATCCTGTCTGTGCTTTACGCATGACCTGGTTCCATTATTTATCATTCTGTTGGAACATCCTGTCTGTACTTTACGCATGACCTGGTTCCGTTAATTATTATTATGTTAGAATATCCTGTCTGTGCATTTACGCATGACCTGGTTCCGTTATTTATTATTACGTTGGAATAACTCGTCATGCATGATCTATCATCGCATACACCGGTGATTTCTTTTGTTATTCCATTCATTATTATACTCGGTTGGTTAAATTTTGGCTTTTATACTCCATGAAATTAGTGGAATATCCTTGATATTTTGCGCTTCATCCAAAGATCTTTTCATGGAAATATTCTTACGAGCATTCTTGAGTTTTATCCCACAAAGCAGTATCATGTTGACAATTTGAACGTTATTGGTTCCTGGACAAATTAATTCTTGAACTTGTTTTATTGAATTCTTATATCATTGTCATCATCCTCATGTTTATAATATGTTGAAAGTCATCTGTGACCTGTAGTGCATAGATGGACTTGGTATGATTATGACTATGGATTATTCGGTATAATCATGACTGTAATGTTACAAATGATGTGGTAAAAGTCCTCCTAGGCCGTAGTGCATTGATGGACAGTTTTTGGCATTATTATGACCATTGATGAATACACGAATATCCTTGGCCCGTAGTGCATGGAAAATTTGTGGTCGTGATACTAATGAATATCCTTGGCCGAAGTGCAAGGATGATGTGGTTTATTTCTTAAGCTGAGTCTCAACGATAAAAGTGATGAAAAACCTTTTAAATCATAGAAGATAGTAGACTTTATTCTCTATTTGACTCTTCTAATGGATTGCTTGTTCCGCTGCAGTTAAACTTGATGTTTGTTATATTTTATCAGTTTAACACTGTTGAAGGCTAATGATAAATTATTCTGCATTATCTTAGACATAATATTTCTTACTGGGCTAGTTGAGCTCATCCTTTTGCTTTCATTGTTCTCTTTAGGAAATGAGAACATAGCTGGGACTAGTCGGGGAACGGAGTGACGGTCCAGATGATAGCATTAGTAGTCATCCCTATTCTATGAAATAGTGTGATAATAAATGTAATGAGGACGCCATTGAGTGTGGATATTGTCTAGATGACAATATTTGTATTAAAACTCATAGCTTATGTTTTGTCGTATTTTACATGACAGTTGTATTATTAAGTTGTATTTGAATTTTATACCATGTATTTGGTGACTCAAGATGGGTGATGTATATCTATTTTGGGGGCGTCACACCATGTCACCATCAAGAATAGGTATCAGTTACCTCGCATTGATGACCTGTTTGACCAGTTGCAAGGATCACAATTCTTTTAAAAGATTGATATTCGTTCTGGATATCATCAGCTGAAGGTTAAAACTGAGGATATTCCAAAGACTGCCTTCAGAACTCGGTACGGGCATTATGAATTCTTAGTCATGTCTTTTGGATTGACTAATGCTCTTGCTGCCTTCATGGATATGATGAACCGCGTATTCAAGGAATATTTGGATCACTTTGTGGTCGTCTTTATTGATGACATCCTCATATATTCCAAAAGCCGTGAAGATCATGAGCAACACTTGAAGCTGATACTCCAAAAGCTTCGTGAAAATAAGCTTTATGCCGTCAAGAAGAACGAAGTTCGCTTCGAGGAAGTAGCATTCCTTGGGCACGTAGAATCAAGTCATGGAATATCTGTTGACGGCAAGAAGATGAAGCTATTCAATCTTTGGGAGAAACCTAAATCAGTGACCGAAGTACATAGCTTTCTCAGATTAGCTGGTTATTATTGGAGATTCGTGGAAGGGTTTTCTCGAATCGCTACTCCATTAACTCAGCTGACTCGGAAAGATATAAAATTCGATTGGAGCGTGAAATGTGAGAAGAGTTTTCAAGAACTCAAGAGGAGACTCATTTCAAAGACTGCTGCTCGACAATACCATCCGCTCGAGAGGATTTGTTATCTACAGTGATGCATCAGGCAAAGGGTTAAGATGTGTTCTCATGCAACATGGGAAAGTCATAGCCTATGCCTCTCAGCAACTCAAAGAATATGAGAGGAATTATCCTACTCATGATCTAGAGTTGGCAGCTGTTGTCTTCGCACTTAAAATTTGGAGACATTACTTGTATGGGGAGAAAGTGAAGATCTTTACGGATCATAAAAGCCTCAAATATTTCTTCACCCAAAAGGAACTCAACATGCGGCAACGACGTTGGCTTGAACTGTTAAAAGATTATGATCATACCATTCAATACCATCCTGGTAAAGTGAACGTAGTAGCTAACACAATGATTAGAAGATCATATGCGGGTACGAGTGCGATATTGTCAACGCAAAGGCCCATTTTATATGACTTGCAAAGGATGGAGATAGAGTTAAAGACTCTAGGGATCAACGTGATAATGGCGAATATACGAGTAGAACCGACTTTAATTGATAAAGTTAAAGCTACTCAAGCTACAGACCTGGAACTGATGCGTATGAGGAAGAAAGTGCAAGAAGGTGCTATACCGGAAGAAAGAATCGATGAGGAAGGAATACATCGAGTCAACTCCAGACTTTGTGTTCCTAACGACCCTGATTTAAAGTATAAAATCATAATGGAGGCGTACAACACACCGTTTGCAATCCATCCTGGGAATACCAAAATGTATCATGATCTTCGACATACATTTTGGTGGACCAATATGAAGAGAGAGATCGTGGAGTTTATCTCAAGGTGCCTAACTTGTCAACGAGTCAAGACGGAGCATCAAGTACCAAAAGGTCCATTGCAACCACTTGAAATTCTAAAATGGAAGTGGGAGCACATTACCATGGATTTTGTTACCGGTCTTCCCAAGGTTTCTCAAGGCATAGATGCGATTTGGGTCATTATTGATAGATTGACCAAGTCGGCTCATTTCTTATCTATAGGAGAAACTTATACACTTGAACGTCTTGCTCGTATATACATAAATGAGATTGTAAGACTACATGGTATGCCAGTATCCATAGTTTCTGATCGAGACCCAAGATTCACTTAACAATTTTGGGTTAGTTTGCAGAAAGCTATGGGCACGGATTTACGATTTAGCTCGACATATCATCCTCAAACGGACGGGTGGTCGGAGAGGACTATTCAAACTCTTGAAGATCTATTAAGACTCTGTGTCCTTGACTTCAAGGGAAGTTGGGATAAGTTTTTACCATTGGTGGAGTTTTCCTACAACAACAGTTATCAAGCAAGTATTGACATGGCTCCATTCAAGGTGTTGTATAGAAGAAAGTGTCATTCTCCAGTATGCTGGGATGAGGTGGGTGAAGCAACGTTGTTGGGACCGGAGTTGGTACGTATGACTACGGAAAAGATTCAAACGATCCGACAACGTATAAAAACCTCACAAGATCGACAAAAGAGTTATGCTGATCTTCATCGAAAGGACGTAGAATTCGATATTGGAGATCATGTGTTGTTACATGTTGCTCTATGGAAAGTAGTTACGAGATTTGAAAAGAGAGGAAAGCTCAATCCTCGATTCATTGGCCAATTTTTAATCCTCGATTGAGTAGGAACTGTGGCCTATAGACTCGCTTTACCGCCAAGTATGTCTCATGTTCATAACCTTTTTTACATATCTATGTTACGTAAATATGTGAAAAACCCACACCACATTATTGAGTTAGAACCGGACGAAATAGCGGAAGATTTAACGTATGAAGAGGTTCCTGTTAAAATCTTGGATAAAAAGGAGCATATTTTACGCTCCAAGGTTATACTTCAATTCAAAGTTTTGTGGAGAAACCACGATGTTGAGGAAATAACCTGGGTGTTAGAATCTGAAATGAAATCAAGGTATCCTTACCTCTTCGACATACCAGGTACGTACCCTAATTTCAAGGGCTAAATTTCATAAGAAGGGGAGGTTATAAGACCCCAACTTTTATGAATAAAGATGAATTTTCTATAAATATCATTTTTGAATATTAAGGTCTGAATTTGTTATAATGTTATAGTTGTGGGTAATATTTATAAATTTTGCAAAGTAAGCAAGTTGTTATATAATATTCGATTTGTCGGGGAATATTCGTTTTAATAGGGAATATTCGTACAACGGCACGATCATTGGTGGACCCCACAACAGAATTATTGTCGGAGTTAGAAAACGATAAAATTATCTTTTTATAAAAATAACGGCGAAAGTTTTACCGTTAATTGTTGAAACACCCGGTGTTAAAAGTGCAGTAATACGCGTGGTTGCATAGTAGCACACGGTATTGATTATTGATGCTTACGTGAGAAGTCACTAAGTTTTGTTCAATTATCTTTCTTTGTAAGAATCACGATAGTATCTCACGTTATTTGATTTAATTATTGTCAATATTTATATATTATTAAATCAATAATTGAGACGACAAATTTATTAATATTATTATTTGCAATATTAAAGATATCTACAAGTTCTGTCGAGGAGAGGTTTGGTCACCTAATTGCGCGCCAATAGGGAGAAATCCTTATTGGAAAGCCCCTCTTTCCTGGGAATGACCTGGTCAATTAATATTGTGAATTATAATAATGGTGATAAATGTTGTCAAAACTATTAAGATGATTTTTATGAAGTTTTGCTTATTTTATGGACCACCCCCATTTACCCATTTTTCAAAATAATCAATAGAAATTTCTTAAAAAGTGGGCCCATGAAAAAAAAAAATGGGGGAATCTGGGTTTCCAAGAGTTATTTGTCCCTTCGGTTTTCCAAGAGTTATTTGTCTCTTCGGTGTTCCAAGTGTTTATTGCCCCTTCGCAAATAGTTGTCTCTTCAATATTACCAGGAGTCATTTTGACCATTCGTTAAGACCAAGAGCTACTTTCAGTTCTTCTATAAATAAAAGCTCATTCCTTCATTATTTCTTACGGATTCACTGAAACTCTAGAGAGAGAAACTAGAGAGAGAAAGAAGAAAAGTATTATGCTACTTCACTACTCCAGTATTCAGTTTTTCTAAGGTAAGGGGTATTATTCTTTCGTATTCATGAAGAGAGTTATTTTCTTTCAATACTCGTAAGGGTTGTTATTCCATTCTTTATTATTCTATTAGAATAACCTGTCTGTGCGGTCTATCGCATGCTTGGTGAATTCTGTTGTTATTTCATTCTTTATTATTCAGTTGGAATATCATGTCTGTGCGGATTACGCATGACTTGGTTCCATTGTTTATTATTCTGTTGGAATATCCCGCCTGTGCGGGTTACACATGACTTGGTTCCATTCTTTATTATTCTGTTGGAATAACCTGTTTGTGCGGATTACGCACGCCTGGTGAATTCTTCTGTTATTCCATTCTTTATTATTCTGCTGGAATAATCTGTCTACGTGGATTACCGCATGGCGACAAAAATCCATTTGTTGTTTCATATATTCTATTATACTCAATTGGTTAAAATTTTGGCTTCTATACTCCATGAAATTAGTGGAATATCCTTGATATTTGCGCTTCATCCAGTATCTTTTCATGAAAGTATTCTTCTGAGCATTCTTGAAATTTACTCCACAAAACAGTATAATGTTGACAATTTGGACGTTGTTGATTTCTGGATAAATTAAATTATAAATCTTTAAAAATTTATCCTTGAACTTATTTTATTGAATTCTTATATCATTGTCATCATCCTCATGTTTATAATATGTTGAAAGTCATATGTGGCATGTAGTGCATAGATGGACTTGGTATGATTATGACCATGGATTATTCGGTATAATCATGACCGTAATGTTACAAATGATGCGGTAAAAATCCTCATTGGCCATAGTGCATTGATGGACAGTTGCTGGCATGATCATGACCATTGATGAATACACGAATATCCTTGGCCCGTAGTGCATGGATAATTTGTGGTCGTGATACTAATGAATATCCTTGGCCGTAGTGCAGGGATGATGTGGATTATTTATTAAGCTGAGTCTCAGCGATAAAAGTCATGAAAAACCTTTTAAATCATAGAAGATAGTAGATTTTATTCTTTACTTGACTCTTCTAATGGATTGCTTGTTCCACTGCAATTAAACTTGATGTTTGTTATATTTTATCAGTTTAACACTGTTGAAGGCTAACGATAAATTATTCTGCATTATCTTAGTCATAATATTTCTTACTGGGCTAGTTGAGCTCACCCTTTCTTTCACTGTTCTCTTAAGGAAATGAGAATATAACTAGGACGAGTCGGGAAACGGATTGACGGTCCAGATGGTTGGTTTAGTAGTCCTCACTATTCTATAAAATAGTGTGATAATAAATGTAATGAAGACTCCATTGAGTGTGGATATTGTCTAGATGACAATATTTGTATTAAAACTCATAACATATGTTTTGTCGTATTTTACACGACAGTTGTATAATTAAGTTTTTATTTGTATTTTGTACCATGTATTTGGCGACTCAAGATGGGTGATGTATACTTATTTTGGGGGCGTCACAGTGTGATTGTTAAAATAGTATCCGTAATTAACAACCGATTGCTATGGATGAGTTTTCTTAAATGATACTTTATATACAGTTATATATATAATCGTAAAATATAATAGTTAAAGTATGAACATATTATATAACTTAAAAACTTATCTCAACAAGCTTTTGACCAATTTTTCTTCTTTTAAGGATTGAAAACAATTTTGATATGAAGAGATTTATTTAAGACTAAAAAAGTAGGCAGGGAGTGTAGACATATCAAGCTTAAAAGATTTTATCAATTGAGTTATTTTGAAGAGAACGATAAGCCTTATATTTATAGGCAAAATAGAAGGTCTCAAAGGGTATTAATTTTTGTCCAAAGAAATTCAAACGGCTAAGTTAAAATTTGCCAAGCATATTCGCCCAAGAGAGAATAGGCATGATTTGAATTTCAAATTTTGTCTCTAAAATAATTTTCTCATTTAAAATATTTTTACATGTTTGGCTCATAAAAAGTGAATCTCTTTCTTCACATGTTGCCCTCTCCTCCGCTACTCCGCCACTACTCCGTCGTAAATCTCTGTTGTCCAAAATGCCAATGAGAAGAAGAAGAAGATTCGCCCTAAAAAAAGTTTAAAAATAAATAGATGTAACTTGTGGCGACCCCAAATCCGGATACTTGAAACCCGAACTCGGTTCTCCACGATACCATTTCTTTAAGCTGAATAATACTAAATAATAATACATTCGAACTTAATTTACATACATCAAAGTTTACTTCCCCAGGTACGTGACCTTCAAATACATTCCTTACAATACCCGACAATAGATTCCATTGTCTTACTAACTATAACCATTAACTCATAATACACACTTATTCGATCAGCTTTCCTTTTCCTTTGTTAGTGCACGAGCCTTCAAAGTTTGCTCATACATAATCGAAAACATTTAATTTAAGCGAGGATGAGCATTTGAGTGCCCAAACAAGTAATAGCTATTATATATATAATTTGAAAGAATATAAGTATTCTCTTTACATAACACTTCTACAACGAATCAAAAGTTGTGAAGTAATACATCTTGATAAAAGATTCACATAACAATTCTCTTTCAATTTCTTGAAATTAGGCTCCACCCATGAATAGGGTTTAAGAAACATATTATGAACATTGTTTTCATTTTTGAAAAGGTTTATGAAATTCATCCATCATCCTGGCAAATCATAACTTACAGACACGGAGGGTGATCGACCCAGATTGTACCTGTATTGATCAATACTACATAACTAGAGCGAAATTCACGCTCATCCTTTGTCGTAAAAAGCAAGCATAAAAATTTTTCCATTATCGGGATGTTCATACATGCACAGGTTCCAAACTTAGAAGGTTTTAATCTTGCTTTCGACAATAATATGTAATTCAACATATATGTATACGGGTAATTGACATGGTATATCAACATGTGAATAAATGCCATGATTATCCAGTGGGGACACTTGTATAACCATTTAGAAATCAACTTAACGAGAATATATATACGAGCTAACATGTTGATAATCAAAGCGTACATAATGCATGCGGAAATAGAATAATTACGAAACTTCTTACTCATGTCCATTGCATAAAGGAAATGCAAAGGTAGGATCTTTTTTGATTTCTTTGATTACAAATCTCAACTTAGATCTTATCTCTTTATCACAACTATCGATAAGCAGGTCATTCGTCCGATTAGAACATAAATCATAACACATAAAATGCATGTCGATTATGGTCAATTACATAGTCTAATTATGTCATCACATTTCTATACTTTTATACATTTTTCAAATATCTCATCCATGTTCTTACGGTAGTCTTTTCTTTCTATTATAGGGATTAAGCCGGTTTATTTTGCGTCACAAACTGACTTTATCGGTACATCTTGAGTCTAAGACTCTTATTCTATACCTCAACATCTGTAAATATCAGACATTTTACTTTTAATCATTCTCGAATTTTTCCAGAAATTGAAAAATTTAAAATAAATCAAATCTGTCACTCAAGGCTTATAGTGATATAAAGCATTACTTATGGGTGCTCTTCACCAAATCACGGACTTCATAACTTAGGTTCTACAAGTCAATTTAGTTTGATTAGGATATCACTTTCAAACATCGGAAATATAATTATATGACTTAAACATCAAACAATTCTATTATCATTAATAATTAATTAACATTAAATTATTAATGAAATCATTGCCAAAATATAAAAGTTATTTATAATAACTCAAACTATTTTTAAAACATTTATTTTACCCTTAAATGATTTTTAAAACAATTAAAAATCATTTTTAAATAATCATCATTAATATATAAATATTAATGTACTATTTATCAAATATTAAAAGTCATTAATTATAACTTAAAGTATTTTAAATCCTTAATATCCTCTTTAAATGATTTTTAAATAAATAAAACCATTTTTAAACTATTTATTTAATAATAATTATTAAATAAACTAAATATCATTAATATTATCTTAATATCATTAATATTAAATTATTAATGAAATTATCCTTTAAATATTAAAAGTTATATTTTATAAATTAAAATATTTTAAATACCTTAATTTCATTTAAAATGATTTTTATAATATTAAAATCATTTTAAACTAAATTATTTAATATAACCATTAAATAACTTTAATATCATTAATATATAATTAATTAATGAAATTCATCACAAAATATTAAAAGTCATGGGAAATAACTTAAAATATTTTCTTATACCATAATATAATTTTTCATGATTTTTCATGAATTAAAACTATTTTTAAATCATTTATTTAATATTATAATTAAATAAATAAATACCTTTATATTTCAAAAATATTAAATATTTATGAAATATACTCAAAATAATTAAAACTATTTTTCAGACTTTAAAATAATTTTTCATAATTTATTTGGTATTTTTAATAATTAAAACTAATTTTTCTAATTTTTAAATTAATTTAGGAAAATCAGAAATTAAAATAATTAAAAGCTGTCGCTAAAGGCTCCTATAGTGATGAAAGTGTCATATAGGTGTTCTTGAGCCTACCCGAGATCTTCATAAAGCGAGGCAAGGTGGCCTACTTTGGTAGTGAATAACTCTCTCATCTTAACGAATTTGGACAATCTATAAATTGGGTCTTGTAGAGGAAATACAAGACTACAATCTCCAATAATCATAACTTCTAAACAAACATCAGATCTGGGATAAATCGGCCATCAAAGTAGCTACCAAAGCTGTTCTTCACGAAGAACAGATTCGAGGTGCCTACTTTGGACCTCTATAACTTGATGATCGTAATAGCGTTTATGTGATCTATCAATTCCAGTGTGTAGACAACATGTAGGACTACAAATCTAACACTTAACATCATCATAACAACAAGAAATAAAGCATCTAAAGTATGGTCAAATCTTGTCAGAAAAATTAACACTTAGAAAATTGCTGGGCTGCCCAGAATTTTTACAGTCATCATCTTAAGTCAACCCACTTTGACCTTAAATAACTCTTAATCCGTAATATATATGGACCTGATTCTTTTTGGAGGTTAAATACCACATAACAAGCTACACATATCAACCTTTAGAACACAAAACACATTAAAGATGACCGAGATATAAGGCGACATTTGTCCAAAAAACATTTACGGACACTTAGAATATTTTCTGGGTTTGAAAAGCAGTAGGTCAATCTTGGGTCAACCCACTTTGACCGCTTATAAATCCCGATCTACAATAGATATAGACCTGATTCCTTTTGGAGTTTAAAGACCACATATTAGGCTACCTATAACAACTTTTAAACAACAAAACTCATGATCGACCAAAGAGTTATAGCCTCGACATTTGGTGAAAAATAATGAAATTCGGTTTTTCCAACTTGCTCAAATCTTCAAATTCGTGCACTTTGATGTTATGGGTTCATGATTTTACAACCCAGAACATTAATAGACTCTCTATTACACTACTTTAAACAATCAATTGCATCGATTAACATCGAATCGAAGGATTTCTAGAATTTAGGATTTTCTACCTTTTCAAGCTTGATTTTTGATTTTTTGGCTTTGATGCTTCGATTTGTTGTTTGTGATGGTTGGGCTTTGATTAGGAGATTATGGGAAAGATAATTTCGTTGGTAAGAGGTTGGGAGAGTGTGTCTAGAGAGTTGCTATAATTTTAGTGTGCATTAAGCTTGAATTTCCTTAATTTCTATTTATAGACCATTTAGATTGCCTTGGATGCTCAATAATGCTAGTATAATTGGATGCTAGGTGATAAATATAGTGGGGCAAGTATGTTGGCCATGATTTGTTGCTAGATTCCTCAATAATACACTAATAATACACTAATAAGCGAAAAGGGCAATTTAGTCATTTCACACACTAATGATTGGTTTCTTCCTTTAATAATGTACAAGGGTAGTTTAGACTTCTCATGTCTACCATGAAGGGCATTTTAGACATTGGCCATAACCATTAGGGTTTATCACTTTAGATTTTAAAATTCCATAATATAACTAATAATACACTAAAAGGGTATTTTGGTAATTTCACATATAATTTCATGGACATTTTTGTATATAGCAATTAAATGTAGTATTTAATCACTAGATGGTAATTCTTATCATTTACCAATTACTTTCTATCCTTTGGTAAATTAAAACATTTATCTGATAACATCGTAATTAAACCCGATAATTTTAAATTAGGGTTTTACATAGAAAATTAGAATTTTCTAATTAGGGTTTCTTAACGTCATCAATTAGGGTTTCTAATTGACCATTAGGGTTCTCTAATTATCTGTGTATGTTCTAACACAGTCATTACGATCTCTAACTTCAACCGATTAGGGTTGTAATAATTAGGGTTTGTCACAATTATCGGCATAAAAAAATAGTAATTAGGGTTTTCTTCTAATTACGGACATTCGTATACATAGTAACTTCATATACGATAAACTTCATATACGATTCAGCTACTCGGTCATTTCTCATAAGCGAGTTTAATAATTAGGGTTTCACAAACACGGTAATATCTTTATGACCTAATTGGTAGTTATTGCTTTCGATATTATCTGTCGCATATTACGATTACATAATTATTGTCTTTGTAAAATCATTATAACAATAATATAATATTATTATTCTCATCTCTTGATCACAATCCCAATTCGGGGTTTGGATCTCATATCGACTTCTCTTTCGCATATCGAGTTAAAATACTTGATTTAAATATTACGAACAATTCATATAATAAAATATATATTATATAAATTCTAATTATCACTTCATATATTATTTCCAATCATGTTATCATGGAAAATAATTAATAAAAACATTTCTGCTTACAGAAATTAATTACCATAAAATATAATTTGTGGTAATTGATTATTCCAAAATTATTTCTAATTTTTCAAGTAATAAATATATTCGCATTTATCGTTCACATTACTAGACACTTATTCTCGTCATTAAATAAAAAAAAATTATACGCAAATTTTCTTATTTATTTTATTTAGGAAATCTCGGGTTATTACATAACTCTTACTGTTCTGAAATTTTTTTATGACTATTTGGTTACCCACAAAAACTAAAATGGTTACCTTTGTATGAATGGTTGGCTACCAACTGCATCACATTCAAACTAAATTGGTAACTTAATAAAACTGAATTGGTTACCTTGGCTTGAAGGTTTGACAACGTCATCTTCCTCCTCCCCTTTCACCGGTGAGACAGAGCGAGAGTCAACCACAAAATGGTCGATGGGATGGAGATCAGGAGGTGGATATTGATTTTTCACAATTTCTTCATGTTCGAAAATTTTAATTTCAATTTCAATTTCATGTCTTAAGGAAAATAAGAACGCTGCATAGAAAAGAGAGAGATAAGAGAGTGATGTGTAATGTAATATTGATAACCAAACATTCGTACCAAGGTAACCAAACTTTTATACCAAGGTAACCAAACATTTATACCAAAAACCAATCTACCTCCACACCTGTAGTATGAATTGGTTACCTTTGTCTGAAAGTTTGGCAACCAACTGCATGAAAGTTTGGCTACCAACTGCATCACATTCAAAATAAATTGGTAACTTAATAAAACTGAATTGGTTACCTTGGTATGAAGGTTTGGCTAACCTAATAACACTGAATTGGTTACCTTGGTATGAATGTTTAGCTACCAACTGCACTATGAAAAAACTTCAGGTGTGGATGTGGATTGGTTACCTTGGTATGAAGGTTTTGTTACCTTGGTATGAATGTTTTGTTACCTTGGTGTGAAGGTTTGGTTACCAACTGCACTATGAAAAAACTGAAGGTGTGGAGATGGATTGGTTACCTTGGTATGATAATTTGGTTACTTTGGTATGAAAGTTTGGTTACCAACTGCACTATGAAAACACATACCATTGCTTTCTATAAAATTAAAAATTACCTACTTATTTTCGCGACCATCAAATAGAAAAGGCGACTGCTGTCACTAGAAAAATGTACACATTTGAGAGAGAAAGATAAAGAGCAGTAGTCATGTAATCACAGAGAATATCACTATCTGTCTATCTCTACGAAGAATTATGACCAACCGAAAACGTAGTCAAGAACGTAAACCAGTGCTAACGAGAGCGTGTATAGCAGGAAAGCTAATGAAGCTGTCCAAAAAGGGAAGGTAGTGCGGATCTTGCCTAACACACCCATTACAAAGCAAATAATAAGGATAACCAAAACTTCAGAAGAGAAGTCTCATACCAACCCTCTGCTATAAACAAGGGCTAAGAAGACTGATAGACACAGAGTATTGTTCATGGTTACCGCTCCGTACAACTGTAGAAATGTGGAAGGAGAAAAAAAAAGAAGACACGATGACGATTATTAGTTCGCTGCAAAGCAAACCAACTTTCATGTTCGTATAAGTGAAAAAATATGCAAATAAAACTGAGATATTATCAATGAATGACATCAAAGAGAGAGAAAATAATAATTAACCGGAAGAGATAAGGGAGAGAAACAGGAACAGAGATCAAAAATGGGTCTGATGTGTTTGAATGTGTTTGAATAAGAAAATAATAAATAACGGGAAGAGATAAGGGAGATAATCGTGGGTCACGATTAAAGGATACTGATTTGCCATGTCAGCCCACCAATATTAATCCTCTAAATTAAGGAATCCTAATTGCACTAATATTGTAAATAAATTTGGAAAAGTGTATTATTTTTGTAATTATTTTATGGATGCGCCATTATTGTAATTATTTTTAAAAATGTACTAAAATATGTCATTAATCCTTATATTTATAGGCAAAATAGAAGGTCTCAAGGGTATTAATTTTTGTCCAAAGAAATTCAAACGGCTAAGTTAAAATTTGCCAAGCATATTCGGCCAAGAGAGAATAGGCATGATTTGAATTTCAAATTTTGTCTCTAAAATACTCTTCTCATTTAAAATATTTTTACATGTTTGGCTCATAAAAAGTGAAGTATATTCGGCCAAATGAGTATTATTGGGCAAGTTTCGAATTTTATTTTTGGCATTTAAATACTTTTCTCATTTTTCACACGTTTTGTTCTAGAGTAATGCTTAGAAAAGGTGAGGGAAGTGATTAAATTAATCATTTTGGCTCCATGATTCTATTGCCCTTTAGTTAAAAATTTCTTTATCCATCCCCTAGGGTTTTTTTTAATATTATGGAGCACTGGATAAAGGTTTTAACCAACTAAGCATAGCCTAAAAAGTTGTTTGTCTTACATATATGGAAAAATATTTAGTAAGTATATTTTTGAAATTTATTAGAAGCTTGATACTCCTTCACACTTGATATTAATTACTGTTGGGTTTTGGCACAGAAAACGCAGCGGAAATTGAACAATTCAAAGTAATTTCCGAAACCCCAAAACAGGATCCATGCGAAAATCAATTAATTCAGGAGGATAGAAATTTTACCGATTTGATTTGCTAGAACCGATCCTATTGAATCTCCAACACAATTCAAGTGGATTGCGTCTCTACGATTGTCCACACAAACGCTTATCATGCAGATAATCGCCCTACGATCTCGCGGAAGAAGGAAGTGTGGTACTAGCCACCAAGGATGGATTTCGATTTTTCTCTAGTCTCTCTCTAAAGAGTGGCTAGGGTTTGGATTAATGAAGTGAGTTCTTTCCAAAGTGGAGGCTACATATCATATATATAGCGTAATTAAAAACCACTATTCAAAACCCTAATTTGTAAAATCCGAATTTATATATATATATATATATATATATATATATCTTAATTAAGTCTTACTTAATTAATATATACATATATATATAAATTATCCTATTAATTTAAATTGTAATTTAAATACTATCAATCACATTGATATATTTAAATCCTTTAAATTAATTCCCTTTTAATAACGTTCTATGTGTGTGACTTATATAGGTTATTATTACGTTGGCAATAATTTTAAAATCATATTATAAAATTATAAGCAAATGGAGCGGCATCTAGTAATGCATCACTGCTACCCAAGTAATAATAAGATCGATGATTCGATGCAACCTTTTCGTGACCAATGTTTCAATGTAATCTAATCCTTTTAACCTTAATATCCAAGATTAAACTCGAGTCATGGAATCTATCATACTCTTCATAATTTAATCTGAGTTTTCTTGATCAATGAGTAGACTATATGAAACAAATCACTATTTGAGCATGGCCATGCATTTCATAGTCCTACTCAATCAAGAGGCCTATGGATATCATCACTAATATATAGGAAGGTTAAATTCCATCTAGATCACTCATATTCCTCACACGATTCATGATGTACCCAATAATCACCTTTATAGTCCACCCTGTTAAAGGTGACATTTGATGATATCAAAGTACATAAATTCCCGTGTAGTAATATAGTGATTTCAGGTTGGAGGACCATTACATCATTGTCACTATGAGAATTGCCAATGACATTTTACAAAATATTCCACATAGAATTCTCATGGTGGGTCTGTCCAATGCCATCGTTTTCAACATGTACCTATGCATTGACTTAATATCTCATATATTTATGACCATTGAGATTTGGCCATCAGTCAATCCACATACTAGTCTCAATGCATTATTGTTGTCCCATCAACAATGATACTCGACTAGGGACATTTAAGAACAATGATACTAATAGTAATTATATAATCTCATGTTCAAGTCACATACTTGCAACTATATAATTTGTATCACTATTCTAAGGATTTTTATTATGTTGTCATTTATATAACGCAGTAAATAAAATCATAATAAAAGCATTCATTTATGCAATCAAATGTAATATCAAAACGTTAAGCAATTATATCAAATAATTGGCCTCTAGGGCATAATCTCTAACAATTACCAATTAAGGTCATTGATAAAATAATTCAATTCAAGCGAGAAACAATTTTTTGGTCACTGTTTCTTAAAATAAGTAATTAAAATATATAAAATAAACCTGAGATACTAATTTAAATATTTTTCATTTAACCTAATACTCTGTTTCTGAGTTTTAACAGAAAAGAAAAGAATAGAAAACTTAATTAGAACAGAAAATAAAAGAATAGAAAACTTGAAGTTTTCATTTGTGTTGTTTCTGAGTTTTTAATAGAAAAGAATAGAAAAATTAAAAAATTTCTTTTCTTGCGTTTTTTAGTTTTAATGAAAAGAAAAGAAAAATATTATTTTTACAAATTTACCCTTATATTAACACATAAAATTGTTAGATATTTATTCAACCAGATAACACAATATACATATATAGACAAATATATGTGTGAGTTGAAGAGAGATTGCTAAGAGCAAATTGGGGACTATATTTAGGCATGAGTTTTACCGAAATAGGAGACAGATATGGCCGGAAAGTTACCGAAGAGGGGGAGATCACTACACCAAAAATGGCCTCTAGTGAAGGACAAATCCTTCACTATAGGTCCTATATCACTCACAAGTGATTTATTGCGAAGAAATATTTCTTTTACACGAGTGCTCGTATTAGACCTTCTCGCAATTGGGTATCATTTGCTAAGTATTAACTAAATGTCTTTTGTGAATGATATATTGTGAATAACTTATTCCTTCACAAATTGTATTTAGTAATGAAATATTGTTATTTAGTGAAAGATTAGTTTCCTTCACAAATAATATTTTAAGAAGGACTATTTGAAATTAGTGAATAACTTTATTCCCTCACAAATAATATATTGTGATGAACAAATTTATTTAACGAGAGAAAATTTTCCTTCACTAATTATAAATTGAGAATGTATCTTCAAATTAGTGAGGGAAATAATCCTTCATTGATGACTAACTAATTAACTAGAAAAGATTTAGTGAGGAAAATAATCCTTCATTAAAATTCATTTCTCAAGTAAAATCCTTCACAAATTATAAATTTGTAAAAAAAAATTTAATTGATAAATAATCAAAATTCATTGCAAATAAAAAAAAAATTAATTGATAAATAATCAAAATTCATTGCAAATTATAATTAATTTTCAAATCACTAATTTCATATTATTATTATTATTATTATTATTAAATGCTATAATAAATATTAAATTTAATATTTCAAATTAATATAAATGTCATACTTGTTTCAAACTAATTGATAAACTGCATAAAGAGCCAAAAAGTAAAACTAATACTCCATATATAAATAGATAATGCTCAAGTCACGATAAGTACAGAATTTGTTATTGTATCTTGATCTCCCAAAGATCATAGTACTTACAATATTTAATAACTAACATAAGAAAACTGAAAAAATAACGAACTAGAAGGAATGAAGTGTACATCATGTTAGGTCCACTTCATCATCATTTTCTTCAAGAAAATCAAGGTTGGGCCTGTAAAGTTCCTCCTGCAAAAGAAACACCAAAATTCAATTTCAACAATATAAGGAATAAGAAAAAATAAACCTGGTGAACTTAAATTAATAGATAGAGAGAGATTAATGAAGGACAAAGACAAAAATATAGTTATTAGTAAATACCTCAAGTGAATCATAGTTGGTAAATGTTTGAAGGAAGTTAGTAAACTTCTTCTCTACCAATTTAGTTACATGTTCAGTAATATCTATACCAATGGACGATTGTGGTGTACTATCATTGGTAGAAGCATCATCCATAGACTTTACCCAATCGACGGAGGACAATCTTGTTAATCATATTCTCCAATTCCTTAGAATCAGTAGATTGTTGCGGTGAAGAATAACCTATACTCAGCGGCACTATAGGAGGAGTACTGAGCACGTCTTGTGCGCGATATCCTGGAAAACCAAGTATCCTATTTTTTTTAATCCCACCAGTTTTCGCAATCCAAATAGCCAAGTCATCTTCCTTTGGTGTACCATCCTCTGTAGGACCGCCAACCTCAGTACCATATTCTGTCTAAAATCCAAAACATGTACAAGAGTTAAATACGTACATTAAATACATTTGTAAGTCACAAAAATGCACATCAATTATAAGGTATATGTGGATGAGTTTATGGCATGCATGCACAGAAGTAGTATCTCAATTTGCATCTATTTTACATAAACATAATCTTATTATCTGATCCATATTGGAAAATGTTGAGAAATATTTGAGACATTCTATCTTAATTTTTTCTGTTCTCTTAAGCGGTAGGATAATGTATTATAGGAATTAACTCGATCTGTGTTCTTCCAGCCATATGGTTCTCTGAATTCTGAAATATCTCTCTCAATCTCTCAAATACTGATTTCAAAATATAACTAGTTATATAGCGTTCAAAGTCAGAAATTTCAGCAAATATCTCTCTCAATCTCTCAAATACATCCAGTTAACTAAATATTGCAACAATCTTGCAAGGTGTCCCAAGATACATTTCAAATACAAAAATAATTTTTATTGAACAAGTGCAGTTTTGCATAAGGGTTTTTGTTTCATGTATCAAACAGGCTCTCTTCCTGCTTATTTTAACAGTATAAATTTTTAAGCAACAAGAAGTCGATCATACTATTACACATCCCTGCCCTTCTCCAGCTCCCAAAAAGATTTGAATGAATGAAAAACAAAATCATCATATCATATCAGAAGCTAGTAAAAAAAGTAATCATTGATTTGAATGAAAAACAAAATCATGTAATCTTATAATCTATATCAGAAGCTAATAAAAAAAGGACTTACTGCAATCTCCTTAGCACGAGAGTTTATATAAACTCCATTACCCTGTTCCTTCTTGTGGGTCCTATCCCATACCTCTATCAAAGTTGGAGCTCATTTATTAGCCATTGTCAAATCCATCATATGCTTGGAAAATGGTGCAGAACCACCAGTGTGACCTACTGTCAATTTTGCTCGATTCTTTTTCGACGCTGCACTCCTTAATTTCCAGACTTGCTCCTTCCACACATCAATCATCTCTGTCCACACTTGTTGCGAAAGCCAACTGGGATTATATGGTTTCAAGGCATCACACATCTCATTTGTATGAGCCTTCTTATGAGCTTCACGCCTTGCAACGCTTAACCATTTTGAATAAAGTCTTTTATAATGGTTACGAAAAACCTCCTTCACTTTCTCATTTTCTCCTTCGTGAAACCGAAAGCAAGCCTGAGAAAGTATTGAAGAAAAGAAATAAAGCAATAAATATTAATGTTATAACTTGATTAATTATAATAACAATATGATAAAGTTGTTAGCTTAAAACACCGCCATTTGAGCCATGGACTAGAACATAAAAATCCTCCACAACCCAAGAACATGGATTAACAAGCATGAGGACACTTTTTATCGGTTAGTATCTAATGCTTGTCAAAAATGGAACAAACCAATGTAAATTAACCCCCAAAATGAGAAATCAATTTGGTATTATTACAAAAGTCGTAGATTGATTAGGTCAACTCCGGATTTGGACGTGATACTAAGTTGTCAAATAGCTTAACCACTAATCTTAATATGTTATATCTTTTAAAGTTCTAATGTTATCCCAGTGGCTTATTAAGCTTTGGCTCCTTGGTTCAGTCACTGATTTTAACAGAGTGGGCAAAGGGGTTGTCAAGCTAGAATTTCTTAGCCTTAGTGTAGCTAAATTCTTCATCTGTGCTGTGGCAACCACTGCTGTCACTGACAGCAGTTCTTACCCTTCAACCCAACCCTTAATTGGTTATAATTTTTAAGCTTTGCAACACAAGTTAATCATTAACTCGACAGTAGTATAATCTAGGCATGATGTCACCTACTAACAATTATGTCAAACTCCTGTCCTGAACCTTCACAGCTGCCTAAAAACAGTGTGTTCAAAGACTTGGCATGATAACCATTTCACATTTGCTTTTGTAGCTAAGACTTCTATTTAGTGTGCTTTATACGTTTCAATTTTTCATCTCTTGCACTACAAAACTCAATTCTCAGCCTTATGTTGGCTTAATAATTGATTTTGTTAAGGCAGTCCACTTGGGACTTTTGTCGAGCACATGGTGTGCACAGTTTCAAATTACAAGTGTCATGGATATTTGCTTGTTCTATAACTCCATTAAGCCACCTTATAAAACCACAACCAACCTATCTCCTTGTGCCTAAACCAAGCATTAACAAAATTTAGCAAGAGTTGGTAATGCCTGTCAGTTATAGAACAGCCATAGCATGGCAGTCACTTAGGCCTTTAGCAGTAGCATGACTCAAAACAGAAAACAGAAAACAGATCCTCAATCATTTAATCATAAGGGTTATATAATTATGTACTGGTTATATACTCTACATTCAGTATATAACAATATCACAATGGCATAACAGTAAATTAAATGCTACATGCTAGATTTATACCTATAAAGAACTCAAAAAAAAATCATATAGCAATCAGTAATGTCTATACCAAACCCTTTTAGGCAAGGTTCAGGTGCTAAGCCATCAAAACAAATCCTTATAATACAATGACGGTTTGTAAAAGCAACACATATAGTGCTAGCGATCACCAACATAACAATATAGCATAAGTAGTGAATTTTAATACTATAATGATAAAGTAAAAGCAACACATAATGATTCATATAATGCAATAATGATTAGTATAACAACTAAAGTCTTTCTAGCAGAATCATTTATGCTCATTCCACCACAACAACAACAAGTATACTATCATAGTCTATTAAGTATACGATTACGGGCATGATAATATAATTTACAATCATAAATTATAACCAACCATTTTGGAAATACTACAGATTTATACCTATAGAACTCAAAAAAAAAAAATCATATAGCGATTCCCTAATGTCTATACCACCCTTTTAGGCAAGGTTCGATGTTAAGCCATCAAAACAATCCTTATAATACAATGATGAGTTTGTAAAGCAACACATATAGTGCTAGCAAATACCAAAAAAATTCCTTATAATACAAGTCTTACATAATATACCAAACCACATAGTATACAAGCCTTTACCATTTCTCCAGATAATCGAATCGGTGTAACACATTTTTCTTGGTCTCTATGAGCATTATCTTTGTGTCTTCGAAATCTGTGTTGAATCGGTAAAAACCTACGATGTGATCCAAAGAAGCTTGATTTTGCACTATAAGTTAAACGAATAGCTTTAGTTTCATCCTTACACACTGGACATGCCATCTTTCCGTGTGTGCTCCATCCTTCCATCATACCATATGCAGGAAAGTCGTTGATAGTCCACATGATTGCAACTCTCATTTGAAAATTATGTTTAGAAGATGCATTATAGGTGTGAACTCCCGTCTCCCACAACATTTTCAACTCATCTATCAACGGTCTCAAGTATACATCGATGTCTTTACTCGGGCTTTGAGGACTAGGAATGAGTAACGACAAAAACATGTATGCATCCTTCATACACATCCATGGTGGGAGGTTATAAGGAACAAGAATTACAGGCCAAGTAGAGTGTGGTGTACGTGCTTGATAGGTCAAATGGAGTGAAACCATCGGTGGCGAGTCCTAGCCTTACATTTCTATCTTCTTTTGCAAAGGATAGGTGTGTAGCATCAAACTTTTTCCAGGCTTCTCCATCTACAGGGTGTCTCAATTCACCGGGAACTTTGGTTTGGGTACTATGCCATCTCATGTGTTCGAAGGTCTTTGTTGACATATATAACCTCTGAAGTCTTTGTGTAATAGGAAAGTATCGCAAGACCTTCCATGGTATATCCTTCCCCTTACCTCCGTTGTTAGGCTGATACCTTGGGAGACCACAAGTCAAACACTTTTGTTTATCCTTATTTTCCCCCCAATACAACATACAATCTTCTCTACATGCATCTATCTTTTTATATCCCAAACCTAGTCCTCTAACTATTTTTTTTGCCAAGTAGTAAGATCCCGGCAACTCATCATCCTTCGGCAAGAACTCTTTAATAAGTGTTAACAAGTCGTTAAAGTGTTTCTCACTACATCCACTCTTAGACTTGAAGTGCAGCAACTTAGTAACAACAGACAATTTACTATGCTTCTCATGACCACTATATAATGGGACTTCAGTATCTTTTAGCATTTGGTAAAACTCTTTTGCACTTAAAGTAGGTTCTTCCTCGATAATATCATCATGGAGATCATTATCAATTTGTTGATCAAATCCATGACCTATAGCATCAATTACCATATCACCACATTGATAACTTTCATTATTAGACCTGAAATCAGTTCGAACATGAGAAGTGTTGGGTTCCACAAAAAAAGATTCCCCATGGAGAGTCCATCGGCTATATCCGGCTGTAAAACCTCTCTTAAATAAATGAAAGTTAACCTCGCCTCTGCTTAACCAACAAGAGTTCATACATGATCTACATGGGCACCTAATCTTTTTCGCATGTACACATTTTGGGTTGTCAAAGGCAAAATTAAAAAATTCTTCCACACCTTATCGAAACTCAAAAGAAACCCCAATCCCATTATCCCCTGCCCTACGTGTCATCCAAGTTCGATCAGCTGACATGATTACAGTTAGCAATTACCACCTAATTAACCGGAAACAAACACATTCATCGTCAAACTATTAAAACAAAATCAAATATACAAATACAAAGGAAAAAGAAATTAATTCTAATCAAAAAAATAGTTTAAGTTGCTAATAAAAAAATAGTTTGCATACAAAAAAATAGTTTAAGTTGCTAATAAGATGTGATCATTCATACAATTTTTTTTGGAAAAAATTCACATATACCATGATTACGCAGATCTTATCTCATTCACTTAAGTATAACTATAATTGCCACTGGATTCAAACGCCAGGAAGAAAGTGATGGAAGGCCACTCCATGTAATAAATTCTCCCTCACCTTTCGACCTATAGTACACTTGCTCTGGGAGCACACACTTGTCTGAGGACACCACAAGTGAGAAGACACATAAAGAAGCACAATCTCTTTTTAAGTCTATAGTTGAGTAGCACATATAAAATTACTGGCCTACTAACTAATTAAGTGCATGACCTTGTGGTTTGATAAAATTACTGGCCTAATAACTAATTGATTGATAAAATTTAAGTAGATCTACCAATATCTTTAATTTCATACTAAACTGATCTAGTAATTCTTTATATCTCTGTCAATAATGGTTTGATTGTTTTTCCACCTCAGGGGAATTCTATGTGGGACATGAATATCTATACATCAGTTATCACAGAAAAGACTTAGTGTCACTACAGCTTTTAGCTCAAACTAAGCTTTCACATACATTTGTAACTTTTTAAAGACAAAGAACAAAAGAAATCTCTGTTAAAAATCAATCTCTGGTAAAAGTAGAATTACAGGTCGTTAGCAAGATTTCAGATTAAAACAGAAAATAGGAGTTTAACTGCTGTAGGATTTTGACTTGGTGTTTAAATAATGTATTATATTATGTAATCTATGAGAACAACGATATACTCTTAATATATAACAATAATGTACAAGAAGGGCTGACTTTCCACTCACAGACAGTCAAAATTATTGGAAGATTACATATAAGGGCAACTGATCAGACAAAACAAAGTAACAATGTTATGCCTTGACTAACGTAGTAAGAAACCAATGTAGACCAAATTACTAAACGATCAACTTTGGCACTAAAATATGCCTCGGTAACCAATTTTCCCTAAAATGAGCAAGCAAAAAGCGAGCCCAACTTAAACTCCAACTAATGAACCATCTAACATATTTTAAAAAATAGATCAAAGCTAATGGGTGATAATCTAGAAGCGATACAAAGACATTTTTTATTTAAAAGAAACTATACAAAGCAAAAGCTAAACAACAAAAGCAATCAAAAGATAACTTTTTATGATTTTATCTCAAATAACAAAAATATACATCCGACTTATCTACACAATTCAACTCTAATTTGCAACAAAATTCCCGGATATATAGCAGGTTTAGCATAAAACAATACACAAATACATAGAAAAACACATAAACATTACCTTATCTCGCATAAGTATCAAATCAAAGCCCTAAGAAAAATGGATTTAATCATACATGTTTGTATATATAAATCATTTCAGCAAGTAATGGAATATTGAGGAACAAAGTTGAAAAAAAATTACCTTCGAACAAATTGACGGGTCTTTGGGACTTCAAAGTTAGGGCTTCTGCAATTGGGACAGGAAGAGCAGCTTTTTCGATGCGAAGAGAGGAAAATTTTGGGATTAATGATAATCCCTTTAGCCGTAGGAAACATTATTCGTACAATCAATTATAAATCTCACTAATTGCGTCAAATTTTGGCGCTAATTCATTTTCCTTTTTACCGCCTAAACAATGGCTAAGAAAAACGGGGGAAACCCAAATTGACAGAGAAAACCTAGCTAGCGATCTGGTAGAAACATTCAATTCTGGCCAAGTAAGAGTCCCAATTTGCTTTCCTCTAGCTTCAGCCGAACCACTCACGCACTCACTCACGCACGCACGCACCCACCTAGCTAGCGATCTGGTAGAAACATCGACTCTATGTTCCTCACCGACCACACGCACATGAATACTGATTAGTTCCACACAAAAAAAGTTAATAACATTTTTTTAAAAAAACAAATCTTTTATAAGTAATATTATAATAAGTTACTTAAAAAATGTAATATTAATGTATTTATATTAAAATTTATATTCACCATAATTAATTCTAAAAAATTATTTAGAACAAAACAACGGCTAATTTTATCTCTCGCAAAAAACTTGTGAACAATAATATATAGTAAATAATAATTTCTTCATTAATATATTTTTTTCCTCGCAATATTTCATCATAAATTTGCGCAAAAAAAATCCTTCCATCACCTCAATTTTGCGAGAAAATAAATAAAAATTGTGAATGATTTTTCCTTCGCTACATCCCTATATTGTCACTAAATATTTTTCCTCACTGTTCCTTCGCTAAACAACTCCTCATGTGAAGGAATAAATTCCTTCACAAAATTTTCTTCGCTACATTCCCTATATTGTCACTAAATATTTTTTTCTTCACTGTTCCTTCGCTAAACAACTCCTCATGTGAAGGAATAAATTCATTCACAAAATTTTCTTCGCTACATCCCTATTTTGGTGTAGTGGATTGGGATGCCGGAGCGCCGACAAGAAAAATCTGGAGATGAATTTGTTCAGTTACACTGTTGCAGGGAGCTTGGGCTTGAATCGAAGAAGAGAACTTGTTCGCGGCAAGTTATTCGCGTCTATACTTTTCTCTTTATCAGATTAGGTTTAGTAGATAAAAACAAATTGAGGACATGAGTTGTAATTTAAAATTTTCTATATTAAAAGTTGAGGATAATATGATAATTATAAAAATATTACTTATTCCAATTTCTTTTTCGTCCAAATCAGACCAATTTTGGACGGAAAACTTTGGCAGGAAAAGTGGCCAAGTTTTCTATCCATTTCTTTCCTTTTCCGTTTATTAAAAAACTCAGAAACATAAGAATTGGAAAAAAAACTTAAATTTTCTTTCCATTTCTTTTTTTTTCTGTCCATTTTAAAACTCAGAAATACAGCGTAAAAGACTATTAACTAATTAGTTAATGTGTATTAATTTGTTATCATCAAAACACATCTAAAAAGTGGGGAATCTAATAATATCTCTCATTTTGATGATGACAGACTCAAAAATATTTACTTTAAGCTCCCCTTTAATTTATAAACTCAACCTTAATTCAAACATCATAAAATAGTTTCGTTTTTGAAAAATCTTTTTAACTTTGGAAAAAAAATAATTAGGCAGTGTATGCATGATATCATCTCACAGCAGGATTATAGCAGTTATGATATTATCACAAGCATATATAACAGTTATGATATCATCACAAATATATAGGATATCAATAATCTGATCAGCTATAGTGGTTATATTTTTCTTCTCCCCTTTGGCATTATTAAAAAGTAGTGGAGAATTAATGAAATATAAGTTGCTGAGTACCTGTATCAAAAAGTGTTTGCCCAGTATAAAGGGTACAGTCACCCAAATAGTTGGTAGAATAGTTGGAGAGAGAGAGATAGAGTTAGATGAAGACAGATAGCTTGATTGGAGAGCAGGAAAACTTCACAGGAGGCAGGTCAGGTGCTGCTGAGTGCTGACTATTGATCCATGAGATCAAAACATGGCGGAGCTGAATTACTGGCACCTGAGTACCTGTGAGTGGACAGAGCGAAGCCAATCCATGAAAGGAAAGGGGCAATTACTACCACAAGAAAGTCGCCCCTATCTCTAAAGGGTCTTACTCCCTCCATGCACGACTTGCTTGTTTACCAAGCCATCCTGGCAAGCTCCTCCGGTTTGCTATTATTCTTGAATGATTGGTTTTGGATAAGAGATGAAATATGCTCAAGTATGACAGCTTGATTTTTGACAATCAACAGCATACTAATTAAAATTTCCAACTGCTTATCTAAATTTCTTTTCTGAGTTCTCTTTTCCTTGCCAGTTTCCTAAAACAATAATAGAGGCCTAGGGATATATAGAGTCAAGTGGGACACAATATTGCTATTCTTCACATATTGATACAGTTATGAACATAAGTGTTCAAACTTGTGCAAGAAATAAGGTAAACTGATAGGCATGAAGTCATGAAGAATATACTAATCAGTTCAAGAAGCCTGTCAGTCCTAACTGGCATAAAATTCTTTCTGATAATTTTTCCTAAGAATTGAGCTTTAGCACTTAAAAACTAGACCAACTTTAATGGGTTTATCAAAACAAAGAGGCAGGCACCAGCTGATCACAAACAGTGGACAAATTTTGCTTAAAATTCATGCAAGTAAACACAGATTCCTCAACAAGATACACATAACCATTTACTTTAGGAAGGTCTAGAATAGAATACATGGTCAAGCCCTAAAGCATCAATTAGAAACATTTCATCCGCATAAATTCTTTGTCCTTGAACATAAGTTGAAATACTAACCAAAGTTCTAGACTCATTTATATTAAACTCCATGTTGCAATAAAATTCAGCAATCAGTTGGGAAAATATGATTTTGCCAGAAAATTACCCTAAGCATTCCCAACCAATGTTTCTCAGATTGTTAAGCAAATCAAGAAAGTAATACCTATTCCAGGTAGAAGATTTGCTCTAATCTGAGGGTACTTGGTGTGACCAAATTAGGAATGATCCTGTCAGAATGCACATGTGTGAAACTACCGGCATTTGGCGCAGTGGTTAAAGATTGATTGGGGGCGAGCCGTAAACCCGAACGTCTTCAGTTCGATCCCCGCTAGCAACATTTGTTAAACTCATAAATGGGTGTGGTGGCCACGGGTCGCACGTTTCAGGGTGGAGCCATGTCTTAGGCCGACCCTGTGCGTAAGCCTGATCCGGGGTGGGGAGATTAGTCCGATTGCGGTTGGGAAACTCCACATTATCAAAAAAAAAAAAAAAGAATGCACATGTGTGTGAGCCTCAAGTTTATTTCTTTTGGAAGAGGAGGCAGAGTTAATGCCACCATAAGTATCAATAAATTCTTGAGACATATTGTCGGTAAGAATAGAAAGAGATAACACTCACTTAATATGAATGAAGACAACTAGCAGATCTGACATTTTTAGGGTATGGGCAAGGAAAATTATGTTTATCATGTGATACAACTAAGTAAGGTCTGACATTTTGTGCCAATCACAATCATATATAGTCGGCCAACCTCTAGCAGATTATGTTCAAAACCAATACACTTAAGCTAGGTAGGGTTGGTTTTAACTTGTTCGATCATATAAGCAGTGCATTAAATGCAACAACAAAACATACTCAACATGGATTATCATTTAGCATAATTAGACATAATACAGTCAAAAAGGACAACCATCAGTTTAAGTATGCTAAATAACTCAGCACAGTCAGGTTTAATTATACAAGATAGCCTAAGCTTCTATCTCAATCACAATCCCAGCCGGCTAAAAACCAACAAGAAAAAGGTTACACCCAAAGTATAGTAGACAGTGCATTTAATGTTTAGTAGCTCAATGAAACAGTGGCACGCAGGCTTGGTAAGCATATGACAAGACTCATGTAGCCTCATAAGAAATATATCATATACACCAAAACTGTTAGGGATAGGCCCCTACCCGAGGCCCAAATATGAGCCCATACCTGAGGCCCAAATATACGGAAGCCCAAAAACTCAAACTTGAGAATAATCAGTGTCCTCAGGCCATGGTCACAAGGGATATGGATCGTTAACTTAAGGCCCAAAATATATAGGGGCAATTGACTGTTGAGCCCAGGTTGTGACATTGTGACATGACATGTTCCCTCCGTAGGTATGGCTATAAATAGAGAACATGGAGGACCGAGAAAGGTTAGACACTCATTTTTACACACGCACACGACTATAGTGATACTTTATTCTTCTACCCGAGTACTAACAGACTGGAGGCGTTCCTTCACCCCTTAGACCACTGTGAGAACATGAATTGTAGGTAAAGAGCATGTCGGAGAGCTTTTGAGACATCGCCGGAAAGATAAAACATCATCATTGTCCCTAGAAGGAGGCCCTGAGTTGTGACATTCACAAGTTCTGCCCAAATAATTCACATTTTCTTACCTCAACCTAACGAGTTCCTCTTTGTTCCATTACCCTTCTCAAGTCTGGAAACAATACTTCATACAACTGTTTGTTTTGGAACAATTAGGAACAAACTTGGTTGAGCTACCAAGCTATTCGAGGAATAATGGTGAGAACTAGAAATCTTGGGGGGCAAAGTGCAACCTCTCGGGGACCGAGTGTTGAACAACTTAGCCGTCGGGAACCCACGTCTCAAGGCCCGAATGGAGGAGGAAATATGAGTCAATATGTAAAGCAACAGTCTGCCCTTGGGATCACTGAGAGACCCTCCCGACCTTCATCCGGACGACACGTCGTGAGTGTGGTAATTGGGGGGAATACTCTCTCGATCGGCACCTGAGGGGGATTTCACTAAGAAAGTTTTTCTGATTGAAAGACACGTACCGAAGACGGCAAAGCCAAATCCCAGTAATGTGATAACATTCTCCGATGATGATTACTGTCAGGTAAAACCAAGTCACGCTGATGCACTCGTCGTAAAATTCGACATCGCTGATGTGAGAAAATTCTGGTGGATGATGGATTTTCGGTTGATATTTAATATTATCATGCTTATAATAGAATGATACTCGATGGGTATAAAATTCTATCTTGCCGAGAGCTGCCCCTGTACAGTTTCGGAAACAATCTGGTACCTATCCAAGGAACTATAAGCTTGTCGTTGGTCTTCGGCTCAAAACCTTGTCAGGTCGGAATTATGGTTAAATTTTATGTTATTGACGGGGCTGATCTTCATACAACGCTATCCTCGAACGACCCACTTTGGCCAATTTACGGGCGATCACCTCAATCACTCATATGAAAATGAAATTTTCGACCCCCTATGGCGTTGGGGAGGTTTGTGCTAACCAGGAGGTCTCTTGGGTATATTATAGCAATACCTTAAACTTGGGCCAAAACACTAAGAAAAAAGACGAGGAAATGAATAATGACCATTTCCCAACAAACAAAGCAGGATGATGGACCCATCGAGCTAGATCCCTTCGAGGAAAAACACTCAGAGGCCAAAGCCTGACCAGCTGAAGAGGTCGAACAGTTTGAGCTTATACCGGAAACTCCAAAAGGAAACTCAATGTGGGGGATACTTTGACCGAGGACGTGAAGCAACGGACCATCGATCTACTTCGAGCATACGCGTATATTTTTGCATGGTCGCCGTAGGTGTAATTCTGTTTATGTGCACACCTAGAGGGGGGTAAATAGGTGTTTAGTCTAAAAGTGATAAACCCTGAATTTTTTTTGAAATTTTCTACAATTCAGACAGCTATACCTGTCTGCTTTAGTGTCTGTTCTTCGTTTATGATTATCAGACAACTAGACCTGTCTGCTTTAGTATCTGGATAGGCGTGATGAATAAAAATGTGCAGAACGTGAATGACAGTTAAAGATATATACAGAAATAAAAATCACACCAAGATTTTTTACGTGGTTCAGCCCCTATCCTCTACCTAGTGGCCTAATCCACGTCCAATCCCAACTAGGATTGGAGACTCTTTTTATTAAACTTAATATTCAATTAAATACAATAAAAATAACTCCCTATTACAAAGAAGCTTCAATTCTGATGTTGGACAACAATGCCTCCTTTGCACCTCTGCAACTTGTACACCTCTGCACCTGTTCTCACCTCTGAGACCTTTGAAGCTTCCTTTGAACAGACCCACTAAACTCTAGAAAACTCTAGACCACCAAAGCTAACAATTTTGTTTTTCAGATTACAATGATGGTGATTCCAATGGAATATCAACTTTCTAGCCTAAGGATAACATGACATTGATTGCTAGAAAGACTATTAGAAAGCTATAAGAATTAATAAGAATGAATTGATGCTTTCCAATCGTTGGGCTACTTCATAACCGAGCATGATGAAGCTTTATAAAACATGAAGGCGAACGGCTATATTTGTTAGCAAGAAATCAGATAATTTAAATCCCATAATTAAAGCTACAATATTGACCAACGGAACATATATCACAGTTGATTTACACCATAATTTTAGCAATTAAAGAGTCCAACAGATTTGGTAAATCAAGAATATAATAAGAGGTTGTATGTCATTAGACATCCTGTCTTATGATAACACGAGGTTGTATGTCATTAGACATCTTGTATGATAGTGGCAAAACACCCTTCCAAAGTTGAGTTCACCTCATCCTATTGATTCACCAAAATTAAATATCAAATGACATATATCTGACACACTTATCTAAAGTTCTCAATAAAATTATTTCCATACTATTTAGGGAGAACCTCAACTACTATATAGACCACCGATTCTAATCCTCTTAATACCCAGCTCGACCCAGCTACACTTTTATTACCTGAAAGGAATTGTGAAGCAAAAGGGTGAGCACAACTAGCCTAGTAAAGAATATCATGAGTAAAGATAATTAAATTATCAATAGCTTTCATCAATAAAAAATCAGAGATTTAGAACATATGGTAGATAATAAAACTTATCAACCATAGTTACAGTGAGTAATCTAAGCAATCCATTAAAAGAGTCAAATAGACCATAAGGTCTATTATCTATGTTAAAAGTCCACCAATAATGTTTTATCTCTATAACATCAATCAACAATTCCTGTCCATGATCGGGTTAAATGTTTTTTCAGTCATTGTACTATAGGTCGACTTACAGATGGATAACTAAACTTTTTTTTTCTTACAGTCAACTCACTGTACTCGATTTTACTAACAAAAAGTTAAAAAAATCGTTAAAAAGTTCGATCATTAACGAAAAGTACACGTGGCAACAGGTTGTCAGATTCTGCTATATGATCGATGTGGCGCCTTTTTGTGATGATGGCAAATGATTATGTGGATTTTAGGAAAATTTTTATGAAGAAAATGAAAAAAATATTTTAAAGTATAATAAAATTATAAAATTAAAAATATTTTAAAATTAAAAATCTTTTCAAATTTTGGACATTAAAAAATGAAGCTTTTTTAATAAAAATAAAATAAAAACACATTTTTTTAAATAAAAATAAAATAAAAAGCGCAGCTTTTTTTTATAAAATGAAAAAAAAGCTAAAATTTTTTTATAAAAACGCAGCTTTTTTTTAAATAAAATAAAAATGCGCTTTTTTTTTAATAAAAATAAAATAAAAAACACTATTTTTATATAAAAAAAATAAAGCTTTTTTTTTATAAAAATAAAAAAAGCATAAATATTTTTTATAAAAAAAAAGCGCATTTTTTTAATAAAAATAAAAAAAAAAACACGCTTTTTTTTTAATAAAATAAAATTTAAAAAACATTTTTTTATAAAAAAAAAGGTTTTTTTTAACAAAAATAAAATAAAAAACATTTTTTTTTATAAAAATAAAATAAAAACACAAATTCGATTTTTTATAAACACAACGCTCTCTGTCTCTCCTTCTCCGTCACAACAACGCGTTTGACTCAATTATAAATTTAATGTCCGAATTTGAAAAGATTTTTTATTTTTTTTATTAAAAAAACAGCATTTTTTTTATAAAAAAAAATTATGTTTTTATTTTATTTTTTTAAAAAAAACTGTATTTTTTTTTATAAAAAAAAACAGCGCTTTTTTTTTGTTAAAAAAAACACCGTTTGTTATTTTATTTTTATAAAAAAATACTGTTTTTGTTTATTTTATTTTTATTAAAAAAATTGCACTTTTATTTAATTTTTATAAAAAACATCGCTTTTTTATTTTATTTTTAATTAAAAAAGCGCCTTTTTTATAAATATAAAAAAACACAAATTTTTTTAATAAAAAAAACAAATTTTTGTAATAAAAAATAATAATTTTTTTATTTTATTAAAAAGAAATTAAAACGCATTTTTTAATAAAAAAAAAGTAGTTTATTTTAATAAAATTAAAAAAAATTGCGCTTTTTTTTATTAAAATAATTGTTTTTTTTATTTTTATTAAAAAAAAATTAAATATAATTTTATTTATTTTCTTATTTTTTGGCTCATTTTTAAATTTATATTATACTTTAAAATATTTTTTTCCCATTTTTTCATAAAAAATTTCGTCCAAATCCACATCCTAATTGCCACGTCGCATACTAATGTACCACATATTTTTTTTTTGGACAACTTTTCAACACGTGTACTTTCCGTTAATGATCAAACTTTTTTAACGGTTTTTTAACTTTTTGTTAGTAAATTCGAGTACAGTGAGTTGACTGTAAGAAAAAAAAATTCAGTTATCCATCTGTAAGTCGACCTATAGAACAATGACTGAAAAAGCATTTAACCCGTTCACGATCATGTGAATAACTCATAATCACAATTGTGATTCTAAATTCCTCTTCGCACCCAGGACGAAGATAATTTTCATAACTTGTCTTTACCTGAAACATCAAAAATCATGGTTATACCAAATCATAATTCATGCTCATAATCATTAAATCATCTTTGTACTACGGCCAAAGATATTCATTATTATCACAGCCATGAATTAATATTTCATTGTTGAGACTCAGCTCAATAATTAATCCACATCATCGAATCCTCCCTGCACTACAGGCCAAGGATATTCTTTAGTATCACGACCACGAATTATCCATGCACTATGGACCAAAGATAATCGTGTTTTTATCAACGGTCCTGATCATGCCATAAAACAATTCATCTTTGCACCCTTGGCCGAAGAGAATCCATAGTCATAATGTGACACCCCCAAAACAGGTATACATCACCCATTTCGAGTTGTCAAAAACAAGGTACAGAAATAACTACAACTTTATTGTTACAACATATAAACTGAGTTTAAATACAGATATTTCCATCTAGACAATATCCACATACAAATAAATCCTCATCATAATTATTGATACATTACTGTACAAAAATGGTGAGGACTACTAAACAACTCTCTAAAACCATCATTCCATACCCCGACTCGTACTCGCTACATTCTCGCCTCCTGAGAAGAAAAATAGAACAAAAAAGAAAAGGGTGAGCTCAACTAGCCCAGTAAAGAATATTATGACTAAGATAATACATAACAAATTATCGTTAGTCTTCAACAGGGAAAAATCTAATAGAATACAATAGACAACAAGTTTTAAATTAATACTCGCAGCGGAAAATATTAATTCATAAAAGAGTTACGTAGAGGATGAAATCTACTAATATCTATGAATTTAACAGTTTATCATCAATATTTTTATCCCTGTAACATCAATCAATATATATCTGGAATCATATATTCATCCTTGCACTACAGGCCAAGGATATTCATCAGTTGGTCATGTTCATCTAAACACTTGTTCATCTTTGCACTACGGGCCAAAGATATTCATCAGAAATCATTCATCTTTGCACTACAGGCCAAAGATATTCAATAATATCATCATTTAAGACTGAGGATGATGAAAAATATTTTTTTTTAAAGAAACGAATCCAGTGAAACAAAATGACAAGGATTAAGGATTAAGGATTCGTACTTTGTTTTATCCATGTCCAAAAATACCTTAAAAATAATCATAGTGGTGTAAAATTCAAGAATGATCAAAACATGGATACAATCAAAGCTAGTATCCAGAATAGATATTTTGGACGAGAAGAAAAATTTTCATTTTTTGATGAATAGTCAGATTCGTGAATAATAATCTCAGTATCGTGAATAAAGGTCGTATATCGTGAATAGTAACTCGACACAAAAAGTTCCAAATTTGATAAAACTTCAGATCAATATTTCAAAGATAATGATATTGAAGAAATAATATCATTACTGAAAAAAAAAAAAAATATCCCTTACCTCGGAAAAGACAAGATTTAACCTGGAATCAATTGAATATAGGCTATAACTTGAACTTTCACCGTATAGCAATACTCAAAGTATACTTAAAATACTCACAAGAATACGCTCGATAATATAGAGAGAGAAAACTTCAGTTTTTGGTGTAATTTTCAATTCTAACCTAAGCACCTTATTTATAGAAAAATACTTAGAACACCAAAGCAGAAAATTTAATATAATAATAATATATATAACAAATTCTCTACGCACACTTTCTAGATTTTGAATTCAGCATTTACATCACGTACTAGGCTTCCCACAAACAAAAAAAACGTTTTTCATTCTTTAAATATTTTAAACTTCCAAAAATCAATTATTTCGTAGCTTCGAAATTTCAATAATTCACAATAAATAGCCCTTTTGTCAGAAAATTTGAATCTCATGAGTTTTTATAGGAAATTCAATTCTCTATAACTTTGCAGTAAGAAAGTTTTTCCAAATTCTAAATGAGAAATTGATGAAATCCACAACGGGTGATTTTAGAGGCTATAATCAAATTTCAATCAATAAATGGGGTCCACCGACATGTTTAACATGTTTTAAACATTTATTGCAACAAAAATACTCTTCCTCCTCAGATACTCATATATCCCACATTCGTTGTAAAAATATCACCATTATTATATTATTAAAATATAATAATATATATTTAAATGAATTATTTTATCGTAAAAAGATAAAATTTCAATTTTCAACAATTGTCACATTAAAATTTTTTTCCATCTATATCCACATAAAATCAATATTTTCTCATCATATGAATCAATAATTAATTATTCACAAATAATATTACGTAGAATCACAATATCGACAATCGTGCAGCTCCTGTGAGAAAGGGGGCTTTCAATAAGAATTTCTCTTCTTGGCGCCGCAATTAGGTGACCAAACCTCTCCTTAGATGTAACTTTCCGACATTGCCAATAATGTTATCTAATAATATTATTCGAGATAATATGAATTATTGCTTCGATAATGAAAAATATTGTGTAATGACAATTATCAAACAACAAAGAATATAAAATATCAACGCAATAATTATTGAACCAATAAAATAAAATCTTTGAATAAAGAATTATCAGTAACCATTATTAAGTAGTGCCTTCTTACGTAAGAGTCAATAATTGGTGCAATCTGGTGCTTCTTCGTGCAACAAACGCCAGACATTGTGTTTTAACCATCGAATATTCCAACGGTTAATAGCAGTAATAACTACGCCGTTATTTTTAAACAACTTATATTTGTCGTTTTCTTCCTCCAATCGCTTTCCGTTATGGGGCCCACACATGGCTGCGCCTTGTCGTACGAATATTCCCCGACAGTACGAATATTCCACGACCAAACGAATATTCCCCGACAACAATGAATATTTTATAACCACTTGCTTATTTTGAAATATTTGCGTATTTTACCCATAACTATCCACATTAATCACATCAACCCTTACTATTTCAAAATAATAATTAGAGGAAATTAAATTTTATTTATTAATTATTTGGGGTCTTACACATAATCATACCAAAAAATATCCATCAATGCACTACGAGCCAATGAAGATTTTTTCCACATCATTTGTAATATTACGGTCATAATTATACCGAATAATCCCTTGTCATAATCATACCAAGTCCATCTATGCACTACATGCCACAGATAACTTTCAACATATTATAAACATGAGGATAATGACAATATTATAATCATTAGTCAAACTAAATAAATGATAAATATTAAAGACTTTAAATTTATCCAAACATTATCAATCACTTAATAAAATCATAATCTAATATTGTTAATATTGTAACAATATTTTAATCACTCCTTGAAATTATAAACAATTTAATTTAATTATTTACACTTTTCTAAATAATACATTTAATCATTCAAAAATGTCATACTCATAAGATTTCATCAACAATAATCAAATTACTCATCAAAAATCTGTATATACCTTATATAGGATTTTCAAGCCATAAAATCTTATTTACCAATTTTTCAACTTCACATAACATATTTAATTCATATGTTCGTAACTAAACTATTTTCATAAAAAATACCAAATCAGTCCCAAAAATTATTCTTTTCTGGGATTAAGCAGAATATAGTCCCATATTGAACATATATTTTTCTCAGAATTTTTAAAATTCATTTACTATTTTTTAGAAATCAATTTCTAATTAATTCCTTAAGAAATTAGCTACCTCAAGGTTAACTCCAGAAATTCCCAAATCTTGGAAAGATCTTACACATGTTAACGTGAGCTTCCAGTTTAAATTTCACAGTCATCGGAGTTATAGAACTCCGATTATAGCGTTTTCCGTCGAAAAAACCTAAATATTGAAATGGTCATAACTTGCTCATTTTAAGTCGGAATGAGTTCATTTTTGGACAGGAGGTACTTTATACCATATATTTCTATGTCCCAAAAGGCCGGAATTTTTCTCATAATTTAAGTGGCCGAAAATGCCCTTTTAAACTTCCGGAATAAAGAGCCTTTTGTAATTCTGACTTTGTACTCCTTTGCTAAAATCAGTCCACACGAAAATTTACAACACCTTTTACAGTGATTCCACTTGGATAAGTTAGAAAACTCATAGATCTTACTCTAGAACTTGACCACACTCAAAAATTCGAAATATAATAGGAGATATGGTTAATTGAATTTCATGTTCCATTTTCACCAAAATCTAATTTTTAACCCTTTGTGATTTCTAAGAAACTTTCATGTTTTCACATAATAACCAACATAACTTATCATAACACTTACTAATACTATATATACCCATGATTTTAATCAATCCAATGCTTTTATTATGACTTTCATCATAATCAACAGTCCAATGCTTTTATTATGACTTTCTAGAATTTTTGAGGGTCAGAAAAATTACGAAACTACAAATGGATTTTTACTAGCCATGCGGTAATCCACGTAAACAGATCGTTTCCACAATTTAATAAGAAATGAATACAAAGGATCATTCACCATGCATGTGGTAATCCACACAGACAGGTTATTCCAACAGAATAATAAAGAATGGAATAATAGAAGAATTCACCATGCATGCGATAGATCGCACCGACAGGTTGTTCCCAACAGAATAATAAATAATGGAACCAGGTCATGCATAACGCACAGACAGGATATTCCGATAGAATAATGAAGAATGGAACCAGGTCATGCGTAAACGCATAGACATGATATTCCGACAGAATAATAACTAATGGAATAACAACAGAAATCACCACGCATGCGATAGACCGCACAGACATGTTATTCCAACAGAATAATAAATAATGGAACCGTGTCATGCGTAACGCATGCATGTGATATTCCAATGAGAATAATGAAGAATGGAATAATAGAAGAATTTCACCATGTATGCAGATTAGATATACAAAAGTTATTCCAACATAATAATAAAGAATGGAATAATGTAAGAATTTCACCAAGTATATGGTAGTCGCGTGATAGAGGTTATTCCAATGAATAATAAATAATGGAATAATGAAGTTCTCTTCATGAATACAAAGAAATAATACCCCTTACGAGTACAACAAATAATATCTCTTACCTTTGAAAGAAGAGTATTCCAATCGGTAGAGGCGAGGATATATTGAAGAAAACTTGCGACTACGCTTCAAAGCTTTCTTAAACTCTAAAGAAATACGCCAAGGTTATAGAAGAAGAACGTTTTTCTCTAGAGTTTCAATTGAATTCGTAAGAAATTATGAAGGAATGAGCTTCTATTTATAGAAGAATGGACTGCATAGTAACTAATTTATGAACGGTCCATATTGATTTACTTTTAATCGGACGGTCCATATTTAAAGCAAAATTTTTTAAATAAAATATAATATGTTCTATTTATAATCTAATAAAACGAATAACTTTATAAAAGTATTCTGTTTTATATAAAAAGATTTTACTATGCAAAATACTATGCAGCACTATGCAACACTATGCATAATAAAATATAATATATTCTATTTATAAAATAACTTTATAAAAGTATTCTGTTTTATATAAAAAGATTTTACTATGCAAAACATTATGCATAATATAATATAATATATTCTATTTATAGAATAACTTTATAAAAGTATTTCATTTTATATAAAAAGCTTTTCTATTTTATTACATTAATAATACTAATAAAACAAAACCGAGTGACTTATCACGTAAAATCATCAACAATCAATACCGGTGTACTCTTATGCAACCACGCCAGACATCAGATTTTTACTACCAAGTAGTTCAACAGTTTTAACGGTAAAAGTTCCGCCGTTATTCTCATAAAAATATTTTTGTCTTTTTCTCCATCTGACAATAATTCTGTTGCGAGGTCCACCAATGATTATACCGTCGTATGGACATTTCCCGACAAAAAGAATATTTTATATCAACTTGCTTACTTTGCAAAAAATTTCAAATATTACCCTTAACTTTAAACTTTTATCAATTTAACTATTTACCAAAATAGAAAAAAATTGAATACTTGTATTTCCTAAAATTCGGGGTCTCACAATCTTCCCTCCTTATGAAATTTCGCCCTCGAAATTTACGTACGTACCTGATATTCGAAGAGATGAGAATACCTTGCTTTCTTTTTGGATTGTACCTTTCCGGTTATATCCTCTGTATCATGATTTTTCCATTGCTCATGTCCTGTATTTCAGATATCATTCTAGAATATATCTTCAAAACAAAGGTTAATTGACATATCACAATTTGTCAACTTATCAAGTAAATAATTTTAGCTTAGGTAAGTCACACACTAGCGAAGTATATAACTCGTCTCTCGCCTCTTAGTTCTAGACTCTTATCTCCGCCAGCGACCATATCCCTAAGCTCTGATACCAAATATGACGCCCCCAAAATTAGGTATACATCACCCATTCTGAGTCGCCAGATACATGGTACAAAATTCAAATACAACTTCATTTATATAATCATGAAGCTGTCAGTATAGAATACGACCACGATTAACTCGTGAGTTTTAATACAAATATATGTAACTCTCATGGTGCCTCGACCACAACCTTACAATGGTACTTTACATAAAAGTATAGTCAAAAAGCTGTTTTAGAAATTAAAATCTTTGGGAAGTGCTCAAGGAAACCTTCGTACACGGGAGGCCATGCGT
Source organism: Panax ginseng (assembly GCA_020205605.1). Lineage (NCBI taxonomy): Eukaryota > Viridiplantae > Streptophyta > Magnoliopsida > Apiales > Araliaceae > Panax > Panax ginseng. The sequence goes on along the minus strand of CM035148.1, from coordinate 114,952,222 downwards.
CTCAGGTTATAATAGATATCATATGTCCTGAAATTATCCTTGGTTGACCCAATAGACCCCAAAAAAAAACGAGAAGATTACTATCATCTTCTTTCCAATGGCGAGTCTTCTCTTGACATATAACTATCTCCAATGTCTCCGAGTGAATATTATATTTCAAATAAACTCCAAGATCATATAGGTAGTGCCCAGTAGATATACTCAAAGAAGTGGATGTGCACAATACATCTTATGATAACACGAGGTTGTATGTCGTTAGACATCTTGTATGATAGTGGCAAAACACCCTTCCAAAGTTGGGTTCACCTCACCCTATTGATTCACCAAAATTAAATATCAAATGACGTATACAATACGACACACTTATCTAAAGTTCTCAATAAAATTATTTCCATACTATTTAGGGAGAACCTCAATGACTATAGACCACCGATTCTAATCCTCTTAATACCCCGCCTCAACCCAAATTTACACTTTTATTACACGAAAGGAATTGTGAAGCAAAAGGGTGAGCACAACTAGCCCAGTAAAGAATATCATGACTAAAGATAATTAAATTATCAATAGCTTTCATCAATAATAAATCAGAGATTTAGAACATATGGTAGATAATAAAACTTTTCAACCATAGTTGCAGCGGAACAAGCAATCCATTAGAAGAGTCAAATAGACCATAAGGTCTATTATCTATGTTAAAAGTCCACCAATAATGCTTTATCCCTGTAACATCAATCAACAATTCCCGTCCACGATCATGTGAATAACTCATAATCACAATTGTGATTCTAAATTCCTCTTCGCACCCAGGACGAAGATAATTTTCATCACTTGTCTTTTCCTGAAACATCAAAAATCATGGTTATACCAAATCATAATTCATGCTCATAATCATTAAATCATCTTTGTACTATGGCCAAAGATATTCATTATTATCACAGCCATGAATTAATATTTCATTGTTGAGACTCAGCTCAATAATTAATCCACATCATCGAATCATCCCTGCACTACAGGCCAAGGATATTCTTTAGTATCACGACCACGAATTATCCATGCACTATGGACCAAAGATAATCGTGTTTTCATCAACGGTCCTAATCATGCCATAAAATAATTCATCTTTGCACCCTTGGCCGAAGAGAATCCATAGCCATAATCATACCAAAAAATGTCCATCAATGCACTACGGGCCAATAAGGACTTTTTTCACATTATTTGTAACATTACGGTCATGATTATACCGAATAATCCCTGGTCATAATCATACCAAGTCCATCTATGCACTACATGCCACAGATGACTTTCAACATATTATAAACATGAGGATGATGACAATATTATAATCATTAGTCAAACTAAATAAAGGATAAATATTAAAGACTTTAAATTTATCCAAACATTATCAATCACTTAATAAAATCATAATCTAATATTGTTAATATTGTAACAATATTTTAATCACTCCTTGAAATTATAAACAATTTAATTTAATTATTTACACTTTTCTAAATAATATATTTAATCATTCAAAAATGTCATACTCATAAGATTTCATCAACAATAATCAAATTACTCATCAAAAATAACCCCTTACGAGTACAACAAATAATATCCCTTACCTTTAAAAGAAGAGTATTCTGACTGGTAGGGCGAGGATATACTCGAAGAAAACTTGAACTACGCTCAAAGCTTTCTTAAACTCTAAAGAAATACGCTCAAGACTATAGAAGAAGAACGTTTCTCTCTAGAGTTTCAAATTGAATTCGTAAGAAATAATGAAGGAATGAGCTTTATTTATAGAAGAATGGACCCATATAGTAACTAATTCATGAATCGGTCCAGATTGATTTACTTTTTAATTGGACTATCCATATTTAAAGCAAAATCTTTTAAATAAAATATAATATATTCTATTTATAATCTAATAAAATGAATAACTTTATAAAAATATTCATTTTATATAAAAAGATTTTACTATGCAAAATACTATGCGAGCACTATGCAACACTATGCATAATAAAATATAATATATTCTATTTATAGAATAATTTTATAAAAATATTCATTTTTATATAAAGGATTTTACTATGCAAAATACTATGCATAATAGAATATAATTTATTCTATTTATAGAATAACTTTATAAAAGTATTCTATTTTATATAAAAAGTTTTTTACGCTTTTATTACATTAATAATACTAATAAAACAAAACCGAGTGACTTATCACGTAAACATCAATTATCAATCTTTGTGCTACTACTATGCAACCACGCCAGACATCGTATTACTGTACTTTTACTACCGACTAGTTCAACAGTTTTAACGGTAAAACTTCCGCCGTTATTCTCATAAAAATATTTTGTTGTTTTTCTCCATCCGATAATAATTCCGATTCATGGGCCCACTAATGATTATCATAAATCGTCACGGACATTTCCCAAACAAAAAGAATATTTTATATCAACTTGCTTACTTTGCTAAAATTTTCAAATATTACCATTAACTTTAAACTTTTATCAATTTAACTATTTACCAAAATAGAAAAAAATTGAATACTTTTATTTCATAAAATTTGGGGTCTCACATAAAATATTATTAAGTGATTAATAATATTAAGCAAGTGAATATATAAGATATTATTAAATGATTAATAATATTATGAGGTGAGTAAGATGTTATTAAATGATTAATAATACTTGTGAATGAATAGAATATTATTAAGTGGTCAATAATATTGAAAAGGGAATAAAATATTATTAAGTAATTAATACTGTTAAGAAATGATAAAATATTATGACGATTATGTGATATGATATTATCAAATGATGATAATATTACTAACGAGATAAGGTATTATTTGATGATGTGATCACATGTTAGATAATTTATTATGGAATAATAGTATTATAAGTTAAGATATGTGATGCTAATTGAGAGACCGATCTTATTAATTATTGGTCTTTCAAACAAAGTTAAATTAAATGCGTAGCAGTAGTCAACAGATCAGACAAATTTCCTAACTCAACTTGAGTTATTAATTTCAAAGCATGATTAATGGATAATTATTATTGGTTATTCAAATCTATAATGATTTTTTTATTCACATATAATGCATTTGATTTCATGTTCTATTACTTGAATTGTGAAATAATTTAAAGTTATTTTATTCATGAACTGTTTATGAGCCATGTCTCAGCTATTTGTTTCGGCTAGACTAGTAATTGATGAATCGTTCTATTATTTGAACTAAGTTGTTATTGAAAGATCGATGTCATTTATTTTGGCTAGATCAATATTGATATTATATGTTGAAATCATACCATTTCTTTGAAAACAATCCAAACCACATTGTTGTGGTATAGACTCAGGATGTAAGACCAACCCTTATAAAAAGGGAACTTTATTGTAAGACATCTGACCCCTTGCGCTATTTTTGAGTATTATGCATAATACATGATACAATGGGGCTGATCACCTCATGTACTCGCAGAATGTATGATATAATCTTTACGGTTAACTTATACTCTTGAGGTAATTCAATATTAATTAACCGATAATTCCTCTATTAGTTCTTGATCAATTTGTGATCACTCGAATATCCCACTTTATTGAATATTGTTGCATTATATATTACTAATTATTCCTGATCAAATGAATATTATTGAATCTTCGAAAGAATTTAACTCTTAATTTTATTTTTGATATGTTATTTAGCTTGGAATTTAAGAAAATTCTTGTTATTAAAAATGATTTATTGTTCAGCTACTTCACAATCTTTTAAATATTGTCGAAGTTCTAGAAAGTTAGATTCTTCTATATCTTTTATTGAATGCTTTAACTTGCGAAGCAAACTAGTTGCTCACCCTTGCTTTAAATAAAATACTTCAGCTAAAGCTAAGGTAGCTGAAGGGTCAAAGAAAGACAAAGGCAAAGGAAAAGCTCAAGAGTAGTTTAATGTGAACTTTTAATTGTTATGTTACCTTATGTAAATTAATTATGTAAATCTTTTGAGTATCTAAGCGTATGTAAGTTAATGTTAAGGTTAGTTAACCTGGGATATTGTTATAATTTGTATTAAGAAATGGTATGAATGGTGTAATTCAAAATAAATGGGTAGTTAGATGAGATATGGATGTTGTACCGTGAGCACCGAATATGAGGTTTGAGGAACCCGAATTTGGGGGCGTCACAGGTTGGTATCAAAGCTGTAGGTTATAAACCTTATGAAGGGGAAAACCTTAGGAATATAACCATAAGAAAGATAGAAAACTCATTTAGAGTTCTAAGTGATGGATTGAGAAAAATTCACCAATAGTTAGATATACGGACACTTAGTGTTTGTGGATTGTGTTTACTGGTGATGTACTAATTAAGTTGTTAAATTGATTATAGGATGTCAGGAGATGATGAGATTAGAGAAACCAAATTGGTTACAGAGATGTTAGCAGCTGCACCAGTGCCAATAGCTAAGGTGGCAGTTCAAAGTGACTTGGTAGGAGAATCAGAGAAGAATTTCAAAGAAGAAGAAACAGTTGATAAAGTCCTAAAAGAAGAACCTGCAGTAAATCTAGGAAGCGATCATGAAGAGTACCCCAAGATGGAACTGAATGAAGAGGAGGAAATAGATTCCAAGGAAGCTAAAGTAGAACCAGAAATAGAGACAAAAGATAGGGGAAAATGCAATGTATTAGCTGAAGATGGCCAAGCATCAGTGGAAGTTCAAGATTTAAGGAATAAGGTATTTTTCCTTGAAGAAGTGTGGAATGCAGAAAGATTATTAAATGATCAATTGGTAAGGGCATTGAGTGAGATAAAAGAAGAACAAAATGAGCTGAAGGCACAAGTCGATGGTATGAGAGCTGAGTGCAATGTATCATCTGAAACTTTAAGTAAGAAGGAGAAAGGGAATAATAAAAGGAAATGAAACAACGATAGTAACTCAGGGAACTAGCAAAGGGAATCCACCGCCGAGGAAGAAGGCATGTATTGATTGCAGAAAGAAACATTTCAGGGAATGTATGAAGGAAATGAATGTGTGTTATAATTGTGGACAAGGCGGACACATATCTCCTAATTATCCCAAGCCTAAGAAAGGAGGATGTTTTTTGTGCGGAGAAAAAGGACATCATGCTCGTAATTGTCATAAAAAGAAGACAGGGGAATTTATCATATTGATAAAAAAAAATCTTAAAAACCTTCGAAAGTATATAAAAGTGCATACACGTGACTAGTGTTTGTTGAAAAAGAAAACGAAAGAAAAATTAGAGTCAATATATATATATATATATTTAAAAGACTTAATTTACCTTTTCATTTTGAGTCATGAGACTTATTCCAATAAGAAATGCTAAATTCGAGTTTATACGATATTAAAGTTAACATCGACACTTCATAACAAAAATAAGTTTTTTTAAAGTTTTCTCTCATTCTTTTACCGACACCTTTCCCGACCCTTCTCTGTTTTAGGAGTTGTTGGAGTAATAAAAATTGAAAAATAATATATCTTGTGACTTTATATATTATTATTTTTTAGTTATGAGTTACATGGATAGCTATAGTTAGTAATATGTTAACGACGTATTTGATATAGTCAGTCGAACCTTATAATGCTATATCTAATCTCATGTATTGATATATGTTACCATGGAAACTTAAAAGAAAAATTTAGCAATAAATAACATGACTCATAAAACTTTGTCTCTCTTTATTACTACATGTTATGTGCATTTTTAATCTGCTGAATTTTGTTAAGTAAATAAGCCTTATAGATTGGAGGACAAACATAGACCAAATAAGTTAATTAAACGGTTTAACCTTCCAACAAAGCACCAATATTCTAGTGGTAGAACAGTATCTTGCCATGGTACTTACCTGGGTTCGAATCCCTACAGAGCTATGATGATATCTTCTCCTAATGGGCTTGAAGGGTCAACCTCTGTGTCCGAATATTCTGACAAAAATAAGGTGTTGCTAGAGCTCTGCTTTGAACTTTTTATTTTTAAAATTTCCACACATTATGTTATTTTCTACTTCCATATTCGCTCTAGACGAGCCAAGATTTATACCCGTGAAATTGTCTAATTTAGTAGAGCTTTCAAGAAGTTGGAGATTAAACTATGCTTCGAGTGTGTTATGAGGAAAGAGTCTTGTGGCATCGATCGTGGACTGAGAAGGTGGACGAAAGTAAATAAGCAAAGGCTAAAAAGTATACTAAATAGAACTTCGCTTTGAAATATCTTCTTTACCCTCTATAAGTCAAGATTTTTTCAAAAATTCATATTAAAACTGTCTTCAAGATGTTGTACTTTGAAGTTGACAAATTGTTAACATGCATATCTATTATTGTTTTATAACTAATTAATACAAATTGCAAAATAATAAAGCAATCTCTGCTTTCAATTTTTAAAGGCCACAACTCAACAACTGTCTACTTTGGCCTAATAATACTTAAATGCAGTTTGTTTTTCTATTCGTGAAACATAGTATACGTGTACGCTAGTCCGCATCCGGAGGGTCATATATGACCCCCCCACCTTGGAATTTTCGGGGGTTATTTGTTATACTTTCTCTTCCTTTTTCTTTTACGTATTTTCTTTTTTCCTTTGTTTTTCTCTTGCTTTTGCTTTATCATTAAAGTGGGGTAAAAAAAGTGGTAGAAATTCTTTCGGTAAACTAATTAAAAATAAAAAGCTAAAGAAATAAAACAATTTTTTTTATCCCACTATAATGACCATAAGTGCACCATAGTTCTATCATATCAAGATTATTAAATCTCTCTTCTTCTATTTTTTTCTGTTGTTGGAATTCATTATTTTAAGCTAATTAATCTCGTGAACCACAATATAAGGTTTTAATATATTCATAATCATACATACATTGTTCTTAGAGTTAGTTCAGTAGTAAGCAATTAAACCATACATAGCAGTTATAGCAGTTATAAGTACATATTGTAAATGACATAAAGTACAAGACACAAAGAGATTTTAAGTGGTTCAGAGACTCAAGCTTCTAATCCACTCTTCTGTTTTCAAATAGCAGGATTTCCACTAAAGAAGGGCAGCACCCTGAATCACTAAGATTCCTTTAAAAGCCGTGACCTTGGGACTTGGTTCACTAAGAACTCTTGAGGCGGTGACCTTGGAACTCCTCTAGTTCCCTAGGAACTCTTCAAGCCCAACAGGCTTGGAACTTCATTTAGTCCCTCCGAACAATGAACCCTCAGGCCCTAGCTTCTTGTTGTTGAGTTGTTTGTTTGTTTGTTGGAGTTGGTGCTGAGCTGCTAAGATGTCTTTATGCTCTAAACATCTTCTGTACTTAGCAGCTTGGCGTGATCATCCTTGAAGTGCAGTTGAGTGTTGCATGATGCTCAGCTTCTTCAGTTACTCAACCTCCTCTGATGATCCCTTGATGAACTGCCTTGAAGATCATTCCTCTTGATACGTGATGGCTGTACATGATGGATTTCTAAGATGACTGTAAGCTCTTCTGTTAGGTACTTAGAAACTTTCTTATGCTTGCCACCATGATGGCGTTTGTGATCTCCCTTCTTGATACTTGATGCCTTCTCATGATGGACTTGCTAAAATGACTGTAAGTTCTTCTCTATGGTACTTAGAGTCTTCCCATGATAGACATCAAGATGACATGACGCTCTTCTTTCTCTCGGCAGTTCAAAACACTCTTCATGTAGTAGAACTCTCACTTCTACTTCTTTCTTTTTCTATCTCTAAGTGTTCTTGGTGGATCGTAGAGTGAGCCTTCGGACTCACTATCTCACATAGTTTAGAATAGTCCACTATTACTCCAAAAAATCTGGCAACTCCTGCACTACTAGATCTTTAAAGCTCTTGCTGATTTATACTCATTCTCAATCCTTCCGTTGGAAAGTAGCCGTTGAAGGCTATTCAAATATCTTCACAGATCTCTAGTTGACTAAGGTAGACTGCTGATGTGACAAGTCATACTTTCTCTGACACTGCAGTCTACTGTTTCACCTACCCATCAGAGATGTCACTTTAATGTCTTGGGCAGGTCGAAGACTTTATTTCCTCCTTCTGATTTCTCGATCAGAGGTTGTCCTTTTGCATCGATGCTCTCAATAAGCTCTTGTCCGAATATTACCCTTGATTAAGCGGGTGTTGCCAATGCTTGGTCTTGACAATTCAAACTCTACTATTCTGATGCATGTCTTCAAGGACCTGATCGTAGTGTCATGTTGACTGGTAGAGACAACACTACGATCTTGAAGAGTGTTGATTGGATCTTCAATGTAGAACATCTCTTTCTTCTTTTGTGCAGTGCTTCAACACTTCTGTTTGCCTCAACAGCTCTCAGATACTGATGACTTGACTTCTTTGTTCTGTCCCCTTCTGAATAGCAAGACACTTTAGATTTATGGCGTGTCTAGCTCGCTTTCTCCTTGTGATCTCCCATTCACTTATCATTAATGGACTAACCCAATGCTTAATCACTTTAGCCTTGTTCTTCAGAAGCTGTCAAGTATCTCTGTATGCACTTCATCAGTTCTTTCTTTGTTTGGAAAACACTACGATCCTGGTTACTTCCAAGATCGTTTCTTCTCTGGCTCTGCTTGGCGGCCATCGTGCACTTGGCGACTTACCTTCATCGATTCTTTGAAGTCTTCTTCTGATCTCCTTGTGGAAGACTTCATCTCGAATGGCTTCACAACTCAATCTTGATGCTTATTGGTTTGGTGCTTAGATCTTCTGTTAGCTTGCATGACATTCGTTGAGTGCTCTTTGGTTTCCTTTAGATGGGATGTATCTTTGCAGTGCCAACCAGAGACTTCATTCCTTTGGATATTCTAGGAGTGCTTATTTGTTGAGAATCGTATTTGCTCTACGATTCTGCCTTGGCATTGTGAGCACAACGGTTGAGGTCTTAGTTCTGCACTCTACGATTCGGCTTTGGTTGTGCAGACTCTACGACTCCGAGATCAGATCTTGACACTCTACGATTTCTGCCTTGTGCTTGTTGTCTTCATCTGATCTTGCTCGACTACGATCTTTGCCTCTAGTATGATCAGTAGATTCTACGACTCTAGGTGTAGTCTACGATTCTTGACTTGGCTTTGGCAGATACTCGGTCGGCTCATAGGCAGGCTATCTCTACGATTCTGAACATGACTTCCTTAGCAGACTACGGTCCTGAGGAAGTTCCCCTCGACACACTACGATCCTCTCCTCGTCTCTCCTGGCAGTCTACGAACTCCAAGACTACTATCTTACAGACTACGATTCTGCCTTGATAACTCTCGAGTTTCCTTGACTCTCCTAGCAGAATACGATTTTTGGTGCAGTGCTCGACGATCAAACAAGCCTATCTATTACATCATAAGATCAACCTAACATGCTTGATCTTTCTATGTTTATAGTCCTTGTACATCATTTCTTTTAAGGACTTTACAAAGTTGTTTTTGCTTATATGTAGGATCAACCTAACATACTTGATCAATTCATTCTAAGTCCTTGTACACATGTTTCTATTATCTATCAAAGGACTTTACAGCTATTCTTAATGCAAGCATACTTGCATATTCATTCATATATATTATAATCAAATCATATATAAATAGGAATAACATTCACATGCTTATTCCTAATAATTTCCCCATATTTGATTATAAAAAAAACAATAAGTGCATATGCATGTTATGAATGAATCTTATATACAGTGAGCAGCTTTATTTCTAAAACAGATAATCATGAATGTCATTTATAATGATGTGTAATTTAATACACTAACATTTTACATCCTGGATTCAGAACATACCTAACTAGTTAAAGACGTACCTCTTTTGGCTCCATGTATGTTTCTAGGATTCTGTTGATCAGCTATTCATCTATTTGGCCTTTTTGCTCCTGCTCCCCTTGGGATGATGACTTTCCTGCTTTGCTTTGCTCCCTCTAAAATGTATGCTTCTCTTCTCCTTTTGGCTCCCCCTCTGCCTCGGCATACATAGGCTCATCATTTCTTGGCTCCCCCTCGGATGATGACTCTGCCTCTTCTTCTGCTATCTTCTTCTGTGAATTCTTCTCTCCTTTCCTTCTGCTCTTCTTGCCCTTCTTTGAATGCCTCTTGCTCTGCCTCTTTCTATGCCTCTTTTTCTCCCTTTTTTTTTGTCATTAATCATTTGAGAGAGATGCTCCATGTTGGACATAAGCTGCTCCATCAGGTAGGAGAAGTTAGCAACTTCAAACTTGAGTTCCTGTTGGCCTAGCTCAAGTTGCATTGAGAAAGACTGCTGCATGTTGTCAATCTTGTCAGAGAGGGCTTGGATCTGCTTTTCACTGGCCTTCTTCTCTTGTAGTGCATACGCCTTACGATCATTCATGACCTTGGATAGATGTTATCTCTCTCTTTGAGTTTGAGAGATACATCGACCATAGTAACTTGAATTACATTACGAAATGAATTATCTCTCGCCATTGTCGACTTCTTTGACTCTTGGTGAATAGAGATATTTTCTCAATCGAGTTCATCAGAATTTTTTATCAGCTCCTTCTCCACAGATATTTGATCATCTGGTTGGGCAGCTCCTTGTTGAGTATCAGATTGGACTCTACGATCCTCTTCCTTGGATAGATTTTCGAAGGTGTTAAAAATCTGAAGAATCGTTAAGTTCCAATCACTGGTTGAGGATGAAGGAATGTCTGTCACTAGTGCTTGAGTAGATGGAGGCTTCTGGTATTGAACTTGAATACCATCAGTAGTAGAGTGAACAGACTCTCTGATCATCTCCTTGGTCATGATCCTTCTTCTTTGAGAGTCCACTCTACGATCGTAGGGGATATAGTGATTACAGGCATGTCTGTAGACCTTGTAGTGAGGCTGGTTTATGATCAATTTGGTGGCAAACTTCTTCACCCTTGGGAAGTTTTGTGCTACCAGCTCCATGCTTGGAAAGTGAGAGTAACACCAGCTGAAGTAACTTGCATCCTTTTCAATATGTGCTTTTAGCCAAGGCATCCACTGGAAAAACCACCTCATAAGCAGATCATCAGGATTGTAGAGGATGGTCGTGAAATCTAGCTCCATGTTGTTCTAGTTATTAACTATATCAATGGTAGTCATCCTTACTACCTTGAGTTGTTCATCTCCATAGTTCACCCATCTTTCTGGTGGTTTATTCGAGACTTCTACCACTATTCTCCTGGTGAATTTTGCTGGAGAGAGGACAGGATAGAATTATGGTTCCTCTGATTCTTGATTTTTGGAATCATTCTCCATTTCTTCTATTTCGGAGCTTGAACCATCTTGATCATTTCTAACACTGAATCCTTCTTGCTGCATTTCATTTCCAGAACCTTCTTCAGCAAGATCTTCTTCTGATTCATCTTCTTTACTACTGGTTCCATCTTCAGCACTTTCATCCTTTGATATAGACTCATCATCACTTAGTTCAATGACAGCATCAAAGTGATCACTACTCTTTTTGGAGGCAAATTTGGCTTGTAGTCTGTAGCTCGTCCTTCTTGTTGGAAGTTCAGCTCTAGGAGTTTCAGATTCTTCTTCCTCTTCAGACTCTGAAGCCATTGGATCATCATACGAACTTCCTTGAGGTTCAGCACTGATAGGGGCAGACCCTTCTTCTTTGGACTCATCACCTTTTGAGCCGTCATGGGGGCTTTCAGGATTCGAAGGGGCATGTTCTTCTTCTTTCAAAACAGCATCATTTGGACCCATCATCTGGGCTTGTTGGGGCATTTGCATTTGGGGATGGAGTTGGGTCATCTTGAATCTTTTCTTCATCATCAGAGTGAATGATCCGAGGATTAGTCACAGGGCTTGAGCATTCTTCTTCATCAGCAGATGCTGCATTTTCATCCATTAATCCAGCTTCACCTTCACTGCTGGATGTGGTCTGTGGGGACTCAGCCTTGAGATTATCAGTTTCCTTTTCTTCTTCTGATTCTACGTCCTCCTCTTCATCAGATGTACTAGCTTGGGAAACTGAGGCTGGTTTGATTACCACCTTAGCTTTCTTGCTGGATGGCCCTTGAAGTAATCTGTTACTTCTCCTCTTTGTGGTCTCTGCAGTTGAGACCTTTGCATCTTCAACCTTGTCCTCAGTTTTCCTCACACCTTTGGATTTCTTTCTGGCTAGTGTGGTTGCTGCTTGTGCAGAGTCATCAAACTCAGAGCTTTCTGCCTCTTTTGCCTTCCTCTTCTTTGTAGAGGCCTTGCTACTGCTCCCAGTTGTCAGCCTTCTGTTCTCCTTTGGGTTTTTCTTCCAATTTACAAACAATTATGGAGACATTACTTTGTGAACATTCAGAGGTTTTCCCTCATCATCCTTGATTTTGTTTCCCAATTTCTTCTTCAGCACAATGCTCAGTAGTCCTCCATAAAACACTTTTGTAAGCGATTTTTCTGTAGACTTCTTCAATTCAACCTTTTCTACCCATTTGGATATTTGATCAAATAGGATAACTCCAAAGTTAATTCGTTTCTTCAAGACTATGGTAGACATGATTTTTAACTGTTGATCAAGCACCGTGTCGTGTGCAGTGTCCTTGCATAGTATGCATTTTCCTACTATTTTAGCAAGGAACTCAAATTCCTCAGGGAACTCCTTTTTCTTCATATCCTTTAGACTGGGGTTTCTTTGGTACCCCATAATCTCCTTTGCTTGCTCAGTGTTGATCTCATCAAGGTTTCTCAGTCCTAGGTCAGGGAAACCTAAGCATTGATTTATATCAGATGATTTTAGCTTAAGAGACTGACCTTTAACCTTGGTTGAAAGGGTTTAGGCATTTATGGATGCATTTGAGTAGAATTCCTTGACTAGTTCCGTATATACTCGAGTGCTAGCCTCAAGACATTCTAAGAATCCAGATTTCTTCACAAGTTCGAGAATGTCTCTGAACTTCTTTTCGGATTTTTCAAACGTCTTGGTTTTGAGCTGAATGCCAGTGATTACTTGCCAGTTTTCCATTTGAGTAGTTCGAGGAATATGGGTATTTGATTCAAAGGGGTTTTTGAGAGATGGCTGATTGTGATTTGGGCAATACTCTAGAGGGTTAATTGATTTTGGCTTTTGAGAGGATTCTAGGGTTTAAAAATGGGAGGGAGAAAGGTTCGATGGTTTCTGATAACTATTTGTAGATTTTCGAGTTTATCTTATTGACAATTCCTTCTAACTCTGCATTATCAGTGATGTGTCATCTAACCATTGGTTGCACGAAACCAGTAATGAGCTATAACTCCCCATAACTTTTCAGTTAGATATTTCTTTCAGAAGAGTAGACGTTTAATTGACGTGGATTGGCCGTTGACCTCTTTGGTTCGTAGAGTAGTATGGTAAGGCCGCTATGGACTCTACGTTTTCCTTTGTTGACTCAACGATCAACTTTTGAGAGATACTGCAGTGGATGGTTTTGACATTAATCCTCATCTTGATACAGTATAGCTTGATCACTAATATACCCCAAGCCAACTTTGGGCACTTTAGACCTGATGTGTGTTTGCACAGTATCTTTCCAACCTATATTTGAACATCTCTACTCTTCATCTGAAAGGTTGAGCAATTATTCAGTTCTATAAATATTATTTTTGAATATTATGGAGTAAATTTGATATAATGTTATAGTTGTGGGTAATATTTATAAATTTTGCAAAGTAAGCAAGTTGTTATAAAATATTCGTTTGGTGGGAATATTCTTTTTGTCGGGGAATATTAAATATTTGACAAGACAATCATTAAGTGGACCCCTAGCGGAATTATTGTCGGATTGAGAAAGCGACAAAAATACTTTATAAAATAACGGCGGAGGTGTTCCGTTAAAAGCGTTGAAGCGCGGTAGTAAAAAAGTACGAGAATCGCGTGGTTGCATAGTAGCACACTGCGGTATTGATTATTGATGCTTACGTGAGAAGTCACTTCAAATTTATACTCAATTATTGATCATGATAATTAACGCATCATATCTCTTATATTATTGATTCAATTATTGTCACAATTATCATCGTATAATATGTTATATTATTAAATCAATAATTAAGACGACAAGTTATAAATGATTAATAATTGTTGAAAGATTAAATATGTGTTGATAAAATGATTTGTTGTAATATTTATTCAATCCTTGATGTATATAAAGAGTCTATTATGAGACGTTTGTGGTAAGTTTGGTTATTTTATGGGGGGCCCATATGTCATCATCTAAGAGTCTCTTTGTCAATAGTAATTACCTTCGTCAATAGTAATTACCTTCGTCAATAGTAATTACCTTCATCAATAGTAATTACCTTCGTCAATAGTAACTACCTTTACTACACGTCAAACCACTTGGCGTTTCATATTACAGGTGTAAAACCCCAACTTTTTGAATAAAGATGAATTTTCTATAAATATTATTTTTGAATATTATGGAGTGAAATTGATATAATAGTTGTGGGTAATATTTATAAATTTTGCAAAGTATGCAAGTTGTTATATAATATTCGATTGGTCGGGGAATATTCGTTTTAACAGGGAATATTAGTACAACGGCACAATCATTGGTGGACCCCACAACGGAATTATTGTCGGATTGAGAAAATGACAAAAATACTTTATGAAAATAACAATGAAAGTTTTACAGATTAAGCATTGAAACACCGGTGTTAAAAGAATACTGATGTCTGGCGTGGTTGCATAGTAACTACAGTATTAATTATTGATGCTTAAGTGATAAGTCACTCGGTTTTGTTGGTATTATTAATGTAATAATATAGAAAATCTTTTATATAAAACAGAATACTTTTATAAAGTTATTCTATAAATAGAATATATTATATTCTATTATGGCATAGTGTTGCATAGTGTCTGCATAGTGTTTTGCATAGTAAAATCTTTTTTATATAAAAGCGAGAATACTTTTATAAAGCTATACATTTTATTAGACAATAATTAGAATATATTATATTTTATTATGCATAGTGTTTGCATAGTGCCTGTATAGTGTTTGCATAGTAAAATCTTTTATAAAGTTATTCATTTTATTAGATTATAAATAGAATATATTATATTTTATTTTGCTTTAAATATGGACCGTCAGATTAAAGTAAATCAATCTCGACCATTGATCAGAATGATACCTGACACCACATCCTTGGACTGCACAACATCTTACACGGTCATATTGAAAGTTCTAGCAGTGGGTTGATTCGAGGGCACTGGCCATGTGATAGTTAACGATACCACCTTTGTTGTTTCCTTACCTCCATTTTGCACCTCCCACTGTCTTTCTAGGGCAATCACGAGCCAAATGATCCTTTAACCCGCAAGTAAAACAAGCTCCCTTCTTCAAACTAGGACAATTTGGCGCAATGTAACCTTCCTGGCCACAATTAAAACACACCCGCTTACCCTTCAGACACACACCAGTGTGGTTCTTCCCACAAGTAGTACAAGCTTCAAACTTCTTCTTTTGCTGACTTCCTTGTTATCCTTCTGCATTTGAATTTTCATTCCACTTCCTCTTCTATTTATTGCTTCCACCATTTCTTCCACCAGCCTTGTTTTCATTCTCATTCTTCCTCTTCTTCTATTCTTGATTATACTTGGTTAAGACATCGCTTCCACCTTCCGCAATAATCACCTTTTCTAGTACTGCTGCAAATGTATTTAACTGAAACATTGAAACCTTTCTATATAGCCAGGGCTTCAACACCTGCTCAAACTTACTCTCCTTACGCTCATCTGTATTGACCTGATACGGAGCAAATCTTGCCAACTCATTATAAACTTCACAGCATACTATGTCACATACATGGTTCCTTACTTTAGTTCAAGAATTGAACCTCCATCTAGTTCCGGAACTTGTGCCGGAACGCATACATCTCGAAAAACATTTCTTTGAACCTATTCCACTTTATTATTCCCTGTCCCCACTTAACCTTATTCTCCACGCCACCAATAACTAGCTTGATTTTAACATAAGCGTTGTGAATACGGTTTTCTGATCCTCATTGACCCTGGCAACATCAAAAACCTTCTCCATTTCCATGTTCTAGGTTTGGGCTTTAACTGGATTTATATGTAAGACCCCAAATTTTGTGAATAAAGATTAATTTTCTCAAAATATATTTTTAGTGTTATGGTGTGGATTTGATATAATGTTACAGTTGTGGGTAATATTTATAAATTTTGCAAAGTATGCAAGTTGTCATAAAATATTCGATTGGTCGGGAAATATTCGTTTTAGCAGGGAATATTCATACGACGGCATAATCATTGGTGGACCCCACAACGGAATTATTGTCGGAATGAGAAAACGACAGAAATATCTTTTTATGAAAATAACGGCGGAAGTTT
This sequence comes from Panax ginseng, assembly GCA_020205605.1. Classification (NCBI taxonomy): domain Eukaryota; kingdom Viridiplantae; phylum Streptophyta; class Magnoliopsida; order Apiales; family Araliaceae; genus Panax; species Panax ginseng. The sequence goes on along the minus strand of CM035148.1, from coordinate 114,935,899 downwards.
TACCATTAACTGTTGAAATGACTGGTGGTAAAAGTACAGTAATACGCGTGGCTGCATAGTAGCACACGGTATTGATTATTGATGCTTACGTTAGAAGTTACTCAATTTTGTTCAATTATTGCTACGATGGGCCGATGCGTAGTATCTCACGTTATTTGATTCAATTATTGTCAATATTTTTATATATTATTAAATCAATAATTGAGACGATACTGTAAGACCCCAACTTTTATGAATAAAGATTAATTTTTCTCAAAATATATTTTTGAATATTATGGTGTGTATTTGATATAATGTTATAGTTGTGGGTATTATTTACAAATTTTGCAAAGTAAGCAAGTGGTTATATAATATTCGATTGGTCGGGGAATATTCGTTTTAACATGGAATATTCGTACGACGACACAATCATTGGTAGACCCCACAACAAAAGTATTGTCGTAGTAAACAAACGACAGAATTATCTTTTTATAAAAATAACGGCGAAAGTTTTTCTAGTTAAATTTGTTGAACTACCCGTTGGTAAAAATACGATGTCTGGCGTGGTTGCATAGTAGTAGCCACAGTATTGATTCTTGATGCTTACATGAGAAGTCACTCGGTTATACTCAATTATTGCTTCACGATAATTCTTTGCATAATATCTTTCATATTATTGATTGATAATTATCAAGATTATCATCGTATAATATTTTATATTATTAAATCAATAATTGAGATGACAAATTTATTCATATTATTATTTGTAATATTGACAATGTCTAGAAAGTTACATCGAGGAGAGGTTTGGTCACCTAATTAATTGCATGATAGGGAGAAATCCTTATCGGAAAGCCCCCTCTTTCCTAGGAATGATCTGGTTGTTAAATATTGTGAATTATAATATTAATGATGAATAAGTTCGTGTTGATTAAAGATGAAATTAATATTTTTATTGTGTTGGGATTATTAGTGTTAGTGAAAATCGACTTCTATTTCGATAATAATGGATGACTGGAGGTTATATTGACCAATCGGGTAATTAATCGGATAAATGAGCAATTAATTGCTATTAATTCACATGCTTATAACTATTGATTCACATGCAAGTACTATTAGGGGAGGTGGTGCAAGATTGATAATACTTGCATGACTAAATTAAAAATGGAGGTATAGATGAAGGTATTATACTGTAATTATTTTTTTTCACATGATTGTACTATTGATTCACATGATTGTACTATTGATTCACAAGATGTACTATTGCAGGACTAAATTAAAAATGAAAGAAAAGATGAATGCTTTATACCGTAATATTTCGAGCCCCAAAACGTGCAATTATCAGTTTTGTTGCATTTACATTATAAGATAAATTCCTAACTATAAGCAATGATATAAAATTGTCCAAGCATTACACATTTTAGCCTATGTATATAACTTGCATTGCCAGTGGCGGAAACAAAACTTTTTTAGAAGGGGGTCAAAATACACTAGTAAAAGAATTATTTATTGACGTTTAAAGTGATTCTTGCAAATTTATTTTGCCTAATTATAGTATTTCACAACATCATATTCCGACCCTTGTTAACCTTTGAGTTGTGAGTCTAATGACTTTAAATATATACATACACACACACACACACACATATATATATATACGATCCGGATCTTAAGCTCACCCCTTATCCAACTCACTCGAACTCACCCCCCCTTTAGCGACAGACCTGGCAATAGTTCGGTCATGCAATCTTCGTCTATACTTTTAGCGACGGACAATATATAGCGTCGCTAAAAGTATAAACGACGGTTGTATGATCGAACCGTCATCGCCGAGTAAAAAAATCGCTAAAGGGGTGATGCTTCAGTGAGTTGGATAAAGGTGAACTTTAAAATCCGGACTCTCTATATATATATACACATATATATTAATTTTTCCCGAATTATGGGACTATTAATCAAACTTTGAAGTTTTTGGTCAACTGATTAACTACTTTTATAGATAAATTACAAATTATAATATTATATGTCAGGAATAAGCATGTGAATGTTATTCCTATTTATATATGATTTGATTATAATATATATGAATGAATATGCAAGTATGTTTGCATTAAGAATAGCTGTAAAGTCCTTTGATAGATAATAGAAACATGTATACAAGGACTTAGAATGAATTGATCAAGTATGTTAGGTTGTTCCTACATAAGCAAAATAGCTTTGTAAAGTCCTTAAAAGGAAATGATGTGCAATGACTATAAACATAGAAAGATCAAGCATGTTAGGTTGATCTTATGTTGTAATAGATAGGCTTGTCGATAAATCGAGAAACCGCACTGAGAAATCGTATGCACCGTAAATCGTGATATGCCGGGAGAGTTAAGAAAACTCGAGAGCTATCAAGGCAGAATCGTAGTCTGCAAGATAGTAGTCTTGGAGTTCGTAGACTGCCAGGAGAGACGAGGAGAGGATCGTAGTGTGTCGAGGGGAACTTTCTCAGGACCGTAGTCTACTGAGGAAGTCATGTTTAGAATCGTGAGAGACAACACCTATGAAATTTGACAGAAGTGTCTGCCAAAGCCAACTCAAGTATCGTAGACTACACTAGAGTCGAGAATCTCTTGATCATACTAGAGGCAGAGATCGTAGTCGAGCAAGATCAGATGAAGACAACAAGCATAAGGTAGAAATAGTAGAGTGTCAAGATTTGATCTCGGAGTCGTAGAGTATACACAACCAAAGCTGAATCGTAGAGTGCAGAACTAAGACCTCAACCGTTGTACTCACAATGCCAAGGCAAAATCATAGAGCAAATACGATTCTCAACAAATGAGCACTCCTAGAATATCCAAAGGAATGAAGTCTCTGGTTAGCACTGCAAAGATACATCCCATCTAAAGGAAACCAGAGAGCACTCAACAAATGACATGCAAGCTAACAGAAAATCTAAGCACCAACCCAATCAGCATCAAGATTGAGTTGTGAAGCCATTCGAGATGAATTCTTCCACAAGGAGATCATAAGAAGACTTGAGAATCGACAAAGGAAAGTCGACCCAAGTGCGATGGTATCAAGCGAAGATGAGAAGACAACGATCTTGGAAGCAATCAGGATCGTAGTGTTTGCCAAACAAAGAAAGAACTGATGAAGTGCATATAGAGATACTGGACAGCTTCTAAAGAATAAGGCTAAAGTGATTAAGCATTGGGTCAGTCCATTAATGATAAGTGAACGGGAGATCACAAGGAGAAAGCGAGCTGGACACACCACAAATCTGAAGTGACTTTTTATTGAGAAGGGAATGAGAAAAAAAGAAGTCAAGTCATCGATGATGTCGAGGAGTTTGTTGAGGCAAACAGAAGTGTTGAAGCACTGCACAAAAGAAAGAAGAGGTGTTCTACATTGAAGATCCAATCAACACTCTTCAAGATCGTAGTGTTGTATCTACCATTTAACATGACACTACGATCAGGTCCTTGAAGACATGCATCAGAATCGTAGAGTTCGAAAGGTTGAAGACTGAAGCATTGGCAACGGTTCAATCTGAAGGGTAATATTCGAACAAGAGCTTATTGAGAGCATCGATGCAAAAGGACAACCTCTGATCGAGAAATCAGAAGGAGGAAATAAAGTCTTCGGTCTGCCCAAGACATTAAAGTGACATCTCTGATGGGTAGGTGAAACGATGAGCTGCGCGATTGTCGAGGAGAAAGTATGACTTGTCACATCGTTGATCTACCTCAGTCAACTCAAGATCTGTGAAGATATTTGAATAGCCTTCAATGGCTAGTTTCCAATGGAAGGATTGGGAATGAGTATAAATCAGCAAGAGCTTTAAAGATCTAGGAGTACAGGAGTTGTCAGGTTTTTTGGAGTAACGGTGGACTATTCTAAACCATGTGAGATAGTGAGTCCGAAGGCTCACTCTACGATCCACCAAGAACACTTAGAGATGGAAAAAGAAAGAAGTAGAAGTGAGAGTTCTACTACATGAAGAGTGTTCTGAACTACCGAGAGAAAGAAGAGCATCATGTCATCTTGATGTCCATCATGGGAAGACTCTAAGTACCATAGAGAAGAGCTTACAGTCATCTTAGCAAGTTCATCATGAGAAGGCATCAAGTATCAAGAAGGGAGATCACAAATGCCATCATGGTGGCAAGCATGAGAAAGTTTCTAAGTACCTAACAGAAGAGCTTACAGTTATCTTAGAAACCCATCATATGCAGCCATCACGTATCAAGAGGAATGATCTTCCAGGCAGTTCATCAAGGGATCATCAGATGACGTTGACTTGAATCGTTGAAAGATTATGATCATACCATCCAATACCATCCTGGAAAAGCGAACGTGGTAGCTGACGCATTGAGTAAAATATCATATGCAAGTACGACTGCGATATTGTCAATGCAAAGGCCCATTTTGTGTGACTTGCAAAGGATGGAGATAGAGTTAAAGACTCCAGGGACACATGTGATGATGGCGAATATACGAGTAGAACCGACTTTAATCGATAAAGTTAAAGCTTCTCAAATTACGGACTCTAGAGTGATGCGCGTATGAGGAAGAAAGTGCAAGAAGGTCTTTATCTAGGAAGCAAGAATCGATGAAAAGGAATACTTGAGTCAACTCCGGACTTTGTGTTCCTAACGACCACGATTTAAAGTATAAAATCATGATGGGGCGCACAACACACCGTTTGTAATCCATCCGGGAGTACCAAAATGTATCATGATATTCGTCATCCATTTTGGTGGAGCAATATGAAGAGAGAGATAGCGTTGTTTATCTCAAGGTGTCTAACTTGTCAGCGAGTTAAAGTGGAGCATCAGTACCAAAAGGTCCATTGCAACCACTTGAAATTCCGAGAATGAAAGTGGGAGCACATTACCATGGATTTCAATTCTGGGTCTTCCTAAGGTTTCTCGGCGCATAGATGCCATTTGGGTCATTGTTGATAGATTGACCAAGTCCGCTCATTTCTTCTACCGATCTCGAGAAACTTATACACTTGAGCGTCTTGCTCGTATGTACATAAGCGAGATTGTAAGATTTTATGGTATCTGGGGTATCCATAGTTTCTAATCGAGACCCAAGATTTACTTCACGATTTTGGGTTAGTTTGCAAAAAGCTATGAGTACGCAGACTTACGATTTAGCTCGGCATATCATCCTCGGAGCGGACGGACGGTCGGAGAGGACTATTCAAACTCTTGAAGATCTATTAAGACTACTGTGTCCTTGATTTCAAGGGAAGTTGGGACAAGTTCTTACCATTGGTGGAGTTTTCCTACAACAACGGTTATCAAAGCAAGTATTGGCATGGCTCCATTGAGCGTTGTATGGAAGAAAATGTCATTCTCCGATTATCTTTGGGATGAGGTGGGTGAAACAACGTTGTTGAGGCCGGAGTTGATACGTATGTATGACTGAGAGAAAAGATTTAAAGCGATCCGACAACGTATAAAAAATCTCACAAGGTCGACAAAAGAGTTATGCTGATCTTCATCGAAAGAACGTGGAATTCGATATAGGAGATCATGTGTTATTGCGTGTTGCTCCATGGAAAGGAGTTACGAGATTTGGAAAGAGAGGAAAACTCAATCCTCGATTCATCGGCCCATTTTTAATCCTCGATCGAGTAGGAACTATGGCACATAGACTCGTTTTACCGCCAAATATGTCTCGTGTTCATAACGTTTTTCACATATCCATGTTACGTAAATATGTGAAAGACCCGAACCACATTATTGAGTTAGAACCGGATGAAATAGCGAAAGATTTGACGTATGAAGAGGTTCATGTTCAAATCTTGGATAAGAAGGAACATATTCTACGCTCCAAGGTTATACCTCAATTCAATGTTTTGTGGAGAAACCACGATGTTAAGGAAATGACTTGGGAGTTAGAATCTGAAATGAAATCAAGGTATCCTTACCTCTTCGACATACCAGGTACGTACCCTAATTTCGAGGGCGAAATTTCATAAGAAGGGGAGGTTATAAGACCCCAACTTTTATAAATAAAGATGAATTTTCTATAAATATTATTTTTGAATATTATGGAGTAAATTTGATATAATGTTATAGTTGTGGGTAATATTTATAAATTTTGCAAAGTAAGCAAGTTGTTATAAAATATTCGTTTGGTGGGGAATATTCTTTTTTGTCGGGAATATTAAATGCGATGGCACAATCATTAGTGGACCCCTGGCGGAATTATTGTCGGATTGAAAGCGACAAAAATACTTTATGAAAATAATGGCGGAGGTTTTACTGAGAAAACTGCATTGAAGCGCCGGTAGTAAAAACAAAGAATGTCTGAGTGGTTGCATAGTAGCACATGATATTGATTATTGATGCTTACGTGAGAAGTCACTCAGCTATACTCAATTATTGATACAATAATTGCTGCATCATATCTCTTATATTATTGATTCAATTATTGTCACAGTATCATCTGTATAATATGTTATATTATTAAATCAATAATTAAGACGACAAGTTATAAATGATTAATAATTGTTGAAAGATTAAATATGTGTTGATAAAATGATTTGTTGTAATATTTATTCAATTCTTGATGTATATAGAGTCTATTATGAGACGTTTGTGGTAAGTTTGGTTATTTTATGGGGGGCCCATATGTCATCATCTAGAGTCTCTTTGTCAATAGTAATTACCTTCGTCAATAGTAATTACCTTCGTCAATAGTAATTACCTTCATCAATAGTAATTACCTAAATCGATAGTAACTACCTTTACTACACATCAAACCACTTGGCGTTTCATATTACGGTGTAAAACCCCAACTTTTGAATAAAGATGAATTTTCTATAAATATTATTTTTGAATATTATGGAGTGAAATTGATATAATAGTTGTGGGTAATATTTATAAATTTTGCAAAATACGCAAGTTGTTATATAATATTCGATTAATTAGGGGAATATTCGTTTTAACAGGGAATATTAATACAATGACACAATCATTGGTGGACCCCACAATGGAATTATTGTCGGATTGAGAAAATGACAAAAATACTTTATGAAAATAACGGCGAAAGTTTTCACAGATTAATCTGTTGAAACACCCGGTGTTAAAAGTACGATGAATGGCGTGGTTGCATAGTAGCACACGATATTAATTATTGATGCTTAAGTGATAAGTCACTCTTTCGGTTTTGTTGGTATTATTAATGTAATAATATAGAAAATCTTTTTATATAAAACAGAATACTTTTATAAAGTTAATCTATAAATAGAATATATTATATTCTATTATGCATAGTGTTGCATAGTGTTTTGCATAGTGAAATCTTTTTATATAAAACAGAATAATTTTATAAAGCTATCTGTTTTATTAGACAATAATTAGAATATATTATATTTTATTATGCATAGTGTTTGCATAAGTGCACGTATAGTGTTTGCATAGTAAAATCTTTTATAAAGTTATTCATTTTATTAGATTATAAATAGAATATATTATATTTTATTTTGCTTTAAATATGGAATAGTCAGACTAAAGTAAATCAATCTAAATAGTTCATGAGTTAGTTACTATGCATTCTATTTTTCTATAAATAGAAGCTCATTCATTCATTATTTTCTTACTTAATTCATTGAAACTCAGAGAGATAAACTATAGAAAGAAAGAAGAAAGTATTCTACTACTCCCTTTACTTATATATCCGGTTACTCTTTCTTCTTAAGGTAGGGAATATTATTTGTTGTACTCAGTAAAGAGTGTTATTCTTTCTTATTAGGAGAGAAGGCTGTTGTTATTCAATTCTTATTATTCTCATTGGAATAACTTTGATATCATGATCTACCCTATACTTGGTGACATTCTTCTATTATTTTGTTGGAACATCCTGCTCATGTGTTTTACAGGACTGGTTAAAATCTTTATTATTATTCCGTTGGAACATCATGTACGTGTGTTTTACAGGACACGTAACATCTTTATTATTATTCCGTTGGAACATCACATCGTGTGTTTTACATCGGACTGGTTAAAATCTTATTATTATTACATTGGAACATCACATGCATGTGTTTTACAATAGGACTGGTTAAAATCTTTATTATTCTATTGGAACATCCTCGATTGCAAATTTTGCACGACCTAGTTCCGTTATTATTATTCTGTTGGAATAACTTTGTCTACATCTCAATCCGCATGCATGGTGATTTCTTTTGTTATTCCATTCTTTATTATACTCGGTTGGTTAAAGTTTTACTTCTATACTCCATGAAATTAGTAGAATATCCTTGATATTTGCGCTTCATCCGATATCTTTTCATGAAATATTCTTACGATCATTCTTGAATTTTACTCTACAAAAGCGATATCATGTTGACAATTTGGACGTTAATAATTCCTAGATAAAATAATTCTTGAACTTATTTTATTGAATTCTTATATCATTGTCATCATCTTCATGTTTATATTTTGTTGAAAGTCATCTGTTTTTGTGAAAGTGCATAGATGGACTTGGTATGATTATGACGAGGATTATTCGGATTGTAATCATGACCGTAATGTTACAAATGATGTGGTAAAAGTTCTCATTGGCCCGTAGTGCATTGATGGACAGATTGTTGGCATGATCATGACCATTAATGAATACACAAATATTCTTGGCCCGTAGTGCATGGATAATTGTGGTCGTGATACTAAAGAATATCCCTTGGCCGTAGATGCGAGGGGTGATTCGATGATGTGGAATATTTATTAATTTGAGTCTCGCAATAATGATGATGAAAAACCTTTTAAATCATAAAAGATAGTAGATTTTATTTTCTACTTGACTCTTTTAATGGATTGCTTGTTCATTGCAGATTAAACTTGATGTCTATTATATTTTATCGGTTTAACATTGTTGGAGACTAATGATAATTTATTACGCATTATCTTAGTCATAATATTTTTTTTGGGCTAGTTGAGCTCACCCTTTCTTTTCTTTGTTCTCTTCTGGAAATGAGAATATAATTTGGGGACGAGTCGGGGAGCGGAGTGATGGTCCGGAGGATAGCATTAGTAGTCCTCACTATTCTGTGAAATAGTGTGATAATAATTATAATGAGGACTCCTTTTGAGTTTGTATAATCTCTAGTAGATAATATTTGTATTCAAACTCACACTTTATGTTTGTCGTATTGTACACAACAGTTGTATTAGTAAGTTGTATTTGAATTCTGTACCATGTATCTGACGACCCAAGATGGGTGATGTATACCTAATTTTGGGGGCGTCACAACAGGCGTCGAACCAATTGTCGTTTCACATTACAGGCGTCAAACCACTTTTCTTTTCACATCACCAATCGTCAAGCCATTTGCTTTTTCACATTTCAAGTGCTAAGCTAGAAATTTTCTATAAATAGAGGCCTAGTGCTTCATTATTTTTCACGAATTCATTCAAGCTATAGAGAGAGAAAGTATAGAGAGAATAAGAGAGAAAGAAGAAGAGTATTCTGTTACTACACTCTGCAAAGTATTCAATCTACTACTAATGTAAAGGGTGTTATTCTTTCTTATTCATGAAGAAAAGCTGTTGTTATTCCATTGCTTATTATTACTGTTGGAATAACTTGTATACTGGCAGTTTACCTATACTTAGTGACATTCTTCTATTATTCTATTGGAACATCACATGCATGTGTTTTACACAGGACTGGTTAAAATCTTTATTATTATTACATTGGAATATCTATCGTGTGTTTTACAGGACTGGTTTAAAATCTTTATTATTATTACATTTGGAACATCATGTACGTGTGTTTTATAGGACACGGGTTCCGTCTTTATTATTACGTTGGGACATCACCGCTTGCAAATTTTTGCACGGCTTTGGTTCCGTTATTATTATTCATTGGAATAACATGTCATCTGCTAATCCGCATGCATAGTGATTTCTTTTGTTATTCCATTCTTTATTATACTCGGTTGGTTAAAGTTTTGACTTCTATACTCCATGAAATTAGTAGAATATCCTTGATATTTTGCGCTTCATCCGATATCTTTCATGGAAATATTCTTCCGATCATTATTGAATTTTACTCTACAAAGCGATATCATGTTGACAATTTGGACATTATTAGTTCTGGATAAATTAATTCTTGAACTTGTTTTATTGAATTCTTATATCATTGTCATCATCCTCATGTTTATATTATGTTGAAAGTCATATGTGGCTTTGTAGTGCATAGATGGACTTGGTATGATTATGACCGAGGATTATTGATTGTAATCATGGTAGTAATATTACAAATGATGTGGTAAAAGTTATCATCATTTGTAGTAGTGCATTGATGGAATGAGTTGTTGGCATAATCATGACCATTAATGAATACACGAATGTCCTTGGCTGTAGTGCATGGATAATTTGTGGTCGTGATACTAAAGAATATCCTTGGCCGTAATGCATGGGTGATTCGATGATGTGGATTATTTATTAAGCTGAGTCCTAGAGATAAAAGTCATGAAAAACCTTTTAAATCGTAAAAGATAGTAGATTTTATTCTCTAATTGACTCTTTTAATGGATTGCTTGTTCCGCTGCAGTTAAACTTGATGTTGTTATATTTTATCGGTTTAACAATTGTTGAAGGCTAACGATAATTTATTACGTATTATCTTAGTCATAATATTTCTTCTTGGGCTAGTTGAGCTCACCCTTTATTTCTTTGTTCTCTTGAGAAATGAGAACATAGCGAGGACTAATTGGGGAGCAGATTACGGTCGGAGGATAGCATTAGTAGTCATCACTATTACGTGAAATAGTGTGTTAATAATTGTAATGAGGACTCCTTTTGAGTTTGTATAATCTCTAGTAGACAATAATTGTATTCAAACTCACGGTTATGTTTTTGTCGTATTGTACGATAGTTGTATTAGTAAGTAAGTTGTATTGAATTTTTGTACCATGTATCGACGACCCAAGATGGGTGATGTATACCTAATTTTGGGGGCATCACAACAGGCGTCGAACCAATTATGACACTTTCTTCCATACAACGCTTCGAATGGTGTCATGCCAATACTTGCTTGATAACCTTGTTGTTGTAGGAAAACTCCACCAATGGTAAGAACTTGTCCCAACTTCCCTTGAAATCAAGGACATGAGAGTCTTAATAGATCTTCAAGAGTTTGAATAGTCCTCCCGATCGTCCGGTCGTCTCGAGGATGATATGAGAGCTAAATCGTAAGTCTGTGCCCATAGCTTTTTGCAAACTAACCCAAAATCGTGAAGTGAATCTTGGGTCTCGATCGGAAACTATGGATGGCATATCATGCGGTCTTACAATCTCGTTTATATACATCTGAGCAAGCGTTCAAGTGTATAAGTTTTCGTATTGGTAAGAAATGAGCGGACTTGGTCAATCTATCAACAATGACCCAAATGGCATCTATGCCTTGAGAAACCTTAGGAAGGCCCGAGAGCGAAATCCATGGTAATGTGCTCCCACTTTCATTACGGAATTTCAAGTGGTTGCAATGGACCTTTTGGTACTTGATGCTCGCTTTAACTTGTAGACAAGTTAGACACCTTGAGATAAACAACGATATCTCTCTCTTCATATTGCTCCACCAAAATGTATGATTTAATATCATGATACATTTTGGTACTCCTAGATGGATTGCAAGCGGTGTGTTGTGCGCTCCATCATGATTTTATACTTTAAATCGTGGTCGTTAGGAACACAAAGTCCTGGAGTTGATTTCAAGTATTCCTTTTCATCGATTCTTGCTTTCCTATGATAGCACCTTCTTGCACTTTCTTCCTCATACGCATCAGCTCCAGGTCTATAACTTGAGAAGCTTTAACTTTATCGATTAAAGTCAGTTCTACTCGTATATTCGCCATCATCACATGGGTCCCTGGAGTCTTTAACTCTATCTCCATCCTTTGCAAGTCACACGAAATGGGCCTTTGCATTGACAATATCGCACTTGTACTTGCATATGATATTTTACTCAATGCGTCAGCTACCACGTTCGCTTTTCCAGGATGGTATTGGATGGTATGATCATAATCTTTCAACAGTTCAAGTCAACGTCATCTGATGATCCCTTGATGAACTGCCTGGAAGATCATTCCTCTTGATACGTGATGGCTGCATATGATGGGTTTCTAAGATAACTGTAAGCTCTTTTGTTAGGTACTTAGAAACTTTCTCATGCTTGCCACCATGATGGCATTTGTGATCTCCCTTCTTGATACTTGATGCCTTCTCATGATGAACTTGCTAAGATGACTGTAAGCTCTTCTCTATGGTACTTAGAGTCTTCCCATGATGGACATCAAGATGACATGACGCTCTTCTTTCTCTCGGTAGTTCAGAACACTCTTCATGTAGTAGAACTCTCACTTCTACTTCTTTCTTTTTCTATCTCTAAGTGTTCTTGGTGGATCGTAGAGTGAGCCTTCGGACTCACTATCTCACATGGTTTAGAATAGTCCACCGTTACTCCAAAAAACCTGGCAACTCCTGCACTCCTAGATCTTTAAAGCTCTTGCTGATTTATACTCATTCCCAATCCTTCCGTTGGAAACTAGCCGTTGAAGGCTATTCAAATATCTTCACAGATCTCGAGTTGACTGAGGTAGACTGCTGATGTGACAAGTCATACTTTCTCTGACACTGCAGTCTACTGTTTCACCTACCCATCAGAGATGTCACTTTAATGTCTTGGGCAGACCGAAGACTTTATTTCCTCCTTCTGATTTCTCGATCAGAGGTTGTCCTTTTGCATCGATGCTCTCAATAAGCTCTTGTCCGAATATTACCCTTCAGATTGAACCGTTGCCAATGCTTCAGTCTTCAGCCTTTCGAACTCTACGATTCTGATGCATGTCTTCAAGGACCTGATCGTAGTGTCATGTTGAATGGTAGATACAACATTACGATCTTGAAGAGTGTTGATTGGATCTTCAATGTAGAACACCTCTTCTTTCTTTTGTGCAGTGCTTCAACACTTCTGTTTGCCTCAACAGCTCTCAGATACTGATGACTTGACTTCTTTGTTCTGTCCCCTTCTGAATAGCAAGACACTTCAGATTTGTGGTGTGTCCAGCTCGCTTTCTCCTTGTGATCTCCCGTTCACTTATCATTAATGGACTGACCCAATGCTTAATCAATTTAGCCTTATTCTTCAGAAGCTGTCCAGTATCTCTATATGCACTTCATCAGTTCTTTCTTTGTTTGGAAAACACTACGATCCTGATTGCTTCCAAGATCGTTGTCTTACATTCGCTGTGACACTCGTGACTTTCGACTTTTTCTTTGTCGATTCATGAAGTCTTCTTATGATCTCCTTGTGGAAGAATTCATCTCGAATGGCTTCACAACTCAATCTTGATGCTGATTGGGTTGGTGCTTAGATTTTCTGTTAGCTTGCATGTCATTTGTTGAGTGCTCTCTGGTTTCCTTTAGATGGGATGTATCTTTGCAGTGCTAACCAGAGACTTCATTCCTTTGGATATTCTAGGAGTGCTCATTTGTTGAGAATCGTATTTGCTCTACGATTTTGCCTTGGCATTGTGAGTACAACGGTTGAGGTCTTAGTTCTGCACTCTACGATTCGGCTTTGGTTGTGTAGACTCTACGACTCCGAGATCAAATCTTGACACTCTACTATTTCTACCTTATGCTTGTTGTCTTCATCTGATCTTGCTCGACTACGATCTCTACCTCTAGTATGATCAGTAGATTCTACGACTCTGAGTGTAGTCTACGATACTTGAGTTGGCTTTGGCAGACACTCGGTCAGCTCATAGGCAGGCTGTCTCTACGATTCTAAACATGACTTCCTCAGTAGACTACGGTCCTGAGAAAGTTCCCCTCGACACACTACGATCCTCTCCTCGTCTCTCCTGGCAGTCTACGAACTCCAAGACTACTATCTTGCAGACGACGATTCTGCCTTGATAGCTCTCGAGTTTTCTTAACTCTCCTAACAGACTACGATTTCTGGTGCATACGATTTTTGGTGAAGTGCTCGACGATCAGACAAGCCTATCTATTACAACATAAGATCAACCTAACATGCTTGATCTTTCTATGTTTATAGTCATTGTACATCATTTCCTTTTAAGGACTTTACAAAGCTATTTTGCTTATGTAGGAACAACCTAACATACTTGATCAATTCATTCTAAGTCCTTGTACACATGTTTCTATTATCTATCAAAGGACTTTACAGCTATTCTTAATGCAAGCATACTTGCATATTCATTCATATATATTATAATCAAATCATATATATATAGGAATAACATTCACAGGCTTATTCCTGACATATAATATTATAATTTGTAATTTATCTATAAAAGTAGTTAATCAGTTGACCAAAAACTTCAAAGTTTGATTAATAGTCCCATAATTCGGGAAAAATTAATATATATGTGTGTATATATATATATATAGAGTCCGGATCTTAAGTTCACCCCTTATCCAACTCACTAGAGCTTTCACCCCTTTAATGACGGACCGTGATTTGATTCGATCATACACAAGTCGTTTATACTTTTAATGACGCTATATATTGTCCGTCGCTAAAAGTATAGATTTAAATGCATAATAACCGAACTATTGCCAGTCTGTCAGCCTAAAGGGGGTGAGTTCGAGGAGTTGGATAAAGGTGAGCTTAAGATCCGGATCATCTATATATATATATGTGTGTGTGTGTATGTATATATTTAAAGTCATTAGACTCACAACTCAAAGGTTAACAAGGGTCGGAATATGATGTTGTGAAATACTATAATTAGGCAAAATAAATTTGCAAGAATCACTTTAAACGTCAATAAATAATTCTTTTACTGGTGTATTTTGACCCCCTTCTAAAAAAGTTTTGGTTACATACTTTGGCAATGCAAGTTATATACATAGGCTAAAATGTGTAATGCTTGGACAATTTTATATCATTGCTTATAGTTAGGAATTTATCTTATAATGTAAATGCAACAAAACTGATAATTGCACGTTTTGGGGCTCGAAATATTACGGTATAAAGCATTCATCTTTTCTTTCATTTTTAATTTAGTCCTGCAATAGTACATCTTGTGAATCAATAGTACAATCATGTGAAAAAAAATAATTACAGTATAATACCTTCATCTATACCTCCATTTTTAATTTAGTCATGCAAGTATTATCAATCTTGCACCACCTCCCCTAATAGTACATGCATGTGAATCAATAGTTATAAGCATGTGAATTAATAGCAATTAATTGCTCATTTATCCGATTAATTACCCGATTGGTCAATATAACCTCCAGTCATCCATTATTATCGAAATAGAAGTCGATTTTCACTAACACTAATAATCCCAACATAATAAAAATATTAATTTCATCTTTAATCAACACGAACTTATTCATCATTAATATTATAATTCACAATATTTAACAACGGATCATTCCTAGGAAGAGGGGCTTTCAGATAAGGATTTCTCCTATCAATGCGTGCAATTAGGTGACCAAACCTCTCCTTGACTGAACTTTCTAGACATTGTCAATATTACAAATAATAATATGAATAAATTTGTCATCTCAATTATTGATTTAATAATATAAAATATTATCTGAGATGATCTTGTGATAATTATTGAATCAATAATATGAAAGATATTATCATGCAATTATCGTAGCAATAATTGAGTATAATCGAGTGACTTCTCACGTAAGCATCGAAGAATCAATATCGTGTGCTACTATGCAACCACGCCATTCATTGTACTTTTACCACCGGGTAGTTCAACGGTTTAACGGTAAAACTTTCGTAGATTATTTTTATAAAAGATAATTTCGCGTTTGTTTACTACGACAATACTTTCGTTATAGGGGTCTACTAATGATTGTGTAAATGCATTTAATATTCCATGTTAAAACGAATATTCCCCGACCAATCGAATATTATATAACCACTTGCTTACTTTGCAAAATTTATAAATAATACCCACAACTATAACATTATATCAAATACACACCATAATATTCAAAAATATATTTTGAGAAAAATTAATCTTTATTCATAAAAGTTGGGGTCTTACAGTATCGTCTCAATTATTGATTTAATAATATATAAAAATATTGACAATAATTGAATCAAATAACGTGAGATACTATGCAGCAATTACTGTAGCAATAATTGAACAAAATTGAGTAACTTCTAACGTAAAGCATCAATAATCAATACCGTATTGCTACTATGCGCCTTACCACGCCAGACATCGTATTTTTTACCTTTACCACCGGTCATTTCAACAAAGTTAATGGTAAAACTTCCGCCGTTATTTTCATAAAAGATATTTACGTCAAGTTTTCTCATTAAAACAATAATTCCGTTGTGGGGTCCACCAATGATTATCTTGTCGTATGAATATTCCCCTGCTAAAACGAATATTTCCCACCAATCGAATATTTTATGACAACTTGCATACTTTGCAAAATTTATAAATATTACCCACAACTGTAACATTATATCAAATCCACACCATAATACTAAAAATATATTTTGAGAAAATTAATCTTTATTCACAAAATTTGGGGTCTTACATATAAATCCAGTTAAAGCCCAAACCTAGAACATGGAAATGGAGAAGGTTTTCGATGTTGCCAGGGTCAATGAGGATCAGAAAACCGTATTCACAACGTTTATGTTAAAATCTGAAGCTAATTATTGGTGGCAGGAGAATAAGGTTCGTGGGGGACAGGGAATAATAGCGTGGAATAGGTTCAAAGAAATGTTTTTCGAGATGTACGTTCCGACAAGTTCCCGGAACTAGATGGAGGTTCAATTCTTGGAACTAAAGTAAGGAACCATGTATGTGACATAGTATGCTGTGAAGTTTATAATGAGTTGGCAAGATTTGCTCCGTATCAGGTCAATACAGATGAGCGTAAGGAGAGAAAGTTTGAGCAGGTGTTGAAGCCCTAGCTATATAGAAAGGTTTCAATGTTTCAGTTAAATACATTTGCAGCAGTACTAGAAAAAGGTGATTATTGCGGAAGGTGGAAGCGATGTCTTAACCAAGTATAATCAAGAATAGAAGAAGAGGAAGAATGAGAATGAAAACAAGGCTGGTGGAAGAAATAGTGGAAGCAATAAATAGAAGAGGAAGTGGAATGAAAATTCAAATGCAGAAGGACAACAAGGAAGTCAGCAAAAGAAGAAGTTTGAAGCTTGTACTACTTGTGGGAAGAACCACACTGGTGTGTGTCTGAAGGGTAAGCGGGTGTGTTTTAATTGTGGCCAGGAGGGTCATATTGCGCCAAATTTTCCTAGTTTGAAGAAGGGAGCTTGTTTTACTTGCGGGTTAAAGGATCATTTGGCTCGTGATTGCCCTAAAAAGACAGTGGGAGGTGCAAAATGGAGGTAAGGGAAACAACAGTGGTGGTACGTTAACTATCACATGGCCAGTGCCCTCGAATCAACCCACTGCTAGAACTTTCAATATGACCGTGTAAGATGTTGTGCAGTCCAAGGATGTGGTGTCAAGTATCATTCTGATCAATGGTATTAATGCATGTGTTATTTGATTCAGGTGCTACTTGTTCATTTATATCCGATGATTTTGCTAGGAACTTAGATTTGCCTCAAGAAGAATTAGATTTTCCTTTAAGCATAGAGATTGCGAATAGGGAGGTGATTCTTGTTAGGTTTATATACAAGAACTGTAGGGTGGATATAAAGGGCCACGAGATGATGGTGGATTTGATACCGATTAAAATTGGGGAATTTGATGTTATACTGGGAATAAATTGGTTATTCAAATACGAGGCGGTAATTGATTGCCAAAAGAAATGTTTTAACTTTATAAATTCGTCAAAGGTGGTGTTTTATGGCAGTAAGTCACCTAGACAAGCAAGTTTTCTAACAATGATGCAAGCAAGGATGTGTAGGATACTTAGCCTACATAGTAGATAATGAGAAGAAGACTGCGAAATTAGAAGATATATCGGTCATTAAAGATTTTGTGGATATATTTCCAGACGATTTACCTGGACTTCCGCCAAATAGAGAGGTTGAGTTCGTGATTGATTTAGCACCAGGAACGACCCCGATATCTAAAACCTTGTATAGAATGGCTCCATTAGAAATGAAAGAGTTGATGGTGCAGTTTCAAGAATTACTAGAAAAGAAGTATATCTAGTCGAGTGTATCGCCGTGGGGAGTGCCGGTGTTATTTGTTAAGAAAAAAGATGGGTCAATGTGGCTCTGCATTGATTATAGGGAATTGAATAAGGTCACGATTAAAAATAAGTATCTGTTACCGAGAATCGATGATTTGTTCGATCAACTGAAGGGAGCTAGGTACTTTTCAAAAATAGATTTAAGAAGTGGATATCATCAATTTAAGGTAAGGAAGGAGGATGTACCAAAGACAACATTCAGAACTTGGTATAGTCATTACAAGTTTCTGGTTATGTCATTTGGTTTAACCAATACACCTACAACGTTCATGGATTTGATGAACATGGTGTTTAAACCTTTCAAAGATAAATTTGTAGTTGTATTTATTAATGATATATTAGTGTATTCTAAAACCAAGTAGGAGCACGTGGAACACTTAAGGGTGACGTTGAAGTCATTAAGAAGAGAGAAGTTGTACGCGAAATTTTCAAAATGTGAGTTTTAGTTAGAACGTGTGTAGTTTCTTAGGCACGTTATTGACAAGGACGAAATCTCAGTAGATCCATCAAATGTTGAAGCTGTAATAAAATGGGATCAGTCAAAGACACCGTCAGAAGTAAGAAGTTTATTGGGGTTGGCAGGTTACTATAGGCGTTTTATTCAAGATTTTTCCAAGATCGCAACTCCATTGACAAATTTGACTAGGAATGTAGTTAAGTTTGTTTAGACGGAGAAGTGTGAGGAAAGTTTCCAAGAGTTAAAGAAGAGATTGAGTTCGGCACCTGTGTTGTCATTGCCTGATGATACAGGGAATTTTGTGGTATATAGTGACGCATCGCATAAAGGACTAGGTTGTGTGCTTAGGCAGAACGGTAGGGTCATTGCGTATGCATCACGTCAATTCAAGGATTACGAGAAAGGGTATCCGACTCAGGATTTGGAGTTGGTTGCGGTGGTGTTTGGTCTTAAGATCTGGAGGCACTATCTTTATGGAAAGAGGTGTGAGATATATACAGACCATAAAAGTCTGAAGTATATTTTTACACAGAAGGATTTGAATATACAACAGAGAAGATGGCTGGAATTGATTAAAGACTACAACTACGAGATTCTTTATCATCCTAGAAAGGCAAATGTTGTTGTCGATGCCTTAAGTAGAAAGGGTCGGGAGAAATTATTGATGTTAACTGCTCAGGAAAAGCTTGTAGCAGAAATGGTGAAGTTGGAATTGGAAGTTAAATATCCGACATAATCAGATGAAAATTTGTTCCAGATGGAGACCAGTTCAATTTTGGTGGATAAGGTGAAGAATGCACAACTTTAAGACGAAAACTGTGAAACGATAAAAAGAAAAGTGTCTGAAGGTGAAGAAGACAAATTTAAAATTGATGTGGAAGGGTTACTTAGATTTAAAGGAAGAATTTGGGTTCCGCCAATACCGGAAGTTAAAGAGGAAATTTTGAGTGAGGCTCATAACTCACGATATTTGATTCACCCCGGAAGTACAAAAATGTACCAGGACCTCAAACATCATTTTTGGTGGTCGAATATGAAAAAGGATGTTGCTGAATGTATGGCAAAATGCTTAACGTGTCAGAAAGTCAAAGTTAAACATCAAAGGCCAAGCGGATTGTTGCAACCGTTAGAGATACTGTAATGGAAATGGGAGCATATCATAATGGATTTTGTGGTAGGTCTTCCAACGACTCAGCAAGGTTATGATACGATTTGGGTGATTGTGGATCGATTGACAAAGTCAACACACTTTTTGCCAATCAAAATTGGATTTAACCTAGATCAATTAGCAAAACAGTATGTGAAGGAGATTGTATCAACACACGGTGTCCCGGTGTCATTGTTTCAGATAAAGATCCATGTTTCACATTAAATTTTTGAAAACAATTGCTGGAGTGCTTAGGGACGCAGTTGAGAATGAGTAAAGCCTATCATCCTCAAATTGATGGACAAAGTGAAAGGAAAATTCAAACATTGGAGGATATGCTCAGAGCTTATATTATGGATTTTAAAGGAAATTGGGATGACCATTTACCGTTGGTTGAATTTACATATAATAATAGTTATCACGCAAGTATTGACATCTTTCACTTTACGAGCGTTATCTGACGTGAAGTCTGAGAACCCCGTTGTCTTTGGGACAAAGTTGGTGAATGTCAGCTATTAGTTCCAGAATTGGTACAGCAGACCGTTGAAATCGTCAAGGTAATTCGGGCAAGATTGATAGCTGCACAGGATGGGCAGAAGAAATATACCGATCAAAATCGATAGAATCAGGAATTTGATGTCAGCAGTTTTGTTTTCTTAAAAGTGTCTCCCTGGAAAGGGAAAATCCGATTTGGTAAAAAGGGAAAACTAAGCCCTAGGTTTATAGGACCTTTTGAAGTGCTACGACGAGTTGATGAAGTGACATATGAGGTAGCTCTACCTCTAGAACTAAAACATATTCATAACATTTTCCATGTTTCGGTATTATGACCATATAAGCCCGATTATAGACATGTTATAGAATATGAACCGTTACAGTTTGAAAAAGATTTATCTTATGAATAAGTTCTTGTTTAGATTGTTGACAGAAAAGAGCAATTACTAAGGAATAAAGTGATACCTTCTGTTAAGGTATTTTGGAGAAACCACAATGTTGAAGAAGCTACGTGGGAACTTGAAGACATTAATTATGAAAAATTATTCTCAGTTATTTACTTCTTTTTTTTGTATGGCGATTTTGGGGAAAAAATCTTGTTAAGGAAAGAAGAATGTGACGAATGAATTTATTGAGTCGTGATTCTAGGGGAAGAATGTAATGAATGAGAATTTTATGTTTAATTTTAAATATTTATTGAATTAAATAAATATTTGAGTTAGTTTATTTATTAAGATAAATAAATATTCGATGAAATTGTTGTGTAATAATTTATTTAAGTGTGTATATTAACTAAATTAATGTATGGTAATTTTATGGATTGAAGATTTAATTTAATGAAATAATTAAATTAAATTAATTGTTTAATAATTATAATATTGTGTAGCTGTGTTATTTTAATTTAATTGATTAATAGAATTAAAGGAATGATTAATTCAGAAGGTTAATATTTACTAAATAAGTATTAAGAAATATGTTTGCTAAATAAATATTATGTGGATAATAAAAGATTATGGTTTAAATTTAATAAGTGTGACATATGTATACTATATAATAAGGAAAACATGAAAATAATTTAGGAAGAGTTTGAGAGGGTTGCCAAACATGGTCTTATGACCTTTGGTTTATTAAGCTGATAAAACTTTTTGTCTGTATAACTGATACGTTAAGCGTATTATGTTATCAGACTATATTATATGTATTAAGTCTAAGTTAGAAACACAGAGAGATAGAGAGAAAATTGAGAAGAGTTAGAGAGAATTTTGTGATCAGAGAAGAAGGGTGGAGCCATCAAGCTTCTTCAAGGCTTCTTCAAGTTTTTTATCATCATCTAGTTAATCCAATAAAGGGTAAATTCTTAATTTTAAACTTTTATTGTGTTCTTGAGTTTTATGGGAAATTGAATTTCTATGGTTAATTTGTGACGAATTGGATTGTATGTATGGGTTAGTATAGGGAAAAAGCACCTTTACCCCACTGCGGTCGTCGTGTTTTAAGCAATTAGCCACTGTACTTTAAAAAAATTCAATTGGCCCACTGTGCTTTTTAAAAATTCTTAATCAGGTCATTCCGTCCAATTTCTAGGACGGACGTTAAGTTCAATTGTATATTTACATACGTGGCAGCAAGAAAAAAAAAAGAAAAAAGAAAATATTTAGTGACTGGGCAATGATTTGGCAACTAAATAACATTTTCCTATTATTTCTCCATGTTCCCAAGTTCTTCTTCTTTATTTACTTAAAGAAATTAATATAAATTTATACATTTATATAAAAGGGCTTAAATCACTCCTCCATGAATTCTGACTACAAGGTCAAGGAAACCCTCTGCAACCAGGAACAAACCATGGATTACGGCAAGGATAAGACCAAATACCACCACATCCATCAGAAAATCCAGCAACAATGACCATATTCATTTCAACTCCTTAACTACAACATTGACATTATAATAGATATAATAAACACTTACATGCTCGTCTGCACCCAAAATTTGTCCCGACCACCATGACCCATTCCACCTGTTAACCCAAACCAACCCACCCACCGACTCATTAATGCCCATTATTTTTGCCTCACCAGAAATCTCCATCTCCTCACCAAAACCCATTGAAACAATCTCAAAATATAATACAACTAAGAAAAGGCCCAATTTCAGAAAACTCAGAAAAGCCCCAATTTTATCTTTGATAAATGAAAAAGATGAAAACTCAGAAAAGTCCTAATTTCATCTCTGACAAATGAAAAAGATGAGAACACAGAAAACCCCCAATTTCATCTCTAACAAATGGAAAAAATGAAAACTCAAAAAATCAGATTGTACTCTTATAAAGAGCTTCGAATTGCCACTAATGGCTTTATCACAGCTAATAAAATTGGTAAGGGAGCTTTTGGTTCCGCTTATAAGGTAACTGCACATTTTTTTATTGATATTTAAAGATATATTTATTTAATACCATCATTGTTCACTGTTGCCTCTTTTTTAGTCTTAACAAAAGAGCTCTAACTCATGCAAGCATACATGTGTCAACAAGCAATACAGAACAAAAAAAATATCGATCCCACAGAGAAAGTTGTTTAATT
Source organism: Panax ginseng (assembly GCA_020205605.1). Lineage (NCBI taxonomy): Eukaryota > Viridiplantae > Streptophyta > Magnoliopsida > Apiales > Araliaceae > Panax > Panax ginseng. The sequence continues at coordinate 114,913,036 of CM035148.1, read as the reverse complement.
CAAATCACTATGCATTAATTAATTCATTATATTTATATGCTCAAACTAATGACTAAGATTGGTTTGTTCTCGAATTGCAAATAACAACTAAAACAATAATAACACGGAATAAATCAAATCTGGAATTAATAGGATCTTAACTTCATTTAATACTTCATTCAATCGCTACTGTCATGCATGACTTGTTCACATATCACAGGAAAGTAGCCAAGAGCACTAAAAGAGTATTAGCCATTTTTCAATGCACTAAGACCTACTTACACAGCATCCACAGATGATAGACTCTATGTAATTATCAATATAACCAAAATCACTATATGTCTATGTGAAATTGCAACTATATTGATTTTAAGTTCAAGTCCTTATTCTAACTTATACGGTGAAACAGTATATGTATATCTGGTTCACGAAATACATACGTCATATAACACAGCCCTATATACGTATACTATCATGATTACAATCCATATTTGCATGTTCATTGTCAATTCCATACAAATACTGAAACGAATGGTGATCAAGCATTCATACATACAAAACAATCATGATAGACATCCCATATGATATATAAAACAATCTAGCATTTAAGCATGCAATCAAACTACATATTAAAATCCGTTAGAATCCCATAATGGAGTTTAGTTCATGACTGAACCAAAAGCCATTATGGGATCAAATCTAAACATGATTAATAAACGAGCAACTGAAAGATGAAAGGTAGAAACAATCAAACCCAATTGTTGAATATAACTCAATATTCAAATCCTCATAAGAATCCAGCAAATACTAATAATAATCTACTCTGGTAGAAAAATCCCAAGAAGAAGTAGGAAAGTAGAGTTTTGTCCTCCTTCTACGTTGGAATCTCTCCCAGAGAGTAAACCCTAATTTTCGATGTCAAAAATACGACTAAATATATCAAAGATACATCTGACACCAGTCAGATATCATTTTAAAACATTACAACTCTTAAAAATTGGAAATTAAAATAAAATAAATCAATGACTTTAGGCCTCATGGCGATCCGCTCATTTCCTCCAAACCTTTTTACTCATGACGGGCAAGACTTGCGATAAGTTCTATGTTCAATAGGGCTCTCGGCGGCGGGTCGCTCCTTAGGCTTGTCATGCTCATGACGCGCAAGACTTGCGATGGGTTCCATCGTCTGGCTTGGTACTTCATGGCAAGCGCCTCAAGTCGCTCTCGCCATGTGACTTCTAGACTCTACAGATCTTGGTTCTTGTTCGATTCTCACATACATCTGTCTTTGCTACTTGTTCATTCATGCTTAATCTCCTTCCATGCTTGGTCTCCTTGCTCCATTGCACCTTCATGCCATGTATATCCCGCTTTTCCCTTGCCTTCACGCATCCATTAGCCCCATGCCCTATAACACCACCAAATTAGGCCGATTCTTGCACTTATTCACCAAAAGGAGTTTTAAGTATGAGAAATGCAAATTAACATGAAATGCAACTAAAACCTACTAAAAAGTACTTGAGATGGGCATAGTTCGCATGAATCGGTACTCCATAAGTAGATATAAAACCCACTTATCATTCACATATTTCTAAACTAATTTAAATATGTTAGGGGAAGCTAAAAGATGCATCGCACATTGGTGGCTAAGTCAAGGTGTACAAGAGTTCACCCATTCCACATGCGAACCCAAACCAACCCACCAGAAATCTCCATCTCTTTAACAGCACCCATTGAAACAATCATCAAATATAATCTCAACTAAGAAAAGCCCCAATTTCAAAAAACTCGGAAAAACCCCAATTTCATCTCTGAAAAATGAAAAAGATGAAAACTTAGAAAAGCCCCAATTTTAGCTCTGACAAATGGAAAAATGAAAACTTAGAAAAGCCATAAAGCAAAAAACTAGAAAGTTTGAAGATGAAGGCCGCCGTTGGCGCGGAGGAACTGACCGTATCGAGTCTTAAGCTTCACCTGATTATGGCCATCTCGAATGGGTTCCCAATCGAGGGGGGAATCGAGGCGGCGGGGGAGAGTTTGGAGGACTTTCTTTCTGGTCATGCCTAGGAGAAACGGCTGGTTGGAGGCGGTGAGGTACTTGCCGTAGAACTCTGGAAGTGGAAGAAGAGAAGATGAAGAAAAAAATGAGAAGAAAGAGATAAGGTTTTAATGATTTTTTTTAAAAAAAAATGAATTAAAATATTTATTTTAATTTTTTTATTATTTTAATTATTTTTTACCACATAATTAATGATTTTATTTTTTATTTTTTTTGTGTTGCCATACAAGAAAATAAAGATTTTTTATTTTTTTAATGTCACGTTTGAAAATATTTGGCGTCTGTCCAAGAAATTGGACGGAATGACCTGATTAAGAATTTTTTTAAAACACAGTGGGCCGATTGATTTTTTTTAAAGTACAGTGGTTAATTGCTTAAAACACGACGACCACAGTGGGGTAAATGTGCTTTTTCCCGGTTAGTATATATATAATCTATTGGTTATCATTTAGAAATAATTGTCAGAGGTTGAAATCCATGAAATCATGTTGTAAATGGATATTATTGTTGTTATTGAGTTTTTGGTGATATATACATATGACATGTATGATTTTGGAGTCAAAATTGGTGTTTAATCTATTTGGTAATCTGTAAATTGGATGTCAAATATGCTAGTATGTTGAATTACGAAAAGATTGCAACTGACATGAATTAATTTGGTGAATTAACGAAGTTGAAGTGATATGATTCATTAAACCTGTCAAAATTTGGGGTTTTAAGCATAAACATGATTTTAATCCTTTAAAATTGACCGTTTTAGATGTTTATGATGTTAGAAATGTAATATGCATGCTTGGTGTTGTTGTTAGTAAGTTTATAGCTTCTGGGTTTGTTGAATTTCTGTTTAGTTAGAGAAAATTGGGTTATTTGGGATGAAATGTGAAGCAGGGACGCAGTCTGCAAGTTTCTATCTGCGTACCGGAGTAGCTGCTCTGGTATAAAAGGCAAATACGGCATAGTTGTGCCTGCTGAGTTTTCTGGGAATTAAGCTCCAGCACAGCTGCACAAGTGCCAAGGCTTGGGGTAGTGCAGATGCGCCCTCCCTTAAGTAGAAACAGTTTGTTTTATTTTATGTTCCAGTCCATGATGTGTTTATTTAACCTAGTCTAATGTTCTTGATATTGTGTTAAGCATGTAATAAAGTTCTATAATAGATTGTAAACATGTATTTGATGATCTTAAATTGTAAAGTTAATAAGTTGTGAAAAACTTTAACTTGTTATTTGTTTAAGTCTTGAGATGTGGTTTAAGAGTTACGTTGTTATGTGTTGGTTGATTTCACAATCAAAGCAAAGGTGCAAGTATATACAATTCAACAAGTAATAAAGTGATAAGATAGAGTGTCGATCCCACGAGAATTCTAATTAATAAATTCCAACTACTAAGCACTATATCAATTCAATTTTATTTAAACAACCATAAAATGTGATTTATCAAAATAAGAAAACTAAATTAAACAATTAAAATAAAATATTCTAGAATAAAGCAAACAAATAAAACTAAGATTTTATGAATGAATTCAGATTAATAAGGATTAAGACTTCAATATCCCCAATTATGAACTATAAATCAATTATCCCAATTATTATGCCTACTGAATTGTTAACAGGAATTCTCAAATGCCAAAAGTCCTTTTCTAAGTGATCAATTGACTTCTATTTAATCCAGATTAATCTTGCTATATTCCTATGCAAAATAATTGAATTAAACTCCTTCAATCCCAATTCCTTATGTGTTACATGCGGTGAACAAATATTTCCATTCAATTCACAAACCTAATTATTCACTATGCAAATAACTAAGTCACATGTCATCATGCCCAGTTCTAACCCTAGAATTCCTCTTTCAATTCCTTCTAGAGTAACAAGGTAATTATTGGCCAGATAATTAATCAATACACACAACGCAAGACAAACAATTCTCTTCAACACAATTAATTGGAATAAATTGAATAACTAATTAATAGCCATAAAAGGTTCAATTGAAATCTTAATTAATGAAATTAGTTCATGACAGAAATTAAAACCAACAATCTTTTGCAAATCATCCTTAAAGAATTACACAATTTGAATGAATGAAGAAGAAGAAAACTCTGAGTGAAAATCTTCAAAATCTCCTCTCGACTCCTTGATCAGCCTCCAATTGTGTAGATAAGTCCCCTCCTTCAATGGGAATAACCCTTATATACTCCACTTGTCCAACCACAATCCCTTTTCAACTCAAATTGTCAAATAACTCATCTTTAAAGCAAGTCACCGTCCAACCAATCGACGCATACGGTCAATCGGATGTCCGGCTTAACAAGACCCGCTACATGTAGAACTTCTCGAGCGAGCTTAAGCTTCGGGTGGGGCATCATCATCCTCACTCATCTCTAGATCTGAAGGGGAAACACGATCGAGAATAGAGCGATTGGGAGGCCATTTGAGATTAACACCCGGAACAATTTGGGCGTTCATGGCATTCTGGGCAGCAAATTGATCAACCAAGTACTTGTAGATCACGTCTTGACGTTCAGACAAGCGATCATTCTAGGACTCTAGGTTGTAAAACCAGCCATCAATTTCCCGTTGGACAGCTTCAGGAACCACACCACGATGAGCTGCTGAGGAAGGACCATAAATAGGTGGAGCCTGAGGTGGTGGAGCTTGTGAAGCTTCAACTTGAAGAATTATGAAACCCAATCCCCTAGGGTGGTTTTCTCCACCTGTCCACACTTTATACCTGCTTATCAACTTATGGTCCAAAACTGGCATAGGCGTTTGAATCATCTCATCGAATTTCCATTTTACCCCAAACTTAGCACACAAAACGCAGATGAGAGACGGATGGGGTAACCCTCCTGTGGTCCCTCCTCGTGACGCTCAGAGAATAGACGGCTGAATAAGGTGGCCTACATCAATTTTCAAGCCTTGAATTATCAAATATAGTAGTACAACCCTCTATTTGGTGACATGGCTCACATATGTACATGGCATGAGTTTGGCGCATATAAAGGCATACCATGCTTTCCCCTATAAACTTAGGTGGGAAAGCGGGAAAGTCATGTTGCCACGTTCATACACTGTCCATGTGGTGCCCGGTTGACAAAGCTCGCGAATTATCTTTTCATAGTTTGGCCCGTCACTCACAAGACTAGCATACTCATCGTTTAGTCCCTCTAATGGCAGTTGATAGCACCCGTTAATGTCTTCTTCGCCAATTACAATAGTTTTTCCCCTCCCAAATACCCCATAATGGAAATGCTCCAAAACATTGGCGTAGAACTCCTTGACGACTGCAATCACCGCTGGATCGGATTGTTCGGTGAGTGTGAACCAATTCCTCTCAGCTATCATAACTGCCAAATCCCCATTCTTTGATTGATCGGGTCTGAAACCGCGTTCTGGGACTAGTGAGCGGGTAGCCATACGGTTATAGCGTTCTTGAGCCGCGGCACTGATAAAACGTCGGCTGTCGAATTTTGGAGGGTGAGTCGAAGTGGTCCCTGAACCTTTGCCATGTTGACGCTTGGAAGCCATTTAGAAATGTCTGCAAGAATGCGCATACACAAGAATTAGAATTGGGCATAACTCGAATTTGTATACATAGACCCCGAAAACAACCCCCAAACTTCAAGTTATGTGCACGTGGAGTACATGGTTGGGGGTGTGTCACAACACATTGAACTGATCGAATGCAGTTATTATTCAAATGGTGCAATTTGCAAAGAAGCACACTATATAGAAGCATATTATGGCAAATAACTGCAACATTCGGTACATGCAACTTTATAGGCTAAAATTTTGAGGAATTTCAATCATGTATATGCAAGTCCAACAAAATATTAGTCTCATAGAAATTTTGATCCGACATAAGCACCAATACAATTCCACCCCCCATACTAATGATATCCCCATAGTCCTACGGTATTGGGATGGTTAGATTGCAAGTGTAGTCAATTTCGGATATGATTCTATGCATGAACCTTGGATCAGGCAAAAACTCAAACACTTTGTGGGCAGTTCATACTTTGCTTTGAACATTCCCAATTGTCTAGTAATTCACCTTCCTAACATTCAATCTCCTTATATGCATGCAATCTCAATCAACGTAATTCACATACATGCAATATGGGATGTCCAAAATCAGAATAGTGAAAATCTTTGCTTTAGATGTAGGAGAATGTAGATCAAGATGATTATTAACTCACCAATCACACCATTAACAAGGTTTTGTTTCACAATAATTTGAATGTAATTCAAGACATACCTTTGAAGATGAACGTGAGAGATGAAAATCATGGAACACAGTGATCACAGAAAACAAGATATGAAGTTGTGTCTCGAGTTATGCAGATATCCACTATCCAAGTTTCGGTTACCTTATGAGAATATTAGAGACGTGTGAAAGATAATTGAGGAGAAAATTTTAAAATATGAGAAGTGTTACCGTTCAGCAGTTATGCCTCTGTAGGACTCTTAATTTCCATTATGTTGTGCCGGGCGCTAGATTATATCTATGGCAGAGGCGTGAATTGGTACTAGGCAACAGCCTGTGGTTCGAAGTCTCAAGTCTCGGTGGCTAAGGTGCTAAACAATGATTCTGTTGAAGCGTCTTTAAGCCTTAGAGGCATGAATAATTATATTGAAATCCAATAAAGGGCACTGAAGGTATGTGTTAGATTACGATGGGTGTCTTGGTACTGGCTGGATCCTTATTGTTTTCAAGCGCCGGGGCACTGATCTAAATACTCCTTATGTCATTTACTGTTCATTTTTCAACTGAGGTGGGTATAAAACAGACAGATGTTATGCATATTGTATAACTAAACGAATAAAATAAAAACTGAAATAAATAAAAGTAACAATAGTTTTAATGAGGGGAAATGAAATAAAATAAAACAAATGGGGTTGCCTCCCTAAAGCGCTTGGTTTCAAGTCGTCAGCCCGACTTTGCTGCCGTGCTCAGTTGTCCATTGGTTCGGAGAGGCACATGACCGAGGATTGACGTTCGATAGGTCCAATCCAGTAATGTTTAAGTCGTTGACCGTTTACCTTAAATTTGCGTTTTGAATTCGGTTCTTCGACCTCAAGGTTTCCGTGTGGAGCTACATATATAATCACGAATGGTCCCAACCAACGAGATTTCAATTTCCCAGGAAATAAACGCAATCGTGAATTAAAAAGCAAGACTTGTTGGCTCGGTTCAAATCTCCAATCCAGAATTTTCTTATCGTGTCAGGCTTTGACTTTTTCCTTGTATAATTTTGCGTTCTCATAAGCATTGAACCAGAATTCATCCATCTCATTTAATTGTAGTAACCTTTTCTCTCTCACTGCTTGTAGATCAAAATTAAGTTTCCAAATGACCCAGTGTGCACTGTGTTCTAGTTCAACCGGGAGATGACATGTTTTTCCGTACACCATCCTATAGGGTGACATGCCTATAGGATTCTTGTAACTTGTTCGATATGCCCATATGGCATCATCTAGACGCAAGGACCAATCTTTTCTTGACGGATTGACCACCTTTTCTAGAATTCGCTTGACCTCTCTATTGGAGACTTCCACTTGACCATTCGTTTGGGGATGATACGCGGCAACAATTTTATGACAAACCCCATACTTTATAAGTAATTTAGTGAACTGCTTATTACAGAAATGAGTTCCCTCATCACTTATTATCGCCCTCGGCGTCCCAAATCGTGTGAAGATATTTTTCTTTAAGAATAGGATAACAACGTTGGCATCATTTATGGGTAAAGCTGCGGCTTCTACCCATTTGGAAACGTAATCTACCGCCAACAAAATGTACTGATTATTGAAAAAGGATGGGAAAGGTCCCATAAAGTCGATTCCCCACACGTCGAATAGTTCAACCTCCAAAATTGTGTTGAGTGGCATTTCATTACGCTTGGAGATATTACCTACGCGTTGGCACCGATCACACTTCAGCACATAGAGGTAAGCATCCTTGAATAGAGAAGGCCAGAAAAATCCCGATTGTAACACTTTGGCCGCTGTTCGATCACCGGAATAATGACCTCCGTAATCTGATGAGTGGCAATGACCCAATATGCTATCCATCTCTTCATGTGGCACACATCTTCTAATCATTTGATCTGCACAAGCCTTAAATAGAAATGGTTCATCCCAATAGTATTGTTTCACATCGTGGAAGAACTTCTTACGTTGCTGTGAGGTCAAATCTGGTGGTAATACCTTTGCAACGACGTAATTCACGTAATCGGCATACCAAGGCAATATTGTAGTTACTCGGAGAAGCTGTTCATCTGGAAATTTCTCATTGATCATGACGTTGTCTTTTTGCTGGACTTCTGCATTTTCCAACCGGGAAAGATGATCCGCCACTTGATTTTCGGTACCTTTTCTATCCCGAATCTTGTAGCAACAATACCCACCGTATTAACCGCTGTTTGGCATCCTTCATCTCAATCAGATACTTAATAGCAAAATGATCAGTGTAGATAATTACCTTGGTCCCAATGAGATATGCTCTGAATTTGTCAAATGCAAACACAACCGCAAGTAATTCTTTTTCGGTGGTTGTGTAGTTCAACTGAGCATCTGTCAATGTCTTGTTAGAGTAGTAGATTGTGTGAAAAATCTTGTCATGACGTTGTCCCAACACTGCTCCAACTACGTAATCACTGGCGTCGCACATCAATTCAAACGGTAACGACCAATCGGGCGTCACAATAATTGGAGTAAAGACCAATTTCTTCTTTAATACCTCAAATGCCTTGATACATGACTGATCCATCTTGAAAGGTACATCTTTCTCCAACAGGGAACATAAGGGTTTTGAAATTTTTGAAAAGTCTTTAATGAAGCGTCTGTAGAACTCCGCATGTCCCAAAAAGCTCCGTATTCCCTTTACAGATGATGGAGGAGGTAGTTTCTCAATAGTCTCAATCTTTGCTCTATCCACTTCTAATCCTGACGCAGAAACCTTATGCCCCAAAATAATCCCCTCTTGCACCATGAAGTGACATTTTTCCCAGTTAAGAACTAGGTTGGTTTCCACACATCGTTTTAACATTAAGACCAGATTATTTAAGCATAGGTCGAAAGTATCACCGAACACAGAGAAGTCATCCATGAATACCTCCAAATTCTGTTCTACCATATAGGAGAAGATCGCCATCATGCAGCGTTGAAAGGTTGCTGGTGCATTATATAAACCAAATGACATACACCGGAATGTAAACGTACCGTAGGGGCATGTGAATGTAGTTTTCTCTTGATCCTCCGGTGCTATGGAAATTTGATTATACCCAAAATATCCATCCAAAAGACAGTAGAACTAATGTCCCGCTAACCTATGCAACATCTGATCGATGAACGGCAAGGGAAAGTGATCCTTGTGTGTGGCTTTATTCAGCTTGCGGTAGTCCATACATACTCTCCATCCGGTAACGGTTCTAGTAGGGATGAGCTCATTAGTTTCGTTCTTTACCACTGTCATGCCCCCTTTCTTTGGTACATATGATGCAGGGACTTACCCATGAACCGTCCGAGATTGGATAAATAATGTGGCATCCAACCACTTTATGATCTCCTTTTCACTACATCCTTCATAATGGGGTTTAGCCTTCTTTGCTGTTCAATGGTTGGTCTTGCCCCCTCATCCAATAAAATTTTATGCATACAGAAGGACGGACTAATACCTCGAATATTTGCTATGGTCCGGTAGATTCTTTGTTTTGAACTCTCAATATACCTTAGCGGTTTCTCCTTTTACGTGTCGATTAACTCTGTCGAAACAATGATCTGCATCTTGTACCATCTTTCCCCAAATAAGCATACTGCAGATGAGATGGTAACTATTTTAATTCCAACACCGGTGGCTCTTTTATTGAGGGTTTGCACTTTTTACCTTCTGTTTCGGGCCTATCAAGGGTGTCGAATGGTTGATTGCTTTTCCGGAAGAACGATGATGTGTCTAGCCATTTGATATGCTCAATGTCCTCTTCAATACCGTAGTTGTCTATCTCGAACAACATGGATTCTATCGGGTCCTCTGAGTAATTTCCGCAGAACTTGTGATTAACTAATTCATCCATTAAATCCACCCGCAAACACTCACCTTTTTCCTTCGAATAAGACATCGACTTAAATACATTAAAGGTGACCTATTGATCTTCAACTCGCATCGTTAATTCACCTTTCTACACATCAATCAATGTTCTCCCCTTTGCTAAAAATGGTCGCCCGAGAATGATGGGAATTTCCTTATCTTCTTCACAATCCAGAATAACGAAATCTGCTGGGAATATGAATTTATCCACCTTTACTAATAGGTCTTCAACAATACCTCGTGGATATGTAACTGATCGGTCCGCCAACAGCAAACTGATATTTGTCAATTTTGGTGCCTTAAGTCCAAACTGACTGTAGACAGATAATGGCATCAAATTTATACTGGCCCCCAAATCACACAACGCTCTCCCCGAAAATTGGTTACCAATGTCGCACGGAATAGTAAAACTACCTGGGTCTTTTAACTTCGGAAGTAACTTGTTCTGGATAATTGCGCTGCATTCTTCGGTAAGCGCTACTGTTTAAAAATCACCCAATTTCCTTTTCTTTGACAACACATCCTTCATGAACTTAGCGTAGCTCGGCATTTGTTCTAAAGCTTCGGCAAATGGGATGTTGATATGCAGTTTTTTGAAAATATCCAAAAATCTTGAAAACTTCTTATCTAACTTGGATTTCTGAAACCTCTGCGGATATGGTATCGGAAGCGTTGTGATATTCGGATCCGGTGCTTTATGCTCTACGGTCTCATCGTGATGTTTTCCGGTTTCCACAACTTCTTCTGTTTCATCTGTTACATTGTCCCTCTTTTCCTTATCCTTAACTGTCTCCTGTAAATCCTTCCCACTGCGTAAAGTTACAGCCTTGCAATGCTTGTTTTTGCCCGGATTTATCTCCGTATCACTAGGGAGTGTTCCATGTGGACGGTTATTCAATGCATATGCTATCTACCCCCAATTGATTTTCCAGATTCTTTATCGATGCACCTTGGCTTTTCACATTCATATCTACTTGATTCAATAGCTTATCTTATTCCTCATTCTTTTTGTCAGTAGCCCTAATGAATTTTTCCAAGGCTTCCTCCCAACCTGATTTCTTCTCTGGTTGTTGTTGAGTCTGATTTTGAAATCCGGATGTGTTTTGTTGTCTAGCTGCTTACGCTTGATTGTTACTCCATGAAAACCCCGGATGATTTCTCCAACCTGGATTATATGCATTTTGAGTCGGATACGGTTGAGTTGATCGATTATAGCTCCCTACGAACTGAGTTGATTCAGAATTTATGGCACATTGCTCCGTAACATGACCCCCAGCACATAATTCACAAACCATTGCTACCTGCTGTGTGGATGGTGGACTACATGTTTCTATTTTTTTAGCTATTGCGGCCACCTGTGCTGCTAATGCTGTCATAGGATCCACTTCAAACTTTCCCGGTGTTTTAAGAGGGTTCGACCTAGTCATGGGCCACTGATAGTTGTTGTTTGCCATCGTCTCTAACAGCTGATATGCCTCATTGAAATTCTTAGACATGATTGCTCCCCCTGCTGCTGCATCAATACTGGCTCTAGTGGTCGCATACAACCCGTCACAGAATATCCCCAACTACATCCATTGTGGAATTTTGTGATGTGGGCACTTACGGAGCATATCCTTAAATCTTTCCCACGCCTCATATAACGATTCTGAGTCGAATTGTGCAAAGGTGTGAATATCGTTCCATAGTTTTGCCGACTTCGCTGGTGGGAAAAACTTAGCTAGAAATTTTTGAGTTAAGCCATCCCACGCTGTGATTGAACCAGGAGGCAAAGAATGTAACCAACTCCGGGATTTATCTTAAAAGGTAAACAGGAACATCCTCAACCTTACAGCATCTTCTGATACATTGTTTAATTTGAAGGTGTCGCAAACTTCCAAGAAACTCAAGATATGCTCATTAGGATCATCTATCGAATTACCCCCAAACTGGCATGTATTATGTAGCATCTGAATTGTTCCCGGTTTTATCTCAAAACTTTTCGCATTGATTGTCGGCCTCCTAATACTTGACTGTATATCCGTGACATTCGGCATGACATAATCCCTAAGTGATTTACATTCGATTTCCTCGCCATGTTCACGGGTATTTCTATTCGCCATTTTTCTTCCTCGGTGTGATGTTTGCACTAGTCAACTGTAATTTTCGGAACTTCCTTTCGATGTTATGTATATAAGGAAAAAGTTCCTTTTTAGCCCTTGATCTAGTGTGCATACACTCGCAAAGAATTCATGCAAATACAATAAGAAAAATAAATAACGTTTAAATTAAGACCGAATTGATTATAACTAATATGGAATTAATATTAATAAAGAGTTCCCCGACAGCGACGCCAAAAACTTATTGGTTGATTTCACAATCAAAGCAAACGTGCAAGTATACACGGTCAACAAGTAATAAAGTGATAAGATAGAGTGTCGATCCCACAGAGAATTCTAATTAATAAATTCCAACTACTAGCACTATATCAATTCAATTTTATTTAAACAACCATAAAATGTGATTTATCAAAATAAGAAAACTAAATTAAAAAATTAAAATAAAATATTCTAGAATAAAGCAACTAAATAAAACTAAGATTTTATGAATGAATTCAGATTAATAGGGATTAAGACTTCAATATTCCCAATTATGAACTATAAATCAATTATCCCAATTATTATACCTACTGAATTGTTAACAGGAATTCTCAAATGCCAAAAGTCCTTTTCTAAGTGATCAATTGACTTATATTTAATCCAGATTAATCTTGCTATATTCCGATGCAAAACAATTGAATTAAACTCCTCCAATCCCAATTCCTTATGTGTTACATGCGGTGAACAAATATTTCTATTCAATTCACAAACCTAATTATTCACTATGCAAATAACTAAGTCACATGTCATCATGCCCAGTTCTAACCCTAGAATTCCTCTTTCAATTCCTTCTAGAGTAACAAAGTAATTATTGGCCAGATAATTAATCAACACACACAACGCAAGACAAACAATTCTCTTCAACACAATTAATTGGAATAAATTGAATAACTAATTAATAGCCATAAAAGGTTCAATTGAAATCTTAATTAAAGAAATTAGTTCATGACAGAAATTAAAACCAACAATCTTTTGCAAATCATCCTTAAAGAATTACATAATTTGAAAGAATGAAGAAGAAGAAAACTCTAAGTGAAAATCTTCAAAATCTCCTCTCGACTCCTTGATCAGCCTCCAATTGTGTAGATAAGTCCCCTCCTTCAATGGGAATAACCCTTATATACTCCACTTGTCCAACCACAATCCCTTTTCAACCCAAATTGTCAAATAACTCATCTTTAAATCAAGTCACCGATTCACCAACGGTGGCCCCGCGTCAACTGGATGTCCGGATGTCGACTTGAGCCCGGTGCTACATGTAGTACATTTTCAGTACGCCATTATTTGGACTTGGTTCTATTTACGATAATGCCATTAAACAGCCAAAATTCCCGAATCGCCCCTTTAACTCCCAAATCTGCAAAATAACAACTAAACACAATAAAATACTTCTAAATGACTTGAGAATACAATAATTTAAGCCCATACGTATCCGATTCATGGGTATATTACCCAGTCGTCAAATACCCCCAAACTTAAATCGTTGCTTGTTCTCAAGCAATAATACACAAAAAAACACGAAAAACTAACCACCATGCAAATGCAAACTATCTCTATAATCTTAATTCCAACAATCCAATAGCACACATATATTCATTAGGCCTCAGAAAAATCACAAAAACATGCTAATACATCATGTTAAGGCAGATCAATAAAATGTGATATGCATGCTTGGTGTTGTTGTTAGTAAGTCTATAGCTTCTGGGTTTGTTGAATTTCTGTTTAGTTAGAGAAAATTGGGTTGTTTGGGATGAACTGTGAAGCAGGGACACAGTCTGCAAGTTTCTATCTGCGTACCGGATTAGCTGCGCTGGTATAAAAGGCAAATACTGGCGTGAGTTGTACTCTTTGAGTTTTTCGGGAATTAAGCTTCAAACTGTGACAACACAGACAGTGTTAAGAGCTTGGGGTAAAGTGCTTGATCGCCCCTCCCTAATGAAATGTTTGTTTTATTTTATGTTCCAGTCCATGATGTGTTTATTTAACCTAGTCTAATGTTCTTGATATTGTGTTAAGCATGTAATAAAGTTCTATAATAGATTGTAAACATGTATTTGATGATCTTAAATTGTAAAGTTAATAAGTTGTGAAAAACTTTAACTTGTTATTTGTTTAAGTCTTGAGATGTGGTTTAAGAGTTACGTTGTTATGTGTTGGTTGATTTCACAATCAAAGCAAAGGTGCAAGTATACACGGTCAACAAGTAATAAAGTGATAAGATAGAGTGTCGATCCCACAGAGAATTCTAATTAATAAATTCCAACTACTAGCACTATATCAATTCAATTTTATTTAAACAACCATAAAATGTGATTTATCAAAATAAGAAAACTAAATTAAACAATTAAAATAAAATATTCTAGAATAAAGCAAACAAATAAAACTAAGATTTTATGAATGAATTCAGATTAATAAGGATTAAGACTTCAATATCCCCAATTATGAACTATAAATCAATTATCCCAATTATTATGCCTACTGAATTGTTAACAGGAATTCTCAAATGCCAAAAGTCCTTTTCTAAGTGATCAATTGACTTCTATTTAATCCAGATTAATCTTGCTATATTCCTATGCAAAATAATTGAATTAAACTCCTTCAATCCCAATTCCCTTATGTGTTACATGCGGTGAACAAATATTTCCATTCAATTCACAAACCTAATTATTCACTATGCAAATAACTAAGTCACATGTCATCATGCCCAGTTCTAACCCTAGAATTCCTCTTTCAATTCCTTCTAGAGTAACAAGGTAATTATTGGCCAGATAATTAATCAATACACACAACGCAAGACAAACAATTCTCTTCAACACAATTAATTGGAATAAATTGAATAACTAATTAATAGCCATAAAAGGTTCAATTGAAATCTTAATTAATGAAATTAGTTCATGACAGAAATTAAAACCAACAATCTTTTGCAAATCATCCTTAAAGAATTACACAATTTGAATGAATGAAGAAGAAGAAAACTCTGAGTGAAAATCTTCAAAATCTCCTCTCGACTCCTTGATCAGCCTCCAATTGTGTAGATAAGTCCCCTCCTTCAATGGGAATAACCCTTATATACTCCACTTGTCCAACCACAATCCCTTTTCAACTCAAATTGTCAAATAACTCATCTTTAAAGCAAGCCAACCGTCCAGTCAACGCACGCCCCTGGTCAACGGATGTCCAGCTTCAGAGCCCCGGTGCTACATGTAGTACATTTTCCAGCGCCCCGGCGCTGGACTTGGTTCTATTTACGATAATTCCATTAAACAGCCAAAACTCCCGAATCGCCCCTTCAACTCCCAAATCTGCAAAATAACAACTAAACACAATAAAAATACTTCTAAATGACTTGAGAATACAATAATTTAAGCCCATACGTATCCGATTCATTGGTATATTACCCAGTCGTCACTATGTTAGACTTATGATTTCAAATTGGTGATGTGATATTAATTTAAAAGTTAGAACTTGAATTATGTTAACAAGTTGGATTTATATGAGAACTAAACATATAGGGTTAATGTTAGTGTAACTAATCAGTATTGCGATTCTAATTATATATGTAAGGTTTTTGATGAACGTGTGTTATAGTTGTATAGCTTACGCATGAGGCAAGTTCCTAAACCTTATTTCTTTACATAGAGCAAGTTCTTTATTCCTATCTTGTTTATTATTACGTAAACTTCTAAACCCTACTTTTCATTGGGCAAGTTTTCTAATCTTAAACTTGTTAATGTTGTGATTATAACTATTCAAGTTCCTATCCATTGTCTCTCGTAAATGCAAAGCTTAAATTTTTCATTAATTCATACAAAAAAATTTCTTGTTCTTGTGACACCCCCAAATACGGGTACTTCAATTCTCACGGAATTTGGTGTTCACTGTCCAAACATCATGTATATATATATACCCATAATAAATGAAAAACCCTAAATAGATAGAAATAAATCCTCTCATTATAGAGTTACAACATCTGAATGTAAATACATCAATCCCAGGTCATACTAACCTTAAATCTCAAATGCGGAAACATAAACAAATAATAAGTCTTACACAACTTTAACATAAGTCTGAAACATAAATACATCAAATAAACAACAAGTCTTCATCACTTGTTAACTTTTCCCTTGCCTTTGCTAGTAGAACACTCGTCGGACCTTTCGTTCTTAACTGCAATGTTATTATTACGTAAGAATGAGCACGATTGCCCACAAGTATAATAATATAACAATAAAATAATAACATGAGAATGAATCAAAGACTTCTAAAATAAAAAAAACTCGGCTTTTGAATCAAGAATGAATAACAAGAATCAAAAGAACTTCTGAGGGTCATAAGACCTTGAACTACGTCCTAGGTTGCCAATTGTTTATACTTGAAACCTTTCACATTCATAAGACTATTGACTCTTCTTCTCGTACTTAGGGGGATCAACTCTTAATTAGTACCATACTGTACACAATATCTTAACGCTAAAACATAAGTAATCCCCTATAACAAGGTTGTTCATCTCAGTTTGACATTAGAGTCTGCACCAAAGGAAGTTTGGTTTGGATAAGCTTAACAATGATTCTGAATTTTTTGAACGTTCATCAACTCTGGACTAGTTGAATCAATAAGGATTCGCTAGTCTTATAAGGTTCAACAATAATTGATATTCAAGTTGAATAATAAAACTCAAGAGGTATACAATCGAATAAGTATTGTATAACAGGAATCATGCTTTTAAAGAATGATAACATCTAATGTGAAATCTTGAGCTTGAACAATAATAAACAAGGTAGAATAAAGAACTTGCTTTATATAAAGAAACAAGGCTTAGAACTTGCTCAGATAAAGTTAAGGTTAGAGAACTTGCCTCGTGCGTAGGCTAAACGATTACTACTCCCGTTCACCATAAGTCTTACACACATACCATATATATTCACGTCATTCATTAGTTACATTAATACTAACCTTATAGGTTTAGTTCCCTCTTTTAATATAACTTGTTAACATGGTTTAAATTCTGCTCATTACCATCATTCACATATACATGGCTGAAATCTCAAATCTTAAGTTTAAACAACATCATATCATCTCATGGACATCATTTTTTTTAACGTTGTTTAACCAATTACAAAACATAGCAGTTATAAGGTCACATGACCTTTTCTAATTTATTTTTATAATTCTCTTATTATATTGTCCATTAGTCACATTTTCACTTAATTATTTAATATAAACTCTACTTTATTTAACAAATCATTGCCCTTCTAATTTAATTATTTTCATTCCCTCACTAGTATTACACTCGAATAAATTTTTCCATAATAATTTCCATCGAATATTTATTTTATTCCATAAATATTTCAACTAAAATAATTATTTTATTTGATAAATATTTTAATAATAATTTACATCAAATATTTATTTTATTCCATAAATATTTCAACTAAAATATTTATTTTATTTGATAAATATTTTAATAATAATTTACATCGAATATTTATTTTATTCCATAAATATTTCAACTAAAATATTTATTTTATTTTATAAATATTTTAATAATAATTTCAATAGAATTTTATTCTATTCCATAAATATTTCAACTAAAATATTCATTTTATTTGATAAATATTTTAATTAATTAATTATTATTTTTATTTGTTATTATTATTTTTTATTTTGCCCAAAGGTAAGTTAATTTAACAGTAACGCCTGGCATCTGTATGGGTTACCCAGATTCAATTTCTGCAGTTCGCAAAAAATACAAAACAATGCCAATTTAGGCCAAAATCTCACACAAGTAACGAATACAGTTTCAACCATATGTTCTAAACTTGCAGTTCGTGAAGAACATAGAACAAGACCAATTTAGGTCAAAACTTCACATATACAACGAAAACAATTTCACCCATATGTTCTAAACTTAACAGAAACATTTAATGATATTCGTAGCACACTTTTAACATCTTGAGCCACATAAACAACAAGATTTAAGGCCATAATTTTCATGTTCTTGCTATTTTTCAAAATTTCGTCAAATTTCATGTAATCACAAATCACAGATTTGTTATAACACCAAACAAGTCCGTTTAAGTTTCGTTCTTTTTGTTTTTACATGTATAAACATAATCAATTATCAATTCACCGATTAACATATAATTAAGGCACCAATTTTTGTACTTATGGGCTACATTCAAACATTATTTCTCTGTAACCTTCAATATTCCAACTTAATCTTAATTTCATGGATTAATTACTCTAAAACACATATAAATCATATATAATTGAACTATACAGGTTAATAAACATATACAACATCATAGATTTAACAATTAGCCATGAAAATTCAATTACAGAAAACTAAAAACCAATTTTCATGAAAAGTTTCTAAGTACATAAATTAAAAGCTGGGTTAAGGAATTACCCTGCTAGTTTGCGTATATGATTCAAAGATGATAAATCTCTTCTCTTTTTCTTCTCCAATTCACACTTTCTCCCAATTTCTCTCTAAACTCTCTGTTTTCTTAGACTTAGGTCTCAAGAAAAAAATGTGTAAATGAAAAGAATATAAGACTGATATAACTTGCGCACACTGGCAACTGGGATGGTCGTGGTCGGTTAATCCCTTAGTGGGTTAAGTGGCTAACTCCCTTTAGGGCCATGTTTGGCTAACTCCAAAATACTCTTTCCCCATTAATTTAATTAAACTCTTAATTATTATATAGTTTAATAATGTCACACCCATTTATATCAAATATATATTATTTAATTCGATTAAATAAAATAGAATACTTCTACATTAAATCACATAGTCACATAATTAAATTCTCATTTATTAATTATGTCAAGTCATTAAATCTCTAATTAATTATTTAAATTAATTGCAATAACATTACGCTTATTAAATAATTAATTTAATCAAATAAGCTCAATTAAATACATACTTTTGAATAATAAATTCTCCACATTAATTTAATCAATGTAAAATGTAATAACCGTGAATCTTAAGTCACCATGTATGTATGTACATTTTTTTTTAAACTTTGTATTATATATGGATACATATATTTATGGATTTCATTAAAAATGAAAGCCTTGTGACCTAATTATACATTAGGTAAGGATATTAAATAACCTAAGGGTTATGGTAACACGAAAAAGTTAGTATTTTATACGTATACTAACTTAAGTGGGTAAACTTAGTATTTCAAGTGACTAATAATTTTAAACCTAATTCTTGTAAATCTAATTAGGTTATGAGATAAAATCGTATGTATAAGTAATTAAACTTCATATGATTGGAGATGAAAGCCCTAAATTATCAAATTGGGTAACATTATTAAAATTGTTGGACTATGTTTTTATCTAGCCCAAATCAATTAAAAGAAAAGCCCAAGGAAAATAAATTGTAATCCAATACTTAGCCCACTTGATTGGGGGTATTCTAGACATTTGATTAATCAAAATTGGGCATTTAAAATAAAAGCTAAATGGTGGATATTATGAGGATCCTAAGTGGAATAATTAATCTAGCTTGTCCATTTAGTAGACATGAATAAACATAAGGACAATGTGGTAAGGCTCCCATTGGTTGCCACTCCATTATGCACATTTAATCATGTTTAACCTAAGGTAAGTAATAATACAAAGTTTTTACCTAATGGGCAACAAAATAATTGTGGGAGAATTATTAATGAATTGGCCATTTCATTTTGTAAACACAATTCATTCTTCCAACATCTCATTTTCTCTCCATCTTCTTTCTTCTTCTTCTACCTCTTGCTCCCAAGCTAGCCAACTTCAAAGAGAGAAAAGAAAGAGAGAATTTCAGCCATAGGAAGAAGAATTATAGGAGTTCTAGTGGTTTATGCCCCCTAAGTTTATTAGTTACTTTGGAAAATCAAGGAAGGTAGCCACTAAGTCAAGGTATAATGTACCTTCGTCTTCTTCTCTTACCTTGTTTTGATAGCTTGAGTTTTGATGGGGTTATGTACAACTACTCAAGATACACTAGTTATACATACCATCATGCATGGAACTAAGTATCTTGAGTGTTAGATCAAAGACTTAGAGGAAGAAAATGAGCATATGTTCTCCAAGGGTGAAAACTCTTGTTTTTCTTCCACTAAATCTTGTGTAACTCAAGTTCTACAACTTGGAATTATGATCCGTCGAAGGGGGGGTGATAGATACATGAGTTATCTAGTAAACCCAAGTGGTAGATCACAAATATAGTAAGTTTTGAAACCTTTAAGATTATTTTTCCCAAAACAGTCCACTTTATATGCTAAAGCTTTGAAACTCTAAATCAGCTACTGACTTGTTTTTCATGAGGCTGTTTCGGTCAGTTCCTTGTCTTGTAAAAATCTGGAAAAATATTATAGAGGTACCTTATGAAGTTATCTACGCGTAGGAAAAAGAACGGACACGTTTGAAAGTTATATATTGTGCGTAATGACTATTTCCAGTAAAGGACTCCATAAATATTATCCTACGAATATCTCACTGTGTATACACTGGAAAATTCCAAACTTTTTACAGTAGCTTCATATATGTTAAGAGAGCATACCCTGAAAATTTCAGATTTTTCTGAGTAAAACTTAATTTATGAAAAATAGAGCAAGATCCGAGTGTTTTGGACACTCTAAAAATAGTAAATCATTTTCTAAAATTCTAGAAAAATTAGAGGATCATTGTTGGTTCATATTCTGTTAAAATCCAGAAGCTGAGAATTTTTGGAATCAGTTTGCTATTTTTCCTAAAAATGATTAGGTTATGAATAAAAGGAAATAAATAGTTAAATGATGCCTTTAATGAGAAAAATATGATTTTTATGCTTGAATGCTCATAATATATTATATCATGACTATCTTAGGGCATTTTGGTAATTTATAATAATAAATATTACTTATGACCTTTTATGGATATTAAATATGAGGTTATTAAAGGATGAACAATTAGAATAAATTGTTTATTAATTTAATAAATCATTGGAAAATTATTATAATACTAATAATATTATAATATGATGTTGTTATGTAAATAAAAATATTAGATTAGAGTATTATTATTAAATAATAATATTCGAGATTAAATAAAATATTATTAAATAATTAATAATATTAGTAAAGTGAATAAAATATTATTAAATGATTAATAATATTAGTAAAGGGATAAAATATTATTAAATGATTAATAATATTAGTAAGTGAATAAAATGTTGGTAAATGATTTAAAGTATTATTAGTGAACCAATAATACTAGAAGGTGAATTAATATTATCTAAGTTAATAATATTATGTGAATTAAAGGTAGTCGTTAATTAATAATAACACTATCTAGGCATGATAATGTTTATAAGAACTTATTGTAATATATGATATCTATGTGATTACATAATCGATGTTATGCATTGACTAATTGAAAGACTAATTATAGGTCTCTCAAAGGAAGATAATTTAACTACATAGTGGATAGAAATTTATTTTCGAGTCAGTAACTCCACGATCGAGGCAAGTTTCCTAACTCAACTTGAGTTATTATTTTCAAAGCATATTAGTGAATAATTATTGATGATTATTCACGTCTTTATTGATTATTGAAATTGCACTTTGTGCAATTGAATTAGATTCTACCGCCATCGAATCGTGAATTAAATTAAAGTTCTTCATTTATGAAGCTGTTTATGGGATAGATCTATGCTAATTGTATCACCTAGATCAAGCATGTCTAAATTTGTTAAATCAAATGGATTTTAAATAATCTGTTCTTATTAATTGATATGGTAAGAACTCTTTGACCGAGAAATGAACAAATTTGATTAAGGCATGATATCAATGTTTGATTATTAAGTGTTTATGCATAAATCACGGGGTATGAAAGGATGATCCTTGAATACCAAAACTTATTAAAAGGTCCATTTTAAATCATCGAGCACCTTGGCAAATGTTCATGGTTATTCAAAACCACTCGAGTTCATGTTATTCAATTATCGAATATTCAATTGTTGATTATTAATTCATGTTCCTTCACAATCTTATATTATTGTTGAACATTGAAGGCAATATTTCTTTCTAAGTCATGATATATCTCCTTTGTCTTTTTAAACTTGTGAAGCAAATTAGTTGCTTACTTCTTGCTATATCATGACCTCTATTTTCGTTAATTCAAGGATCTAATGCGAAGGACAAGGGCAAGGGCAAGATCCAGGAGTAATTTTAGAATGAATGTTAAATTAGTTATTATCTAATGGAATTTCTTGAGTAAACTATTTGTATTATAAATTGTGTATTTAAAGTTAAGGTTAGAGAGACCTTGGGACCATATTTTGAGACTTTTGTATAATGAACAATGTATGTTTATTATTTCGAAATAGTTATAGAATGCTTATGATGATGATAGGATCGTGAGCACTGAATCTGAGGTTAGAGAACCTGGATTTGGGGGCGTCACATAAAACATATAATTAAATTAATCTACCACAATTTTATCAATTAATTTTATTATCCAATAATTAAATCATCAAAAAATATTTTTTTTAATTCAATGAATATTCAAATTAAATTACAAAAATCTCGTTTGTCATAGTTCTTTTAGAGATAATACATTGAATATACAATGTTTTATTCAATTGTATATTATTGTGAGTCAATCTTTGATTCAAACATTATAGTTCAATATCATTTTATTGTATCGAACCTTGAATGGCTAGTGAACCTTTATTGATTTTACTAGAACCTTTATTGATTTTACTAGTCCATAGTTGATGAGCATTCTAAAATCCTAAAATCATTGTTAAAGCTAATCCAAACTAAACTTTATTTAGTGCGGAATTCTAAATCAAACTGAGATGAACAACCCTATTATAGGGGATTATTTACGCGTTAGCGTTAAGATGTTTGTGCACAATACATGGTACGAATGGCCGATCCCCCTAAGTACGAGAAGAAAGGTCCATATAGTCTAACGATTGTTAAAGGTTGAAGTAGAAATATTTAATAACCTGGGACATAGTTCGTGGTCTTGAGACCCTCAAATATATAATTCGATCTAACTTTCTAATTTTGATTCAAAGGTCGAGTTCTACATTATTCCATATTCATTGTCTATTCTATGATGTTATTATTGTCATCATTATATTTGTGAGTACTTGTTTGCTCACTCTTGCATATAAAACGTTGCAGCTAAGGTTGAAAGATCAGACGAGTCATGCACTAGTAAGGGCAAAGGCAAAGCTTCCAAGTGATGAAGACTTGAATTATTTTATTTGAAAGAATTTATGTTATAAGACTTATTTGTTTATGTGACGTATTCCGCAAACTTATGTAATAATTTAAGGTTAGACTACATGGGATTTGTTTTAAGTTGATGTAACCCTTTAATGGAGAGGATTATTGTTTAAGTTATTTAATATGTCTCTATCCTAGATTATGGGTAGTTAGATGTGATTGTTTTGGATAGTGACCACCAAATTCTATGGGAATGAAGTACCCGAATTTAGGGGGTGTCACAGATGACGCTGAAAATAGTACTGTCGTCCACTACTATTTAATCTCAACTTTTGATTTCTATGGTGAACGATAAAGATGATGTATGCTCATTTTTTATCAATATGAAATATATGGTATGGATCATTAACCATACTCGTCATCCACTACTATTATTAGCGTAAGTAACCCGCCGTCCGCTACTAATAGTAGCGAAAGTGAATTAATCTTGACCGTTGGCTCCTATATTGAACGATAGAAATACTATATGCCCATTTTTGATCTATAACAAATACATGATATGCATCATTTTCCTATATATATAGGTGTTACTGAGCCCGACTTATTTTTTTATTTTTTTTAATTTCATCACATTATGTTATGTTTTTGCTTCAAGTTTTTAAATTCATATTAAAACTATTTTGAATATTGGACTTTGTAGTTGACGCAGTTACATCGTTGACACCAGCAACTCGGATGAGTAGCTTTATAAGATAGATAATAATAACCAGAAAACTCATCATACACCTTAGCTGCATAATTTCTAACTTTAAATATTTCTAGTCAACTTTACTTTGATTTGTAAAAATGATTGTAATGTTATCAATTAACCTTAGAAATGTGCAGTTTTGTTGTTTATAAAGTTTATGCGATGTTAACTGTAATCTTAAACAATATGCAATAGTTAATGATATATAGTTGTTATATTTCAACTTACTAAATAAACGATATATACCCTTAAAAAATTTAATTACTCTTTCATTTGGAGTCACGTGACATATTTCAATAAAAACAAATGTTAAATTTTAATATATATGGTAGTATAATTAGCATGTTGCTTCATAACAAATATAAGTTTTTCTTAAATTTTCTTTAATTCTCTTACCGGCACCTCTCTTGATCTATCGAAGAAGGGGTTAAATAGACTTTCGTTGCATGACGTATCACCAAGTTTATGATTTGTCCCTTAAAGAATTTGAGCAAATAAATCGATATACGAAATTTCAAATTTGTTACAATATTGTTGGCCCCAAATTAATTTTCAACAAAAAATCACTGGAAGATAGGTATAAGTTGATCAGTGGTTACAACTAAATTGTGTTTAAAAGTGATGCAGTCACTGGTGGATACCCTTCTAGGATAAGTGTATTCATTGATTTTTGGAAAATCCAATATGCAATTTCTGAGATGCAGTGCGTGTAGAATGAGCAGTTCATCAATAACATAATCTTGACCTTGTATGCAAGTATTAATGAAAGTCAAGAGACCAGTTAAATCTCGGAACAAAATTCATGTAGGCATAAAATTCTACAATCAGACTAGGATAAATTTGTCTGTCTTGAAAAGCAACTAGACAATCCCATCCTATATTGGTTATTTTTTCTAGTAAGTGAGGAAAGCTATTGAAGGAGGTACCTATCCCAGGAGTGAGACTATGTCTCATGTGATTATATTTAGCTTTAGCAGTAGTAGTGAGCAACATAGGTGTATACGCATCAGGATGTAATTCAGTTTATAATGCAAGTTTCTTTCTTTTGGAAGAAAAGACTAGTTTCATTTTAAAAGTACAATGTATACAGAAAGACAGAAGGTACAGAGACACAAAGACTGCAGATAGATGAAGTTAGGCATATATGCAGGCAGTTTGTACAATGTCAGTCAGGAACCATCTATGCCCTTCTTTTTATTTTCTATACTTGTTTGAACTAATGTGTTGTATTAACACTTGGTAGTTGAGACATTGTTCTGGATTAAAATCTTTTGATATAAAATAGAGTAATAATCACAAATCTCTCTATTGACATTAGATCACCATACTTGTTCTGTCCATAGACTGCATCTCTCTGACATACTTACATCTTATGATTGGAAATCTAGTTCACAATCTTCTCTCTGGTTACAATACTGATATAGAACTCGAAGGGAACTAAGTTAGTCTAGTCAATCATACATGCATATCTGATATCTTTATGCATTGATTTTTTTAAAAACAAATATTTATTAATGGGTGCAGTTATCAAAGTCTGAACTTTAGTACTCATTAATATAATATCATCATCAACCACTACAGTCATATGTATGCCTTATTCTCTTACTTATCTCTGTAACCATTTACTACAAGCAAATATCTTTCTAATAAATGTATATTTTGACAAGCCAGTCATATCACTTACTTATGAGTTATTGCTTGAACTGATAGTGTTAGTCATATACTTTATCTAACAAATTTATGGCAAAATTTTAAGTAAAATACGCTAATACTGAAAATATAGTTTAAAACGAACTATGAACAAATTAATAATGATAATTAATGATTTGGAATAATGAAATTTTTACGCGAGAAAGGTAGAAACGAATAAAATAGAGTCGTGCGCTCAAGAACGGACTAATTCCGACATTGAATGAGAAAGTTTTGAAGTTTTGAAGATTTTAAATAAAAAATTGAAAAACTAAACGACGCGGGATTTTTGAACCAATTAAAAGCCTTGTTAGGAAGTTTAGAAAATTATTTTGTCATGCGGGGATTAAAATATGTAATGAAAGTTAGGTTTTGTGACGAACGAGAATTTTGTAATTAATTTTAATATTTATTGAATTAAATAAATATTTTTCGATGATTTAATTATTGGATTAAATAATTAATTGATACAATTGTGGTAGATTAATTTAATTATATGTGTTACATTTATTAAATTAATGTAGAGAATAATTATTATTCAAGTATGTCATTATGTGAGCTTATTGTATTAAATGAAACATTTAATAAGCATAATGTTATTTAATTAATTTAATTATTAATTAGAGAGTTAATAATTTGACATTATTTATTAATTAGAAAATTTAATATATGACTATGTGAATTTATGAGAAATTATTAGATTTTATTTTAAAGTAAATTAAATAAGATATTGATTTATTTTATAAATGAGTGTGACATTAATTAAACTATATGATAAAGCTTTATTAAATTAAATGGTTTTTGAAATCTAATTAAGCCTCGCCAAACAAGGCCTTAGTGGGAGTTACTAGCAGTTACCCATGACTTGGTTAACTGACCAGTATACGCGTCAGTTCTCTTTTCCTTTATACGTACTCTCCTTCCCTTTTCTTTTATTATTATTGGCTAAGTCTAGAAATACAGAGAGAGAGATTGAGAAATTCAAGAGAGAGTTCAGAGGATTTTGTGAGAACTCAGTGATTGAAGAAAGAATCTAAGCCTACATATATATACTTTATTCTCAGGGTAATCCCTTCTTCCCAAATTCTATTTTACGTCATTAAGTTTTTATAAGAAAATGGCTTTCAAAGTTCTGTAAAGCCTCTGTGATTGAGATAGGGGTAATATTTATGAGTTATTTATGGGTTAAGATGTATCAAATCGTATTTTATATATATATTGCATGATTTCATATCATCAGTTTCATAATATTACATCGTATATGATTTCTACAAAATTACAGAGTTTGGGTTTTGGCCATATGACCTTATACGTGATATTTCATGTGTTGATCATATATTATCCCTAAATTTTTCCCTTATATTATTATGCATGTTGATATGAAGAGACCAAAGTTTAAATAAACGGATTCGGTGTTATAACGAATCCGTAGTGACAATTTTCATGTTTTATTTTCAAAACCTCCAAGAACATCAAAGTCAGTGAAATTCACATATTTTAGTTCTGTGATTATGTATTTTAATGGGTTAAAACCATTCTATAAATGTTGGGTTATGATTATACATGAATTATAACATGTGGGTATGTCTAAATTCGTGTAGTAATATTTTAAATTGGAGTTTTTGGTCGTGTTACGCAATTTTTAATGAATTGCGAGTAATGATTTCTAACTTGCCATGGCCATGCATGGGCCTCACGCCTAAACATTCACACTTAGCATTAAGTTTCGGCATGACATGTGTGTGTCAAGAAAGACTACCACATGCAAGAACGCGAAGATCAAGTGTAATGATAAAGCCTAGCCACTCACTCCTCGAAAAAGTTCAGAGATGGAATTTTTTAAATGTTTAAGTCTAGCAATGTGTTAGAAAATTAATTTAATGAACATGTAAACATGTTAGAAGTATAATGAGATGTTAAAATAGTTGTTTAACATGTAAATAACATAATTGCATGTGGATTGAATTATTGAATACATAATTAGCTTGTTATTCATGATGTGTAAATTATGTGACAAAGTAGTAAATTAACTAAGTATAGTTAATAATCAAAGTAGACAAAGAGAATGAGTTTATAATGATTAGTTAAGTTATAATTAATTGGTATTGTGAATGTGAATGGTATGTAGGATTAAATTCAAAGAACGTGCTTAGTTAAAGTGTAATATACGCACGAGGCAAGTTTCCTAACCCTACTTGTCATTATTGTTCAAGTTTATTAATGACCTCGAGTAAATTATCATTACTATTATTCATGTTTAAATGTTATATTAAAGATTGATTATCTTTTCATAGCATGATTCAGTTATACAATAATTGTCCTATTGTATACTTCCTAAGATTATTATTCAATTTGAATATCATTATTATTGAACCTTATTAGACTAGCGAACCCTTATTGATTCGACTAGTCCATAGTTGATGAGCGTTCTAAATTTCAGAACCCTTGATGAATTATCCAAACCAAACTTCCTTTGGTGCGGACTCGAATGTCAAACTGAGATGAACAACCCTGCAAAGGGATTTACTTATGTGTTAGCGTTAAGATATTGTGCATATGATGGTACTAAGGGTTGATCCCTAAGTACGCAGTAGAAAGGTCCATAGTCTTATGAGACATTAAAGGTTTCAAGTATAACCCTTGATAACCTAGGATATAGTTCAAGGTCTTATGATCCTCAGAATTCTTTTGATTCTTGTTATTCATTCTTAATTCAAAAGTTGAGCTTTTATTCAAATGTCTTTGATTTACTCGCATGTTATTATACTGTTATTTCATTGTTATACTTGTGGGCAATAGTGCTCACTCTTGCTTAATAATAACATTGCAGTTAAGAACGAAAGAACTGATGAACCTTTCACTAGTAAAGGCAAGGGCAAAGTTAGCAAGTGATGAAGACTTGTTGTTTATTTGACGATGTATTTTGTTTAAGACTTGATTTAAGACTTATTTGTTTATGATTCCACACAGATGTTTAAGGTTAGTTTAACCTGGGATTGTATTATTATTATTCGGATGTTGTAACCCTTAAGGGAAAGATTTTTATTCTATCTATTGCATGGCTTGCATTTATTATGGGTAGATAGATAGATGATATTTGTACAGTGAACACCAAATCCCGTGGAATTGAAGTGCCCGGATTTGGGGGTGTCACAAGTTGGTATCAAAGTTGTAGGTTATGAACCTTAGGTGGGGGAACAACCTTAGGTAGTAACCTTATAGAAAGAAGATAGTGATGGAAAACTCTTATCGAGTTATAAGAAATGAATTTATGTAATTCATTGAAGATAATAAAAGACTTTATGTGCTTATGTGTTAAAGTATGCGTTAGATGATACGACTTAGTAACTAAAACTTAAAATTTTATTGTCAGGATGTCAAATGTTGGAGAAGCTAGTCAAGCTGGGGAGGAAGAACCCCGTGTACCTATAGTACCGACAGAGGAGGAACCCCGAGTAGCTATAGTACCGACAGAGGAGGAGCCCCGAGTACCTATATATGTTGTTTGATTCGGGTGTAACCTGTTCTTTTATATCTTGTGAATTTTCTAGACGTTTAAGTTTACATCCGGAAAAGCTAGAAATTCCTTTAAATATTGAAGTAGCAAACCAAGAAATAGTTCCCGTTGAGCTTATTCATAGGAATTATTGCGCAAAAATAATGGGTCATAAATTGCCAGTAGATTTAATTCCGATAAAATTGGGGGAATTCGATGTAAATTTGAGAATGGATTGGTTGTATAACCACGGGTTAATAATTGATTGTCAGAAGCAAAGTGTGAACCTTAGACTTTTAAATCATCCCAAGGTAATATTCTATGGTATTAAGTCGCCTAGACGTTCGTGTTTTCTAACGATGACTCAAGCCTGAAAGTTGTTAAGGAAAATATGTGTAGGTTATTTGTGTCACGTTGTCAATATCCAGCAAAGGTGGAGGCAGTAATTAATTGGAAAAAGCCGAGAACGTCAAAAAAGTGCATAGTTTCTTAGGGTTAGCGGGATACTATCCAAGATTTATCCAAGATTTTTCTAAGATAATTCTAAGATAGCTACTCCGTTGAAAAATTTGATGAGAAAAATCAAGAAATTTGTGTGGTCAAAGAAGTGTGAGGAGAATTTTAAGGAGTTAAAAAACAGACTGAGTGAAGCACCTGTACTATCTTTTCCAGATGATACAGGTAATTTTGTAGTGTATAGTGATGTGTCACATAAAGGACTATAATGCGTGCTTATGCAACATGGGAAGGTCATTGTGTATGTGTCATGACAATTAAAGGATTATGAGAGGGGATACCCTACTCATGACCTGGAATTGGCCACGGTAGTGTTTGCCTTAAAAATATGGAGACATTATTTATATGGAGAGAAATGTGAGATATACACGGACCATAAAAGTCTAAAATATATCTTCACACAGAAGGAGTTGAATATGAAGCAAAGGAGATGGTTGGAATTACTAAAAGATTATGATTGTGAAATTTTGTATCACCCAAGAAAAATGAATGTAGTGGCCAACGCCTTAAGTAGGAAGGGGTGGAAGAAGCTGTCAGTGTTAACGGCTCAAGAAGAGTTAATAACAGAGATTGCTAAAATGGAAATAGAAGTGAGATTGCTGAGAGAAGCGAAAGAAAAGTTATTTGTGATAGAGTCTAGTCCAACTCTAATGGACCGATTGAAAGATGCAAAACTTAGCGATGAGGAATGCAATAAGATAAGGGATAAAATCGCCGAGGGAGGATAGAATAGGTTTAAACTCGATAATGAGAGGTTATTGAGATTTGAAGAAAGAATTTGGGTTCTGTTAGTAGCAGAACTAAAAGAGGAAATTTTGAAAGAGACCCATAGTTCTAGGTACTCGATTCATCCCGGTAGTACAAAGATGTATCGAGATCTCCGAAAACATTTTTGGTGGCCAAATATGAAGAAAGATGTAGAAGAATGCGTTAGTAAGTGCTTGACTTGTTAGAAAGTCAAGCTGAAAACCAAAGACCAAGCGGGTTATTACAACCATTAGAAATTCCAGAATGGAAGTAAGAATATATCACAATGGATTTTGTGGTAGGATTACCAGTTACTCAGAAAGGATACGACGCTATATGGATTATAGTGGATCGTTTGACAAAGTCAGCTCACTTTTGGGCAATAAGGGTTAAGTTTAACCTAGATCAATTAGCTAAACTCTATGTTAAGGAAATCGTTTCAAGACATGGCATACCAATTTAAATTGTGTCAGACCGAGATCCGCATTTCACGTCAAATTTCTAGAAGAGCTTACAAGAGCAGATGGGGACGCAGTTGAGGTTAAGTACGGCTTATCATCCTTAAACAGATGGGCAGAGCGAGAGGACAATTCAGACTCTAGAAGATATGTTAAGGGCATGTGTAATGGACTTCAAAGAAAATTGGGATGATCACCTATCTTTAGTAGAATTTGCTTTTAATAATAGTTATCACGTAAGTATTGGTATGCCATCTTACGAAGCGTTATACGGACGAAAGTGCAAAACTCCATTGTGTTGGGACGAGGTAGGAGAACGTCGAATATTGGGGGCAGAGTTATTTCAATAGACGGCAGATGTATTCAAGTTGATACGCGCACGACTAATAGCAGCTCAAGATCGACAGAAAAAATATGATGATCAACATCGCAAGGGAAGAGAATTTGAAGTCGGCTCGTACGTATTCTTGAAAGTATCTCCGTGGAAAGGGAAAAAATGTTTTGGGAAGAAAGGGAAGCTAAATCTGAGGTTTATAGGACCATTTAAGGTGTTACAAATAAGGTGGCACACGTTGTAGCTTTACCTCCAGAGTTAGAACATATACATAATGTATTTCATGTATCAGTATTACGACCTTATAAGCATGACTATAAGCACGTAATAGAGTATGAACATATTTAAGTTGAAAAAGACTTAATGTATGAGGAAATTCTGGTTCAGATACTTGATAGGAAAGAGCAAGTCTTACGAAATAAAGTTATAACATCTGTGAAAGTGTTATGGAGAAACCACAATGCTGAAGAAGTAACGCGGGAACTGGAAGATAAAATGAAAATAAATTATCCCCAATTGTTTGAATAGAAAGAGTCGAGTTTTTGGGGACAGAATCTTTATAAGAGGGGAAGAATGTAACAACCGAGAAATTTTATTTAGTTTGTAATTAATAATATTTGAATATTTTTGAATAAAATAAGATTTTGTGGTTTTTGCACTGTTGAGATGTGTTAAAATTGGAATTTTGAGGTGGAACGGAAATCTGTGAAAGAATTTACGAGTTTTAGGATCGTATTGGAAAATTAAAAAAAATCAAGAAAAAGCTGAAAATTCACTATTCATCCGAAAACGTTAAAATATTTTATTTTATTTTTCGAAGAATGCGTCAAAGTTAATATAATGAAGAAACATGGAATGTTAAATCAAATTTTAAAATGAAAAATGCAATTTTTCACCTTTGTAATGGATTCTGGGAAGGAACGGTAGATAAAACTTAAAGAATAATACAAATATAATGATAAAGGTAGAAAAGTAGAATATGCAAAAGCATATTCTAAGTTGATAAGTTTCTATTGGCATATTCCAAAGAATAAACAATGGGCCAAGTGTAATTATCCAATTTTAGGTATGTAAAAGACTAAAAGACCCCCACTCTTACTCTCCTATAAATAGCAAGCTTCCATCTTCATTTTCTTCACCAATTCACCAAGTAACAAGGAGAAACTCTAGAAAATTTGTGAGAGGAAGTGAGAGCTTGGGTATTGTACGCAAAAGGGCGAGGAAACTCTACCGAAAGTCGTCAGTAAACTCAGATAACGAAGATTCCAAAGAGGTAAAAACAAAAAAAAATAAACTCTTTTAATTATTTAAAGTTTTATAGTATAAAAAGGATGAATTAGTGGACTATAAATCACTGTTAATTTATAAAAGATGAGAAATAATTGTTAAAACGAAGAACAAATAAAAATGTGTAATCAAGCCATTTGATTTGTTGTTCATGGCTTAGATAATGAAATCTAAATGGATGATATTGTGTTCAATTAAAATATATGATTGTTCCAAGTGGAATGGATTAAAAACGAGCTATAACGAAGCTATAGCAAAATTTGAAGTAAAATACGCTGATACTGAAAATATAGTTTAAAACGAACTATAAATGAATTAATAATAATAATTAATTATTTGGAATAATGAAATTTTTATAGGAGAAATGTAGACACGAATAAAATAGTCGTGGGCTCAAGAACGGAATAATTCTGACATTGAATGAAAAAGTTATGAAGTTTTGAAAATTTAAAACGTAAAGAACGTAAAGTTGAACCACTAAAGGATGCGGGATTTTTGAATCAATTAAAAGCCTTGTTAGGAAGTTCAAAAAACTATTTTGTCTGGGGGGGGGATTAAAGTATGTAATGAAAGTTAGGTTTTGGTTTAGGAACGGATTCATTTCGAGGAGAGATGATGAAGTTACGGAATTACAAAGTGAGGTCCGGGATCATTTGTGCAAGAAAAGAATCCATGCAACAAATTTCAGACAGACAGCGCATAACGCCAAAGACCCCAAAGATAAAACAAAGGTCATGAACGCATATATACAGTAGCCTCCCGAAAGGCATGCGCACAGCGCCAGCACCAAGGCCAAACCAAAGGTCGCAAAAAATAAAATATTGTGATAACAATTGATCAAAGACCTTAACTAAAGGTCGAAATTTAGTTAATTAAAAGAAAAGTAAATGAAATATAAACATAAAATACTTTAAACGTCGTAAGTGTTTAGTATAAGCATAAGATAGTTATGCGAGACATACACAAGGAATGTATGGGTAGATAATGGGTAAGCGTTGAAACACATAATAAGTATTGAAAGAAGATAAAGAATTATAAAGATTTTGATTATTGATTAACGAATTTAATAAATGTTAAAGAATGTAATGAATGATAACGAATCTAATGAATATCAAAGAATGAAATGAACGTTAAATAACGTAGAAGACATCTGAGATTAATTAATTAGTCAGATAATGAAGGATGAAGGGGGAAGTTAGTGTAAACCGTATGTGTAGTCTATTTGTGGCTAATTGGTATGTCGTTATGATAAATTTTATAGGATATATAAAGGACGAGTTAAAATAATGTGTATAGAAGACACATAAGACAAGTTATCTAACTTCATCTGATTTAATTCTTATGAAGCCCATGTGATATATTTTAATATCAAATGTACACAAATGTTGCATGATTGTGTGAAATCTATACTTATGTAAATCTTTTAATATTTGTACAAGTATTCAATCTATATTATTATATGAAATTGTTTAAAGAAATGTCAAAGACTTTTGTTCGGCTAGACACTTGTTGAAATATTTTATCGCACTGATATTGCATCTTTGAGATATTATTGTTGTTAAGTAGAGTTGTCCAAACCAAATTTTTTAGGTATGGATTCAAATGTATACACAAGGTTGAACTATCAAATGCTTTTGGTCGAGTTTATCGGCTGACACACAAGGTATCTATAAAATTGAACGCACAGTCGTTCGCCGGGATGAGTGTTGTACAACATAGAGTACTATAAGTTGATCACCTAGATGTGCTCGTAAGTTATCAAATTTACGATTTTAGTGTCGAGATATCCTTTTTAAATGAAATTAAAAGACTATATCTTGTTCTTCTGACCATTTCAATGGAAATGACCAGTTCGTCGTTTTAAAAATATTTTAAAAGAATGAAAAGTATTATTTTGGATTATTCAAAATACTTCGCAACTATTATTTTAGTTGTTGAATAATGATTATATGATTCTTGATTTATTTGTTATTTAATTATTTTACTTGTTGGGGCAATTTAGTGCCCATTCTTGCTTGAATTATATGATTTCAGCTAAGGTCCAATGTGTAGAAGGATTTGGTAAGGATAAAGGGAAAGCAAAGATGAAAGAGTAGAAGAACCTTTGTAATAGTATAATATTTTTGGTGTAATAATTATATTATGACTTAAAGAATATGTATTGGTTATAGAATTTGGGACGAAATTATTATGATGTAATAGTGTATTAATTACTTTTAAGTCATTTAAGCTTGTGTATAGATAGACTTATATGAATCTAGTAGTACCGTGTATGCACCATGTTCGGGTTTAAAGGTACCCGAATTTGGGGGTGTCATATTCGCCCCGAAAAGGCAGAAGATTATTGATGAGGAAATAGCAAAGCTTTTGGCAACGGACTTCATCTTCGAGATCGATTACCCGGAGTGGTTGGAAAACTTAGTGTTTGTATAAAAGTAGAACGGGAAGTGGTAGGTTTGCATTGACTACACAAACCTGAACAAAGCATGTCCGAAGGACTTAAATTCTATCCACTCCCACATATCGACCAGCTCATCAATGTCATTTTGGGGTATGCATTGCTTAGTTTCATGGATGATTTTTTGGGGTATCATCATATTTCAATGCATAAAGATGATATTTCAAAGACAGCCTTCATCACTCATCGAGCGATTTATGCTTATAAGAAGATGACATTTGGATTGTTGTACTATATGTTTTCAAGGCAGTTAGGTCGGAGCATGGATGTGTATGTGGACGACATGATTGTTAAAATCATATCAACTTGGGGTTATCTAGACGATTTAGAGGACTACTTTCAGACCGCCAGGCACTACAAACTCAGGTTAAATCCGACGAAGTGCACCTTCGGACTTGGAGTAAAAAAGTTTTTAGGTTATCTGATCAGAAAGAGGGGAATTGAGGCAAACCCAGAAAAGATTAAAGTTATATTAGATATGAAGTCTCCTCGATCTTATAAAGATCTTCAACTGTTGATCGGTCGAATAGCAGCTTTGAGAAGATTCATGTCCAAGTCAGCTGAAAGGTGTTTGCCCTTCTTGAATACATTGAAAGGGTGAAAGAATGAGAAGACCTTCCAGTGGACTTTGGAATATGAAGATTTTTTTCACGGGATTAAAAGGTATATGTCTTCGGCTCCTTTGTTGATAAAACCGGTTCCTTCCGAACCATTATATCTATATTTAGCGATAAGTTCATTAACAGTCAAAGTTGTGTTAGTTCGAGAGATTGGGAGTACACATCATCCGATTTATTATGTGAATCATACCCTTTGAGATGCAAAAACGAGGTATACAAATCTTGAGAAGTTTTTCTATTCCCTAATAATAGCCAGTCAAAAACTTAGGCAATACTTCCAAGGTCGGTTGGTTGTGGTGTACACTGATCAACCCTTAATGAAAGTTTTGAGTAAGCCAGACGCCTCAGGTCGGCTTGTTGTATGGGCGATGGATTTGACACAATTTATTTTGGAATACCATCCTCGAACAGCAATAAAAATTCTGTCCTTGGCCAACTTCGCGATGGAATACTCGTTTTCTGAATTGGATGACAGTGTTAACTAGATAGAAGGGATAGTTCAGACGATTAGAGATGTTCAGTCGATTCAAACCTCTTGGACACTCTATGCAGATGGGTCTTCAACTTTGGATGTCAGCGGAGCAGAGGGTTATTTTAACAAGTCCAGAAGGCTTTAAGGTATAACAGGTCATTCGATCCAGATTCAAAGCCATAAATAATGAGGCAGATTATGAGGCAATTTTAGCAGGTCTTCGGCTGGCGAAGAGTCTTAAGGTACAGAGGTTAATAATCTTCAGCGACTCCCAACTGGTGGTTAAACAGATTTCGGGAGAGAATGAGGCCCAGGGGGCAAAAATGGTAAAGTATCTGGCCGAGGTCAAAGATCTGATCCATTACTTCAGCTCGTTTACCTTTTAAGAAGTTAACAGATTGAATAATATGATAGTAGATGATCTGACAAGATTGGCTACGACAGATGCAAGCACGTTCAGTGGTTCAGTCTATTTGGAAATTTTAAATCAACCTAGTGTTCAACATTCGGTGGTTATGTGTGTGGAACGGTCGAACTGTTGGTTGACACCTTACTTGGATTATCTGGCCGATGACGTCTTACCTTTGGATCGAATATTGGCAAAGAAGATCAAATATAGGATTTCAAATTTTGTACTTATCGATGGGGATTTTTATCGAAGGGCTCATTTTTCTCCCTTACTAAGGTGTCTTGTGCCATTCGAGGTTGACTATGTTCTTCGGGAAGTTCATGAAGTAATATGTGGCGACCATATGGGAGCTAAGGCGTTGGCATATATGGTACTTCGACAGGGATATTATTGGCCCATAATTTTCAAAGAAGCAATAGACTACGTGAAGAAGTGCCCCAAGTGTCAGCTGAACAACCCTATTCCTCATCAACCACCGAAGGAGTTATATTTTGTTCTGTCCCCGATCCCATTTATTGTTTTGGGGATAGATATCATGGGTGCATTACCGAAGGTCATTCAAGTCAATTTTGTGATAGTGGCTATCGACTACATGACTAAGTGGATAGAAGCAAAGCCTCTTCAATAGATCATAGAGCAGTAATGCTTGAAATTTCTTAAAGAATCCGTGGTTTTTCAATTTGGAATCTCGATGGTGGTTGTCTCGCACAACGGCAGATAGTTCATGGGCTCTAAGTTTGAACAATTTTTAAAGGATTTGGGGATTCATCATCAAAAGACTTCAGTGGCTCATCCTAAGTCAAATGGTTAGGAAAAAGTCACCAATAGAACTTTACTAAATGGGATAAAGTGAAGGCTTGACGAGGCGAAGGGAAGGTGGCCTCGAGAGTTACTTAGTGTGTTATGGGCTTATCGGACTACTCCAAGAACGACGACGAGTGACTCATCGTTCAGAATAACTTACGAAATTGATGCCCTAATTTTTATCGAGATTGGTTACTTCACTTCAGGTCAATCAGTTCAAGGAGTTGTACAATGATAAAGGCATTCGCCTTAATTTGGATTTGTTGTAGGAGGTTAGGGAGTTGGCCCTCATAAGGTTTGTAGCCTACCAAATGAGAGTGG
Organism: Panax ginseng; assembly: GCA_020205605.1. Lineage (NCBI taxonomy): Eukaryota > Viridiplantae > Streptophyta > Magnoliopsida > Apiales > Araliaceae > Panax > Panax ginseng. The sequence goes on along the minus strand of CM035148.1, from coordinate 114,875,206 downwards.
CCAGGCATTATAATAATGGTGTTAAACTTAGGAGGTTTGAAGTTGAGGATCTGGTTCTTCGCGAAGTGGAGACTTTTACGCCCCAAAATCTCGAGAAGTTGATGCCTAACTAGGAGGGACCCTATGAGGTCATCGAACTGCTGAAGCCAAGTAATTACCTGCTTCGAGCAATGGATGGAACATAAGTTAAGAACATTTGGCATGTAAGTAGACTTAGAAAATATTATCAGTAGTGTGTGCTAAGTAGTTTAGTCGATGACTCTATAAGTTTTTCACAAGTTATATAAATAAAATGAATGTTAAGTTTTTTAACGAATGTCTTCTTTGATTGTTATTCAGTTTCCCGAAATGAATACTCTTCATTATCTGTTTGCATCAATATTCAGTTTCCCGAAACAAATATTTTTACATTACTTATTCAGTTCTGTCGAACGAATTTTTGTTCTTTATTAAACGAGTATTCAGTTTTTTAACAAGTATTGTAAATTAACTTCTTATGTTTAAGTGGGTGTTCAGTTCTCCCAAACGAACGCCTACTTCTTATTCAGTTTATCTAAAATGAATATTTTTTGCACAAGTGTTCAGTTCTTCGAACGAACACTTTTATTATTTAAAATGCATATATGAAATGAATATTCAGTTCTTCAGGACGAATAATACTTTTCATTAATTTGTTTAGTAATTACATTCAGGTAGTTACATAATAATTTCAGGGTTATAGAAGAAGAACTACTATTGTGGGGTCATCTTCCGCTTCGTCTTCAAAGGAGTCTAAGACAGAGACATCCAGATTGGCGGCAGTGATTTTTTCTTTGTCTTTCCTTCGAGTAGTTTCATATCCCTCACCATACATCTACATCACTTCTACTGAAAGCTCGGAGGACTATCTCTAGTCTTGGCAAATCTGAAGTCTTAGTTTTTCGGTCAAAGGAGGTCCTAGAGCCTTGTATTCCTTGAATTCTTTTTCCAAGGTACCACAAGTTTGGAATGTCTTTTCCTCCTTTTTGTCCAAGTCCTGGTTCTGACGATGGAGATCTTGATTTTTCTGTTTCAATTCATCGTTCTTCTTCTATACAGCCTCGTATTTCTCGAAGATAGTTCTTCGACAAGCTTCTGCCTCCACAGCCTACTACTTAAACTTTGCAATGTCGACTTGGAGGCCTTCGCAGTAGAAGGAAGTATTGTTGTGAAGACTTTTTTTCTTTTGCGAGGGCGGCCTTCAGTAGATCGTTTTCTTTTTTGGTTTCTTTTTCTTCTTCTTCTTCGATCTCTTTCCATTGGCAGATGAGGCGACCGAAGATGGCAGCAGTCTAAAATCAATGTTGTTTAGATTAGAGTTAAACATAACTAAATGGAGATTATATTAGAAGAATGGGTTCAGATGGTCTTACTCGGCCATGATGCATAATTCCGGCGAAGACGAGTTTAGTGGTAGATATGTTGTGGAATCGGTGCTGTGACAATCCGAGTTTTCAAAAAATATTAAAATAAGAATTTAATATATAAACTTATTATTATGCAATAAGTTATGAAAATTTGATTTCATAAGTGGATATAAGTTGTGTTATTTTGTGACAACCCGATAATTCTTGTAATCTATTATTTAGGTTCATGAATATGAATATCTAATAAATAAAATTTTATAGATATTATTATGTGTAAATGTGATTTTATGATATTTAAGGTCGAATTGAGACCTAGTATGTGTTTTATGTGATTATGTGTATGTGTTGCGATATCATAGACGAAATAAATTTCAGAGAAAAACGTCAAGCTTAAAAATAAAAACTGTCAGGAATAAGCATTTGAATGATATTCCAATTTAATATATGATTTGATTATGATATATATATATATATGAATGAATATGCAAGTATGCTTGCATTAAGAAAAGCTGTAAAGTCCTTTGATAGATAATAGAAATATATGTACAAGGACTTAGAATAAATGGATCAAATATGTTAGGTTGATCCTACATAAGCAAAATAGCTTTGTAAAGTCCTTAAAAAGAAATGATGTACAAGGACTATAAATATAGAAAGATCAAGCTTGTTAGGTTGATCTTATGATGTAATAGATAGGCTAGTCTGATCGTCGAGCATTGTACCAGAAGTTGTAGTCTGTCAAGTGAGTCAAGGTTAACTCGAGAGCTATCGAGGCAGAATAGGAGTATGCAAGATAGTAGATCTCGGAGTTCGTAGACTGCCAGGGGAAACGAAGAAGGATCGTAGTGTATCGAAGAGAGCTTCCTCGGGATCGTAGTGTGCTTTGAGGAAGTCATGTTCGTAATCGTGAGACAACCCGCCACGAGCCGACCGGTCATCTGCCGAAGCCAAGACAGAAACGTAGACTACACTCAGAGTCGTAGAGTCTACTGATGCCAAAGCCAAGTCAAGGATCGTAGATCACACTTTGAGTTCGTAGAGTCTATTGATTACATACAGAGATCGTAGTCAAGCAAGATCAGATGAAGATAACAAGCACAAGGCAGAAATCGTAGAGTGTCAAGATCTGATCTCGGGATCAGAGTGTCGCACCACCAAGTTGAATCGTAGAGTGCAAAACTATGGCCTCAACAGAAGTGCTCACAGTGCCAAGGCAGAATCGTAGAGCATATACGGTTCTCAACAAATGAGCACTCCCAGAATATCCAAAGGAACGAAGCCTCTAGTTCAAGTTGCAAGCTACATCCAAGGAAACTAGAGAGCACTCAACGAATGGCATGCCGGCTAACAGAAGATCTAAGCACCAACCCAATAAGCATCAAGATTGAGTTGTAAGGCCATTCGTGATGAAGTCTTCCACAAAGAGATCCAAAGAAGACTTCAGAAGTTGACTAAGAAAAGTCAGCTAATGCAGTAGCTATCAAGTGAACAAGAGATAACAATCTCGGAAGAAACCAAGATCGTAGTGTTTGCCAAACAAAGAAAGAACTGATGGAAGGTGAATCGAGATACTAGTCAGCCTCTAAAGAGCAAGGCTAAAGTGATTAAGTGCAGGGTCAGTTCATTGATGATAAGTGAACGGGAGATCACAAGGAGAAAGAAAGTGGACGCCGCCACAAATCAAGTGTCTTGATATTCGTAAGGGGACCGGATCAAGGAATTAGGCCATCGGTCTCTCGAGAACAATGAGGCAAAAACGAAGTATCAAGCCATCGCACAATACAAGGAAGAGGTGTTCTACATTGAAGATCCAATCAACACTCTTCAAGATCGTAGTGTTAACTCTACCAGTCAATGAGCAACACTCAACAAGACACTACGATCAAGTCCTTGAAGACGTGCATCAGAATCGTAGAGTCCGAATAATCAAGACCCAAGCATCGCAAAGGTTCAATCAAGGGTAATATTCTGACAAGTGCTTATTGAGAGCATCGATGCAATAGGACAACCTCTGATCGAGAAATTAGAAAGAGGTAATAAAGTCTTCGACCTGCCCAAGACAATTAAAGTGATACATCTGACAGGGCAGGTGAAACAGTAGACTGCAGCGTCAGAAAAAGTATGACATATCACATCAAGCAATCTACCTCAAGTAACTCGAGATCTGTGAAGAGATTTGAATAGCCTTCAACGGCTACTTTCCAACGGAAGGATTGGGAAGGAGTATAAATGAGGAAGAGCTTCAAAGATCAAAGGTTGCTGAAGTTACCAAGTTTGGAGAGAAGGTGGACTGATCTAAACCATGTGAGATAGTGAGTCTGAAGGCTCACTCTACGATCCACCAAGAACACTCAGAGACATGCAAAGAAAGAAGTAGAAGTGAGAGTTCTACTACTTAAAGAGTGTTCTGAACTGCCACAAGAAAGAAGAGCATCATGTCATCTTGATGTCCATCATGGGAAGACTCTAAGTACAATAGAGAATAGCCTACAGTCATCTTAGCAAGTCCATCATGAGAAGGCATCAAGTAGCAAAAAGGGAGATCACAAATGTCATCTTGGTGTCAAGCATGAGAAAGCTTCTAAGTACCCAATGTAAGAGCCTACGGATCATCTTAGAAGCCTATCATGTGCGTACCATCAAGTACCAAGGAGAAGGATCTTCAGCGGGTTCACAAAGGGGTCATCCGAAGTGGTTAAGTAACCAAAGAAGCTGAGCATCATGCAACACTCAGCTGCACTTCAAGGATGATCAAGCCAAGCTGCTAAGTATAGAAGATGTTCAGAGCATGAAGACATCTTAGCAGCTCAGCATCGAGTCCAACAACAACAAACAAACAACTCAACAAAGTCAGGGCCTGAGGGGTCCTTGTCCGAAGGGACTAAACAAAGTAAGGCCAGAAGGGTCCTTGTCCTGAGGGACTAAACAAAGTTCCAAGCCTGCTGGGCTTGAAGAGTTCCTAGGGAACTAGAGGAGTTTCAAGGCTGCTGGCCTTGAAGGAATCTTTGTGATTCAGGGTGCTGCCCTTCCTTAGTGGAAATCCTGCTAGTTGAAAGCAGAAGAGTGGATTAGGAGCTTGAGTCTCTGAACCACTTAAAACCCCTTGTGTCTTTTACATTATGTCATTTATATTATGTAAAATAACTGCTATAACTGCTATGTATGTTTTAACTACTTACAACTAAACTTACTCAACGAACAATGTATGTATGATTATGAATATATCTATAAAGGGGATCTTTCACTTATTCCGCTGTGCTTGAAAAGATTCTTATGTTTGTCATATGTTAATTATGAACAATATAATATAAACCAGAAAAGTATTTTGAAATAAAAAGGATCTATTCAACCCCCCTTCTAGATCTATTGTGCCCTCTGGGAACTAACAAAAACTTCGATCTTAAAATATTTTCATCGACGAGCTTCTCGGTATATTTATGAAAAACTACTTTCTCGTGCTTAAACTGATATAGTGATTTGTCGTGCTTCCAAGTTAAGTAACTTGTAAACTACTTAGGCTTAATGATTAAGTAACTAAGAAACCACATTGGACCAATCAGATCAAAGGACTTGGATTTGGTTTTCTATAGCTAGTCAAAATCTAAAGCACGACGGAAATAGGTTACCACTAATTAGTCCCACAATCAACCAAAAATTCTGACCTAGCACGAGGTGGTTTATTATAAACATTATCAAGCTAAAACCTAGCCTGAGGTGGATGTCCATAAGCCTTGGCAAGCAAAAAACCTAGCACGAGGTGGTTGACTATAAGCCTTGTCAAGCTTAATTTAGCAAGAGGTGTCATGATTGTTAAAACATAAGACTTAGGGGCTAAGTCTTGAGTTGTCTATAAATAAGACCTTCCTCCTTCACTTAGAACTCACAAATTCACCAAAACTAATAGAGGAAACTCTAGCAAATTAATTGGAGAGAAAAAAGGAAGAGTTAACCGAATCAAGATGGAGAGGATGAAGATCAAGATCAAGGGGTGATTAAAGCTAAGAAGAAGAAGAATGCTTAAGGCAAGTCTTCCAGTTTCTATTTGTTATATGAACTTGACATGATTATATGATTTATCTATTATGCCATTGAAGTATGAAAGTCAACTTATGTCTTAAACGGATTGAGTTTTGGTACTCAAATTTTGACATGATGTGTGATATGATAAATCTTATCTTTCGAGATTATAATGCATGTTTAGTATGATTATGAACTGAGAATAAAAGTATGTGTTATATGATGCATAAAAACTGTTAGATTTACTGAGTTGTCAAGCTCAATATTGCAAAAATAAACTTTTTATAGGTTAATTACATATTGAGATATTAATTCATATACGGATGATGAGGATTGGACGATATGCGAAAGAACAATACTTTCTTTGATTTAGAAGTTGATAGTTTTGACATGTATAGGTTGACAATCGAAGATATTCAATAAATAAGAAAATGTTTGTTTTGAAATGAGATGTATTATAGTGAATGTTTGTATGTAGAACTATACAGGTCGAACAACAATATACAAAATGATAAGAATTGGTACGTGAACTTTCATAGTTCACTTACTATACTAATACAGGAGATCATAAAGGTTACGATTCAGGGAACACAAGAAAAGAGAAAGAAAAATTTTATTTATCTACATTTTCAGTCGATATAACATTTAATTTTGATGTAAAGTTGAGCTTGGATAGTATTGAACGCACAAGGTCGATAATAATTTTAATCCTAATATTGAGTTAAGTTGGTCCTAATTTTGGGGGCGTTACAAGTTGTATCAAAGCTATGGGTTATAAACTTTAGGTAAGGGTACCCTAGACTATAACCATAAACAAGATAGATGAAAAAGAAAAGGAAATGCTAAGTATTTGAGGTTTAAATGATCTTAAAATGATATTGAAATTCATAAAAGAATGTGATAAGGTATCATGCAAAGATTCAAAGAAGAATCTTGAAAAGTAAAAGGATCCGGGAACACCTGGCCTAAATTATAGGGAATGATCACTATGTGATCTTATTAAGTCATAAAAAGGCCTAATGATCAATTGAAGAATTGAAAGTTTAGCTGAATGCTATGCAGGAAAGGTACTATGAATAAAACTAAGGAAGAATTATAAAGATTATGGAATACAAATTACAAAAGAAAATTCGTATTAAAGTAAAGAGCAAGATAAGAGCATAATAAGAACAAGATAGGATTGGGTGCGATTTCAATTGAGGACTCATGTGATAGCTAAGTTGTACAAACTTTCGTATGGGTAGAAGTTTTTTGTTTGGTTTAACAACCACTTAGTCTATTACACTGATAATCATTGAAACATCAGTGTCGCGCTATCGGTATATGTATGGTGAAAAGTTATTATATTCTGATGTTTATATCAGATAATAGATAATATAGGACTAGGTGCGAGTTCTTAAGACTCATACTTATGATAAGTTTGTGACTCATAATCATATGGTATGTTTTAAACCCCTAAGCGTATGGACAGTCCCTGATTAGTTCTTGGACTACGTATTGATGGGACAAGTTCTTAAACTCATATTTTTATTGCAAGTTCCTAAACACATATTGTGTGAAAAGTTTGATGAAATATATTAAGGTATAGGAGTATTATAGATTTAGAACTGATTATTTTCAATATATTAAGTATTGATGATAGGATTGCATGATGAAGCTATGGAGGAAGTTGAAGCTGACGAAGGAAGAAATGTATATTCTCAAATCTTCTAGCTATGCTAGATTTCGAAGTTTGTTGGCATCGTGCAAATAATTGCTTTGTTGTTTTAAAGAAATATACATATAAATATTGGGTCAAAATTTTGAACTAATAAGTTTTAAAAGGTTCGATTATCTTTTATGTCTATGCTAATTATTTACAAAATTTTGAAAATATCAAAATGTATTTTAGTCATCACTGCATCATTAATATGATGTAGACGTGACGAATGATGGAGTCATTAATGTAGTCTCACCTGGTGTCGAATGTGATCTAAGGATCATCATCCCAATATGGCATAATGTAGCATGACGAAGTCATAAAATGACGGCATTCTCAACAGATTGTTAAAAACATTGTGGTACTATGTGTCATAAAATATTTTTCATATTTTAAATAAATTAAAGCAGTGTTAAAGCCATTTGAATCGGCTAGACACATATATTTCATTGCTAATATTAAGCTTTTGAATTGTCCCACTAAATTGATTTAGTATGGATTTCAGAACATCCATGAGTTGGGGAAAATTTTTATACGCATGATGAATGCGAATGTCGTTCCAGCAAGAATCAACACAGGGCATGGTAGGTTGATCACCTATGTGTGTGACGAACAAGACCTTTGTAAATAATTTTTAAATATTTATTGAATTAAAAAATATTTTGTTGATTTATTTATTGAGTTAAATAATCATTTTTGGAATTGTGGTAGATTAATTTAATTAAGTGTGTCACATTGATTAAATTAATGTGAAATAATTTTATAGATCAAAGTGAGAATTTAGTTGAGATAATTAAATTAAATGAGTTGTTAAATAATTTTAATGTTGTTTTAATTAATTTAATAATTAATTAGAGGTTTATTTATTTGTTATAAATAATAAGTGAGAATTTTAATTATGTGATGATGTGATTAAATGGGTAATATTGCCTTTTATTTAAGTGAGTTAAATAATATTATGTGATTAATTAAAGTGTGACAAATAAACTATATAATAAATGAATTAATTAAAATAATGAGAAAGGAGATAATTTGGTGCTAGCCAAACATGACCTAAGGAACATGGGAGCAGTTAGTTCCATGTTGCGCTTAACTGATGCCCATGATCCCATCAATTATTTGTATATGTAATATATATTATTATCAGACTTCATTATATCATATCAATTGGAGAATACAAAGAGAAAAGAGAGAAATTTTGAGAATCCTTGAGATTGAAGAAGAAGTTGGAGAATTAAACAAGTTTTCTTTCACATTTTAGCAATCTAAATAGAGAAATCAAAGGTAATTTCTTAATCTCAAGCTTTAAAATTTTGTTCTTGAGTTCTCCGTGAAAGTTTAATTAAGATTCTCTGTTAATTGGAAATTCATGAATTATTTGTTAAAAACTTGATGTTAAATGTTTATAAGCATGTATAGTTAAATTATATATGATTTATATGTGTTTTAGAGTAATCAAATCCATGAAATTGTGTTTAAATTGGAGTTTTATAGTTTACAGAGAAATATATATGAATATGGCTTAAAAGTACAAAAATTCATGCTTCAATTGTATATTAATCGGTGAATTGATAATTGATTATGTTTATACATATAAAAACGAAAAGAACGAAGCTTAAACGGACTGATTTGGTGTTATAACGAATCTGTAATTTGCGATTTCATGAAATTTAACGAAACTTTGAAAAATAACAAGAACATAAAAATTATGAATTCAAATTAAGTTGTTTATGTAATTTAAGTTGTTAAAAGCATGCTAAGAATATCATTAAATATTTCTATTAAGTTTAGAACATATGGGTAATATTGAATTCGTTGTTTATATGAAGTTTTTGCCATGTTATGTGTTCATTCGCGAACTGCAGAATTAGATATTGGGTAGTCGTGGCATATGTCTTCGAAGTCAGAGTTCGGCTTCGGTCGGAATTCGACTTCAGATGATGTCATGTCTATGCCTTTAGAGTCAGGGTTCAGCTTCGATCAGAGTTTGACTTTGGATGGCGTCACGGCTATGTCTCTGGAGTCATAGTTCGGCTTCAGTTGGAATTCGACTTCGGATGGTGTCACGACTGTGTCTTCGGGGTCAGGGTTCGGCTTCGGTCAAAGTTCTTCTCCGGAAGGCGTCATTACTTCGGTTATGGCAAACTTCTTTTGAAGAAGTGTCATGACTTCGGAAGTTAAGACTTCGGAAGTCGATGGGTAGCAGAACTGGACATTTTTGGTTTTTGTTGTGTACAGTCCATTGTATGATTAGTTTAATCTAATCTAAATAACATGATAATGTGTTGGACATATAATAAGATGCATTCCAGGTTATTAATGTCCATATAGTGAAATTGCATGATAATTTGATAAATATATATGGGCTAAAATGTGATGCTCATGAGAAGAGGTAATGTTGTTTAAACTTAAGATTTGAGACATCAGTCCTGAATATGTGAATGATGGTAATGAACAGAACTTAAACCAAGTTAACAAGTCGTATTAAAAGAAAAAACTAAACCTATAAATTTAATATTAATGAAATTAATGAATGTTGTGAATACATATGGTATGTGTGCAGGACTTGTGGTGAACGTGAGTGGTAATCATTTAGCCAATGTATGAGGAAAGTTTTTGAACTCTACTCTTATGTTGAGCAAGTTTACTAATCCCTAAACTTTGTTTGAGCAAGTTCCTTATCTCTAACTTGATTATAGTTGTACAAGATTTTCAAACTCTACTTTTTTGAGCAAGTTTAACCTTAGCTTATTATTATTCAAGCAAGGTTTCTTACTTATACTATTCAATGCCTATGTTTTTTGTTAAGCCTACTATTCCTTTATGAAAGCATGACTTTGATATATGATGCTTATCCATTTATGATTCAATAGTATTCTATCATTGCTATTGTATCCCTTTATAATGTTATGTTGTTAACGAACTCGTGAATGATTATTAAATCTTTAATGATTCAACTAATCCTTAGTTGATGATTATTGAACTCTATATTACCCTTGAGATCAATCCAAACCAAACTTTCTTTGGTGCGGACTCTAATGTCAAAGTTGAGACGAACAACCCTGCTATAAGGGATTATATTACGCGATAGCGTTAAGATGTTGTGCACATACATGGTACATATGGCTGATCACCCTAAGGATGAGAAGTTAGGTCCATATAGTCTTACGACTATTAAAGGTTTAAAGTAGAAATACTTGATAACCTGGGGCATAGTTCATCGTCGTGTGACCCTTAGATGTACTTTTGATTCATGTTCTAATATTAATTTAAAAGTCGAGACTTCTTTTGGTTCAGTATATGTTGTTTATTCGCATGTTATTATTATTCTATTGTTAAACTTGTGGGAAATTGTTGCTCACTCTTGCATAATAACATTGCAGTTAAGATTGAAAGAGTTGATGAACCATCCACAAGTAAGGGCAAAGGATAAGCAAGCAAGTGATGAAGACTTGTTATTATTTGAGATCTATTATGTTAAGATTTATGATGTGATGTTTAAGACTTATTTGTTTATGATGTTTCTGCATTTGATGTATTAAGGATAGATAACCTGAGATTTATTCGTTTAAGTTGTTGTAACCCTATATTGAGAGAATTTCTATTCCAATTTTATTGTTATCATTATTATGGGTAGTTAGATGTTAATTATTTTTTTGAGTGAATACCAAATCTGAGGGAAGTTTCAGTACCTGGATTTGGGGATGTCACAATGTGCCCATAAGCATGACGGTTTGCAGATGAATTTCTGTTAAAACCTTTTTAAAACAAATTTCGTGAAAGCTCATCCTAAGCAAAACGTTTGAATTCTTGAGTTATTTATATTTACCTCACAGTTATTGAACAATTGTGAATAAAGATTAAATTTTTTCAAATATATATTTTTGATATATTATGGTGTGGATTTGATATAATGTTATAGTTCAGGTAATATTTACAAATTTTGCAAAGTACGCAAGTTGTTATATATAATTCGATTGGTTGAATTCTGGGAATATTTTTTAACAGGAATATTTGAATAAATATATGGCAAAGACAATCATATGGTGGACCCCATATAATGTAATTATTACAAATTTGATCGAGAAAACGACAAAAAATCGTTTTTTTATTTAAAATAACAATATTGGTGAAGTTTTACCGTTATGAAAATAACGCTGAAACCGTTAACTGTTGAAACACCTTGTTAAAAGTTAAAAGTACAAGAATACGCGTGGGTCGCATAGTAGCACACACCAGATTGATTATTGATGCTTACGTGAGAAGTCACCGCTTATACTCAATTATTGCTACAAAGAATTTGTCGATCATATCTATCATATTATTGATTCAATTATTATCACAAGATCATCCGTGATAAAATGTTTTTTTTATTAAATCAATACTTGAGACGATTAAAGTTATTCATATTATAAATTGCAATATTTACAATGTCTAGAAGTTCACAAGGAGAGGTTTGGTCACCTAATCAAGCGCTACTAACAGGAGAAATCCTTATCGAAAGCCCCTCTTTCCGGGAACGACCGTTGATAAATATTGTGAGTTATAATATTAATAATGAATGTTGTTCTTGAGTTGAATTTGGAGACGCGGACGTGATATTTGAGTCCAAAACGCATTTAAATTAGTAAAAATAGTCTATAAACACAAAATTTTTTCGGATTCACTATTTGGTCAAAAAGTCAACAAGTTGACTTTTTTTGGGAAAAGTCAAACTTCAAAATTTCAAAATTTATATTTTTGATAAAAATAGTTTCATTATGTTGGAATTGTTTGTGTTAGTGAAAATCTCCACATTTATTCCGGATGATAATTGATGTCTAGGGTTATATTGATAATCGGGTAATTTATCTGGATAAATGAGCAATTAATTGCTACTAATTCACATGCTTATATAACTATTTGTTCACATATGTGTACTATTGAATCACATTATTTACTATTAGGGGAGTTGGTGCAAGATTGATAATACTTGCATGACTAAATTAAAAATGGAGGTATAGATGGAGGTACTATAATCGAAATTGTATTTTTCACATGATTATACTATTGATTCACATGATTGAACTATTAATTCACATTATTTACTATTAGGGGAGTTGGTGCAAGATTGATAATACTTGCAGGACTAAATTATAAATGAAAGAAAAGTCGAGGTATTATATCGTAATTTTCGAGCCCCAAAACGCAATTATCGAAACTATATTTTCCTATAAATAAGCTCATTCTTCCTTCATTTCTCACCAATTCACAAAAGCTTTAGAGCGATTATTATAGAGAGAAATTATATAGAGAAAGAAGAAGAGAAATCTGCTACTCACTATTCCAAAGATCCAGCTTTTTTCCAAGGTAGGAATATTATTTGTTGTACTCGTAGGGAGTATTATTTCTTTCTTATCTATGAAGAGAACTTCGTTATTCCATTCTTTATTATTCTCGTTGAATAACTCAGATACGCCGGCTACCCTATACTTGGTGAAATTCTTCGTTGTTCCATTCTTTATCATTCGTTTGAACATCCCGTCTCAAGGTTTCTACGCGGACCGGTTCCGCTTTTTTATTATTCTCGTTGAATATCCTCGTCGGCAGGCTTTTACGCCGACCGATTCCGCCTTTATTATATTCTCTTGAATATCCTCGCTCAGGCGCTTTTACGCCGGACCGATTCCGCCTTTATTATTATTCGTTGAATATCCCGTCTGTATGCTTTTACGCCGGATTCGATTCCGCTCTTTATTATTCTCGTTGAATATCCGTCTTCATATTTTTTTACGCCGGACCGATTCCGTTATTTATTATTCTCGTTGAATAACTCGCCTGCAAGGCCTATCGATGCCCGGTGATTTCTTTTGTTATTCCATTCCTTATTATACTCAAATTGGTTAAAGTTTTGACTTCTATACTCCATGAAATTAGTGGAATATCCTCGATATTTTGCGCTTCATCCAAAGATCTTTTCATGGAAATATTCTTCCGAGCATTCTTGAATTTTACTCTACAAAGCAAAGATCATGTCGACAATTTGGACGTTATTAGTTCCCGGATAAAATAATTTTTGAACTTGTTTTATTGAATTTTTATATCATTGTCATCATCCTCATGTTTATATTTTGTTGAAAGTCATCTGTGGCCTATAGTGTATGATGGACTTGGTATGATTATGAACTGTGGATTATTCTTGTGTAATCATGACCGTAATGTTACAAATGATGTGGTAAAAGTCCTCATTGGTCCGTAGAAAGCATTGATGGACAGCTTGTTGGCATGATCATGACCATTATTGAATACACAAATATTCTTGGCCCCCAGAAGGCATGGATAATTGTGGTCGTGATACTAAAGAATATCCTCGTCGTAAAAGTAGGGTGATTCGATGATGTGGATTATTTATTGTCGAGTCCCAAACGATAAAAGTGATGAAAAACTTTTAAATCATAAAAGATAGTAGATTTTATTCTCTACTGACTCTTTTTAATGGATTGCTTGTTTCACCGCAGCTTAAACTTGATGGTTGTTATATTGTATCGCTTAACACCGCTCAAGGCTAACGATAATATATTCGCATTATCTTAGTCATAATATTTCCATCGGGCTAGTTGAGCTCACCTTTTACTTTTATTGTTCTCTTCGTGAAATGAGAACGTAAGGAGGACTAGCTCTGGGAACCGGAGTGACGGATTGATGATAAGATTAGTAGTCCTCACTATTCGTGAAATAGTGTAATAATAATTGTAATAAGGACTCCTTTTGAGTTTGTATAATCTCTAGTAGACAATATTTGTATTCAAACTCACAGCTTATGTTTTGTCGTATTGTATACACTACAAGTTGTATTATTAAGTTGTATTTGAATTTATGTACCATGTAAGTGGCGACCCAAGATGGGTGACGATACCTAATTTTGGGGGGGCGCCACATTGGTATCAAAGCTTAGGATATGATCCCCGCTAAGATGTGAGATAAGAACTAGGAGGGGAGAGACGGGAATTCTTCGCTAGTATGACCTACCTAAGTTTATTTGGTATTTAATTGGCTCACCAAAGTATATGGATAATATGTGATATGTTAATTAACCCTTGTTTGTGGGGCGTTGTTTGAAAATGGCATCCGAGAATGTTGAGATTATCAATGGAGCATGTGAGACCGCTGAGTCTCCATGCATCAATAATCGTGGATAATGTGCAAACCTGAGGACAATACTCCTCATGAAAACAATAACACCGGATGAAATGGTGAATGATGGATGGTCGAGGCTTTATGCAATTCATGCAACAACAACAAAGTAAGGCGCCCCCCGTCAAAATGTAGTAAAAATCGATAACTCTTTGACGGCCACCGCTAAGCAGCTTTAAGGAGCAATTCATGCAACAACGCTAAGGAAAATTACCATGTCCATAATGCAGTGGAAACAATGGTAACCCACTGGCTGGTCACCGCTAAGCAATTCAAGGAGCCGGGACCACCGAGTTTTTGGGAAAGCCGTAACCACTTAAGGCGAGACGTGGTTAAAGCAGATCACCAAGATATTTGATGTCTTGGGATGCTCCGAGGAGCAAAAGGTTCCTTTTGCCACCTTTTTATGTCAAGGCGTGAAGAGGCAGATCACCGGTGGGAATCAGAAACGCACTCAAATTTCGACGACTCAAGATGTCTTGGGAGAAGTTCCAAGAGTCGTTTCAACGACAAGTACTTTCCCAAAAAGTATTCGGCACATGAAGGAGGTGGAGTTTATCAAGTTCGAACAAAACAATATGACCGTGTCGCAATACGAGGCTAAATTTATGAGTTATCCTGGCTTGCATCCCATTTGGTCGATAATGAGGAGCTGAATGACGCTAATGTTTTTAAGAGTTTGAAAGTCGAGATACGCCAATATCTTATTTCTCATAAACCGTGTTTGTATTCAGATATTGTAAATAGGGCTCGCTTAGTGGAGCGATAACGAGTCAACGCAACCAAAAAGAGAGCAAATGCAAAAATGATAATACCGGTGATAACAACCATCAAAGCTATGACAATAAGCATAGAGGGAATCAACATGCCGTAAATGGTAACCACTTTGGTGGTAATCATGGTCAAAACAATAAGAATGGACATTTCAAGAAGAGGAGATTCAACAATGATGGAAAGACGCCAAGACCAAAGACCCGTTGTTAAGGAAGGAGAACGACCACCCATCATATGCTTCAAATGCGAGGGAGGGACACATCACCCAAATCGCATGATGCCGCCCAAAGCATGTTATAATTGTGGAAGAGAAGGTCACTTAGCCCGATTTTGTCGCTCATCAAGACAAGTTCAGCCTAGGATGGAGGCACCAAAGGTCATCCCCGTAAAAGTCAAAGTTTAGAGTTTAAGAGAGAACATTTTTTTTTCGTGACAAGGAACCTGAATAAAATTATCACGGGTATGTTAGTCATAAACTCTTGTGAAGTCTATACCGTGTTAGATACCGGTTCTACTCACTCTTTTATTTCACCTAGTTGTGTTCAATGTTTGAATTTAACTCCGGAGAAGTTAGATTTTGATTTATCTGTTGAAACTCAGTTGGGAGAAACCTTCATTACCTCCACTATTTATAAATCTTGTTCAAATCAACACTTTCACGCTAATTCGTCGATCGATCTCTTTGAAAATACTTGCCTTTGATGTGATTTTAGGAATCGATTGGTTAACTACTCATCATGCTTTTCGTCAGGTTGTTAGCTTTCATATTCCTAACCAACCTGTTATGCGAATTCAAGCAACCAAATCACTAAAGTCAATCATGGTCATATCAAGCCATAAGTAAAGAGCCCCATCCTTTCGTTGTCGATTTCCTTGTGTGGAATGCACCAAGCCGCATTTTCTCAGAAGCGACGCCGTGAATGACGATGGCAAGTTGATAGGTATCAATGTGACGGTTACCCAAGTCTTGGATGAGAGTCACAGCTTTGAATGATATTTCTATTGTTAATAAATTTCTTACGTATTCTTGAAGACTTCTTAGCCTACCCTCAGAGCGTGAAATCGAATTTTGTATTGACCCCAAAGACAAAACCCATTTCTAAAACCCTCAAATATTTCTTCAACTAAATGAACGTAATACGCGCCAAAGACGCTGGCTCGAGTCGTTGAAGATTACGATCGTACTCATTCAATACCATCGTGGGAAGCGAACGTGGTAGCCGACGCTATTGAGTAGAAGATCGATATGCATTTACGAAAAGCGATGTTGTTAACACAAAGACCCATTTCAGATTTAATTTACAAATGATGAAGATAGAGTTAAAGACTCTAGAACCCACGGAAGATAACTAATATACGAAAGTAGAATTAATCGATTTTAATCGATAAAGTTAAAGCCGCCAAGCTACACACCCTTGAATGATGAATGTGAAGAATTAAGAAGGTTCAAGAGGATGTTATTCTAGAAGCAAGAATCGATTTAAGAGAAGAAATCTCAACCCTCGATTTAATTCGCCCATTTGAAATCCTCGATAAAGTAGGAACCGCGGGCTTATAGACTTGCTTTTACCGCCAAGTATGTCGCGTGTTCATAACGCTTTTTAACGATCGACGTTACGTAAATATGGGGATGACCCCAACCACATTATTAATTTAGAACCGGACGAGATAATGGATGATTTAACGTATGAGGAGATACGTGTTAAAAATCTTGGATAAGAAGGATTATATTCGACACTCAAAGGTTATACCTCAAGGGTTAGAATTTGAAGTGAGGTCAAGGTATCCTCACTCACCGTTCTAAGATACCAGTAACGACGTAAATTTCGAGGGCTAAAATTTCATAAGGAGGGGAGATTGTGAGACCCAGATTTTTTTGAATAAAGATTAAATTTTTCTAAATATATTTTTGAATATTATGGTGTGGATTTGATATAATGTTATAGTTGTGGGTAATATTTACAAATTTTGCAAAGTACGCAAGTTGTTATATAATATTCGATTGGTCTGGGAATATTCATTTTAACAGGAATATTCGCATAAACAAGACAATCATTGGTGGACCTCACAATGTAATTATCATTTGATCGAGAAAACGACAAAAAATATTTTATGAAAATAACTACGGAAGTTTTACCGTTAATCGCTGAAACACCCTTGTTAAAAGTACAAGAATACGCTGTGGTTGCATAAGAAGCACACCAGATTGATTATTGATGCTTACGTGAGAAGTCACCGCTTATACTCAATTATTGCTACAAAGAATTGTCGATCATATCTATCATATTATCGATTCAATTATTGTCACAAAGATCATCCGTGATAAAATGTTTTTTATTAAATCAATACTTGAGACGACAAAGTTATTCATATTATAAATTGCAATATTTACAATGTCTAGAAGTTCACAAGGAGAGGTTTGGTCACCTAATCAAGCGCGCCAACAGGAGAAATCCTTATCGAAAGCCCTCTCTCTTCGGGAACGACCTCGTTGATAAATATTGTGAGTTATAATATTAATAATGAATGTTGTTCTGAGTTGAATTTGGAGACGCGACGTGATATTTGAGTCCAAAACGCATTTAAATTAGAAAAAAAATAGTCTATAAACACAAAATTTTTCGGGATTCACTATTTGGTCAAAAAGTCAACAGTTGACTTTTTTGGGAAAAGTCAAACTTCAAAATTTCAAAATTTATATTTTTGATAAAAATAGTTTCATTATGTTGGAATTGTTTGTGTTAGTGAAAATCGACATTTATTCCGATGATAATTGATGTCTAGGGGTTATATTGATAAATCTGTAATTTATCTGGATAAATGAGCAATTAATTGCTACTAATTCACATGCTTATATAACTATTTGTTCACATATGTGTACTATTGAATCACATTATTTACTATTAGGGGAGTTGGTGCAAGATTGATAATACTTGCATGACTAAATTAAAAATGGAGGTATAGATGGAGGTACTATACTGAAATTCGTATTTTTCACATGATTATACTATTGATTCACATGATTGAACTATTGATTCACATTATTTACTATTAGGGGAGTTGGTGCAAGATTGATAATACTTTGCAGGACTAAATTATAAATGAAAGAAAAGTCGAGGTATTGTATCGTAATTTTCGAGCCCCAAAACGCAATTATCGAAACTATATTTTCCTATAAATAAGCTCATTCTTCCTTCATTTCTCACCAATTCACAAAAGCTTTTAGAGCGATTATTATAGAGAGAAATTATAGAGAGAAAGAAGAAGAGAAATCTGCTACTCACTATTCCAAAGATCCAGCTTTTTCCAAGGTAGGAATATTATTTGTTGTACTCGTAGGAGTATTATTTCTTTCTTATCTATGAAGAGAACTTCGTTATTCCATTCTTTATTATTTCGTTGAATAACTCAGATACGCTGGCTACCCTATACTTGGTGAAATTCTTCCGTTGTTCCATTCTTTATCATTCTCGTTGAACATCCCGTCACAGGCGTTTCTACGCACGACCGGTTCCGCTTTTTTATTATTTCGTTGAATATCTTGTTCCACATTTTACGCCGATCGGTTCCGCCTTTTTATTATTCTCGTTGGAATATCCTCGTTGCGTTGCTTTTACGCCGGACCGATTCCGCTTTTTATTATTCGTTGGAATATCCTCGCTCAGGCTTTTTACGCCGACCGATTCCGATCTTTTATTATTTTCGTTGAATATCCCGTCTCGGCTTTTTACCGACCGATTCCGTTATTTATTATTCTCGTTGAATAACCTCGCTGCGGCGGCCTATCGCATGCCCGGTGATTTCTTTTGTTATTCCATTCCTTATTATACTCAATTGGTTAAAGTTTTGACTTCTATACTCCATGAAATTAGTGGAATATCCTCGATATTTGCGCTTCATCCAAAGATCTTTTCATGAAAAATATTCTTCCGAGCATTCTTGAATTTTACTCTACAAAGCAAAGATCATGTCGACAATTTGGACGTTATTAGTTCCTCGGATAAAATAATTTTTGAACTTGTTTTATTGAATTCTTATATCATTGTCATCATCCTCATGTTTATATTTTGTTGAAAGTCATCTGTGGCCTATAAAGTGCATGATGGACTTGGTATGATTTACACTGTGGATTATTCTTGTAATCATGACCGTAATGTTACAAATGATGTGGTAAAAGTCCTCATTGGCCCGTAAGAGCATTGATGGGATTGCTTGTTGGTATGATCATGACCATTATTGAATACACAAATATTCTGGCCCATAGAAGCATGGATAATTGTGGTCGGATACTAAAGAATATCCTCGTCAGAAAAGGGTGATTCGATGATGTGGATTATTTATTGTCGAGTCCCAAATGATAAAAGTGATGAAAACCTTTTAAATCATAAAAGATAGTAGATTTTATTCTCTACTGACTCTTTTTAATGGATTGCTTGTTCACCGTAGCTTAAACTTGATGGTTGTTATATTGTATCGCTTTTTAACATCTGTCAAGGCTAACGATAATATATTCTCGCATTATCTTAGTCATAATATTTCCTATCGGGCTAGTTGAGCTCACCTTTTACTTTTATTGTTCTCTTCAGAAATGAGAACGTAGCAGGACTAATGGGAACTGGAGTGATTTTAATTGATGATAGCATTAGTAGTCCTCACTATTCGTGAAATAGTGTAATAATAATTGTAATAAGGACTCCTTTTGAGTTTGTATAATCTCTAGTAGACAATATTTGTATTCAAACTCACAGCTTTATGTTTTGTCGTGATTGTACATTTAAAGCTTGTATTATTAAGTTGTATTTGAATTTATGTACCATGTAAGTGGGGGCACCCAAGATGGGTGACGATACCTAATTTAAAAATATGGTTGGAGGTAATAGGAGTACTTGAGGAAGTCATTGATGGGTAGATTAAAGAGACTTTTGCAGTAGAACAAATTTTGCAATGAGAAGGAAAGGGAGCAGAGAGGGCTCTGAGAAATTCGAAAGTTAGGAAAGTAAATCTGTCTGGTTTGGGAGAAAAGGTTTTTGAAATGAATTATCTTTTCAACTTCGTACGCTTTTCGGGGAACGGCTATTAAATGAGAGGTTATGATTGCAAACGTGGGGAGGAGATGGGCAGTCCCTGCTTTATGTGTTAAGCACGCTTCCGAGAAAGTTGAGCTTACAGCCATTATTATGAAATTATTGGACTTTTATTGTGGAATTTTTCCATTAAATGTACCATTTAACCGAAGATTGGGGGGGCAATATTGGGTCGTAATTATTTGGGCCCGAATTATATGGTGGGCCAAAATCCGCGTAGAGGTATTTAACCCTACGTAGGAACCTGTTTGTGCAGTTGAGTATTTTAAGGAATCAAAAAATCCCAATTATATTTAATTTCAACTCCTAAGGAAAGTGTCAGGATATAATCTGACTTCCTTTATTTAAGGAGATTCTGTTCAATCCCATTAAAGAATCATACCTAATGAGGAATCATAATTCTATACGGGGAAAGAGGTGCGATCACTATAAATACATGACTATACCATAATCAGGTACACATTCATATTATTTTATATCACTAGAGCATTAAACCTCAATTGTTACACCTTATTCAGCCTATATTTGTTCTCACACTAGAGCTATCCCCCGGCGGCCCAAGCCGTCAAGTTTTTGATGTGACTTCGTTTCTATACAGAATTTGACGCGCTTTGGTGACTTAGGCGCGTGGACGAATCTTGGCGTTAACAATACCTATTTTGAATATGTTGGTGGACTTTGAAATTGGCAAATTGTTTATCTAATCTTCCTATGTTCCCTTGGTGAAGTTGCGGAATGAACTTAGGCAAATTCTATTTGTAAAAATGATTGTAATGTTATCAAATAATCTTAGAAATGTGAATTTTTATTGTTGATTTGAGTTTTTGTGATGTTGGTTATAATCTTAAACTGCATGTAATAGTTAATGATAAATAAAAAAGAAACTCATCTGAGTATTTTCAACAACAAAGAAATTAGCACAGTACTGAGAAATAGAGGAAGCATGCATTAAATTAATCCGAGAGAGAATAAAAAATTGGGATAAATAACGTTTTGGTCACTGTACTAGGGTCCGGTTTTTATTGTGGTTACCGAAACTTTTTTTATTACAATCAAATAACTGTACTCTCAAATATTACAAAATGGTCATTAATTTTAATTTCCGTTCAAAAACCAAACGAAAATGCTTAGTAGACTAACAGAATCCATGTGGCACTGAGGTGGCACGTAGGGTCCACTCCCACGTGGATCTGTAGTCAAATGAAATATACTTTTTGGTTAATGTACTAGGGTCCGATTTTCATTGTGGTTACCGAAACTTTTTTTGTTGCAATCGAATAATTGTACTCTCAAAAATTATAAAATGGTCATTACTTAAAAATTATTATTATTTAGAAATTATTATTATTTAAAAATGTTGAAAGTCAATGTTGAAATTATTATTACTTAAAATTATTGTTATTTAAAAATTATTATTATTTAGAAATTATTAATATTTAAAAATGTTGAAAGTCAATGTTGAAATTATTATTACTTAAAAATTATTATTATTTAGAAATGTTGAAAGTCAATGTTGATCAGATTCATCAGAATCAAGAAAAGAAAGGGGGCTTTTTCTTTTTTAAATAATAAAATATTATTAATAATAATAATTTTAAAATAATAATAATAATAAAATACTATTAATAATAATAATTTTAATAATATGTAGAACTTTGAGTAAAATTAATAGTATTGTATAACAATAATTTTAAAATAATAATAACAAATTTTAATAATAATAATAATAGTATTAATAATAATTTCATAATAATAATAATAATAATTTTAAATAATAATAATAAAAATTAATTTTATTATAAAAATTTAATTTTATAAAATTAATTGTATTTGGACCCTAAGACAAAGAAACCAAAAATGTATTATCCCTTTAAACAAAGTGGAGTAGTAAAATTTATTATCTTTAAATAATAATAATTTCAAAAGAATAATAATAGTAATAATAATAATTTTGAAATAATAATAATAAAAATATTAATAATAATAATTTCAAATAATAATAATAATAATAATAATTTTTAAGTAATAATAATCTCAACATTGACTTTCAACATTTTTAAATAATAATAATTTCTAAATAGTAATAATTTTTAAGTAATGACCATTTTGTAATTTTTGAGAGTACAGTTATTCGATTGTAACAAAAAAAAATCGGTAACCACAATGAACATCGAACCCTAGTACAGTAACCAAAAAGTATATTACATTTGACTACAGATCCACGTGGGAGTGGACCATGTGCCACGTGGATTCTGTTAGTCTACTAAGTATTTCCGTTTGATTTTTGAACGGAAATTAAAATTAATGATCATTTTGTAATATTTGAGAGTACAGTTATTCGATTGTAATAAAAAAAGTTTCGGTAACCAAAATAAAAACCGAATCCTAGTACAGTGACCAAAACGTTATTTATCCCATAAAAAATTAGAGAGGATCCTAATCCGAATCTCACGTCAATATAACAGAGACCTTCTAAAAATATCAACTATTAAAATAATAATTCCCTACCTAAACTTACATAAAGTTAAAAATAATGTTGATATCACATAAAAAAAATGGTCACATAAAACTCACATACAAACACATGTATATTTATGGGCCCTACATGTCAAGCGGGTGCTCACAGTATGTATGTGTGCGTATGTGAATATTATGTGATTATTTTTTATGTGATTGTAGCATTGTTGAAAATTAAAACTTTGAGGTGATTTTTGTGCGCACGTGAGCAAAGCCAATGTATTAAAAAAGTGGGCCTACAAAAATTGATTGTCCAAATGTCAGGCCCAGCTTTGGCCTGAATAAGTGGAGCCCAATATGTCCTATTTGAAAAGTCCAAAAAATAAAATAACCAATTAATTATATGGGTGGCTTCTTTGACTATTATTTCTAAAATTTTCAAATTTTTTTTTATCAATTCTAACCATTTAATCAAAGATTTTTTAATTTAAAATTGAATTGATTAATTTAAATTTTAAAATATAAATCTCTACCTTTAAGGTATCTTATAATAAATGTAACTCCATTGACAAAAATTAAATCATATATCAATTTTAGATTTAAAAATATTTTAAATTAATTTTAAAACATCAATATTGATCTTATATTATAAAATGAAACGGATGAAATACTTTTTACTGTGTTTTCTAGTTTGAAAATATGTGCATTAAAAACAATGTTCAAAAATATGTTTGCAATTTCTTAATGAAATTATGAAGAAAAAAAATATGTAAAATAAATTAATTTTTATATGTTGAAAATGTATAATAAATCCCACATTAATTGGTTTGGTTATTCATGGTGGTCAATACTCAATACAATCTCACTTAATCGGTAAAAAAAAAAAAAAACAGACCCCATCATTAATGCCACGGGCCACGGGTTTAACTAATTTTCATATGGACATGAAAATTGAACATAAAAATTGAATAGAAATATATTTAAACTTCACCTATTTATATTTTTATCTATTATATTTTCATGTTTATGTAGAGTTTTTGATTTTGATATTAAAACACATTTATTAATCATGTATTTATAGGTTTTTCAATATAAATTATCATATATGTTACTAACTTATATTTCTTAAGTTCGAGTATGTACTTCTGTGCAAGGTCACACATTCGAGTAAATCCCTTGGCACGAAATCAACATTTAGAGCCCCATTTTATTCTTTAAGGTTATATTCGTTTGTAAGAATTATACTTGAAACAAAACAAATTATTAATTTAGACTTAAGACTATTAATCTTAAAATTATAAAATGACTTAATAGTATTGACATTATAATTATAATCCTGAGATTAATAGTCTTGGGATTATAATCCCGAGATTATAATCATTGCAAACAAATATAGTCTAAAATAAAAGAAAATTGATATTTCCACAATATTTTTTGACATTTTCACATAAAAAAAGTCTCTATAAATATATAGCGACCGAAAAAACCGTCGCTATAAGATTTATAGCGACTATTTTCATATGGAAATATCATTTTCTTGTATAGAAATATAAGTTTTCAAAATAAAATTCTTGAGACATTCATAATAGGACATATGGAGTATATGATTTTGAAGTTTGAATCCTCACATTATACAATACATATAATTATATAAACATAGGAGACGGAGAGATGAGAAAAATCAGTAAATAGATGAAACAGAGTTCATGAACAGAAGTCAATACCCGAACCATACATTATCTTGCTGTGCAACACAGACCATAAAAGGCCATAAAAACTAAGTAATACCCACAGCTAGAAATTCATCTATGGTGCGTTCTTGACTCCCATTTCTAAACAATAATAATGAAAATTAAAAGAATAGAAACCAAAGGGCTGCTGCTTAAAAAAAAAAATAAGAAAAAGGAAAAGTAGTTGAAAATGGTAATGAAGTTTTGCAGTAAAAGAGAAGAAAGACCAGCTCAAGATGCAGAAGCATGCAGCAATAACTGAGCTTCAGCTATTGATGATAGTGCATTCACATCCCCCAACTAACCCCCTTCAATACTTCATTTTCTCTCATCTGCACGCGTATTAAAGATCTAATGCAGCAGCAGCAGCAGAAGATTCAGAGACAAAATAAAGCACGATGAAAATCAAAAAGTAGAGCAATTCAAGGCGGCTTTAATTTGCTGGACAGTGTTACCGATAAGATTATTAACAGTATTCACCGACTCTTGGCTCAACTTAGCCGATGGTATGCTGCTAACTAATATTTGAATAACAACGGTAACAAGCGATCCGGCGGACCTACCTGCCACCCCGGACGTGGTGGCGCTGGTAGAAGATCCCTCGCCGTGCGGTAAATTGTCCGGCCTGCCATCGGGCGATATTGCGAATCCCGAGGGCAGCAAGGGGATGTACGAGGGGTCCTCACCACTCATGGCTATGTTTATGGCAGGTAGGTCTACAGGACAGTATACAACTAGGGAGCCGGACGAGTCTATGCAGCTTTCCTGGAGTATTAACATGTTGTTCTGGCTAGTATTGAAGGCCTGGTCATTAAAGAGACTAATAAATATAACAGTAGAAGTAATGAGATGACAATGTTCATAAATATTGTTCTGGCTAATTTTGAAATTGTGTCTACTCTTTTAATAACATTCAACCAATGTTCATGTACTAGGTTCGTAAAAATAAAGTCCAAAATGAGGGTTAATACATTGATTTTGAAAGAGGACTCTTGTTTTGGAATAGATGGAGATTGTTCATGTTTATGATTTAGCTAGTATTAAAAGTCATATACGATGGGGTTGAGAATAATTGCAAAATAAGGAAAAAAAATCTGCAGTAAAAGAAGATGTTATGGCGATTATTGGAACCCCTTTTAAATTAAGAGATCAATTATGATAACTCAAAAGAAAATCTAGAATTGGTAAAGGGGATTAAATACGAATTCAGGGGATTAGTATTTAAACGATGATTACCCGGAGAACAGAAATGCAATTCCCGGGATGAGATCCATTAGCAATGTGGGCAACTTCTTGGACAGGATTGTGGTCAGAAAGAACATCCCACTACGTAAAATAATAAAGGAATATCAAAGAATTATAAGAGTAATATGGCTCATCATTTTTATCTCTAGGAAAAGGAATAGAATGGAATATAGTCGATTCAAATGGTTTAGAGTGTACCTGAGGTCGCATTCTTTCATCCCTAAAGAAATTGAAAACATTTTGGGGAGGGATTGGCAGCCAAATTGTAGCGGCTGCGCTAAGAACCACGCCATTCGGCTGGCCAATATCAGTGCACTTATGAAGATTGGCTCGTACTTCAAGCTCATTCATCCCAGAAAGCGTTGTCCATTGCTGAGCATTAGAAAGATTGATGCTGGAACAAAAATTGTTCACCATTCTCTGGGCAAGTTTCATCATGCTTCTTTTGCCATCAGGCGAAGGAATAACTGGAAAATGGATATAATTTTTTGTTCTACCACTTGCAAGTTGAAACATAACTAAATAGATATAACATTAAAGAGAAAACGAAGCTTGTAAGTTACCTCCTCCAAGATCACGAGTTGAAGTGCTGGTAACCATTAGACAAGCTATTCTTTCGCATGTTCTTTGAAGAGTAGAAAGCCATCGTTCGGCTCCAAATGCCAATCCACTGTAAATATGATCTCTATAAAGCCTTTGGATTGGACATTTATCTTCAATTTCCATGTGTTCCATCCAAGTAACCTATTCTCGCAAGAATAAAATTTATCTAGGTTAGAAAAACATAACAGCAAAACTCGGTAGAGAATTAGAATGAATTTAGGACCTTGGAGTAGCCATTAGGCATGTCTTGAATTAAGCATCCAGAAGGCAGCCGGTGAGATCTACATTGAGATGTAAAATGGTTTTCTTGAGGAAGATCATACGAAACATCAACTAGAGCCCATGAACCTTGCTCAATTTGCTGACAAAATCGAAGTAAATAGAACTGCCGAGTTGGTACTAAAGGTGATAGCACTTGCAACTCTTCATACATCTGCCATTAAGAACAACTTTCATTCATGTAAATTATTGAATATAAAATTATATCTCATATAATACATACGTATGTAACCGAAAACTGGAAAGAAAGTAACATATTATTACCAGTTGTAATGAACCACTTTGGCTCCCCATCAATCCAGATGATATTACTTCAATTGTTCTTGCCCTAGAGACAATGGTGGGAAATAGCTCCACCCATTTGTTCTACAAATTTAGAAAACAAGTTGATTTCCAATTCCATGTTCGAGGCATTAAAAAATGGATAAAGGGAATATTAAGAACTAACCGAGTCCATAAACATATCGACCAATGCCAAACCATTCATAATCACAACACCTGAATCCCTTGATGCCTCAACTCGAACATTAGGATTTTTCAAGTGGCTACTAGCTCTTGGAAACATCCTCTCGTAACTTTCAAGATTCAGAACTTCCCTTCCATCAGGCATCGACTTCATCCAGAGAGGTTCATTGCTTTGCAAAAGCCTGATCAATTCGTCCATAGCATTACCAGCAATATCCGCCATAAGGGACTTATCTATATCAGTTATGTTCATTGCCTCAAAAGGCAGGTTTGGAATGGTCGACGAACTGCCGGGTAGAAGATCAAGATCAAGATCGAGCGACGGACCAGCCATCCCTTGAACCCCAAAACTTGCCATGGATAAATCCAACGAAGATAAATGAATTGGCTGCACTGGTGGGAGTTGCGAAATAGGCCTCCCAATGTACTTGGCAGCAATGCTTGAAACTCTATCAAGCTACAAATCATGCCAAATAACATAAACAAATTACTACATTTTGCTCAAGAACATGATTTTTCATCTTCAAATTGAAATGGAGACTACAAATTTAAAACATTTTCATTTCCATGGCAAAAATTTCATGCAAGTGATTAAAGCTCGTAGACTCAATGAGAACTAACCTCTTCTTTCAACTGGACATTTTCTATACGCAATTTTTGCTCATTGAAATAAGGATCTTCTCCTACAGGAGGGCCTCCACAAGAAGGGCAAATCACATTCTTCAGTGCCTCTCTAATTGCTATGTTTTCGCATCGAATCTTATCATTCTCAGCGCGAAGTACACAATTATCTGCTCGCTCGTGTTGTGCCTAAATTAATACAATCAACATTATTATACCCCTCTAACAAAAAAAAAACATAATTAAATTTAACAAAGCAATTAAAAAAAGGGAAGAACCTTCATTTGCGTTCGCCTGTTTTGAAACCAAAATTTAATCTGGCGAGGAGACAAACCCAACTCTCTGCTTAATTGCAATCTCGTTTTCTCATCTGGGTGAGGATACTCTTTGAACAACCTTCATTCCCCATAAAAAAAAACATTATTAACAAACAAACAAACCTCATTATGATCAAACACAAATATTGCAAAAATAGTAGTCCCTCCATCCGGAAATTAGAGTTATATTCTTGATACACTTTTTCTTTCACATACTAAGGTTTCTCCATGACATTGTTAGACATAAATTTTCTAGAATTTCCTTTTTCCAATATTAAATTTTAGGACTAAAATTTGTTTAATAGCGAAGATGTAATCTAAAAATAGTATGTCTTAGAATGAGTTACCAAAAAATTCTAATAACTCAACTCAAATGCTATAACATTGTCTTAAAATTTACTTTAACACTAGGGTTAAAGAAGAATTATGAAGATAAAAGAAAAAATAAAATAAAGTTGGATTACAACTAAATTTAGCCATACCCTTCAAGCTTCTGAATCTGGTTAGCAGTGTGGCGGTGGTAACGTTTCTTCCTCCCGTGAGGATCGGTGGCGTCATGGTGGTCGTCGCCGGAGCCACCACCTCCTCCGGTACCATACTCCATAACTGCTAATAACAAGAAAAAGGGTTCCGGCAACTAGTACTAGTAGTAGTGCTGTTCTGCTGCTGATAGTAATAGTACTCTTGAAGAATTTCCCTTAAATCATCAGTTCCCATTATACCATATAAACAAACCCAACAAAATTAAAAACAGTAAAAAGATGAACAGAGAAATAATTATAAGGGGTTCTGTATTTTAGAATTTATAATTTATAATTTATAATATAAGAATATGATTTAGATTTGGTTATATGGGGTTTGATTTTGAGCATGTGATGGTCATGTTAATAAATAGCATTGCTTTTAAACAATACCCATTTCCACCTTTTTGGATTTTGGCGTGGGTAACGGCCGGAAAATTTGAGATATCACCATGAATTCAGATTCACTATATATATACATATACATATACATATAGAGAGAGAGAGTTAAAAAAATTAAGAGAGAGAAATTTTTGGGTGAGTAATTAAAAGCAAAGAAAATTATTATAGGGGGTAGGAGAGGGAAGGTGGGTAATTAAGATTGGTAAGAGAGCCAATTACCCCATACATAGGAGTAGTACGTATATATTATACTCCATGTATTAAGATTGGTAAGAATTTTACTTTGTTTTGTTTTTTAACGTCCAACTTACATAATTTATATCGATATAGTATGATTTAAATTCTATCCATATTAAATTTCGACAAATGTTAATACATGTCATAAGAAACTGTAATAAGATTATTTATGTATTATTGTATTTTATCTTTTACGGTTTTATATAATTTACGTACTAATATGCATTAGCGACTTTATTAATTATTATAATAAAAATATATAGGGATTTTATATTTTTTCCAAAGTAAAATAAATAGTGAGACATATTCTCATGTAAAAGTAAAATTTATGTATAAATCATTTCACTTATACAAATATCAGTTCTCTAAATAATATTCAAATATATGTAAAAAATTAAATAATACTCCTTTATTCCAAATTATTTGATCAATATTGTTGATTTTAAAAAGTCAATTTGAGATATTTTAAATTCAAAATTAAGATGACTCATTAAAATAATAAAAATTACAATGAGTAATACTTTTAAATAACTTATAATATCTATCATTATATTAATTAAAATTAAAATAATTTATGTCAATTTTGAATTAAAAAATCTTTTAAATTTACTTAAGAAGTCAACAATGTTCAAATAATAAGTTTTAGCGTTACTATAGACGCATGCAAAAGAGAAGATATCAATTTTATTGTGTTTATAATGTAGATTATTTGATAATGACTATATAAAATTTGCTTCTATTTAATTAGTTTTAATTTTATTCAAATCTATTCATTTTTACAAGAAAAACTCTAATGAGAAAAATGACAAATTTCCTGTCCAATTTTTTGTCTGTTTAATTCATTAAAATTCAATAAAAAAAAAAAAAAAATATATATATATATATATATAGAAGCTTAATCTCTATTTTTTTAAGGATAGATGTTTAGAAACCTTTTATATATACGTATATGTATACGTATACGTATACGTATATGTATATGTATATGTATATATATATACTGTATTTTGTTTTATTGTAACCGACGGATTTAAAGCAATTACAGGAGGAGACACCCTTTTAAATTCAAGGCACCATTCGAGATCATTGCTGCTGCTACGACTACTTTCTCTCTCTAGATTACTGCTACCACCAAACAGAGTTATTATTAGTAGTGTACAAATGATGATGATGAGTCACATATTTGTCAGGCATACAGTTCGGGGAGCTTTTATGGCTACCAGCCGGAAAAGACGTTACGAAAAGCCGGCGGCGAAACTTTTTCCGGCGAGTTTGATTTGGAAGTTACTATTTGTTTATTTGTGACGTGGACACGGATTACGATGGGAAAAAGTCAAAGGTAACACCTTTTTGGAGTGGGGACCCACAACTCCGGAATTGAAGTTTCTGGCCTGCCAAAAAAAAAAGAGAAGAAATAAATAAGAAAAAGAAAATGGAGAAATTGAGTGAAAGTTGGAATATCAGAAATGGATTGCAAAATCATTAATTAATTTTTGGAATCTCTTTAGTAATAATGTATAATTAATAACTTAATATAATGTAGGAATTAAATGTTTTGAATTTTCAATCATCAAAATTTATTCATGGAATATAGTGTGTGAATTGGATTTTATTTGGTAGAAGATTGAGAATGAATGGGCTAATTTATTTATTTATTTATTAATGGAATATCATGCGTACACAATTCAATTTTGGATGAGGCTAATATTTATTAAATTTATTAATAAATAACAAAAAAAATTGGATGAGGCTAATATCCAATTTTAGTTAATATGAAATTAACTTTGGTTAGTTGATCACTACAATGTCAACATGTAGGCTGAATGGTGATCTCAATCTGCGTGTCATTATTATACTCCCTCCGTCCCAGGATAAAAATTCTGGTGGACTTTTCACGCATATTAAGAAGAGGAATAAAATGACAAAATTGCCCATAATAATGTCATTAAATATGAAGAGAGAATTAGAATAAAAAAAGTATGAGATATTTAATGCTACGGACATAATAAGAAAAAATGTGTAAAAGTTTGGTTATTAAAAGAAAGAGGATATTTAACATGGGACAACCCAAAATAATAATAATAAGGACTTTTATCCTGGGACGGAGATAGTATTAATCAATAGACTAATTTCATGGTAACCGAATTTCATTTGGTCTATTTAATTACCCCCTCCGTTCCTAAAAGATTGTCGTTTTAGAAGAAAAAATTTATTCCAAAATATTTGTCGTTTACAACTTTCGAAGAGAATAAATTATTTACTACTTTCCTATATTATCTTTACATTCTCACATTGTCCTATGAAAATTCCTTAGTATTAATAGTTTTCAACTTCTCATAAAGGGGTAGTCATGAAATTTTAAATAAATTTTAATTGTTAAATGATAATATTAAATGACTTTATTAATTTATGTGCAAAAACTTTAAATCACAATCTTTTAAAAAAGGATGTAGTAATTTTTTTTCTAATTTGTATACTACAAATGAAAGTAGGAGACTAGAGTATTATTTGGTGAGAACTGAGAACCGAACAAATCCCGTACAAATACCTTAATCTCTATCCACACATTATTTTCTCAACTTTTGTTAGGTACACTTAGACGTGGCTGTCAATTTGATATTATTTTCGTTTTAAAATTATAAGTATAATTTAATTTATGAGATCAAATTATCTTTTTAGGGAGGTTTGTTTGATATCCAAAAATTGCTCAGCAACAGTCGGACAAATGGAGAATGTTGGGGTGAACCAAAAAAGTTTGGGTCCTCTGAGCTACAGGCCTCACCCCGTCTCCACTGGATATGTTCCCGGGAGTATCCTCAAAAAAAGGAACATTTCCTCTTCCCAGCCATTTCGGGTTAAGAAGTGACGTTATATTAAACTTTAAAATTAATATGACTCATAAAAATTTAAAATGAAATAATTATTTTAATTAATAGTTTTTATTATGAGCTATATGTATATATACAGTTGTGTATTACACAGTAAGACTATGACGACGGATTTTTTGGGTTATGGCGATAGTTACCCGTCGTCATAGTCCAGAATAGCTATGGCGGTTCACCCGTCGCTATAGCCCAAAAAACCGTTATCATAGCCGATTGTGTAATACACAGTTGTGTACGTACATTTTTTCCTTTTATTATATACTATACAATTATAATAATTGAATCGACAAAAATTAAATAAATTCACATCAATTTGAAATTTAATATGTTGTCGTTTAATTTTAAAAGTCAAATTGTATATCTAATTTCGGAATGGAAGGAGTATACTTTTTAAACATAAAAAATGATGTAATTTTAAAATTTTTAAAACAATAACAGGGAATAATGCCTTTATTTTTTCTGTTTTTATTTCTCATGACGACTAGGAACGGGTCATGTAGTTAGTAGTATTGTTTAAATAGTTTATAATTTTTATAATTGTATTGTCTGATAGAAAGTAAATAAATACATATTAATTTTGAATTTAAAAATATATTAAATTAACCTCAAAGAGACAATATTGATATTGTATTTTGGAACAGAAGGAGGATAAATTTCCAAAGTTATTAAACCTAGAAAACTAATATTGTTTTTGTTTGTATTTTATAGAATTCCATAAATTCCACAGAAAATCACATATCATATTATTAAGCTTTCTCCCAAAACTCTTCTCAAAATAACATCCCAAACTCTAGATTTTTTTTTCCCTACAAAGTTTACTATTTTCTAAGAGTATGCACCACATTTTGCTTGGGTTAAAATCATAATTTTTCTTCACATTAGTCAACTAAATATCAAGCAATGAATTCAAAATTTGCCATATTTTTGTCAATATCTATCTATTTATTTCAAAATATAATAGGGTAAATACCGAGTCATTTTAGTTGATCTCGAGTCAACTCAACAATTTATGTTTGGTGATTCAGTAGCCCACAAATTTTATTTATTTTATATTTTAATACCTTTTTGGTCATAAATTTTGGTATTTCTACATGCCGACACAACAACAATTCAAA
Source organism: Panax ginseng (assembly GCA_020205605.1). Classification (NCBI taxonomy): domain Eukaryota; kingdom Viridiplantae; phylum Streptophyta; class Magnoliopsida; order Apiales; family Araliaceae; genus Panax; species Panax ginseng. The sequence continues at coordinate 114,842,197 of CM035148.1, read as the reverse complement.
AGTTAAGTTTTTTACAAAATTTTATTACACAATTACTATCAAAGACACAATGTATCATTTGTCCCTAAGAATTAAACAAAGATGACTACCAAGTCACTAAACTTAGGGGGTATTTGTTTAGAACTGAATAAAGCTCAATCTGAATGGCTAAATCGATCAGTGCGTTTGTTTTGGTCTTAATGGCTGAATCGGTAAGATAGACGAGCTGAATGGCCAAGTCAGATTTTTTGAACTGAATGAGCAAATTTGAATGAAGTAAAAAAATTTAAAATTAAAAATTAAAAAAAATATTAACTATTATATTAAGTAATATTAAATAAATTTACAATAATTTTAAATTTTTTTAGATGGGGTAAAATAATAAAGTTTTGTCATTCAGATGTTTCAGACATGTCAATTATCAAACAACTTTTTTCATTCAGATTGAGATTCAGATTTATTCAGTTTTTATCAAACACCCCCTTAAACTGCTAAAATTTTACTAAAATATGTCATATTTAAAACTTACCTCATAAATCGATTATAAGTTTACCCATCAAGGGTTATTAAACTTGTATATAATAAAACTCAAAAAATGAATGGCAAAATCTAATCAGTAACAAATTTGTAGCGAAGAAAAGAAGATAAAACCTAATAATAAAATTTGCAAAACCTAGAAAAGCATTTAACTAACAAAAGAAAAAAAAGATAAAACCTACTCATAAAAATTGCAATACCTAGAAAAGCATTTAACTAACTGTACATATCGATAGTCAGACAACCCAACAAACTATAATAATATTTAAAATATAAAATAAAAAAAGAAAAAAGAAAAAAAGAGAGAACATATGTTTTTATTTTTTATTTTTTTTGAAGTCCCACTTTTTAGGTAATACAATATAATTCATAATTAAGTCCATCATCACTATTACAATATCAAGAATCAATCCAGTTTTACTAGAAGAAAAAGAAGTAAACTCACAAAGCAAACAAGCCTTACAAAAAAAGAGAAAACACACTTCATATCAAAGAACTTGAGACATAAACTATTAAGATGAGAGATCATCATCAAGAGAGAACATATTTCGACTTTAAAAGAGGTCCCAAGAAATTAGAATATAAATCCTAAAAAATAGCTATAATTGTAATCAAATATTTTCACTTAATTTGCTTTAGCATTAGATTGAAAGTGGAAAGAAAAAAGGTTGAATGACACTTCTGTCCCTCTAAGTTGTCACTCACTTTTAAAGTGGTCATAAAAATTTATTTTTGGTCAGTTAGGTTCTTAAAGTGGCTTTTTTGGTGTTTCCGTTCCTCCTACCTGATTTTTCCAAACCCGACCCATTTTAACCTAACCTGACCCAACCCCAATTTTTAATATTTTAAAATAAAATAAAGATTTTTAATATTTTAAAAGAAAATATTATTTTTAACAAAAATTAAAAAAAATTATATTTAATATTTCAAAAAAATATTTTTAAATAATTATTATATTTAATATTTTAAAATAAATTTTTTAAAATAATAATTATTTTTAATATTTTAAAATAAAATTTTATTTTAAAATAATGATTAGTTTTAAAATAATAACTATATTAAATATTTTAACATAAAATATTATTTTTAAAAAGTTATAAAAATAATTATTATTTTATGGGAAAAAATATTAGAAATTTTATTTTTCAAAAATGAGTAAAGTTTAATAAAATATAGATTCAAAAAATTCAATAAGAAAATAAAACTTTATTTTACAAAAAAGTAGATTCTTTTCATTTTCTATGTAAAACTTTATTTTCAGAAAAAAGAGTTAATATCTTTACCATTATTATATGCATTCTTAATATTAAAATTTTAAAACAAAAAATTAAAATACAAAAAATAGTAAAAGATATAAAAAACAGATTTAAATTTTTTTTTTTTAAATAAATTAAATTTTTTAATAATAATAATTATTTTCAGAAAAAAGTTTGGAAAATTTTTCATTTTTCAAAAATGAGTAAATTTTTATAAAATATATATTCAAATAAATAAAATTTTATTTTCAGTAAAACAAAAATAATTTGTTTTAAAGATGTGTAAATTTCAGTAAAATAATTAAGATTTAAAAATTTTAACTTTACTTTTTTGAATCTATATTTTATGAAACTTTACTTATTTTGAAAAAAAATTAAAGTTTCTAATATTTTTCATTAAAATAATATTTATTTTAAAAATATCATTTTATTTAAATATAAAAATATTAAATATTTTAAAAAGAATATTTTATTTTGTAATATTAAAAATAATTATTATTTTTAAATGATTTTAAGAAAATATTAAATTAAATTAGTATTTAACCTTTTTTAAAAATAATATTTCCTTTTAAAATATTAAAATAGTAATTATTTTAAAAAAAGTATTTAATTTTAAATATTAAATATAATTATTATTTTATAATTATTTTAAAAATAATATTTTCTTTTAAAATATTAAAATAATTATTTTTAAAATAATTATTTTATTTTAAAATATTAAAATAATTCTTATATTTTAAAATATTAAAAATTGGAGTTTGGTCAAAGTAGGTCGGGTTGAGTCAAAATTTGATCAAAATTGATAGGGTTGAGGTCAATTTGGGTTTGAGGAACGAAAACGTCCAAAAATGTCACTTTAAGGACTTAAGTGACGAAAAATTAATTTTAAGGACGACTTTAAAAGCGAGTGATAACTTGAAGTATAAAATTACCATTCAGCCAAAAGAAACAATACGAGCGGGAACTTGTGAATAAGTTTGAAATGTAACAAGTCACAACCAGCTGTGTATATTTTTTTTGTGCACGGTCTGTCAAAACTACATCGTTTTGGCAGATTTTTTTTTGATTTCTGATTTGGGAGAAGAGAAGCAATTTTTTTAAAAATAAATCTGCGACATAGTTTTGACAGAATGTGCACAAATAAACAGGTAATGGTAGCAAAGGTATGAATGCCGGTTGAATCAAAAAAAAGGCCCGGTTTTGGCATTTGAAAATGTGAGGCTCTCGTGGCCGGGTTGGCCTTTATTTTACCAAGGCCATGCTTCTTCCCTTTTTTTTTTTTTTGCAAAATTTTGTTACACTAAAAATAGTAATAATAATAAATATTAAAAATAATAAAATAATTTATAATAAATAATAATTCTAATTACCTATATTAACAAATATCTCAATCAATTAAAATTTTAATAGTATTATAAATTACTTTTAAAGCATAATTTAGTCATGGGTTTAAGTACGTGGTCAAATTAATAAATTAAAGCTGCATTAATCTGTTTTAATAATAAGTCCAGTACTGTATACTGTGACTCAAGTTTCTGGGCAAATAATTTGTAGGTTTTGTATTTGTATTGCATTATATGTATGCTGTATGCTGTATGCATGAAGTGGTTGATGCCCACAAGTACTGTATTGTGTTTACTTGTTAAAGTTTGAGCATCAATATGTATGTATATTAATTTATGTTAAAACATGTATGTATTATCAAGCTATTATATCCTTTCATGCTCAACGAAAAATAACAAAATATTTAAATAGATTTTTCATATCCTTTTACATCATAATGAATGTATTATAAACATTTTATATATTTTTTATTAAAGCTTGTTAATTTTTGTATGGTATTAGTATATGATATTTTTTGTATAAAAATATATTTTTATATTGAAGATTGTATTAAAATTTAAAAATAAATAGTTGTTGTGACGCCCCCAAAATTAGGTATACATCACCCATCTTGAGTCATGAGATACATGATACATGTAATTCAAATACAACTTAAAAATACAAATCATGGTGTACAATACGACAAAACATAAACTGTGAGTTTGAATACAAATATTGTCTACTAGAGATTATACAAACTCAAAAAGAGTCCTCATTACAATTATTATCACACTATTTCACTGAATAGTGAGGACTACTAATGCACCATCTAGGACCATCACTCTATTCCCCGCTAGTTCCAAATTTCGTTCTCATTTCTCAAGAGAGCGGTGAAAGAAAGGGTGAGCTCAACTAGCCCAAAAGAAGAAATATTATGACTAAGATAATGCGTAATAATTTATCGTTAGCCTTCAACAAAAATGTTAAAGCGATAAAATATAACAACTATCAAGTTTAAGCTGCGGTGAACAAGCAATCCATTAGAAGAGTCAAATAGGAAAAAAATCTAATATCTTCTATGATTTAAAAGGTTTTTCATCACTTTTATCATTTGGGACTCGACTTAATAAATAATCCACATCATCGAATCACCCTTACACTACTACCGATGATATTCTTTAGTATCACGACCACAAATTATTCATGCACTACGGGCCAAGGACATTCGTGTATTCATTAATGGTCATGATCATGCCAACAACTGTCCATCAATGGACTACGAGCCAATGAAGACTTTTATCACATCATTTGTAACATTACGGTCATGATTACACCGAATAATCCCTGGTCATAATCATACCAAGTCCATCTATGCACTACAGGCCACAAATGACTTTCAACCAAATATAAACATGAGGATGATGACAATGATATAAAAATTCAATAAAACAAGTTCAAGAATTAATTTATCTAGGAACTGATAACGTCCAAATTGTCAACATGATACTGCTTTGTAGATTAAAATTCAAGAATGCTCAAAAAAATATTTCCATGAAAAGATACTGGATGAAGCACAAATATCAAAGATATTCCACTAATTTCATGGGTATAGAAGTCAAAGTTTTAACCAACTGAGTCTAATAAAGAATGGAATAACAAAAGAAATCACCATGCATGCGATAGACCGCATGGCAAGCGAGTTATTCCAATGAGAATAATAAAGGATGGAACCAGTCCCGCCAGTAAACGCACGCATGACATGATATTCGACAAAATAATAAATAATGGAACCAGTCCCGCCAGAACGCACGCATGACGAGGATATTCGGCGAGAATAATAAATAATGGAACCAGTTCAACGTAAACGCATTTGAGACGAGGATATTCCGACGGGATAATAAATAATGGAACCGTGTCCCAAAGGCGTAAGCGCATGAGACGGGATATTAAAGCGAGAATAATAAATAACGGAATATCAGAAGAATGTCACCATGTATAGGGTAACCCGCGTATACATGTTATTCCAACAGAATAATAAATAATGGAATAACAGAAGTTCTCTTCATGAGTACAACAAATAACATCCCTTACGAGTACAACAAATAATATTCCTTACGAGTACAACAAATAATATTCCTTACGAGTACAACAAATAATATTCCTTACCGTAAAAGAAACTGAATATAAGAGTAGGGAAGTAGCAGAATACTTTTCTATAGGTTCTCTTGTGAAAGTCCCGAATCCGGGTCCCGAATCACCGCGGATTCGGTTCGCTATTTCTATAACTGTTGCGGAAGATATAAACATAAATTGTTTATACATTAAACATTATACACTATCCCAAGGTCGAGTAACCATAACTTATCTAACATATGACATCATTATCATACAAGACTATTACAAAACTAATCGCGCACATTAACTTTTAAGTTTGGAAGCATCTTTAAATTCCTTGTATCCAACGCATTCACCTTAATCTGCAATGTTTTATCATGATATAACAAGGGTGAGCATGAAAGTTGCCCAAACAAGTTTAAATACAATTTAAGGATATATCATGATTGAAAGAGTCGAATAATAAAAGTGGCTATAATTCACAATGTAGTTGTGAATTAGCATGAACAAACTTTTGGTGAACAAGTATTATATGAACAATATATATCTGGACCAATTTGGTAATGAAGGTGATCGACCTTTCATACCGACTTATACATACAAGATGTACAGAGTACAATTCTACATGGTAATCAGTAACGATTAACCATAAACATATCTGAATGAAACACTCTTAGTAGAGTTAAGAAAACAAACTTGCTTGTTCCGTTGATTACCGATATGAAAAATAACTTAGCTTTATCCGAAGACCTAATACAGATAATACCGATCTCCAAATATTAGAATAATATCATCATAGCATAAAATAACCTAAACACATTATCAAATAATCATATCAGTCTATACAACACATAAGACTTAGTCTCAAGTCAAACTATTTCAGTCCGAGTTGTAATCGACACAATTCTAACATCCCGACGATTACAGTGTTTATTAATACTCGAGTTTAAGTTCAATTAAACTCGCTTAAACACTTAACAATTATCACAGATAATTTTCTAGTCAGTCAGAATAATTTTCCACAGGCTCATATAAATTTTCAAGTAATTATTATCATTTATCATGATTTTCCAATCATTAAACTCGTATTTAAATGAATTAAATACCACATAATTCCTTAGTCATTAATATTATTTAATAATAACCATTAATGAATTACATGCCACAATATTATTTCATATTCATAATATCTCAAAGTATTTTCAATACTTTATTACTTCTTTTAAATGTTTTTAAAGTAATTCAAAACATTAATCAATAAGCGATATTAAAATAAATACCACATTATTCCTTGATCATTAATATTTATTTAATATCAAATCATAACATAATTTTATAATATAATTATAATATATCAAAGTATTTTAATACCTTAAAATCACATTTCTATGATTTTTAAACAATCAAATCCATTATCCGATAATTGCTATAATTATTAAAATATTAATATTTTCATGCCAAAATATCAAAAGTTATATTTTATAACTCAAAATATTTTTATAACACTTATCATTTTATATGATTTTTAAAACATTAATTCTATTTTTCCATACTTTATTTAATATATTTATTAAATAAACTAATTACCATTAATAATAAATATTAATGAAATTCATCACAAAATATCAAAAGTCATCATAAATAACTTAAAATATTTTCTAACACCATAATATAATTTTTCATGAATTAAAACTATTTTTAAATAATTTATCTAATATTAATATTAAATAAATAAATACCATTTATATTCCAAAATATTAAATATTTTTGAAATATACTCAAAATAATTAAAAACTATTTTTTGGACCTTAAAATAATTTTTCGTAATTTAATATGTATTTTAATAATTTAAAATCATTTATTTCTATTTATTTAATAAAATAATCTATTTTTAGAAAATAAGCATCATTAAAAGGCCCTATGGCAATACGTAACCGTCGCTATAGGTGTTCTTGAGTGTTCTTGAGCTGCCTGTAACGCGTTAGCGGCGGTAATGCTTGACTATCAGTAGGTTTGAAATTTATGATTCACATGATATCAACATGATTTTGGCTAACTACGACTCTTATTATGTAGTAGAAATGTACTACTACAATAACCAACCATCATCTAGATCATAACACAACATCACAAAGAAGATCTAAGCGAGCCAAATGTTCGACAACGCCGTTTCTTCATTTACGGGTTTTTAGAAAAAAATGAAGAACGATCGAAGGTACTAGTTTTCGATCCTTATAACTGGTATTCTGTAATTTGTTTGGGTGAAATATTCGTTCCATAAGGTAGACCACATGTCAGGGTACAACATCCCATTAACAGATCTGACTAACAACAACAAGAAATGAGATTTTAATCCAGTCAAACTACATGTCAGGGGCTGGTTCTTGAAGATTCTGGGTTTTCTAGAATCTTAATCAAAGCAGATCAGTCAAGCTAGTTTGACCAAGATTATAAACGATCCTGTTAAATTTCGAAGTGTTATAATGACTTCCATGTGTATATCACATACCAGTTTACAAGATACAACCAACAATTCGACCAAAAACATAAAAACTAGCAAGATCAGAAGCCGTGAAATCCTTGTCAGAAATTCTGGGAATTTTTCTTGGCTACCAGAAAGTAATTTTGTGATCGGTCAACTAGGTTTCGACTGATTCATAACTTTGATCTAGACAAGATCCTGGACTTGCTTAGAGTTTCTGAGTAAAGACCAGATAACATACTATCAATACAAACAGTTAAAACACAAAAACAACTAACAGACACCGATCTATGATGTCTGACATTTGACTGTTAGACAAGAATTTTCCAGATTTCCAGATTTTAGAAAACATTAAATTCGTGCATCTAGATGTTATAGATCCATGATCTATCAACCCAGATCACTTATAGACACCCTAATACACAACTTTCAACAACAACTTACAATATTTAACATCAAATCTAAGAATTTTTAAATTTAGGGTTCTTATACCTTTAAGCTTTGATCTTGATTTTCTGACTTCTGATTCTGTTCTTAAGTTGCTATGAACTGATCATGCTTCATCTCATCACTTTTTATCTTTCTAACTCCCGAATTTCTAGAGAGGGAAGGGCTTGGTTGAAAATGAAAATGTAAGTGGCTTTTCTCTCTTTAATCTCTATATTATATAAATCTGATGTATGTTGCTTACCTATTTCTTTGAATTAAATGAGATTCTTTGGAGTTTTAGATTGTACAAAGTCAAGATTAGGTCACCAACTAAAGTTATGGCAACCTACACAAGTTATCTTATTAAATAATGTTAAAAGGGCATCTTGGTCATTTGGCTCATAAAGTGCATGGTATTTTGGTAACTTCTCACACCTATTAGGTTTTAACCCTTAGGGTTTGACCCTAGGGTTTCATAAGCTTTAAATCTAGAGTTGTGTATTAAGGGAAAATATGGAAATCTTAGCTTCTTTGATTAGGGTTCCCTAATTACAGTAAGCTTACTAATCTTATTCAAGCTTGTTAATTAGGGTTAAAGCTTCCTAATTAACATTACACTCTATAAGCTAATAATTAGGTTTTCTCTAATTGCATGTTAGGGTTTCCTACATTAGAAATTAGGGCTTTTCAAATAAATCAATTAGGGTTATCCCTAATTATACTTATAATTAATAACATAGAAACTCTATACTTATCTTCAAGCTTCCCATTTAGGGTTTTAATATCTCGATTTAGGGTTTCAAACAGAATAATTAGGGTTCAAATTTTGGAAATTAGGGTTTGCTAAATAATTAAGCTTTACCCTATTAAGCTTATAATTTAAATCACTTGAGCATTATAATTCTCTGTTATATTCCCAGATTAGGGTTTCAAATATTCGAAATCTGAAATTAGGATTTTCAGATATGGTATTAGGGTTTTCTAATACTCAAATAGGGTTTCCAGTAATTCATTAGGGTTTTCCTTAATAAATTTATAATTAATGACATTTAACTTATTCATAGCATTTAAATTCCCGAATTAGAGTTTCGGAACCAGTTTTTAGGGTTTCTTATCAGACGTTAGGGTTTTCTAACATAACGTTATCGTTCTTTAATATATACCTAGGATGTGACAGTGATATGTTTTATCTGGTCAACCCTTGACCCTTAACCACATTATGAACACATACATAACCATATACACCGAACATATCCACATACACAGATATTCTTAACACTATAACCCTTTACCAAAAGTTTTTAAATTCACAAAATTCATTCCTAAAAATGTTAAATACATACACTTATTTTACATGCAGGTACATTATATGACCTTAAATCAATCATTTAAGATTTTAATAAATTGTCTAAATTCTCGGGTTGTCACATCTCTTATAATTCTCTCTCTAGAGTTTCAGTGAATTTGTAAGAAATAATGAAGGAATGAGCTTCTATTTATAGGAAAATTGAATGAATAGTAACTACTTAATGAACGGTCCAGATTGATTTACTATTAAGCGAGGACGGTCCCATAATGGTTTTCTTATTAAAACTTAAAACAACGGTCCATCTTGATTTACTATTAAAACTTTAAACCAACGATCCATATTGATTTCTTATTATAACTCCACCAAATGGTCCATATTGACTTCTTATTATTATATCTTCAACCAACTAGTGCGAAAAATTAGCACATGTCCTCATGGAATAATATTGTACCCAAATACCGAATGCACAATACTAGAGTGAATAGTAATCGGGTGAATAGTAACTCGTGAATAGTAACTCATGAATAGTAACTCGTGAATAGTAACTCATTAATAGTAACTCGTGAATAGTAACTTATGAATAGTAACTCATGAATAGTAACTCGTGAATAGTAACTCATGAATAGTAACTCGTGAATAGTACTCGGAATTAACGAAAAGTGTCCCGAATACGATTGAACAATAAATCATATTATCACGGATGATCTTTGTAACAATAATTTAATCAATAATATGAGAGATATGATCACAACAATTCATTGTAGCAATAATTGAGTATAAGCGAGTGACTTCTCACGTAAGCATCAATAATCAATACAGGTGTCTTCTTTGTGCGAACCACGCGTATTCATGTACTTTTTTAACGGGTGTTTCAACAGTTAACGGTAAAACTTCCGCCGTTATTTTCATAAAGTATTTTGTCATTTCTCTGTCAAACAATAATTACATTGTGGGGTCCACCAATGATTGTGCGTAAATGCGGATATTCCCCGACAAAAAAATATTCCCAGACCAATCGAATATTATACAACCACTTGCTTACTTTTGCAAAATTTGTAAATATTAAGCAATTTATAACATTACATCAAATCAACACCATAATATAAAAAATTATTTTGAGAAAATTAAATCTTTATTCATAAAATCTGGGGTCTCACAATCTCCCTCCTTATGAAATTTTGCCCTCGAAATTTACGTGGAAATTACCGGTATATCTTAGAAACGGTGAGGATACCTTGATTTCACTTCAAATTTTAACTATTGAGGTATAACCTTTGAGCGTCGAATATAATCCTTATTGATTTACTATTATAACTCCACCCGGTGGTCCATATTGACTTACTATTATATCTTCAACCAACGGCCTAAAAAATTAGCACATCTCCTAATGGAATAATATTGTACCCAAATATCAAGAATGCACAATACTAGAGTGAATAATGCAAGGGTGAATAGTAACTTCGTGAATAGTAACTTCGTGAATAGTAACTTCGTGAATAGTAACTTCGTGAATAGTAACTCATGAATAGTAACTCATGAATAGTACTCCAACACAAAAAAGTGTCCCGAATACCGATTGAACAATAAATCATATTATGCGGATGATAATGTAACAATAATTGAATCAATAATATGAGAGAGATATGATGCGACAATTATTGTAGCAATAATTGATTATAAGCGAGTGACTTCTCACATAAGCATCAATAATCAATACCGGTGTCTTCTTGTCAACCACGCCAGATAGACATTACTTTTAACACCGGGTGTTTCAACAGTTAACAGTAAAACTTCCGTAGATTATTTTCATAAAGTATTTTTGTCATTTTTCTATCCGACAATAATTCTATTGTGGGGTCCACCAATGATTGTGCAAGTAATGCGGATATTTCCCGACAAAAAGAATATTCTCCGACCAATCGAATATTATACAACCACTTGCTTACTTTGCAAAATTTGTAAATATTACCGACAACTATAACATTACATCAAATCAACACCATAATATAAAAAAAATTATTTCAAGAAAATTAAATCTTTATTCATAAAATCTGGGGTCTCACAATCTCCCCTCCTTATGAAATTTTGCCCTTAAAATTTACGTAGGTACCTGGTATGCCGAACAGGTGAGGATACCTTGAGCGTCGAATATAATCCTTCTTATCTAAGATGTTAACACGTATCTCCTCATACGTTAAATCTTCTGCTATCTCATCTAGTTTTAATTCAATAATGTGGTTCGGGTCGTCCACATATTTACGTAACATCGATACGTGAAAAAAACGTTATGAACACGCGACATACTTGGCGGTAAAATGAGTCTATAGGCCACAGTTCCTACTTGACCGAGGATTTAAAATGGGTCAATTAAATCGAGGGTTGAGATTTCCTTTCTTCGTCGATTCTTGCTTCTAGAATAACGCCCTCTTGAACCTTCTTCTTCACATTCATCAGCTCTGAGTATGTAGCTTGAGCGGCTTTAACTTTATTGATTAAAGTCGATTCTAATTGTATATTCATTATTTTCACATGGGTTCGTATATTCGCACTTATAACCGCATACGATCTTCTACTCAACGCGTCAGCTACCACGTTCGCACTTCCACGATGATATTACATGGTACGATCATAATCTTCAACAGCTCGAGCCAACGTCTTTGGCGCATGTTACGTTCGTTTTAAGTAAAGAAATATTTGAGGCTTTAAGAAATGGGTTTTGTACTGGGGTTAATACAAAATTCGATTTCACGCTCTAGGGGTAGGCTAAGAAGTCTTCAAGAATACGTCAGGGAATTTATTAACAATAGAAATATCATTCAAAACTGTGACCGTCATCCAAGACTTGGATAGTACGTCACATTGATACCTATCAACTTGCCATCGTCATTCACGACGTCGCATACAGAAAGTATGGCTTCGGTGCATTACACACAAGGAAGTCAACAACGAAAGGACCGGGGTTCTTTACTTATGGCTTTATATGACAATGATTGACTTTAGTGGTTTGGTTGCTTAAATTCGCATAACAGGTTGGTTAGGAATATGAAACCTAACAACTTTACGAAAAGCATGATGAGTAGTTAACCAATCGATTCCTAAAATTGCATCAAAGGCAAGTATTTTCAAAGAGATAATATTGATAGGTAACGTGAAAGTATTGATTTGAACAAGATTTATAAATAGTGGAGGTAACGAAGGTTTCTCCCAAATGAGTTTAAACAGATATATCAAAGTCTAACTTCTCCGGAGTTAACTTTAAACATTGAACACAACTAGGTGAAATAAAAGAGTGGGTAGAACTGGTATCTAATAAGGTATAAACTTCGCAAGAGTTTATCATTAACTTACCCGTAATAACCCGTTCGGGTTCCTCGACAAACGCTTCTCACTTAAACTCATGGATTTGACTTTTTTATAGGGTATATTCCACCCTTAAGTGCTGCCGTCCCATTCACGATCCATGATTTGAATCATTATTCTCGGTCCATATCAAATTGGGGTTGGCCGCTATGCATTGTGGTAATTTCAATTCGATGTTGTATTCTACCAATTGCTGTCCAAAAAGTGAAATCTATTTCATCTATTTTGGATTTATTGGATCGAACGTCTTTTTCTACAATATCAACGCGTCGTGCGGCTTTTACCCATGCATCCTCTATTCTCATTCGTTTAGTTGTTTCTTCTTTCATCAGAACTTTGATCATAATATTATTAGATTCTAGCTCTAATATCTTATACTCTGACAAAGAGTGCTTCTGTTCAAGTATCGCACATCGGGTAACACAATTTTGAATTGTTACATCTCTTTGCTTTCACGACAGCACTTCGTCGTTCTTGATTTCGCTTCTTCTAACTCATGAATACGATTTTGCAATTCTACATTTTGATCATAAAGTTCTTCTAATAAATTCTCCTCAGGTTCCTCTTCTTCCTCTTCTTCCTCACTCTCAGCTGCTACCTCTGCAACTAGCTCGGGTGCAACTATTAGTTCTTCACGTACCACGTAGATATCTCTAATTTCTTCTTCGTCTGACATCACATTAACCTGGTTAGTGATTAAAGGTGTCTCAACGGTCTCATGTGCTTCATTGCTTATCTCAACATTTTCGGATGCCATTTGCAAATACTGCCACAAAACAAAGGTTAATTGATATGTAACACATTATCCATATACTCTGACCGACCAATTAAATATCAAATAAACTTATACAGGTCATACTAGCGAAGAAATTCCCCGTCTCTCCCCTCCTAGTTCTATTCTCACATCCTATCCAGGGATCATATCCCTAAGTTTTGATACCAACTGTGACGCCCCCAAAATTAGGTATACATCACCCATCTTGAGTCACCAGATACATAGTACAGAATTCAAATACAACTTAAAAATACAATTGTCGTTTACAATACGACAAAACATAAACTGTGAGTTTGAATACAAATATTGTCAGATTATACAAACTCAAAAGGAGTCCTCATTACAATTATTATCACACTATTTCACGAGAATAGTGAGGACTACTAATGCACCATCTAGGACCATCACTCACTGTTCCCCGACTAGTCCCAATTTACGTTCTCATTTTCAAGAGAACGGTGAAAGAAAAGGTGAGCTCAACTAGCCCAAAGAAGAAATATTATGACTAAGATAATGCGAGAATAATTTATCGTTAGGCTTTCAACAAGTGTTAAAGCGATAAAATATAACAACTATCAAGTTTAACTGCAGCGGAATAAGCAATCCGTTAGAAGAGTCAAGTAGGGAATAAAATCTACTATCTTTTATGATTTAAAAGGTTTTTCATCACTTTTATCGATGGGACTCAGCTTAATAAATAATCCACATCATCGAATCACCCCTGTACTACGGCCAAGGATATTCTTTAGTATCACGACCACAAATTATTCATGCACTACGGGCCAAGGACATTCGTGTATTCATTAATGGTCATGATCATGCCAACAACTGTCCATCAATGCACTACGGGCCAATGAGGACTTTTATCACATCATTTGTAATATTACGGTCATGATTACCTTTGAATAATCCACGGTCATAATCATACCAAGTCCATCATGCACTTCTGGGCCACAGATGACTTTTAACAAAATATAAACATGAGGATGATGACAATGATATAAAAATTCAATAAAACAAGTTCAAGAATTAAATTATCTAGGAACTGATAACGTCCAAATTGTCAACATGATACTGCTTTGTAGAGTAAAATTCAATAATGCTCAAAAGAATATTTTCATGAAAAGATACTGGATGAAGCACAAATATCAAAGATATTCCACTAATTTCATGGGTATAGAAGTCAAAGTTTTAACCAATTTGAGTATAATAAAGAATGGAATAACAAAATAAATCACCATGCATGCGATAGACCCGCATGCAAGCGAGTTATTCCAGCGAGAATAATAAAGGATGGAACCGAGTCCCCAGAACGCATGATACGGATATTAAACGAGAATAATAAATAACGGAATATCGGAGAATGTCACCATGTATAGGGTAGCTTGCGATATCTGAGTTATTCGAATAATAAATAATGGAATAACAGAAGTTCTCTTCATGAGTACAACAAATAACATCCCTTACGAGTACAAAAAATAATATTCCTTACGAGTACAATAAATAATATTTCTTACCGTAAAAGAAACTGAATATAAGAGTAGGGAAGTAGTAGAATACTTTTCTATAGGTTCTCTTATAATTCTCTCTCTAGAGTTTCAGTGAATTCGTAAGAAATAATGAAGGAATGAGCTTCTATTTATAGGAAAATGGAATTAATAGTAACTAATTCATGAACGGTTCAGATTGATTTACTATTAAATGGATGGTCCATAATGGTTTACTATTAAAACTTAAAACAACGGTCCATACTGATTTACTATTAAAACTTTAAACCAGCGATCCATATTGATTTACTATTATAACTCCACCAGCGGTCCATATTGACTTACTATTATATCTTCAACCAACGGTCTAAAAAATTAGCACATCTCCTCGTGGAATAATATTGTACCCAAATACCTGAATGCACAATACTAGAGTGAATAGTAACTCGTGAATAGTAACTAGTGAATAGTAACTTGTGAATAGTACTTCGACACGAAAAGTGTCCCGAATACCCGATTGAACAATAAATCATATTATGCAGATGATAATGTAACAATAATTTAATCAATAATATGAGAGATATGATGCAACAATTACTGTAGCAATAATTGAGTATAACTGAGTGACTTCTCACGTGAGCATCAATAATCAATACCGTGTGCTACTGTGCAACCACGCGTATTACTGTAATTTTAACACCGGGTATTTCAACAGTTAACGGTAAAACTTCCGCCGTTATTTTCATAAAGTATTTTTATCGTTTTCTCTATCCGACAATAATTCTGTTGTGGGGTCCACTGATGAGTGCATATTATTCATTTATTTTGATTCCATTATATTTAGTTTTATTGCATGTTTCATGGGTATATGAGCTTATTAAGGTATTTAATGATTTCAGGAAGAATTGGAGCTGAAATGAGGAAAAAGAGAAAATTGCAAAATTTTTAGCATTAAGTTGGATGCATGTTCTTAGCTTGGGACTTGAATTTTATTGTAGAGCTCTTCTTTAGCTTTCCGGAACATCTTGAATCGTCCCAATCGGAGTTCATATGAAAAAGTTATGATATTTTTACTAAGCGAGCGTTGAACCTCAAAGTTTGGAAGTTGTAATTTTACAGCAGTCACTTGGAGGCCGATTTCGACCTTGATGCAGAGCGATTCTGTCGATTCTCAAAGAATGAAAGTTGTAGATCTCGTCGATATCTTCGTTTTGATAGGTAGCAGGCCCCGTAAATCCTCCTAGATCAAAAGTTATGCTCGTTTTACCAAAGGGCGTCATGAAGAGAAATGAAAATTCACCCGATGAATTTGAGCGGGAAAATCAAGAAATCTTGGATTTTGGAAAGTTTCTAAATCTGATTTTGGTAGACTTCTACATGGAATTGGATTGATATTTCTATTAGCTTTAGGATTTCCTTTAGACTAAGATTTATTTCCAAATTGAATTTATTTCTTTATGGAAACTAGTTATGATTTGTAAATCCTTTTAGGATTTGGATTTCTACATCCTATAGGATTTAGGACTTTGTCTAGCACTATAAATAGAGGATGAGGTCAAGGTTTTATTCATTCAATATTCAACATTCAAGTATCCTCTATTGGAGTGAAGGCTCAAGAGCATGTCGGGCTAGTTCTTTTTATTAGGATTCTAAAGGAGGTGAATCCTTGTTACAAGTAATTAATTAATTGAGTATTATTATTTATTCCTTCTTGTGTGAAATTTCTTACGATAATCTGTTTTCATTGATTGCATGCTAATTGATCTAATTAATTTAATATGGCCAATTGAGTTAATTTGATCATTATCATATCTTAGATTAAGATTGGTATTACGTGTAATTGATATCTCTCTTCATCACAAGTAGCAACTTGGTAATAATAATTGTGGACAAACTTTTGTTTATTGCTTAAGATTATTAGAAAATAAGTTAAATAAATCGAGCTTATGTGTTTGTTGCTTGGATTAGCCTAATTTTCTATTTCTTAATGCTTCATCATATTAAATCTAGAGAGCTTATTCTAGGTTATATGCTAGTTAGAATACGGTGGAGAGCTTGTTTCATACGGTGATAATCTAAAGAGAATTTGGGATAATGAGCTTATTGTTATCTAGGGCTAATAATTTCATTGAAGGAAAAATAATAATTACTTGATTAATTGATTGTTGTACTTGGTGAAACTGAAGCTATGAGAATGAAGTTTTACATATTTGGTTAATTTTATCGTTAATTCTTGTTCTCTTAGTTTAAAAATAATTTTCAAAACCCCATCTTTATTTTACATTAAAATAGTAGAATAATTCTAAAACAACTTTACTCTACGTGGGATCGATCCTTACTTTCTTATTGTCTTTAATTATTGTAAATTGTGGAGTGAAAGTGAGGTTAATTTAGGAGTATCAAGCAATGGCTCCCAAATTTTTGGCGCAGCTGCTTGGGAGTAATTTGGCGTTTTATTTTTATTCTATTATTTGTTTTGTTTTTGTTTTATGATTTCGATCTTCTCAAAGCTACTATATTAGATTTTGATCCGAGATTGAGAAAAGCGCAAGGAGGCTAAAGAAGGAAAAACTTAAAGTTCAACGGTCTTACTGCGTATATATAGGCGAGGCTTATGCATCATCACCTGAGCCTCAACTTAGCTTTGGAATTATTATCCAACGAATCAGGCAAAGAAGAAGAGATGGCGATTCCAAACAACAATAGAACTCTCGGGGAGTTGGCAACTCTAATTTAAATCAACAACCTCTCGTGCATTGAATATCCTAATTTAGATGTCGCATTTGAACTTAAATCTGGACTAATCCATTTTCTGCTTTACTTTTCGTGGTCTTACGGTGAAGACCCCTACAAACATCTGAAGGAATTTCATGTGGTGTGCTCTACTATGAAACCAAATGGAATCATAGAAGAACAAATCAAGTCGAGAGCATTCCCATTCTCCTAGCAGATTTGGCAAAGGATTGGTTGTACTACTACCCTCGGGTTCAATCTGATCTTGGAATGACATGAAGCAACTATTCTTGGAGAGATACTTTCCGACCTCAAGAGTAGCCAACATAAGGAAGGAGATCGTGGGATTAGACAATTCGATTGGGGAGACATTATACGAGTATTGGGAAAGATTCAAAAACTTTGTTCCGGTGTCTAATCGCATCAAATAGATGAAAACACACGATCCGATATTTCTACGAAGGGTTGGTACCAGATGGATGAAGCATGATCGATGCATTTAGCGGAGAGCACTATTTGACAAGACCCCAGGCGGCGAAGGAATTTAATTGCAAACATGGCGAAGAACTCACAACAATATGGGCACTAGAACAAATCATGCACCAGTGAAGAGGTAAGCGAGGTAAGCACTTGTGATTATGGTCAACAAATTTCTGAATTAACTGCTATGGTTAGACAATTAGCTACAGGTCAATTGCCAATTGCAAAGGTTTGTGGAATATGTCTACAACCAAATCACAATCTGAGATGAATGCCCAACATTACAAGATGGCGAGGTTTGTGCAACAAGCTAATGCAATGGGAAATTATCGACCACCACCTCGGAAAAAGTATGATCCAGTACTCAAACACATATAACCGGGATGGAGGGATCATCCAAGTACGAGTTATGGGAGCAAAGAAGCGGCACACCTGCATTTCCACCTAGGCAGCAAGGCTTCCAACCAACCCAACCTCAATATCAACCGAAGCAAGCAGTCCCTGCACCTACATTGGAACATCATTGGAGGATATGTTCAAAGCATTCATGGGGAATGAACACAACAGTTCATGAATCGAACCTGGCGTGAGCCAATGAAGAGACAAAAACTTGGTTCAAGATTTGAGGAACCAAGTAGACAATGGCTACAATGTTGTGGGGATATTGGAATCTAGAGGCTCGGAAAATTACCATCTCAAGCGATGTAGTCAACCCGAGGGAGAATGCAAGTGCCATAACTTTACGGAATGGAACACGATTGGATACACCACAAACCCAGAGAGTTCAAGAAGGAAGAACTAAGGAGGAAGAAAAATCCAAGGTACAACCTAAACCTCTAATCGACTTAAAAACATTCCTCTTCCCTTTCCTTCCGAATTTCTAAAACTTCAAAGAACAATGAAAAAAAAAAAGAAATTTTGGAAACTTTTAGAAAAGTAGAAGTGAACATCCCTCTTCTTGATGCAATTAAACAAGTACCACGGTATGCTAAATTTTTAAAAGAATTATGCACTAATAAAAGAAAATTGCAAAATGATGAAAGAGTCACAGTTGGAGAAAATGTATCTGTTGTTCTTCAAAGAAAAATGCCTCCTAAATGTAAAGATCCAGGAATGTTCACAATCCCATGCAAAATAGGAAACACCAGATTTGAAAAAGCCATGCTAGATTTAGGAGCTTCAATTAATGTTATGTCTTTATCTGTTTATGCTTCCTTAAATCTAGGCCCTTTAAAAAATACTGGTGTGATTATCCAATTGGCAGATCGTACTAACACCTACCCCCGAGGGGTAATTGAAGATGTCTTATTGCAGGTGAACGAACTAATCTTTCCTACAGATTTTTACATTGTGGATATGGAAGATGATACATCACCAAATCCTTCCCACATCTTTTAGGAAGACCCTTCCTAAAAAGCAATGAGAACCATGATTGATGTGCATAATGGGACCTTGACTATGGAGTTTGATGGTGAGAAAATTAGGTTTAACATCTATGATGCCATGAGGTACCCTAGTGATATAGACAAGTTTTTCTTATCGATGTGAGAGACTCCTTGGTGCATAGAGCTTTTGAACAACTACATAGGGACAATTTGGAAATTGCAATCAACAACAGTTTGGACATGGACGAGAGAAGAAGAGATTACATAAACCCGAGAATTGAAAGAGAATGCCATTTGCATTACATTCATTGCCAAAATTTTCAAATAAGTCAACGATGCGGGAAAAAAATTGATGAGAGTCCTAAAGGACCATATTACGATTTTGGTTGGACAATAAGCGGATATCAAGGGTATTAGTCTGGCATGTGCATGCATCGGAAATTGTTAGAGGATGGAGCTAAGTTTCACAAGAGATGCATGAAAGGAGATTGAATCCACCCATGATGGAGGTGGTGAAAAAAAAGTGCTCAAACTACTCGATCTTGGTATCATCTATCCCATCTCCAGATAGTCGATGGGTGAGTCCGGTCTGAGTAGTCCCAAAGAAATCCGGAATCACCGTTGTCAAAACGATGATAATGAGTTGGTGCCCACACGAATGCAAGCAGGGTGGAGAGTGTGTATAGATTATAGAAAATTGAATCTTTGTAACAAGAAAAGATCACTTTCCTCTTCCTTTTATTGATCAAATGTTGGAGAGATTAGCTAGGCACACTTATTATTGTTTTCTAGATGGTTTTCGAGGATATAACTTGATTGTGATTGCAGGACCAGAGAGAAGACCACATTCACATGTCCCTTTGGTACTTTTGCCTATCGACGGATGTCTTTTGGATTGTGTAATGCCCCAGGTACTTTTCAACGATGCATGGTAAGCATTTTTTCAGATCTTTTAGAAGAATGCATCGAGGTTTTTATGGATGATTTCACAATTCATGGAGATTCTTTGGATGCATGCTTAGATAATTTAAATCGTGTTCTAGATAGATGCATGGAAACTAATCTTGTTTTAAATTGGGAAAAATGTCATTTCATGGTAGAACAGGGAATAGTACTTGGTCATGTTGTGTCATCTAAAGGTCTTGAAGTTGATAAAGCTAAGATAGATGTTATATCTGCTTTGCCTTACCCCGTCGGCGTCACGGGAGATTCGCTCTTTTCTTGGTAAATGCGAGGATTTTATCGAAGATTTATCAAGGACTTCTCGAAGATGGCATTACCCTTATGTAAGTTCTTTGCAAAAGATGTGGACTTTCGGTTTGATGATGAATCAAGGAGGCGTTTGATACTTTAAAGAAATTATTAACTTTTGCTCCTGTCATTCAACCGCCAAATTGGAAGTTGCCATTTGAGATCATGTGTGTATGACAACTATGCACGATAGAGTCTTTGTTT
Organism: Panax ginseng; assembly: GCA_020205605.1. Taxonomy (NCBI): domain Eukaryota; kingdom Viridiplantae; phylum Streptophyta; class Magnoliopsida; order Apiales; family Araliaceae; genus Panax; species Panax ginseng. Next base: position 114,821,092 of record CM035148.1, on the reverse strand, counting down.
TGGGACAAAGGATTGACAAAGCCGTTCATGCCATCTACTATGCTTTCAGGACTTTGAATGAGGCTCGAGATAAACTATTCCACAACCTGAAAAAGAACTTTTATACGTGGTTTTGCTTTAGATAAATTTCGATCTTATTTGCTTGGTACTAAAGTTATAGTTTATTACGACCATCTTGCTTTCTCGGTATTTGCTCACTAAGAAAGATTCTAAACCAAGGATTATTCGATGGATTCTCGCTACTACAAGAATTCGACTTAGAGATCAAGGATAAGAAAGGTGCGGACAACTTAGTAGCGGATCACTTGAGTAGGTTATTGAGAGGCGAAGAGAGCTACCTGAATTCGTGATTCTCTTCCCGGATGAGCGAGTTACTTTCCATCCATCTTTGAGATTCCTTGGTATCTGATTTGGTAAATTATTTGGTAGGTGCACATTTTTCTAAAGAATTTTCCAAACCCCAAAAGGAAAAGTTAAAAAGTGATGCTAGACACTATGTTTGGGATGATCCATATTTATGGAAATTTTGTCTTTGACCGAGATAGTTAGACGGTGTGTGCCTAACAGTGAATTTCAACCTATTCTTTCTTTTCGTCATTCTCATGCTTGTGGAGGACATTTTGGTCCAAAAAGAACTGCTAATAAAGTTTTGGAAAGTGGTTTTTATTGGCCATCGCTTTTTAAAGATTCATATCTATTTTGTAAAACATGTGTTAATTGCCAAAGGACGGGAATATTTCTCAACGAAATCAAATGCCCCAAACTCTATATTAGTTGTTGAAATTTTTGATGTTTGGGGTATAGATTTTATGGGACCTTTTCCTTCATCTTTTGGGAATTTATATATTCTTTGGTACATTGATTATGTCTCAAAATGGGTGGAAGCTAAATCCACTTTAGGGTAGACGATTCTAAAGTTGTTGCAGATTTTGTTAGGACTAACATATTTGTCAGGTTTGGAACACCACGAGCCATCATTAGTGATCGCGGAACCCACTTTTGCAACAAGGGTTTTGGCGCCTTTGTTCAAGAATACAATGTTTCGCACAAGGTTTCTACATCCTACCATCCGCATGAGTAATGGTCATTTGAGGTGTCTAGCAGAGAGATAAAATCCATTTTGGAGAAGGTAGTCAACCCGAAGCGAGAAAAGATTGGAGTCCGAGATTAGATGATGCAATTTGGGGCTATAGAGCAGCGTCAAAACACCTATTGGGATGTCACCATACAGAGATTGTGTTTGGAAAATCATGCCACTTACCTATTGAATTGGAGCATAGGGCTTTTTGGGCAATCAAGCAGTGCAACATGAGTTTGGAGGCAGCTGGAGTACACAGGAAATTGCAGTTACAAGAGTTAGAAGAATTGAGGAATGAAGCCTATGAAAGTTCAAAGATTTACAAGGAAAAGACCAAAGCTTTTCATGATAAGCAGATTGTCTTGGAGAAAACCTTTCTATGACAAAAAGTTTGCTATATCATTCTCGGCTTTAAGTTATTTCGGGTAAATTAAGATCTAGATGGGTTGGTCCTTTTGTTATCATTAATGTGTTTCCTCATGGTGCGAGTTGAGATTCAAAGCCCGAGCACAAACAAGATCTTTAAGGTGAATGGACATAGATTAAAGCCTTTACATGAGGGGCATCGGTGGAAAATATTGAGATGGTGGAGCTAGGCGATCCGATATATGAAAAGTCGGAGAAGAGAGGCATGACGTCGAGCCAAAGACATTAAACACAGGCAATTACTTGGGAGGCAACTCAAGATCTCGATTTGATTTTTCTATCCCTTTATTTTTATTTTTATTTTTTGTTTTTTTATTGCATGTTTCTTTAGTAGTATTTTCTTCTTTGCATGATTTTCTTACATTGGGGACAATGTAAGGTTTGAGTGTGGGGGGAAGATTTAGGTTTTATTTTATGTAGGAATAATAATCCAATTTTGATGGAAAGTTGATAAAAAAAAAAAAAAACTAAAAACTTGGGTTCCATGGTTCTATTTGCTTATGTGTTCGAAGGTTAAAGTCAAAGATTGAAAATTGATGCTAAAATTCAGAATCTGTTGATGCTTAATTTGTTAATGAATGATGACAACTAAGCCACAATCCATAGTAATTGATTTGAATTGAATTTGTGATACATGAGTACTTGAATATGAGAAACATGTTTATTTGGCTAAGTTATTTATGGAGTTATCTATGTGCACTGATTTCACGACTTAGAACTGTTTAACTTGTTTATGTTGTTGCAGAACCATGTGAAAAAATGATGAAAAAAAAAAAAAAAAAAAAAAAAAAAATTGAAAATCGCTTCAATGTCCATTATGCGAAATAAGCTGGGTATCTAAGCCTCGGGAAGCATCGGTATTCACTATTTGAAAAAGTGTGATGGATAAAAGCGACTTGACTAGTCGACTTTTGTGGCCTTTGTTACTTGAATAAGTAAGCTAGTAGGGTGTCTCTACACCTAGCGCCCCTAAGATCATACGGTTTGGGAGTCGTTGGTGGAAAGTTAAGCTAATGGGTAACTACGAAAAGCCTAAGAAAAGGAGACATTGCACATGTTAAAAAAAAAAAAAAAAAAAAGAAGAAAGAAAAGAAATACGAAAAAAAAAGAAGCATGAAAATACATTCATCTGTGCTAAAAAGAAGGTTTTATGAAAAAATTAAAAAGCGAGAAAAATTTGTTCTTGGTTATGAGTCGATGTGTACGGCGGTTTTTGCTCCATGGTAACTAAGTTGAGTAAGTATGATGATTTTGGGAAAGTTACTTATGTGGCTACAATTTGATTTAATGAAATTCATTGGTAAAATGGTAAAGTTGGTAATTGTGAGTTAATTGATAAAGGCGTTGATTAGATTTACGCAAATTTAGTGTTGATAGTCATTATTTGTATCTTGAAATCTTTTGACACTTATCGTTGAATAGAATTTTTTGGAAGTCAAACTTTTGGTTTACGAGGGCGTGTAAAAGGCTAAGTTTGGGGAATTTGATGAGTGCATATTATTCATTTATTTTGATTCCATTATATTTAGTTTTATTGCATGTTTCATGGGTATATGAGCTTATTAAGGTATTTAATGATTTCGGGAAGAATTGGAGTGAAATGAGAAAAAGAGAAAATTGCAAAATTTTTAGCATTAAGTTGGATGCATGTTCTTAGCTTGGGACTTGAATTTTATTGTAGAGCTCTTCTTTAGCTTTCCGGAACATCTTGAATCGTCCCAATCGGAGTTCATATGAAAAAGTTATGATATTTTTACTAAACGAACGTTGAACCTCAAAGTTTGGAAGTTGTAATTTACACAGCAGTCACTTGGAGGCCGATTTCGACCTTGATGCAGAGCGATTCTGTCGATTCTCAAAGAATGAAAGTTGTAGATCTCGTCGATATCTTCGTTTTGATAGGTAGCAGGCCCCGTAAATCCTCCTAGATCAAAAGTTATGCTCGTTTTACCAAAGGGCGTCAGAAGAGGAAATGAAAATTCACCCCAGCCGAATTTGAGCGGGAAAATCAAGAAATCTTGGATTTTGGAAAGTTTCTAAATCTGATTTTGGTAGACTTCTACATGGAATTGGATTGATATTTCTATTAGCTTTAGGATTTCCTTTAGACTAAGATTTATTTCCAAATTGAATTCTATTTCTTTATGGAAACTAGTTATGATTTGTAAATCCTTTTAGGATTTGGATTTCTACATCCTATAGGATTTAGGACTTTGTCTAGCACTATAAATAGAGGATGAGGGTCAAGGTTTTATTCATTCAATATTCAACATTCAAGTATCCTCTATTGGAGTGAAGGCTCAAGAGCATGTCAAAGCTAGTTCTTTTATTAGATTCTAAAGGGAGGTGAATCCTTGTTACAAGTAATTAATTAATTGAGTATTATTATTTATTCCTTCTTGTGTGAAATTTCTTACGATAATCTGTTTTCATTGATTGCATGCTAATTGATCTAATTAATTTAATATGGCCAATTGAGTTAATTTGATCATTATCATATGCTAGATTAAGATTGGTATTACGTGTAATTGATATCTCTCTTCATCACAAGTGCAACTTGGTAATAATAATTGTGGACAAACTTTTGTTTATTGCTAAGATTATTAGAAAACAAGTTAAATAAATCGAGCTTATGTGTTTGTTGCTTGGATTATATTTCTTAATGCTTCTATCATATTAAATCTAGAGAGCTTATTCTAGGTTATATGCTAGTTAGAATCACGGTGGAGAGCTTGTTTAAATACGGTGATAATCTAAAGAGAATTTCGGATAGCGAGCTTATTGTTATCTAGGGCTAATAATTTCATTGAAGGAAAAATAATAATTACTTGATTAATTGATTGTTGTACTTGGTGGCCGAAGCTATGAGGCGAAGTTTTACATATTTGGTTAATTTTATCGTTAATTCTTGTTCTCTTAGTTTAAAAATAATTTTCAAAACCCCATCTTTATTTTACTGTTAAAATAGTAGAATAATTCTAAAACAACTTTACTCTCTCGTGGGATCGATCCTTACTTTGCTATCTGTGCTAATTATTATAAATTGTGGAGTGAAAGTGAGGTTAATTTAGGAGTGTCAACGGCGGCTCCCATCCACCAATGATTGTATCTGAAGTAAATGCGGATATTCCCCAAACAAAAAAAGAATATTCCCAGACCAATCGAATATTATACAACCACTTGCTTACTTTGCAAAATTTGTAAATATTACCCACAACTATAACATTACATCAAATCAACACCATAATATAAAAAAAATTATTTCGAGAAAATTAAATCTTTATTCATAAAATCTGGGGTCTCACAGTTGTTGTAACTCATTTGGTTTGAACTTTTATTTATTTACTTACAAGTCTTGTGTTCAAGCCTCATAACTCACAAGTAGCAACATTTTTAAAAAAAAAAAAAAACATTGAACCCTGGTAGTAAGTAGGACCACCATGGGCAAGGCCTTCATAGCCAGCCAAAACGCCCATGACTTTCATGGGCTAAATAATGAAATAGCCAGCCTTGCAAATTGACCATGAGCACCGGCCTCTTTTGCCAGTCTATATATATATATATATATATATATATATATATATATATATATATATATATAGGAATCCATCAATGACACACCTGGGTTGTCATGGACAACTGATATAAAGAACCCACTTTTAGGACCAGTTGATCAACTTATTAGAAAGTTTAGATTGAATGCCATAATTGCCCAAACCAAAGACAAGCTTTCTGACTTTTATTTTAATATATTGCTTTGTATGGTCAACTATTGTCATTTTAATAATTTTAAAATAATTTTTAATATTAAAATACAAAGTAAACACAACTTATGTAAATTTGGGTATTTTTTAAAGCATTCTCTATTATATGGGATGACTCAAATACATTAAAGTTGTATTAAAAATAAAAAATAATCCGAAGTACAAACTATACTTACTATTTGAGAGACTATTCTCTATTATATGTGAATATGTCTATTTGTCTATTTCATATGTAATATGGTTTTCTAATAAGTTGACATATTTTTTTATTGTTAATTAGTTAAAATATATTGTTTTGACATATTTTTTATTTTAATTAGTTAAAATATATTGTTTTGATATATATATTTTTTATTGTTAATTAGTTAAAAATATATTATTTTGGCATATTTTTTTATTGTTAATTAGTAAAAAAATATATTGATTTGACATATTTTTTATATTGTTAATTAGTTAAAAATATATTATTTTGACATATATTTTTTTATTGTTAATTAGTTAAAAATATATTGTTTTGACATATATATTTTTTATTGTTAAATAGTAAAAATATATTGTTTTTACATATATTTATTTATTGTTAATTAGTTAAAATATATTGTTTTGACATTTTTTAACTAATTAACAATAAAAAAAATATATGTCAAAACAATAGCTTTTTAACTAATTAACAATAAAAAAAATATATGTCAAAACAATATCTTTTTAACTAATTAACAATAAAAAAATATATGTCAAAACAATATATTTTTAACTAATTAACAATAAAAAAATATGTCAAAATAATATATTTTTAACTAATTAACAATAAAAAAAAATATATGTCAAAACAATATATGTCAAAAATATATGTCAAGGATTTTAATAAAGTTCATTCTCATCTCTCAGCTCGATTGCATGCAATTTATGCAAATTTAATAATTATTTTTGTTTTTTAATGCAACTTTAATGTGCTGAGTCATCCCATATAATAGAGAAATGTTTAAAAAAATATATCCGGCTGGTACAAGTTGTGCCGGCTGGAGTATTTTAATATTAAAAAATTGTTTTAAAATTATTAAAATGACAACAGTTGACCATACAGTACAATATATTAAAATAAAAATCGGTAAAGCTTGTGTCGGCTAGGCAATTATGGCATTCAATCTAAGCCTTCTAATAAGTTGATCAACGGTCTAAAAGTGGGTTGCTATAAGTTAAGGCTTAACCAATCTTGGTTAATGTTATTTAATATAACGACGTAATTTTATTCTTTAAGGTTTCTATAGTTAGAGGTGTAAATGAGTCGAGTCTCAACGAATACTGTCATGCTCAGATTCAACTCAACTCGAAAAAATTGAGCTCGAATTTGATAAGGGATTTCTTATTTTGCGTCGAATTCGACTCGAATAATTACTCGAACTTACTCGACTCGTCAGTACTTGACTCGTTTACACTTAATACTAAATAATTCTATTAAAAAAAATCAGAAATTGTGTTATAAAAAAATTAATAATTGAAAATCAAGGTATGTTTTATTATCTCTTACTTATTATGTGTAATAGATTCAAGTGTAAAATGGATAATTATAATTAAGTGAATTAAAATTTTATTTATTAAGAACAAATTAGTCACTTTCTAATTTTAGTGTGTAACTATAAATTTAAGATGTGCATATATTAGCACCGGGTTAAATACATTTTTCTCACTCTACTAAGGGTCGGTTTACAAATGCATCATTGAACTGATTTTTTTTACAATCGACTCATTGAACTTCAAATATTTATCAAATCGTTACAAATTCTGTAAAATGAGTTGGCTTTTAACGGAATATCAAATTCATCTTTTAAATGAACATCCACGTAGGTGAAGTCTGGGTTATCATCCTAGTTGTTGCCATGTTGGAAATTAAATTGATTTAACTATTTTAAGTATATTACAAATTAACAGAAAAGTTAAAAAAAATAATCAATCCCTAAATTTCTCTCTCCAAATTCAAACCCCCATTTCGTTTCTCTCTAATGTCAAAACCCCATTTCAACTCTCCAAAATCAAAAACCCCCATTTCATTTCTCTCTCCAATTTCAAAATCCCATTTGATTCTATATCTATTTGTGGATATATAGATCTGAGATGGAGAAATTTTTTAGCAATATATAGTTTGAAGGTTGTAGAAATGGAGAAAACCAATCTACAAAATAGATTCAGTTTTGATTGAGTTGAAGAATATCGAAATCCAAACAAAGGAGAGCGACGGAGACGCCACCATGGTCGTGTTCCATGTCGACGACGATGAAGTCGTAACCAGAGAGGCCAATTACGATCTCACCATTTTTAGGCGGGTTTTGTGAGTTGGAGTTGGGGCGATGGTTGATAGCGACGATGAATAGGAGCTGATTATCCGGGCTTTGTTGGTTCTTTGTTTAGAAAGATGGATAGTGGTGGTGGTAGTAGTAGTGGGGGGAGAAGTCTAGGTTCGGTGGTGAATAATAATAATAATCCCCAAATTTTAAAATATTAGATAATTTTATATTTTTAAAGTGAAATTAAAATTTTTAGAATTTTAAAAAAATATGAATTAATTAAGTTATAAAAATTATTCATTAATTTATTTTATTATTCATTAATTAATTTAATTTAATTATTTGTTATGTATATTAATTTAATTTATATTTTGTTTAACTATTTGTTATAGAATTGAGTATAATTTAATTTAATTAGTTATCCAACTCAGTTTCTCTCTCTTGTCAGTATTGTCACGTCATTTTTCTGTAAAATGGTTAACATACATAGACGGAAAAATCTCTTTTTGTAAATAATATATAGTTCAATGAGTTGACCGTAAAAAAAATCAGTTTGATGATAAATTTGTAAATCGACCGCTTAACTGATGAGTTCAAATAAGCTCGAGTTGAATATAGTAGTTTGAGCTCAATTAATTTAACTAAACGGATAAAACTAGATACAATGTGACGCCCCCAAAATAGGTATACAACACCCATTCTGAGTCGTCAAAATACATGGTACAGAAACAACTACAACTTTAACTTTATTAATACAACATAAAAACTGTGAGTTTAAATACAAATATTGTCATCTAGACGATATTCACACTCAAATAAGTCCTCATTACAATTATTGATACATTATTTGGCAAAAATGGTGAGGACTACTAAAACGACTTTCTAGAACCTTCATTCCATACCCCGACTAGTACTCGCTACATTCTCGTCTCCTGAGAAGAAAAATGGAACAAAAAGGAAAAGGGTGAGCTCAACTAGCCTAGTAAAAAATATTATGACTAAGATAACATAGAATAAATTATCGTTAGTCTACAACAGAGAAAAATTTGATAAAATACAAAAGACAACAAGTTTCAGATCAATATTCGCAGCGGAAACAATAATTCATAGAAGAGTTACGTAGAGAATGAAATCTACTATTATCTATGAATTTAAAAGTCCATCATCAATATTTTATCCCTGTAACATGAATCAATATATATCTGGAATCAAATATTCATCTTTGAACTACATGCCAAAGATATTCACCAGTTGGTCCTGTTCATCTTTGCACTACGGGCCAAAGATATTCATCAGAAATCATTAATCTTTGCACTACATGCCAAAGATATTCAATTATATCATTATTTAGGACTGAGGATGATGAAAAATATTTTAAAGAAAACGAATCCAGTGAAACAAAAGAATAAATATTAAGGATTCGTATTTCAGCTATTCCATGTCCAAAAATACCTCATAAATAATTATAGTGGAGTAAAATTCAAGAATGATTAAAACATGGATACAATCAAAGCTAGTATCTATAATAGATATTTTGGACGAAAAATGAAAATTTAATTTTTCTGTGAATAGTGCCGTATACGTGAATAGTAATCCCGACACAAAAAGTTCCAAATTTGATAAAAAGTTCAAACCAATATTTCGGCATAATGATATTGAAGAAAATAATATCATTTAAGAAGAAAATAACATCCCTTACCTCGTAAAAAAGACAGAGACTTTTAGTTAAAACACAGGATATAGGCTATGACTTGAACTTGCAATCAGTATAGCAACACTCAAAGTATTAAAATACTCACAAGAATATTTCAATATATCGAGAGAGAAAGAGAGAAAAATTCGGTTTACGGTGTGATTTTCAATTTAACCTAAGCACCCTATTTATAGGAAAATGCTTAGAACACTAAAGCGAAAATTTAATATAATATTAATATATTATATATAAATTCCTACGCACACATTCTAGGATCTGAATTCAGCCATGCTTGACAACAAATAAACCCACCAAACATATCAAAAACGTTTTTCTTTTAAAAAAAATTTAAAACTTTTAAAAAATAATTATTTCGGAACTTCAGAACTTCAATAATTCATAATAAATAGCCCTTTTATCAAAAAAATTTGAACCTCATACCTTTTCTATAGGAAATTTCATTCTCTACAACTTTACAGAAGAAAGGTTTTCCAAATTCCAAACAGAAATTGACCGAAATCCACAAACGGACGATTTTACAGACTATAATTAAATTTCAGTCAAGAAATAGGGTTCACCGACACACAAAATATGTGTTTATCATTTATTGAGAAGAAAATACTCTCCCTCCTCATATACTCATATATCCCACATTCATTTTAAAAATATCACCATTATTATATTATAATAATATAATAAAATATTATTTTATCAGAAAAGATAAAATATCAATTTTTAACAATTGTCACTTTAAAAAATTTCTCCATCTATATCCACATAAAATCAATATTTTCTTTATCATATAAATCAATAATTAATTATTTATAAATAATATTACGAGAATCACAATCTCGACAACCGTGTAGTTCAGGAAATAGGGGCTTTCAATAAGGATTTCTCCTTCTTGGCGCATGATTAGGTGACCAAACCTCTCCTTAGACAGAACTTTCTAGACATTGCCAATAATGTTATCTAATAATATTATTAGGATAATATGAATTATTGCTCCGATAATGAAAAATACTGTGTAGTGACAATTATTAAAACAACAATAATATAAAATATCAACGTAACAATTATTGAATCAATGAAATAAAATCTTGAACAATAATTCTTGTAACAATTATTGAGTAGTGTCTTCACGTAAGAATCAATAATTGGTGCAATAATAAATGTCTTATTGTGCGATATAACGCGTAGACATCGTGTTTTAACCACGGGTATTCCAACAAAGATAATCTGGTAATAACTACGCCATTATTTATAAACAACGATACTTGTCGTTTTCTTTATCCAATCGCTTTTTCGTTATGGGGCCCACATAAGGTCGCTAGTGTCATCGCATTTAATATTCTCCGACGACAAGAAGAATATTCCACGACCAAACGAATATTCTCCAATAAAAATGAATATTTTATAACCACTTGCTTATTTAAAATATTTGTGCATTTTACCCATAACTAACCACATTAATCAAATCAACCCTTACTATTTCAAAATAATAAATAGAGGAAATTTAATTTTATTTATAATAAGTTGGGGTCTTACAACCTCCTCTCCTTATGAAATTTCGTCCTCGAAATTGACATACGTACCTGGTGTTTCGAAAAGATGAGGATACCTCGCTTTTATTTTCGTTTCCAACTCCCAGGTCATTTCCTCAATAGCATGGTTTCTCTATAAAACTTTAACTTGTGGTATGACCTTTGTGCGTAGGACATGCTCCTTCCTATCCAAGATCCTGACAGGTACCTCTTCGTACGTTAAGTCTTCGGCTATCTCGTCCAGTTCTAACTCAATAATGTGGTTTGGGTCTTTCACATATTTACGAAGCACGGATATATGAAAAACATTATGAACACGAGACATACTTGGAGGTAACGCGAGTCTATAGGCCACATTTCCTACTCGGTCAAGAATCTGAAATGGACCAATAAATCGTGGATTGAGCTTTCCTCTCTTCCCAAATCTTGTAACTCCCTTCCATGGAGCCACACGCAACAATACATGATCCCCAATACTAAATTCCACGTCCTTTCGATGAAGATCCGCATAACTCTTTTGTCGATCTTGTGCCGTTTGTATACATTGTCGAATCGTTTGGATCTTCTCTGTAGTCATTCATACCAACTCTGGCCCCAACAACGCTGCTTCTCCTACCTCATCCCAGCATACTGGAGAGTGACACTTTCGTCCATACAATGCTTCAAATGGAGCCACACCTATACTTGCCTGATAACTTTTGTTGTATGAGAATTCCACCAATGGTAGGTACTTATCCCAACTCCCTTTGAAATCGAGGACACAAAGTCTTAATAGATCTTCAAGAGTTTGAATAGTCCTCTCTGATTGTCCGTCCGTTTGAGGATGGTATGCCGAACTGAACCGTAAATTCGTGCCCATAGCGTTTTGCAAACTAACCCAAAATCTTGAAGTGAATCTTGGGTCACGATCCGAAACTATGGATACTGGCATGCCATGCAATCTCACAATCTCATTCACGTGCATACTAGCAAGACGTTCAAGGAAATAAGTGTAAAACCCTGAATTTTATGAAATAAAAGTATTTAATTTTTCTTATAATTATAATTCAGTAAATGATTAAATTGATAAAATGTTAAAGTTAAGGGTGATATATGAATTTTTTCCAAAATACACAAGTGGTTATAAAATATTCATTGTTGTCGGGAAATATTCGTTTGGTCGTGGAATATTCTTTCTGTCGAAGAATATTCGTACGACGGCGCAGCCATTTGTGGGCCCCATAACGAATAACTGTCGGATGAAGAAAACGACAAAAATTGAGTTTTTATAAATAACGGCGTAATTGTTACCGTTAACACTGTTGGAATACCCGGTGGTTAAAATAAAGTGATACGCGTTATTGCACAGTAGCACACGGTATTGCACAATATTTTTGAATTATTGGTTCTTACGTAAGAAGACACTACTCAATAATTGTTACAGTAATTACTATTCAATATTTTATTTTATTGATTTAATAATTGCTGCGTTGATATTTTATATTATTGTTATTTCAATAATTATCATCAAGACACAAGATTCCATTATCGGATCAATAATTCATATTATTTGAATAATATTATTAGATAGCATTATTGGCAATGTCTAGAAAGTTACATCAAGGAGAGGTTTGGTCACCTAATTGCGCGATGAAGGAGAAATTCTTATTGGAAAGCCCCCTCTTTCTTGAGAACTGCCTGGTTGTCATTATTGTGATTCTGTAATATTATTTATGAATAATTAATTATTGATTTATATGATAATGAAATATTTATTTGATGTGGATATAAATGATGGATTTATTTATGTGGTTATAAAAGAAGGAATTAATGTTGAGGTGTTTTATCAGTATTTTTTCGGATTGGAGGTATTAAAAGATCAAATCGATGTTCTTAAAGCTCTATTGTGTGAGTTATAATTTTAATCTGACCGTTGGATCATTGTAATTTTTGGATATTAAACATATATAAGTTGAGTATATATCCACAAATTTTGAACCGTTAAAAATTAACGCATGATTTGTTATGAATTTTAAAAGGTGTTGAAACAGTGGTTAAAATCATCCGTTTGTGGATTTCGGATATTTTTAGTTTGGAATTTGGAAAAACTCAAAGCTACAAAGTTGTAGAGAATTCGATTTCAGTCAGAATGGATATAAAATTCGTATTTTTCTGATAACCGGGCTATTTTCTATGAATTGTTGAAGTTTCGAAAAATAAAATAATTTTTATTAAAATTATGGGTGGACCCACTTTTACTTTTCAAAACATGTGGGCTGAATTCTCTCAGGGTTGGCTGCTCAGATTTTCTGCAAGTATGGGCGTGGAAGAGAGAAAAAAATAAAATAATATTTTATTATTTTAGTCTCCTTTGGTGTTCTAGCTTTTTCCTATAAATAGGTTCTTATGTTAGAATTGAAAATCACACCAGAAACAAGTTTTCTTTCTCTCTATATTATCAAGCATATTTTTGAGATTATTTAGATACTTTGAGAGTTGCAATTTAGTAGAAGTTTCTTTCGGTTTTTCATCCGATATTCCAGTCAGAAGTACTGTTCTTTTGAGGTAAGGGATTTTAAGGGTTATTATGTTTTTTAGTTAGTACTTCTTCCGACCTTCAGAAAATTCTAGAAAAATTTGAAATGATATTGATGAGTTTTATTGATTGTGTCCAAAAATGGTGATTTTTGGATGTATAGATTAAGAGTTATGAATTTTATGAGAAAAGACTATTTTAAAAGTAACCGCTTATAACTCATTGTGGTTAACTCCATAATTGATGAAATTTTTATTGGAAGTATACCTATATAATCTTGGTGTTTGTTTGAAATATAATTCTCAATTAGAGACAGTGGAGATAATGATATGTCAAGAGAAGACTCACCATTGGGAAGAATATGATAATAATCTTCTCGTTTTTCTTTGGGGTCTATTGGGTCAACCAAGGATAATTTTGTGGCCATATGATATCTATCATAACCTAGACGCATGGCCTCCCATGTACGAAGGTTTCCTTGAGCACTTCCCAAAGATTCTAATTTCTAAAACAGTTTTTGACTATACCTTTATGTAAGGTGTCATTGTGACGTCTTATCCAAGGTTGGGATGAGAGTCGCGGTTGGTATATATTTGTATCCAAACTCACAAAGATATGTGTTGTTGTATTTTGCACGACAATTGTTGTAATAAAGTTGTAGTTGTTTTCTGTACCATGTATTTGGCGACTCAGAATGGGTTGGATGGAATGGACCTGTTTTGGGGTTGTCACAATAAGTCTCCCGTATCGGCAAGAAATGAGCAGACTTAGTTAATCTATCAACAATAACCCAAATAGCATTTATGCCTTGAGAAACCGTGGGAAGACCCGTAACGAAATCTATGGTAATATGTTCCCACTTCCATTTCGGAATCTCAAGTGGTTGTAATGGACCCTTAGGCACTTGATGCTCCGCCTTTACACGTTGACAAGTTAAACACATCGAGATAAACTTTGCAATCTCTCTCTTCATATTATTCCACCAAAATGTATGTTGAAGATCACGATACATTTTGGTACTTCCAGGATGGATTACAAATGGTGTATTGTGTGCCTCCATCATGATCTTGTACTTCAAATCAAAATCGTTAGGAACACAAAGTCTGGAGTGGACTCGAAGTATTCCTTCTTCATCGATTCTTGCTTCTGGAATAGCACCTTCTCGTACTTTCTTCTTCATACGCATCAGCTCCGGGTCCGTGGCTTGAGCAACTTTAACTTTATCGATTAAAGTTAGTTCTATACGTATACTTGACATCATTACATGTCTCCAGATCTTTAACGCGAAAATGACTGCTGCCAACTCTAGATCATGAGTAGGATAATTCCTCTCATATTCTTTAAGTTGTCGCGAGGCATAGGCTATAACTTTCCCACGTTGCATGAGAACACATCCTAGCCCTTTGCACTCAAGCATCGCCAGAGATAACAAATCCATCCGAACCAGATGGTATGGTCAAGCGAAAACGAAATGAGTCTCCTCTTAAGCTCTTGGAAACTCTTCTTGCATTCCTCGCTCCATACGAATTTGATATCTTTCCGAGTCAGCTGAGTTAACGGGGTAGCGATTCGAGAAAACCCTTCTACGAATCTCCGATAATAACCAGCTAAGCCCAGAAAGCTACGTATTTTGGTCACCGTCTTTGGTTGCTCCCAACTTTGTATTGCTTCAATCTTCGCCGGGTCAACAGATACTCCATGTTTTGACACCACGTGCCCTAGGAATGCTACTTCCTCAAGCTAGAACTCGCATTTCTTCAACTTAGCATATAACTTATTTTCACGTAGCCTTTGGAGTACCAGCTTCAAATGGTGCTCATGATCTTCACGGCTTTTGGAATATACGAGGATGTCATCAATAAAGACAACAACGAACTGATCCAAATAATCCTTGAATACTCGGTTCATCATATCCATGAAAATCGCAGGAGCATTAGTTAATCCAAAAGACATGACTAGGAATTCATAATGCGTCATCGAAGTTTCAAGGCGATCTTGAATATCCTCGCTTTTAACCTTCGGTGATGATATCCGTAAGCGAAGATCGATCTTTGAAAAGAATTGTGCTCCTTGCAATCTGGTCAAACAGTCATCAATACGAGGTAGCGGATACCTATTCTTGATAGTGACATGGTTTAATTCCGTAATCGATCTAAAGTCGCATACTCAAAATCTTCTTTCTTCTTTACAAATAAAACAGGAGCACCCAAGGAGATGTACTAGGATGAATAAAACCGATGTCTAATAACTCCGTAGTTGGACCTTTAACTCTGAAGTTCAATAGAGCCATTCGATATGGGGTTTTAGAAATGGGCTTTGTACCGAGTTCAAGATCAATAAAGAATTCAACTTCACGTTCGGGGTAGACCGGGAAGTTCTTCAGGAAATACGTCAGGAAAGTCAATAACAACAGGAATATTATTCAAATATGACGTGCCTTTATTCAAATCCATAACATGGGCTAAAAAAGCTTGATATCCGTTTTTTAATAAACGAATGGCTTTATGGCTTAATATAACAGTGATTGATTTTAATGGCTTAGTTGCTTGAATTCGCACAACAGGTTGGTTAGGAATATGAAAACTAACAACCTTACGAAAAAAATCAATTTTGGCATGATGAGTAGTTAACCAATCAACCCCTAAAATCACATCAAAAGCAAGTATCTTTAAAGAGATAAGGTCAACAGGTAATGTGATGGTGCCAACTTGGATCAAACAAGATTTATAAACAGTGGATGTGATGAAAGTTTCTCCTAACGGAGTCTCCACAGATAAATCAAAGTCTAATTTCTCCGGAGTCAAGTTTAAACGTTAAGCACAAGCAGGAGAAATAAATGAATGGGTAGCACCAGTATCTAGTAAGGTATAAACTTCTCATGAATTTATGATTAGCTTACCCGTGATCACCTCGTTTGGGTTCCTCGCATGTTGACCAGTCACGACAAACGCTCTTCCAGGAACCGTTGACTTTGACTTTTATGGGACAGCCTTTTGAGTCACCATCCCTGTTGGACTTGGTTTCGCTATAGTGCAATCTCGAGCGATATGTCCTTCCTTTCCATAATTATAACATACCTTAAAGCTGCTAGGGTGGGTTTAATGATATGTCCTTCTTTTTTTCGCATTTATAAAGATATGACCGGTGGTCGTTCTCCTCCCTGGAACCGATTCTTTCTTTGGTGCGACATCTTCATATTGTCATTGTTGAATCTCCTCTTTTAAAATCTCCTCCCAACTCGCTTTTCTATTCTCATAGCATGATTACCACCGGAGTGGTTGCCGCTCTTGTCGTATTTTTTTCTTTCTCCATTTGGTTATCGTTGTTCGATGATCGCTAGCATCACTTGTATGATGATACTAGTTGTGGTCCCTCGGTTGACCGTACTCAAGTTATCTCGCTCTAATAATTGAGCCCTCATTGACAACATCTCGAATAGAGAGAAAATTTATGAGAAATGAGATATTGACGTATGTCGGGTTTCAAACCTCTCGAAACATCTGCGTCATACATTTCTCATTCTCCACCAAATGAGGTGCAAACACGACAACTCGCAAACTTCGCGCGTCTTTGGGACACCGTCATGTTATTCTCGCTTCGATCTAATAAACTCTACCTCCTTCATATGACGAATACTTTCAGGAAAGTACTTGTCATTGAACAGTTTCTGAAATGTCTCCCAAGACATGCTGAGTGCGGCTGGATGGGTACGCTTCACAGACTCCCACCAGTAGTCTGCCTCGCCACGAAACATAAAGGTGGCGAATGGAACCTTCTGTTCCTCCGTGCATCCCAAGACATCGAATATCTTGATAATTTATTTAACCCACGTCTCTGCCTTGATCGGATCCGACTTTCCAATAAATTTTGGTGGTCCCAACTCTTTGAACTGCTTGGCTGTGACAAACCGTGAATTGCTATCATTTCCTCCTGTATTTTGAACACGAGTCTCCCTCGTCTGATTTTGCATGAACTGCAAAAAGCTTCTAAACATCCCATCGTTCATCATCTGCTCAGTGGTGTTGTTCACAGGAGGAACATTGCCAGCCTGTTGCATGTTCTCCTCGTTGGTGAGCACAGGTGTCTCCACGGTCTCATTTACTCCACTGTTAACATTCTCAGTCGACATTCTCAAATACTGCCATAAAACAAGGGTTAATTTAACAAATTAACTTATCACATAATATTTCTATATTATGACCGACCAACAAATAAGCTTAGGTAAGACACACTAGCGAAGTATTTACTCGTCTCTTCCCTCCTAGTTCTATTCCCCGATCTCCGCCAGAGTTCATATCCCTAAGCTCTAATACCAACTATGACGCCCCCAAAATAGGTATACAACACTCATTCGGAGTCGTCAAAATACATGGTACATAAACAACTACAACTTTAACTTTATTAATACAACATAAAAACTGTTAGTTTAAATACAAATATTATCATCTAGACGATATCCACACTCAAATAAGTCCTCATTACAATTATTGATACATTATTTTACAAAAATGGTGAGGACTACTAAAATGACTTTTTAGAACCTTCATTCCATACCCCGACTAGTACTTGCTACATTCTCGCCTCCTGAGAAGAAAAATGGAACAAAAAGGAAAAGGGTGAGCTCAACTAGCCCAGTAAAGAATATTATGACTAAGATAACATAGAACAAATTATCGTTAGTCTTCAACAGGGAAAAATCTGATAAAATACAAAAGACAACAAGTTTCATATCAATATTCGCAGCGGAAACAATAATTCATAGAAGAGTTACGTAGAGAATGAAATCTACTATTATCTATGAATTTAAAAGTCCATCATCAATATTTTATCCCTGTAACATGAATCAATATATATCTGGAATCAAATATTCATCTTTTCACTACATGCCAAAGATATTCACCAGTTGGTCATGCTCATCTAAACACCTGTTCATCTTTGCACTACAGGCCAAAGATATTCATCAAAAATCATTAATCTTTGCACTACAGGCCAAAGATATTCAATTATATCATCATTTAGGACTGAGGATGATGAAAAATATTTTAAAGAAAACGAATTCAGTGAAACAAAAGAATAAATATTATGGATTCGTATTTCAGCTATTCCATGTCCAAAAATACCTCATAAATAATTATAGTGGAGTAAAATTTAAGAATGATCAAAACATAGATACAATCAAAGCTAGTATCCATAATAGTTATTTTGGACGAAAAACGAAAATTTAATTTTTTACGTAAATAGTGTGTGATTCGTGAATAAAGTCAGAGTATCGTGAATAGTAACCCGACACAAAAAGTTCCAAATTTGATAAAAAGTTCAAACCAATATTTCAGCTGATATTGAAGAAAATAATATCATTTAAGAAGAAAATAACATCCCTTACCTCGTAAAGACAGTACTTCTAGTTGAAACACCAGATATAGGCTATAACTTGAACTTGCACCGTATAGCAACTCTCAAAGTATTAAAATACTCACAAGAATACACTCAATATATCGAGAGAGAAAGAGAGAGAAAACATCAGTTTCTGGGGTGATTTTCAATTCTAACCTAAGCACTCTATTTATAGAAAAATGCTTAGAACACAAAAGCAAAAAATTTAATATAATATTAATATATTATATATAAATTCCTACGCACACATTCTAGGATCTGAATTCAGCCATGCTTGACAACAAATAAGCCCACCAAACATATCAAAAACGTTTTTCTTTTAAAACAAATTTAAAACTTTTAAAAAATAATTATTTCGGAACTTCAATAATTCATAATAAATAGCCCTTTTATCAGAAAAATTCAAACCTCATGTCTTTCTATAGGAAATTTCATTCTCTACAACTTTGCAGAAGAAAGGTTTTCCAAATTCCAAACAGAAATTAACCGAAATCCACAAACGGACGATTTTACAGGCTATAATTAAATTTCAGTCAAGAAATGGGGTTCACCGACACACAAAATATGTGTTTATCATTTATTGAGCAAAAATACTCTTCCTCCTCATATACTCATATATCCCACATTCATTGTAAAAATATCACCATTATTATATTATAATAATATAATAAAATATTATTTTATCAGAAAAGATAAAATATCAATTTTTAACAATTATCACTTTAAAAAATTTCTCCATCTATATCCACATAAAATCAATATTTTCTTCATCATATAAATCAATAATTAATTATTCACAAATAATATTACAGAATCACAATACTGACAACCAGGCTATTCCCAGGAAAGAGGGGGCTTTCCAATAAGGATTTCTCCTTATTGGGGTGCAATTAGGTGACCAAACCTCTCCTTGTATGTAACTTTCTAGACATTGCCAATAATGTTATCTAATTATATTATTGAGATAATATGAATTATTGTCAGATAATGAAAATCTTTGTGTAGTGACAATTATTAAAACAACAAGAATATAAAATATCAACGTAGCAATTATTGAATCAATGAAATAAAATCTCGAACAATAATTCATCGTAACAATTATTGAGTAAAGTGCCTTCTTCACGTAAGAATCAATAATTGGTGCAATCTTTGTGTCTTCATTGTGCAATAACGCAGACATCGTGTTTTAACCAACCGGTATTCCATTCAAGATTAACCTGTGAATAATAACTACGCCATTATTTATAATCAACTTATACTTGTCGTTTTCTTCATCCAATCGCTTTCCGTTATGGGGCCCACACAAGGCTGCGCCGTCGTATGAATATTCTCCGACAATAAGAATATTCCACGACCAAACGAATATTCTCTGATAAAAATGAATATTTTATAACCACTTGCTTATTTAAAATATTTGCGTATTTTACCCATAACTAACCACATTAATCAAATCAACCCTTACTATTTCAAAATAATAAATAGAGGAAATTTAATTTTATTTATAATAAGTTGGGGTCTTACATACAAACCCCCGCGTTGCGGCGGGATTATTCAAATTTTTACTAATAAATATGTGTGTTCAATTAATAATTTAAAATATAATAAGAAAATAGTATATTATTGTGCGATGATCAAATTTTACACAGAAAAACAAATGAATATACTTTATAAGCGGTAGTGGTGAGAGTTTAATGGTTTGTGTATTACACTCTAAGTATATGACTATTGTTTTTAAGCTCGTGGCAAATTAAGTGACCTCAACTTGTGGACAAATCATTTTTTCTATTTTTTTTTAATTTTTCTTAAACAAAGTGTAGCTAACTGATTTATTTTTCCTGTCTTTTACTACTTTTGTATTTGGTTTACTGCAAAGAAAAGGTTGCCTCAACTTAACTTTTTACAATCCATAACAAAAAGAGAAGAAAATGGTATAAATATATAAATAACTCTATGTTAATTAAAAATCATAAAAAACACCCATAGCTGATGAAAACTACAACAATGATGCTAGAAATATAGCTCTGTCCCGCAATAAGTGCAAAGTAGGACATTGATCCCAAAAATTCTGTAAGGAAAATTCGCACTTCCAAAGCCTTAATATCCTTAATCTTATCAAACTCTTAATTAAATCTGACCAAACACACTTGAATTAGTCTCCATCACGCTGCGATGTCATCCCTTTACTTTCTTAATTGAAAAATAATATATATTACTAATATTTATATGTTCTTTTAATTGTTAATTATATAGATAAATTGACTTTTTTTTAGATAAATGTATAATAAGTGGACTTCTCTTATAATTTATACTAATCTCATATCAATTATATTGATAAGAATTTTCAATTATAAATCGACATAAATTCATTATAATACATGACATGATTTTTTGTAATTTAAAGTGTTCCGGCATTTGACAAATATGACAAATTTATAGAATGACTTGATGAAGGAATTTTTTTAATTTAAAAAAACAATATTCAAAAAGCAAGAAAAACTAAATCACGTGATTCTAAGTTATTATCAATTGATGAACTTGATAGCTGCATCAAAAATTAATTGATACTTTACAAATCCTTCAAGTAATATGATTTATATTAATTGATGGATTTATTTTATATTTATATCAAATCATGTTTATATCCTAGAGGAAACAATACTAAGAGATTGAGAATCGAAAAATGTTAAGGTAACATAAGTAAAAAAATTGATGACATATATGGTTTAACGGAACATAAACTTATTGAGTTAATATTTTGGATCAAGATTTAATTTAAATTTAAGTAGCAAAGTGTATTGATGGAATTCCACACGTTATGTTAAATTTTAA
This sequence comes from Panax ginseng, assembly GCA_020205605.1. Classification (NCBI taxonomy): domain Eukaryota; kingdom Viridiplantae; phylum Streptophyta; class Magnoliopsida; order Apiales; family Araliaceae; genus Panax; species Panax ginseng. The sequence goes on along the minus strand of CM035148.1, from coordinate 114,799,567 downwards.
TTTAATTTAATTATTGTGATTTTCCAAAGTTAAGTCAAAAACTATCTATATATTGAATCTGTAGGAAACGATTTTCAAAAAAAAAAAATTTACTTTTAAAAGTTATTATCCCGAGATCTTTTTCATAATTTAAAATAATCAAAAAATTAAATAAATTATATTACATACCTCGTGCTTTGTTGTAGCACAATGGAGAATTTAGAAAATAGGCAAACCAATGAAATAATTCCACCCGCTTCTGGGTTATGTTTAGCTGTAACCTGTAAGTAATAATGTGTGTATATAATAGCTCTCATTTTGTTAGTTCTCGGGTAATGAATTGAACCAGACAATATTAGTTTCCGTTCACCATCAATGGTGATGACTCTTCCATTGTGCGAAACGTGAATGACATAAGTAGAAGAAAGACAGAGAGACAAAACGAAAATTAAAGAAGAGGAAATTGACCGTAAAGAAGAAGAAGAAGCCATGGTTGCTATTCACTTATTAGAATAAATAATTAGGCTGATTAATATACGTATATATATGTATGTATATGCATGGAGGATTAGGTCAGGTGATCATTAACATTATTTCAAATTCTAATTTAGTTAGGAAGTTTTATCCATATAAAATTTTGCTCATTGGTTGTTGAAGCGATTAAATTCTACTTAGTTTGTTATTATTTATCCATAATTTAAAAAAGGATAGGATATAATTAAGATAATTGGTTTGTTATTATTTTTCCATAATTTAAAAAAGGATAGAATATAATTAAGATAGTTGAGATATAATTAAAACTATTTAAGATGGACATGTGTTAAATTTATAGAAGTATATTTGTCAATATATAGTGCCATTTACTGTGATTTAGTATATATAATAGATTCTTTTTTTGAGCTCAACTCAATAAACGAGCTTGAGCTTAATGGCATGTTTATGAGTTTTAATCAGAAGTTAGGAAGGGAATGGATAAAAAGGAAAAATTCTTCTTTCCAAAATTTAGAAAAGAAAAACTTTCCCTTCCCACCCACAAATTAAAACTCATAAATAGACATAAACAAGTCGACCTAATTAAGCTTTATTCATGAACAACTCAGTTTGTTTATAGCAAAGGGAATAAAGGCATGCCATATATAGCCAATTTTAACCAAGGCTTATACTAATTTTAATGAAACAACATAATTTTGTATAAAATTTATAATTAAAAATTTTCTTTTATAAAATTCTAAAATGAAAAACTTAACCCAGGGTAAAACTGCATCGTTTTACTAAGTAGTTTTATTCAAGTTTAACTAAGGCATAACATTATATTCTTTTTTTTCTTATACATATGGAGCTAATCGATAGCAAATACAATACCTTACTATCACATTTTACACCATTCATTATAAGATTTGACGGTCACAATTTAAAATTACAACTTCTACCATAACACAGTGTTGCAAGTGGTAAGAGAGTTGCAACACTATATTGTGATAGGTACTTTTAAAAAAAACACTTGAACGTACGTATAATCTTTAAATGAATGGTTTAGATAGGTTGGCCAAAAATAGATTGATAGTCACTATTTTACTATGGATCAATTTATATATATATATATATATATATATATATATATATATATATATATATATATATATATACACACACACACATTAGCACTTCAAAAATATTTAATATTATGTACTCTCTCCATTCAAAATATTGACTTTTTGAAGTCAAGATATTTTTAAATTCAAAATGGACATAAATTCCTTCAATTTTAGTCAATATTATAATAAATATCGTAAACTATCTAAAAAATACTATTCATTGTTTCATAATTTTTAACCAATCATCTCAAGTTTACTTTTAAAATGTTTAAAATTTATTTTTAAAAGTCAATAATAATCTTACAATTTTGAATGACAAGGAGTATATACATTAGAATTTTAATTGTAATAGTATTTGCATTAATATTAATGCCACTTTCAAAATTTTAATTGCATTTCATTAGGATATTTTATATTTTTATTAAACTATTTTAGAGATATAAGGATCAACTCCATTACACTTATCCTTCAATTTTCTCCAATACAGATTTAGCAATAAAAATATTACTTTTAACAACACTTTCAATGACACAATTGTTTGCCATGAATTTTATTGTATCACTAAATGTTTGCGACAAATTTTCTTTTGTCCTTAAATGTAACATTTGTGTCGCTGAATTTGTTTTAAGAGAAATTGGATGTTAGGTGTAATGAAAGATATCCTAATCCATGTTAGATAATTCATTTATTTATCAGCAAAAAGGAAAATTTTCATTCATACAATTAATCTGATAAGGTACTTATGAAACCCATCCATAAGGAATGGAAAAATCATTACATATCAAAAGCAAAAATGAAAGAGAATCCAAACACCATGCATAGAACTAAAACCAAACACTCCAAGCTGCATCCTCCTTTTACAAATTCATGCCACCAGCCACTTGATAATGTATCTGCAAATTCTATCTAATTAGGCACAAATGCATCTTTATGTATAGCTCATTGTACCATAAGTGGTTGTTTATACCATCAACATATAAATGAACTAAACCCCATTGGAAAGTTCTCCTCTTAATCTCCTCCACATGCAGTTGATCTCCAACTGAAAATTTCCTTCTTAAAGAATCTTTTATTTCTTACCTCCCACAGACACCACATATATAGTGAAGGTTAAGATAACAGTCCCCCATTGTTGCATGGATTTCGACTTAAAGAACAGACACTATTCTAGCATCTGCTGTACAGAAAATGGTAGTGAAGAAAATATCTTCCAGTACCAGTTAAAGATATATCTCCAGATTTTTCAAGCCACTCATATTGGAGAAGAACATGATCAATTGTTTCTGTTTTCTCATTGCACCACAACCAACCAAGTCTTCTACTATCCCTGATAATATTTCTATGCGTGTTACAAAAGATCCTTAGTAGCCACTCTTTTCTGAACTGCTAACCACAAAAAAAAACAAAAACTTGAATTTTTGGAGGTATTTCTTTTTTCCAAACAATTTTATCCCAAGTAAAATGAATGAAGTTGACTGTACTGTTGGAAATATAAACAGATTTACAGGTATAAAAATATGAGTTAAAACTCTGGATGTTGTCAAAACAGAGCAGATATTTTAAAAAAAAACCTTCTTTATCCTCGACGGAATAAGGTAAACCCGACGGAATTCCGTCGGGTATAAGCCCTTTAATATTTTTCTGGGATGTGTAATACCGACCGAAGTATAAGATTGACGAAACATATTCGGTCGAGGATAGACTAAACTCGACGGACTATTCGGTCCACCATATGTCTGTCGGAATTAGTAATCCTCGACTGAAATCTCGACGGACTTAATTTCGACATGCTTAAACCCGACTGAATCCCCGACTGAATATTCGGCCGGGATTAAGTTATCCTCGACGGAATATCTTTAATCTCAACGGAATATTCTATTGGAAATAAGCCCCTTTCTTGTAGTGTTGCAACATTGTTCCATACTAATTAAATCTTCCCTCACTACTATATTTCCGTAGTAACTGATCTTGCGCATAATCCATCAATGTAACATTCTGGATTTGCTCAAGCATCTCATTGAGGTCTTACTACTTTTTCCAATCATACAATTCCCTTCTCCAGGTCAAATTCCATGCATGACACAGGCCCATATATATATTTTCATCTTCCACAGTTGATTAGCAGTGAGCTCTTTAGTGGAGGCAATCTTGGATATTGTTCTTTAAAGCTCAACTCACCTATTCATCTATATATCTAACCAAAATCTCACTGGTTAATTTGTCATTTTCTAATCCTGCATTCTGATGCCTTGTTATTTAACACTTGATCATTTTCATTCCCATGCAGGCCCAAGTAGCCAGCCAAAACCCAACCCTCCTTTAGCTCATACAAACTTTATACCAAGCAACTTTATTTAATTTTCTTCCTTAATTCCTTATTTCCTCCCTAAAACAAGTTCCTCCTGATCTTTTTCATTTTTTCTTATCACCTTAGATGGTGCCCTAAATAAGAACATATATATAATAAATATAATGCATGCATGGAAGTCCTGAAAGAGTGGATTTGATCTCCTCCTCCTATATATAGATATACTACTAAAAAAATGGTAATTTGTAACGGCCAATATCCATCACAAAAAGTAGAAAAATCATCACGAAAGATTTATGTGATGACTTTAAGCATCACAATGACCGTCTTGTATACACCCATCATGAAAGGTTTTACATGATGGTTTTGGCAATCGATCATTCAAACGCTTAATGCTTTTGTAATGATTAATACAATCATATTAACACTAATCTATTGTGATTGTCAAAGTCATCAAAAAAAATAAGATTTTAGGGATCAAAGATAAGAACGTAAATAATATCTATTTACGTATAATTTATTATACTGTATTAATTGTATCAAATAATACTTGTAGGATTCGAACCCTCCCCCCATTTGCAAGGTAAATAACGAGTATTACCACTACACCAAAGCCCAAATAATGATTATAATTTTGGTGATTGCAATGGCAGTCACAAATACTCTATAATGATGGTAAAATTAGTCATCACTGAGGGCTATCATATATTTTATTGTTTTGTGATGACTTGAAAATTCCATAACAAAATAACTTCTTTTTGTAATTGCAAATAAAAGTTGTCACAAAAATTTATCTTTTTTAATGATTTTCATGGTCGTCATAAAATATTGTTTTGATTATTTCTTACATTAAAATATTAGTAATAGCTTAAATGCAATCACGAAAAGGGTACATCTATAAGTGATGACTTAGCGTCACAAAAAGAAAATTTATTTTGCGTGAAAAAATTGGTATGATTGACATAACCATCACAATTATAATACATTGATGACAAGATTAGTCATCACTAAGAATCATCATATAAACTATTATTTTGTGATTGCTTAAAAAATCCATCACAAATTACTATATTCTGTGATTGTTTTTTAAAAACTGTCACAAAGTTCCGTCACGTATTCTTGTATTTCTTACTTTAATTTTCCACCCTGCCAATCTTTGTCTAAACTTTGAAATGAAGCTTTCCTAAGGGCGGGCTGCTTCGAATCTGAATTCCCAAGTGAGTGAATGGTATAGCCTTCCATTAGAACAGCTAAGAATTCCTGCCAAATCATTGCATCTATCTGCAGAAATACCAGTGCCATATAAACACAATTTTTTTAAAATTGATTTTAAGTCCAGAGATCAGCTGAAAACATGATAGTACAGATCTAACTTGAATAACTAACTGTTCTTCATTCTGGCAAAATATAAAACAGAATAGAGTCGTATATAGGGTGCGAGACAAATCACTATATATATATATATATATATATATATATATATATATATATATATATATATATATATTTTCTCTATTGACATTTGACAACATTAATCAAACATAAAAGAAATGATAAAAAGATTTTGTTAATGACAATTTTGACATTTCAATACCATTTTTGATAATGATTGTTTAGAAATTTCACTATTTTATTAATCAAAATTATATCCAACACAAGCTTGTGTTTGCATGTATAACACATACTCCTTTTTCCTAATAAAAAAAATCCAATATAAAATATAAGAGAATAAACTATACAAGGAGTGCATCTAAAATTATTATTTTATACTATTTAATAGCATCATCCCACGTAAATAATTTAAAAGAGAATTAAGGGATTTAAAATATATTAACATATTGTGTAATTATTTAACATATATAGTAAAATTGTTTAACTAATTATATTAAATTTCAAATTCGTAGATTCTCTACTAAATTAATTATATATGTGAAATAGTGGTATATTAAATGATGTAAATCAATAGTTTTATATGCAATTCTTATATAAATTATTTTAAAAATAGTAAATGAAAAATTATTTATATTCCAATAAATTTTATAACAATTTGGATTGTGTGCAACTCTAAAAAATAAAAAAGAACAAATTAATATGAGACCAATGTAATTCATGAGATAAGTGTAAATTAAAAAAGACCCTACAACAATATATTTTATTTTATGGCTTAAAATTATATGTCAATTTGGTAATAAAATTTATCGACACAAATCATTTCTCTTTTCACACATTACATTCATATACGTTAATATTTACAAGCAAGGGCGGAGCCACTCATGGGCTAGGGTGGGCTCTAGTCCGGGTGGACTTTTTGACAAATATTTAGTATTTATATATCTTAATAGTCCAACCCAATCTTCATAAGTCCTGTTCCTTTACATCACATGTCCCATGTTAATTGTTATCCGCCCATTCCATATATTTTTCTTCTCTCTAAATTACTTCAAACCGTTATCAATTGCTCTTGGTTTTCGGGTGAAACTAATAATTGAATGAAAGCTGCAAATTGAATTGGAAAGGAATTGAAGCTTATTTTCGGCAAGAGGAAACTGATTTTGGCCAACATCAATGCAAATGACAAGAATTTTCATGAAAGGTGCAACATAAGTTTTAGTTCATTTTGAAATTAAAGTCATAGTGTCGATTTTGCTATGTTAGTTATAAGCATTTGTAAATTATTTGTGGAAATGGGAATATATATGGTGGGTGCCAGGTGGAATAATAAGGAAAAAGAATTGAAAAATTCTTGGCTTAATTATTTCTAAATGGTTATGAGATCTCTCTTTTAAAGTTATGCACTTCACTTGTTTGATTAAATTCCTCTTAGAGTTTGTGAAGTTTTAAAAGTGAAAACTTGATCTTATTGTAAGCAAGAAAGCTTATATTTATAAAATATATGTGTCTCAAGTGGCTTTACTGAATTAGAAATGATTTAGAAGTAAGTTTAAGTGAATTGAGTAATTTTGGTTTGGTTAGAAAACTGATGTGGCTGAGCAGTTTTGAGCCCATATAGAACATGTGTGAAACATTTATCTGGACTGGTTTATATATTTTTTTAAATAGTATGTCATACCTTCAATAACATGTTAAAAATTAGTTCCAATTGGATGTGTATAGGCTGAGTTAAAAAATTGTAAAGTGGCTACGGTCCCCTGCTCTGGTCCCCTGCTCCAGTTTTTAATTTTTGTTCCAATTCTGTAGCCCAGGACAGAATTTTTTCCTGGCTCCGCCCTTGTTTACAAGGATGGTTTAATAGAGTCCGATATGTATTGCGATAAATTTATACAGATTTATAATTACAAAGCTTATCAATACAACATATTGGTAAGAATTACAAAAGAGTCTTCAAAAAAATTGTCATTAATATTTATCAAACAATTCGTAATATATATCATTTTCTGAGTCAATATAAATATAAAAGATCATATCTTTTATTTGGATCCGATTAGCTTGAAGTGAAGTCCATGATAACTTCAATGCTAACACACAGACATATAAACAAAAGAATAATCTCTTCGTCTATATGTGGGCATTATATTAGACATAAATTTAATTTATCATAAAATTCACTCCATATCACTCTCCTTTTATTTGGTGAGTGTTGACCTTGTAATAAGTCAAAATAAAGGTGGATACTAAAGAGACGGGTTAAATGCTTTCTAAGTCACTGTACTATATGTCAACTTACAACTGAGTCACTGAACTTTTTTTTCTTACAGTCAACTCACTAAACTCGATTTTTCTAACAAAAAGTTAAAAAAAACCGTTAGACTCGTTTGATTGTTAACGGAGTTGTCAAAAAAAACCTATGTGGCAGTTAGTATGTGACGTGGCAGTGATGATGTGGATTTGTAGGAAAAAAATGTATGAAAAAATGGAAAAAAAATATATTTTAAAGTATAATATAAATTTTAAAAATTAGCCAAAAAAAAGAAAAAAACGCTGTTTTTTTTAAGAAAATGAAAACGCAAATTTTTTTAATAAAAATTAAAAAAGCGCAGTTTGTTTTTCTTAAAAAAATAAAAAAGCAGTTTTTAAGAAGAAAAAAAAAACTGGGTTTTTTTATTTTTTAATAAAAACTGCCTGTTTATTTTTTTAAGAAAAATAAACTGCGTTTTTTATAAAAAAAAATTGCTTTATTTTTCTTAAAAAAAACTTCTTTTTTTAAACAAAAATAAAAGCATTTTTTTAAAAAAGCAAAAATAATTGCTTTATTTTTCTTATTAAAAACTGTTTTTTTAACAAAAATAAAAGCATTTAAAAAAAATAAAATAATTGCTTTATTTAAAAAAAAATTGTTTTTAAATTTTTTTAGAAAATGAACTGCACTTTTTATTTTTTAATAAAAGCTGATTTATTATTTTTTTAAGAAAAGTAAACTGCTTTTTTTAAATTTTTATTAAAAAACTGCGTTTTTTATTAAAAAAATGCGTTTTCATTTTCTTAATAAAAAACTGCGTTTTTTATAAAAAAACTAATTTTTTTTAATTAAAAAACTCAAATCTTTTTTTAAAAAAAGAAGTTTTATTAAAAAAAACAGTTTTTTAAAGAAAAATAAAGCAATTATTTTTGTTTTTTTAAAAAGTGCTTTTATTTTTTTTTAAATAAAAATAGTTTTTTTAAAGAAAAATAAAGCAATTATTTTTGTTTTTTAAAAATGCTTTTATTTTTGTTATAAAAAACAGTTTTTTAAAGAAAATTAAAGCAATTTTTTTGTTTTTTTTAAAAAGCGCTGTTTATTTTTCTTAAAAAAATAAAAAGCGCAGTTTTCTTCTTCTTAAAAACTGTTTTTTATTTTTTTAAGAAAATAAACTGCATTTTTAAATTTTTATTAAAAAAAATTGCGTTTTTTTATTAAAAAAATGCATTTTCATTTTCTTAAAAAAAAACTTTGTTTTTTTATTTTATTTTTTTATTTTCTTTTTTTTGGCTAATTTTTTAAATTTATATTATACTTTAAAATATTTTTTTTCCCATTTTTTCTTAAAAATTCACATCATGTCACGTCGCATACTAACTGCCACATAGGCTTTTTTGACAACTCAGCCGTTTTTTCGTTAACAGTCAAACGAGTTTAACAGTTTTTTTAACTTTTTGTTAGAAAAATTGAGTTTAGTGAGTTGACTGTAAGAAAAAAAAAATTCAGTGACCCAGTTATAAGTTGACATATAATATAGTGACTTAAAAATCATTTAACCTAAAGAGACTAAGCGTAAAGATGCGGTGGCAGGCAGAGAGCCAAAGGGCCACACGTGGGCAATTACATATGCATCCATCCTAACGTGGAGGACAACTATGAGTTCACAAATACAATTTGATTTAATGAAATCTCTATATAACTCATCATATCTACCCTCTCCCTATAGAGAATTAGTTATAAATTAAAGTAGGAGAGGAAGCTACCGGAAAAAATGGTGATCACCGCCACTACTTCAGACTCCGGTGACCACGTGCAGGCCACATTCGCTTCGAGATATGTCCGCACTCCTCTTCCCAGGTACGGGGTTACTTGGAGTATATTCTTCTGCTCCATTATTAGCTTGCAGGCGTCAGTTTAGTCTTATTTTTAATTGTTAAAGATGTATTTTTTTTCTTCTTCTTTTCATTTTTCATTTTTAAATATAATTAAATTATCTGAATTTATTTTGATTTTTGAAAATATATCTTTAGAAAATATATGATTATTATTAACTTTTTTGAAGTTAACTTAAGAGATTGGCACGATTTCTTTTAATTTTAGATTGTTAATTTTAGTTAATACAATGACCATTGTGAAATAATATTTTAAACTATGAAATTTATTATTATTTGATAATTCTTAATGAATAGAGTTTGAATTTTTTTAAAATTGGCGGTCAAAAGTCAATAATTATGACGGAGTGATATTATGAATTATTAAATTTGCAGTAATTTTGAATTTTAAGATTTTACAAATTGCCTAAAAAATAAATTGATTCGGGATCTTTTTGTTGAACGAATTGCTAATTAGTGAGGATTGATAATGAAATTATAATTATAACTCGAAGACATTGTGTCATTTTTCTCAATTAAAAGATATGAGACTCTTTTGTGGGTGTGGGTGTGGGGATTGGGGATTGGGGATTGGGGATTGGGTGGGGGGGTGAATATTGGAAAATGGACTATTTTTGTGGAATAAGGAGCGGATCTACTATATGGCCAGTGTAGGTAATTGTGTACACTGACTTTTTGAAAAACAATTTTTGAGGGGTAATATGTATATGAGGAATGATCCATAACATGTATTTATTATACATAAAAAATATATTTGTTATAGATAAAAAATGGACAAATAGCATTTATACAATCCGTTCCCATAAATAAAAAATGGACAAATAGCATCTGTTCCATCGGTTCCATATATCAACGGCGAAAATTGAATAGAAGAAATTGGCGTCCGCTAGTAATTCTAGCGGACAGAGATTTTACATTTACTGAACATTTATACCCCCAAGTCAACTGATTTTTCTTCCCCACCCGTTGGATCAAGTCCTCAAATGAAATTGACAGTCTTATTACCCATTTGCTCAAAAATATAAATACCAAGAAAACTTTTTAGTCCTCATTTTTACTTAACTCATTCTCTCCCTTATCTAGAACTTTCAGCAAATCTCTCTATCTCAAACCCAAGTGACTAAACTCTAAAACTCTCTCATCTCCGGATTCCAAACCTTTTTATGTCAAAATAATCCAATTAAATGGTTTATACCCATCATATAAACCTTACTATCAATTGCTTTATCCAAAAACACTTGTTTATCAAGTACAAATGTCTAATCTTGATTGGGATGATGATACTCATCACATATACTCAAAACTTTAGTCTAATTTGTATTATCATAAAGCGTACAAGTGCAAATCGAAAATTGTTTTATGACAAATATGCTCTATGGAAATATATATTATCTAGATCTACTCAGATCCTATGGATTTCTTGAAAAACCACAATGTTCTGATGGGAGTATCTATGCATATCAATAGTCTTTGCTTCCGATCGACAAGTTGTTGATGCACGGTCTGATTATATACTTTCTTTTCTGGAAGACTTGTGTAATTTTTGTACTATCAATTTACATCGCTAGTTGATTTGGACGCTTTGGGGGTTTGGGGTATAAACGTCTGTAAAATCTATGTCCGCTAGTATTTCTAGCGGACAACAATTTCTTCTATTTAATCTTATAATTAAGAAGAAGTTTAATTATATAACCATTGGATATTGTCACTCGAGGGTGATAGGGAGCATTGACTGACATGCTTAACTTGGTTGCTAGATCTCACACTTTTAGTCTTCACATTTGGTACAATAAGGACTTGTTAGTCTTTATCTGTTAGCTTGGGAAATGATCCATAACAAGTATTTACTACGGATGAAAAATGGACAAATAACATCATAACCTTCCATTGCAATTTGCAATAATCAAGGGCGGAGATTAAAAAGCAATATGCGCCGTCTACTAAATATTCGGTCGTTTTTACCCTCCATCCGCCAGTTGAACTAGCGGAACAAAGAAAATATCAGATCTGTTCCACGATTAAGCCCATAGCAACCGTACGCTTTATTTGTTTTGCTAGTTCCTCCAATTCCTCAGTTCCCCCAATTCCTCGTACGCTTTCTTTGTTTAATATTCGAGATGCATAATATTACAGATCTGAAGCATAATATTTGGGATATTCGAGAGATGCTTAATATTCGAGATGTGTGGTTATTCGTTATTTGGGAGGCTTAATGTTCATATTACAGATCTGAAGTTGTTCGTTATTTGGGATGCTAAATATTCTTAATATTCATATTACAGCAAGATCTGAACTTATATGCTATTTGGGATGTTATTCGCTATCTGGGATGAAGATCTGCTGCGATTTCGCGTCAGCAAGATCTGAACTTACTTGCTATTTGGGATGTTATTCGCTCACCAAGATCTGAACTTATTTGCTGCGATTTGTAGAAGAAGAATTATTCCGCTAGTTTTGGGATGTTATTCGCTCACCAAGATCTGAACTTATTTGATGCGATTTGTAGAAGAAGAATTATTCCGCTTGTTCAACTAGCGGATGGATGGACTGAATGAGACTTGGAGACTCTTGGGGGAAAAATCGACCAAATATTTTTTTTCCAATAGAGGGTTATGATGTTATTTGCCCATTTTTCATCCATAGCAAATACTTGCTATAGATCATTCCCCATATATATATATATATACACACAATAAGGATCTTAGGCTCACCCCAAAAAAGCTCACCCCAGCTCACCTATAAAAACTCATTTCTTTTTTTCTCACTTTTACGCGAACTTGGGCTCCTCACGCGAACTTCAGTCATTTCCTTCTGAAATCTATCTCGCTCACCCCAAGCTCTCCTCTCTCGCTCTTCCGATCTTTAGCTTCTCACGATCTATTCACCCCAAGCTGTCGTTAAACCTGTCGCCATAGGGTCTGAACCGGGCTATAGTGACGGTTTTGGGCTATGACGACGGTTCAGACCCTATGACTACGGTTTTAGCGACGGTTTTGTTCGTCGCTAAAGGTAGTCCACATGCGGACAACCCGCATATGAAGTTCTCTGTATATTGACTTAAATAAAAGCTTTTTTATTATATTAGATAAGATAAAAGAGGAACTTTTTATTATGTTTTTGAATTTTGGATACACAAGAAAACAATAGTGGGAGAAGAATAGGCGAAAATTGGACGGACAAAACTGTCGTTAAACCCGTCGCCATAGGGTCTGAACCGGGCTATAGCGACGGTTCTGGGCTATGATGACGGTTTAGACTCTATGGCGACGATTTTAGCAACGGTTTTGTTCGTCGCTAAAGGTAGTCCACATGCGGACCACCTGCATATGAAGTTCTATGTATATTGACTTAAATAAAAGCTTTTTTATTATATTAGATAAGATAAAAGAGGAACTTTTCATTATGTTTTTGAATTTTGGATACACAAGAAAATAATAGAGGGAAAAGAAGAGGCGAAAGTTGGAACATAAATATCATTCGATTCGCCGATCCTCAAAAAAAGAAATAACAAAGTTCTATCGTTAAGCGACAAATGGGAAATTTATGGAAAGTTACAATCCCCACCGCGGAATAGTGCAACTACACGTCTTCATCGTGGGGAGTTATACATTTGTGTATTAATAAGACCATTCACTATTTCTTGAAGCTCGATCTCTCTCCCGGATGAACCATATAGCCATGAGAAACCATGAACCATAATAGAATGAACCAGAATAGAAGAGTTTGCCCCACCCATGAGTAAATATTTCATAGTAGTCTCATTAGACCGTACATCTTTCTTGGTATATCCACATAATAGGTAGGAGCATAAGCTAAAACATTCTGGAGCAATTTAAATTAGGATGGAGAAAAAATAAAAAATAAAAACCTTATGAGTCTACTTTTGTGCTTTTTATGTTTGTACATGGAAAAAATTTAATTCTAAATATTGATTACCACTTTATCCTTATATTAAATGTACTTATCTTTGAATATAAAGAGTAACATAGAGACTACAAAAGATTTACTAAAGTCTTTCTTTTTTGTCTAAACCGGTTCAATTTTTAATGGAAAACTTTACTAAGAAAAGTGGCCAATTTTTTTGTCCATTTCTTTTCTTTTTCGTTCCTTAAAAACTCACAAACAAGAAAAATAGATAGAAATTTTAATTTTTTCACTCATTTCTTTTCTTTTCTTTTTGTTTTAAAACTTAAAACATTATGAAAAAAGTATAATTTACTATCGTTTGTAGCATATAACCTCCATTACTAAATCTTCGTTAAAAGTAATGCTACATTTGTGTTTATAAAATTATTTTCAAAAGTCTTCATTTAAAAATGTATTTCAAATTTTGGAATGGAATGAGTATTGTATTTTAATTTTATTACCTCACTCTATTTTTTTTTGTAATTAAAATATTTATAAATAAAATTTTGCCTACACTGAAGTCCAATCCTGGATCCGCCAATGTGTGGAACAATGGAGTATTATTTTCTTTTTTCTCTAATTTCGTCCCATAATTATATGTATAATGTATGTGTTGATGATGGATATTGAATGAGCTAGGTTTAAGTTGCCGGAACAGTCTATACCCAAGGACGCGGCGTATCAGATAATAAACGATGAGTTGATGTTGGATGGTAACCCAAGGCTGAACCTGGCCTCATTTGTGACCACATGGATGGAGCCAGAGTGCGATAAGCTCGTCATGTCCTCCATTAATAAAAACTACGTTGATACGGATGAGTACCCTGTCACCACTGAACTACAGGTAAATTAAATTTTACCCTATATATATACTTTTTATTTATTTATTGTATTGTTAGAAATTTTTAGATTAATTTTAGGATACTCTTGGATATAATCTTCTTGATTTACTATATCAATATAAAAGTCTAATAATCAAATTTGTTTACTTTTAAAAATTATTAAGAAAAGTTCTATCTAAATGTGTCATATATATGCAAATCTTTTCTTATGTAAACATTAATACTTAACTTGGTTTATAGAAAAAATGGTCAAATGGCACTCTTGTGAAATTTAAATATTTGTTTATTATTTAGGTGTTACAAATAATTTGTATATTTTCCTTCGAAAAAGTGTAACTGGAACTTTTAGACCCCAATCACCTTTTTTGACCGGTACGGAGGGCGGAATTTGTTTTTAAAAATCAATTTTAAGATACAATTAAACCCATTTATAAAAGAAAAACTATATGCGGACATAATAATTGAACATAAAAATTGGACACGAGTGCTTTACAATTTTACCTGTTTGTATTTTTACAGTCCGCATAGAAGAGCTCTAGTTAACCTTGTTTGACTGTTTATTTTTTATTATGTGTCAACTAACGCTGCCATGTGAGGTAAAAATACAAATAGGTGAAATTATAAAGCATTCATGTCCAATTATCATGTCTGCATAGAAGAGCTCTAGTCAACTAATGCTGTCAATGATTTATGGAAGTAGAATCTCTCTCCTAGGTTTATAGTTTAAAGTGAAAATTTTGAAGTTATTTTTTGCTAGTTACTTTTAGAGATGTTCATCATTTTAAAATTTTGAAGTTGGTTGGTAAAAACAGAAAATTTGTGAAAGTTCAATAGTTTTTAGCGCCATTTACCCAAAAATAAATAAAAAGGATACATATTTGAGATACACCCAGTTCATATTAATTCAAATTTGGTGTTTTGACTTGTATGACGCGATATAATTTCAAATTTGTTCAAACCCAAGCTTGCCCATCAATTGAATGTCCCTTAGCAGCGTAATGCTAGCAGTCCATAATCAAGTGATAGGCCAAAAATGTACAAGCAATTATTAATTACTATCCCCCACTTCAGTAACTCTGGCTCAGCTAGAGAAATCCTCTTTTTGTTTGACCTATTTTTTATCAGCTCCATAATCACCTGCTATGAAAGTTTTGACAAACTTGAAATCAGATACGGCCATACAGAATGCCAATCATGACTGCCCCTCGTGAGCATCAATAATTAGATTACAAATATCATCTTTTTATCTCTTCTAGATATCAGCCAACTGGGAAGCTACAAATATCACTCATTCTACATGTAGATAGTGATGAAAACTCCATATGCCACACTGCTCATGTCATATCTTTTTCTTTCTTTTTTTATTCTTTAGGCCTAAAGGAAATTTTAGATTATGTAATTAATTCTATTAGAAGGGAGTACAAGTTATCTGAAGAAGTCAAAAGCCTAAAACCAAGCAAAGAGGTCAATTTGTGCCTTAAAAATTGTTGTATACAACTAATTATTACTTGAAGCATTTGACATATCGTGCCTAGTGGGGTGTATGCAAAAATTTTCTCTAAGGTGGTCGAAGATTTATCGTTAGGCACAGGGCCGGCCCTGAGTTTTTCAGGGCCTAAAGTGAAAAAAAATAAATTGGCCTTTTTGTGAATTGTTATTAAGATAGGTATAAAAAAAACTAAGAACTTTCTCTGAACAAAAGAGCATAAATACAAAAGAATACCAAATATAATAACCGATTATTTCAATATTTTCAAAGCATCATTCAGATATCACATTATCACTAATTCAAAAAAGTAATCAGTTCAAAGACATAATATCATCAACAGAGGGGTGGATAATATCATCAATAACTCCTCTTGAATAAAACTCACTTGTAATGGGCAAATTATAAATAAAGAAGCATAAAATTTTATAGTTCAGGTAATGGAATGTAACCTTACTAAATTTCAAATAGTTTCACAGAGATCAATCAGGGGGTGACATATCCAAGCTATGACAAGAGTTAACCTGTTTGGTTATTCTTCAAATAGAACCCATGGTAGATAGTGTAAAACTCAAAATCTTCCCAGTAAGAGTTTACCTATTTTCTTTTATATTATATTGGCTATATTATGACCTCAGTCTTTACCTGTCAAATTTTAATACCAATAAGTAAAGTACGCATAACCCATAGTCTATTAATAGAGATAATCGTAAAGTCTCTGACTCAGCGATTAAGAGAAAAAAATGGGATTATACATATTTGCAAAAGAACACAAGAATGAGTAAAGACATAATTATGATGGACAAATGCAAAGACTAACAAGGATTGAAATTAATTGAGACATATCAAGTAATTATTTTTAATTTATGTGAACTGGTTGGTATTTTTTTAAATGTACATATTAGAATTTTTAGTAGTGTTGGATCTAGTTTTACTTATGTAATAATTTTATTTGTCAAAATTTTAAATATTTTAGAGAATAATTCTACATAATCAATTATACTCATCCATTAGAATAAAACTAGCCATGCACTGATTGTATGATATAAGAAAAAGGGGCTCTAAAAAATTTTGGGCCTAAAGCCCGGGCACCTTGGGCTTTAGCCCAGGGCCGGTGCTGATTAGGCAATTTGAATCACATCTTATAATTAAGGTGGTCAACATTTGATGAGGGTGTAATTATTTTTAAAAACATGGTGATCGCATATACAATATTTTTAACACAAACTTCTTTCCCTCAAAATCATGGTGGGTCGCTCACATTGGTTCGTGAATAGAGCTGCCCACCGTTGTTATACATCTATAGCGACATTTTTGTTGTAGAAATATCAAAAAGTTTTGTGGAAATAACAGTTTCCATTAATTGTATACAATGCCGAATGGGAATTAATAGAATCTGGTTGTGTTAGTACTATTATACAGAGTTTGCGTTACATGCATAAAAGGCTCGTGTATCATAGGTTATTTGTGTGTGTAAATTGGCGAAGTGTTGCATATCCAATGTGCTTGATTTATCTCCTCAGCATTTCAACATGTGCCTCAATACCCATGGTTCTGTTGACTATAGTACAATACAAATGGTACAAATGTACTAACAAAATTTGCTTAGGGTACTAGTTTTGATTATATTTTTTGTCAATCTCATTAGTGATGTTCTACAATATACCGAGTAGCATTTGCTATAACTGCAAATTCTCATGTTGTAAACTAATTTTCCTTTGAATTTTACTTGTAATGAAATGAGTTCTAGGCATTAAAAAACTATATAATGCTTTGGCACACATGTTCTCTGTTCAAATTTGCACGACTCAATGTTAGAAAATTTCTCCCTAACTCATGTCCATGTGCAGAACGATGTGTTAATATGATAGCCCATCTTTTCCATGCACCTATGCTGGAAGATGAAACTGCTGTTGGTGTGGGTACAGTGGGGTCATCTGAGGCGATAATGCTTGCAGGACTTGCTTTCAAAAGGAAATGGCAGGCGAAGAGGAAATCAGAAGGCAAACCCTATGATAAGCCCAACATTGTAACTGGCTCTAATGTGCAGGTGACTTTGTCTTAATTCTGCTCTTAAGCTCTGGCCGCTAGTGTAGTATCATAACCTCTCTCTCTCATATCAGTTACGTAGACTTCTTTTTGCAAATCTAAACTGAATAAAGAAATAAACATCCAACTTGAAGTAACGAGAATTATTTGGTCAAGCAAGAGCCATATTTTGTTGTATATAATTATGCCCTTCATTATGATTCCCACGTATCATCAAATAATTGGAAAGATTTGTCAAAAATATGAGATTGATTAATTCATTTTATTTTTACTAAAATGAAAAACTCTCCCCCGTGTTTGTGCCCGACTGCCCGTGTGATGTTTTCATCCTTGAGTTTGACTAATTAGCAGATCCCTCTCTCAAAGTAGAATAATTAGTACAAATCCGGAGCTTTTAAGATACAATTAAAATGCAAAACCCTGTCCCAAAAGGTATAGTTTTAAACTACGAATTCTACCACAAGATAGCAGTAAGCTATATTGTAAAGTCAGGCAACATATATTCACAAACTGATAGAATCATTGTACAATAGTGCATTTTATTCTTATTTTGGTATTGACAAGCTACATAATTTTAATATATTTGACTTTAGGATTTGCCTAATATCTGATCTCAGTGTTTTTAAAATACACGCTGAACAGGTTTGCTGGGAGAAATTTTCCCGGTATTTCGAGGTTGAGTTGAAGGAAGTGAAATTGAGGGAAGACTACTACATAATGGATCCAATGAAAGCGGTGGAAATGGTGGATGAGAACACCATATGCATTGCAGCCATCCTAGGGTCTACACTGACCGGAGAGTTTGAGGATGTGAAGCTACTTAATGAGCTCTTAATGAAAAGGAACAAAGAAACCAGGTGGAATACACCAATTCATGTTGATGCTGCTAGCGGAGGGTTCATTGCTCCGTTTATTTACCCTGGTCTCGAGTGGGATTTCCGTTTACCACTGGTGAAGAGCATCAATGTCAGTGGTCATAAGTACGGTCTTGTGTATGCTGGTGTTGGGTGGGTAGTGTGAAGGAGCAAAGACGACTTGCCAGAAGAACTAGTCTTTCACATCAACTACCTCGGATCTGATCAACCCACGTTTACACTCAATTTCTCTAAAGGTAATTTGTGTGTTTAAATGCAAGGTTCTCAGACTCGGACCGGTCATCGAACCGAAAAAGGTATTAGGTGGATAGGTCATTGGTCCAACCGTTACTGACCCAGTAACGTAATTAATATATAAAAATATACATTGTTAGTAATTAATATAATTTTAAAAAAAATCTCATTTTTTATTAACTAAAATTGAGTTACAATAAAAACCGGGTCAATAACCAATTTTTCCGGTTAAACCGGACCGGTGGGTCAACTAGTAAAACCAGATTTTGATCAAAAATTTTTTTTTTTGTTCAAACCGAACCGGACTGTCAACCGATTTTGGTTTTTACCGATCGAACCGGCGGTTCGATTTTTAAAATCATGTTTAAATGTAATCATTCTTCTTGTATACGCTTGCTATAACCAAACCTTTTTGTCACACTCATATGATATGGGCCTGGTCAAAATTCCTTGGAAGTGCCTTCCAAACCTTTATGTCACACTCATATAGGCAGGTTGCTCTACGCTCTTTTGATATTTACTTTATCAATACTTCATAATATTTTATATCTTTATAATTCTCTATGAATAAAATAGGAAAATCATTGATCTTGGTAGATAAAATAGGAATATATATGAAATGGTGAAACCTTGAGGGTAAAATTGTCTTATCGCTAAGCTTGGAATGTAAAAGAGGAAGTTTATCAAAACTCGAATGGTAAAAGAGAGGAGTAAATAAAACTCATGATAGATACAAACTTGTTGAAATCACCTCCACACTCCGAATTTATAATATAGATTTATCTATTTCTATGCCTATATTATATATAACATATATCTATGTCATAAAGTTGAAGTGGGGAGGTGATTTTATCTCCGGTTTTGTTATAAGACTAACCTTTGTGGCACACGTGCTCTAGTATTAATTTTAGAAGTTAAAGATTAACTTGGGAGGATAAAATGGGAAGATCTTTATAAGTGGTGGCTAAAATAAGAAGATCCTTAAATTTGGAGGATAAAATAGGAAGAGTTGAAATATTAAAACTCGGAGAAGAGGTATACTGGTAACGCCACTTTGGCGGTTTTGTGTCCCATTGAGCCTCCTTTCATTTTCCCTTTGAGCTTTTCAAAACTTTTCTCTTTTATCCATCCTCCCGAGTCTAATTTTAAAAAGTTACATTTTAATGCAGATTATAAATTTGGAATATACGAAAAGGCGAAACTTGGATGGCAAACTAGGCATATTATTAAATTTTGAAGGTAAAAAAAGAGTTTTTCAAAACTAAGGGGGAAAAGATCCATGAAGGGAGTAATAAAATTCATGACAAGACACAAAATCACCAGGTGACATCATCTCTCTACTCTGGCTCTATAATATGGATAACTAGCCCCATGTGGTAAACGTGGTGCATCTGTAATTAAGGTTAAGGTTATGATGAAATAGAAATTTCATCAAATTTACAGGATATATTATTAAAGAGACAAAAAGTTAAACTCAGAGGATAAAATAGGAATTTCAACTAACTTAGAGGGCAAAAGAGGAAGGGATGAAAGTTGCGACATGAAATACCAAATGACCAAAACTTTCCCCTCTGGTTTTATAACATAGATAGATAGATCTATATTATGAAGTCGTCGAAGTGGGGAGGGGACATCACCTCCGATTTTATAATAACGTTAGCCTTTGAGGCACACACACTCCATCTGTAATTTATACTATATATTATTATATTAGTCTTTCTAGTCAATTGAAATCATCTTTGAAATTGTTGAGATATAAAGTCTCACATCGGACAACTAAGATCTGGAGACTCAATATATAACTTGAGAAGCTACTCCACTCATTGTCAATTGGTCTTGAGTTGGATGCTTCAATATGGTATCAAAACAGATATATAACTTGAGAGGTTACTCCACTCATTGCTAATTAGTTTTGAGTTGGGGTATTTCGGCTATAATGTGAATTAGGGTTAGAAAAGGAGTAGCAGTTTATATATACTCTATTGGTGAATAATAAACAAACGAACATCCCGCTCCCGTGGACTACCCAAATTGGGGAACCATGTAAATATCTCCGTGTTAATTCTTTAATGTCGTGTGCGTGTGTGTGTGATCGAATTCTAACATGATGGCTGCTTTAGATGATGATGTTAGCATCCAAAGTTGTAATTGAGCAACGAATACATTTTATTATAAGGGACCACTGATCAGAAGAAATAGATAAATTGAGCTGAGCAAGAATAAAGTTGTTAACCGAGCAAGGTCAGCTAGAAAGTTTGCTCTCAGTAAAACTAGAAGTCTACATTTCAGTTCTTGCGAGTGATTGAGCAGTCAAGAGTTTAGCCATGTCATTCTATACTGATTTTTCCACCGCATTCATGTTGAGTGCGAGTGTAGGATGCTGTTGTTCCGATTGTTGGAAGCTTTGGCTTATTCAATTTTTTTATTTTTTCAGGTTCTAGCCAAATAATTGCCCAGTACTATCAGTTCATAAGGCTTGGCTTTGAGGTAATTGTTCTAGAATGCTGAGTTTCTGATAATTCTTCTTCCGCATATTCAACTTTGAAATGCTTATACTAAATTAGTCGATAATGCTCTCTATTAGTAGCTACTATTTCATGCTTAATCAGATGTTCACGCGCAGATCCAAAACCCGAAGGAATGATTAAATTGTCCATTAAAAAGCCACTATGAAACTTGTTACTCCCTCTGTCCTGCAAGAAGAGTCTTATTTGTAAAATTTGCAAATATTATGCATGTATTTTTGTTATGTATTCACCCCTAAAAGAATATGTTGGTAGTTTAGTAACGATGAAATTATAATGACAAATTTGAGGATATTGTGTCATTCTATACTACTATTAACGAAAAAGACGACTCTGTGGAACAAAATTATTCTACAAATTGAACTCTTTTTGTGAAACAGAGGGAGTATTATTTAACTGTTAGTTTGTCTCCTGGATCTTCCATCAGAGGCCTATCTTTAATTTGAATTTCTTTTCTTTTTTTCCCTTTGTTACAAGGGTTATAAGAACATCATGGAAAATTGCATGGAAAATGCTAGGGTGCTAAAAGAGGGACTAGTAAAAATGGGCAGATTCAAGATACTTTCGAAAGATGTTGGAGTGCCCGTAGTGGCATTCTCCCTTAAAGACAACAGCAAGCACACTGCTTTCGAGATATCGGAGAATTTGCGTAGATTTGGGTGGATCATTCCTGCATATACAATGCCTCCGGACGTGCAGGATGTAGCTGTTCTTCGCGTTGTAATTCGAGAAGATTTCAGCCATAGTTTGGCAGAGAGGCTTATTTCCGATATGGAGAAAGTCCTGAAGCAGATTGAGACATTACCGTCTCGAATATCCACAAAAGCTGCCCAGGTAACTGCTCCGGTGAGTGATACACTGGATGGAAAGGTTGCTGCCGCGGCTCATGGAGTTGAAAAGAGTGTTAGGGGGACTCTAGAAGAGGTGACTGGAAATTGGAGAAGGGTTGTGGATGGCAAGAAGACTAGTGGGGTCTGCTAGTTCTATGCAGGATCCAGATTCTATGAAGGTGGCACACAACTTATCATGATATGTAAGTCCAAAAGAAATTGTTGTGTTTTTTATAGCAAGAGTTGCATTCTTGTGGACCTAAAGAGAAACGCTACATGACAACAATAACGTGTGCAACTTTTGCTATAGCAAAATATGACAAATTTCTATATGTTATGGTAAGTCGAGGATAACTTCATGTAGTCTAAATTTGCTCGTATCAGGTAGTTTAATTTCTTTGTATTTGACTTTCTACCAAATATCGACCATTTCCCTCCTTGTATATGCTTTTGCCATGGATGATGTTTGTTCTGGAGGGGATTATTGATCAAAACTCTTTGTAGGGTTAATATCTTTTGGTGAAATGATAATATCTAGAGCGCAGCAAGCGGGCGAATGGTCATATGGTAAGGTCTTTTAGTGGGTCAAAAAATATAAGTCCAAAGTCAAGGGTTTGGCGGGTGATCAGCTAGCACGATGGGTAAGTCATTTTATACCTATTTTTTGGGCTTAGCCCAAACGGGAAGGGCGCCCAAACGGGAAGGGCCGGACCGGGCTTTCGGCGGACCAGACTAAAAAGACTCGGGTTTTTTGGGTTAAAAAAATACGGTCTAAAACTCGGATTTTGACGGCCGGACTGGGCCAACCCGCGGGTTTTGGATCCGTTTGTCAGGTCTAGTAATATCTTAGTACTAATGAAAGTCCAAATACCACCGTTATAGAAAAATATTTATTTCAGTTAAAAATAAAAGAATACAAAAAATACGTCTACAATTATAGGAATTATATTCATTGCAAACAATGACTACTCATCTTCATCGATCAAGTTGAACGGGTTAAAATGTGAGTTTTTTAACCCAAATCAATGTCAAACTCAAACTTTGTCTAACCCAAACCAAACCAATAAACTCAAACAGCCCAGCCCAGCCCAGCCCAGTCCAATCCAACCCAATAAAATTAGTTTGGATTGAATGGAATTGGTTGGTATGGTAGAGCAACAACTAATGACCTGAAAACAATAGCAAATGAATATTTTCGGTTTGATAATTTCTTGTCCCAATCGGACCCCAATTACGTCAGAACAATAAGAAACGAATAGATTCAATTATTCAGTTTGATAATTTATTGGGGTCAAAACTGACCCAAAATTTCAATCCCAAAACAAGTATGCTCAATTTTTTTGCCTACTCATTAAAGAGCTTTATATGTCCGTATTTTCATATTTTTAAAAAGTATTTTTGACCGTTTCGAGATTTAAAATAAATTGGGTTTGAAATAATCTGCTTATAAACGAACAATATCATTTGGTAGACAAACAAACACATAATCATTCTTTATAAAATTTAGATGTCTTTTTTAAAACAACATTTTTTTAATAAAAAATTATTTATTCAAAGTATTCTCATTAATTAGGGATTTAGTAAAAGAGACATGTTAATAATTAATTAACTAAACAAAGGAATACGGTCTAAAATTATAAATGTAAAGAATTATTATTTCTATAAGAAAATTTTAAAATTTTCACAAATTTTATTCACATAAATGAGAGTATTATTTACTATTCATGTTAACAAAGAATCGTAGAATTATTAATTTTTTTTGTAAAAATATCAATTTCTAAAATATATTTATAATTTTATAAGGGAGGGAGTTGCATAAAAAAAGCTTGCTTTAAAAAAAACAAAGAAAAAAAAGAGAGAGGGCCGAATAGGAATATAGGATTGGCTTTCCCGCCATACCCCCTTCAGAAAAAGAGTATCAGCAGTCCAGTTTCCCGCTTTCATTTTCCCCCACCAGCTGCAGCCATTCCAATTTCCAGAAATCGGAAGAGAGATGAGTGGGGTAATGAGGAACAGAGTACAGAAGAAGTTCAAAATGAGAGGCTACACCCTCAAAGTCGAAGCCCTAATTGAAACCCTCTCTTTCTTGGCCCGATTCCAAGACGCCGAAGAAGAAGCCCTAGATCTTCTCCTCGACGAGCTCCAGCACCAATCCTGTACTATTCTCAATTCAATTCATCCATTTTCTTCTATATATATACATACTTGTATTATTTGTTAATTTTGATTTGCAATGGCAGTGGTTATGTTTGGCAACTCGATTCCAAGCTTTGAAAAGGGAATTGAAAGTACATTTGAATTGAAATTTAGTTAAAATTTGGGCCTCAATTACAGTATAGCTTAATTCAATTCAATCCTTCATTTTCCCTCTATATATCTATATATACATGTAGAATTTGGTAATTACTGTATGATTTATGATGGCAGTAAAATCATCAATACTGGATAAAGAAGCTGTGAATCGTGTCGTAAGCCTCTTATTGGAAGCTGAAGCTGCTGTTGACGATACTCCTTCTGCTACTACTAACTCTAGCTCTGCTCTACGCGTAATTGATTCCTTCATCATCCCAAAGTTTCATTATGACCCCGTTAAAAAGATCTTTACCGAGTATGTAATTATTTTAGTATTTATTTATCTGCTTTCTTACTGTCAATGTTTTGCCTAATTTGGAGATGGGTCTATAATTATCAGGCAATTTTGGTTGTTCCTGAAATAGTATTTGTTATAATTTGTCAGATGAATTACATTATTTGAAATGTTTATTTAGCGTTTGATTGTTTTCCTTTCTTTAATTTTTGGAACTATGTTCGGATCTTGTACTAGAATGTCCTTTTAGTGGATGTAGGCACTTTGTTGAATGAACCAAATTCTTTATTGATGAGAATATTTTCCTAATAATGAAGTACCATAAGCTACCTAAAATGTATGTTCTTGACCAACTTTTTTTTGGGTTGTTGGGCGGTGAGGGTGGTTAAGCTATGAGGCTGATGCATATATATGGATTTTTGTTGTGAACGGTAAATTAGAAGGAAGCCATCTGAAATCACTTAGCAAGCATGTGATGTCGTTTTACTACTTTAATTCTGTATTAATTCTGCAAAAAGTCACGTGCGGAAATCGTTTGAAAGGGGCATCTGCTCTTCTTATATAATGTAAACTTGAGTTTTATGAAAATTATGAATGAAATGAGACTTTGTTTTCCTCTCTGAATTTTCTTTCTTCTTTTGGGTCTCCATTGTTGCTCTGCAACTTGGTGAAATTCTTCTTGCCTGTTTAATTCTTAGTTTGGTTCTCTGTTTGTGACTGGGGAGACTCACATTTGCAACAATTTTTTGGAAAATTATTGTTTCTGTAATTTTTTATTTTACTCAGTTCCTACAGGAACCAAAAAGATGAAATTTTTGAATATCATTCTAGTAATCTGAAAGAAAGAACTGACCATTATGAGTTTCAAACTAGTTAATTAGCCAGTCTGAAGAGACGTTTTATGGGTTGCTTTTGAATTAGTTCTGTTGCATGTATGTTGACTGTGTGGTTCAAAATGTTAATATATAGATTGGGTTATCTGTTGATTATTTAAACATCCTTTTGACTTGTAGATATACAGGGAGGCTTCCAATTCACGGAGATGCTTCTGCAAAAGCCGCTTTGTACAGGAATAGATTTCTGTTGTTGTTTCAGAGGCTTTCTCGTGATCCACATTTTACTAGGCCTGCATTTGATTCTGAAATGTCTCAGTTTGGGACCTGTGAGGTACTCTTTCCCCTCCCTTCTATCTTATTCACGTAAAAGAACGTACTTAATAGTAGAAGAGTTTTAAATGTTGAAATGTTGGTTCTAATAAGAGTATGCTTACATATCTTTTTGCTAGATATCCCCAATTCAATCTCTAGTTGGGCGAACAGGAAAACGCTGGGTAATGGGTGTAATATCTCAGTTGGAAGATGGTCATTTCTACTTGGAAGACCTCACTGCAGCAGTTGAAATCAATTTGTCAAATGCAATATCCTTATCAATGCTGCTTTTCTTTCCCATGTTTTGACTTTTTTCTTCTTAATTATATATGTTAATTAGGTTATATATCTTTAAAAAAAGTCTCAAGTCTGGATTGGAACAGCTCCTGCTCTAAAAGCTCTTCAGCCCTCCTCTGTATTTACAATGTTACTTTAATTATGATTATCAAAATTATCCCTTATATGGTTGTCAGTCCTTTGTATTTGACCTAGCTTTGCCCTCCGGCTAAGTTTGGTATTTAAGTGGTTTCTAATTTCTATAGCATTTATCTGGGATAAACAAACAAGCTGCATTCTATACATACCTTATGGTTGAATAAATTTGCAATTATACATTAACAAACTTAACTAAATCCTTCATGCTCATTAGTGTTTCCCCAGTTATATATCTAATGATCTGTTTGCTATCTTGCTTTTGTTCATGAGATATAACGAAAGTATCCAAAGCACAATATCAGTTTGACCGTCAATCTTGGTTTCTTCTCCTTCTTCCTCCTATTAAACCTATGTCATACGGATATACACTGGCTTTGTTCTGCAGTTTCTTTTTGGGTTTCTAGCTAAGGAATGTAGCTCCATAAATTTCTTATTGCTATTTTGCTTGGTTAACATTGGAAATAGCTGCTATTATAACCTAGATGAGATAATTGTTTCCTTAACATGCCATACAAGATAACTACAGGGTTTTTCTCAGAGAACACTATAGTTTTAGCAGAAGGAGAGATGCTTTTGGATGAAATTTTTCAGGTTCGTACATCATTCTAAAACCACTTTAAGATGCTTTGAATTTCTAATATATCCCGAATGTGTTGATTTATCTGATAATGCAATTATGATGATAGCACATCATCAACATTGGTAAAAACATTTAATTGGGAAAGGGCATCTGAACTAAAAGAGAAGAAAGACAAAAAGTGAAGAGAAAAGTAGTTGGTGTAGAAAATAAATCTCAATCTAAAAATTATTAGAAACCCATTACTAGTTTAGAAACTAAAATTGCCTAACCAGTAATTCTATGATGGTTGCAAGTGTACTTTTGTATCTTGTCATGAAATTTCTCAGTATCACTGCTGTGACATGCTAGTTTTATGCACTTTAACTTAAGTAATTATTATTTTTTAAGATCTAAATTTAATCCTCATATAAATTTCTGCAATTCATCAAAAGATTTGAAGTACTATAAATTTGGATGTGGCCGTGTCTAGGAACTGGTAGAAATCTCCTCCTTTAAACCTGTTCAATTGTTTCTCACCCCAATTATAACTTCAGGCTTCACTTATTTCTGGAGTCAAGAATCATGATACAAAATTTCATAGTGGCTTGCATGTTATTTCTTTTGTTCACTCGTTCTAAAATATTTTGCAGGTCAAAACATGTGGATTTCCTCCATTAGAAGACAGAGATAAGTCACTTGGATTATTTTCTGGAATTGACTACTTCGGTGGTGGTAAACTTACAAAGGAGGAAACTGTATCCTTTTTATGCCTTCACTGATCATTAATTCTATAAGCCTCTCTGGTTCATCCTTTCCTATTAAATATGGCCAAGAATTTTTGTGAAAATGTCCTTAACATTTCTAATAGCTGAGACTTGCAGAGTTGGAAACAAGGGCAGTGAATGACATGTTTGTCATACTCTCAGACATTTGGCTGGACAATGAGGAGGTATGCATGCCATTGCTTATCCATTTTATTGCTTATTACTAATTTTATGCCTTATAGAATACTTCTGCCTAATTTCAAGTTTCAATTATTCTTGAGAAGACTATGGGAAAGCTACAGACGGTCCTTGATGGTTATGAGAATGTGGAGGTGGTTCCTTCTCTATTCGTTCTCATGGGAAATTTTTGTTCCCATCCATGTAACCTTTCTTTTAGTTCTTTCTCCAAAGTTAGGTGAGTGCTTTGATATGATTAATCTTGTTATATTGCTTGAACAAATAAGTGGTAATCGAAATATGTAAAAGAACAACTTGGTATACAGATTGCAATTTGGGAAGCTGGGGCAAATAATTGGAGCCCATCAGCGTTTAAAAGAGCATAGTAGGTTCTTGTTCATTCCTGGTCCTGATGATGCAGGTGTGTAAATATCGTAACATTTTTCTTGGAAATTATTTTTGGCAAGCACACTGTATTACAAGAGGAAATTCTACATTTTGGAAACTTTAGGTCCTTCAACAGTTCTACCATGGTGTTCTTTACCAAAATATATTACTGAGGAGCTTCAGGAGCACATTCCAAATGCCATATTTGCGAGTAATCCATGCAGGTAAACTAGTCTAGTTGTTTGGCAGTTATGAATAAATGAAGTTAAGCTTAGTCCCTTAACATCTATCTGATGCATTATAAGTTGTCTCGTCTTTTACACTCTTCTCATGTTTGAACCAGAATAAAGTTTTATACGCAAGAAATCGTATTTTTCCGCCAGGATCTGCTTTATAGAATGCGTAGATCATGCCTGATGCCACCTTCAACAGAAGAAACAAGTGATCCTTTTGAGCATGTGAGTTTATTCTTTACCATTCCGCATCTTTTGTTACTTCGTGGAGTACATCAATTGGTGGTACACAGAAGCTCATTAACCTAACTGCATTTTCGTCTTTGTTGCAGCTTGTTGCTACTATAACACATCAAAGTCATCTGTGCCCTCTCCCTTTGAGTGTACAACCCATCATCTGGAATTATGATCACTCTCTCCACCTCTATCCAACTCCACATACGGTATTATTAATTCTTCCATTTCTTTTCTTTTTAGAATATGGCTTTCAATAATATAGTTATAATTCTTATGTAGTGGTAGTGTGAGTAAAGGATTGGAGCCATTTATGTGATTCTGCATCCTATTTATTGATTGCGTCAACTATTATATGACATTATTTAATGTTTGAACAACTTAAATTTTGACCTTGGAGGTTGTTGCTTAAGCTAGCAAATGAAAGGACCAGGAATGGGGAATACCTAAAGTTTGATGTTCAAGCAAATGTGAACATGAACTTTTGGGAATTGATATTTCGACATGTGTTTTTGATATTTCTACGTAGTTCTCTTCCACATGAGAATAAAGTGGGTCCCACCTTCATGTGAAAGCGGACAATGTGTAAATATCAAAAATACACGTGGAGATAGTGCTCCCCTAACTTTTCTATAAAATCCATTTCTTAGTTCTGGGATTGAAAAAGTTAAAAAGGGATAAATTAATGACGGTAATAGACAACACTTTGACGTAAAATCTAAATCAAGTGTCGTAAAATCTGTATTGCTGTTTTGAATTCCTATACAGATAGTATTGGGCGATAGAAGTGAGCAGAAGGCGTTCAATTACACAGGAATCACGTGCTTTAATCCTGGTTCCTTCTCAATCGACAGCACTTTTGTTGCATATCGGCCATGCACAAGGGAAGTTGAACTGTCAGCCTTGTAAACATCAAGAAATAGCCACACTTACTAATTATTCTTGTACAAGTGCAATTTGGTAGGAAGGTAGAACCCCATTTTCATATGGGGAATATTTTTTTTAATACTGAAGCTTGGTAAATGTCGTATTGTCAGGTTATCAGCTTCCCAAGTGTTAAGAAATTTCTCTTGTATTTTATTCTTTTCCCTAATTAAATGGCAGAAATAAATACTCCTTGGCTTCTTGTTGCTTGCCACTCTTGTAGTTGTTGGGCTTTTAAGGTCCAAACAGTAAGGACTGTGATAAGATTATTCATGTGTATCAATGCACACAGAACTACTGAAAATAACATTGGATGTGAACACGTGACATGTATTAAAAAAAATTTGATTTTTTTAAAATCTTTTAATTGACCGAAATGATAAAAGGAGTAAGGGTTAAGTTCAGATGACCACTTGGGGTTTGGGCGGTTTTTCACTTAACCACCTATAGTCAGTAAAGTTACATTTAATCACCCGACCTTTTGAGTTAAAGTGAAAACGTTACCTTTTTAAGTCAAATTAAATGCGTGCATATCGTCGACGTCAAAAAGCGCGTAAAAGGACTTTAACAATTTAAAAGATGAAATACCCCTTCTTCTTCTTCTTCTTCTTCTTCTTCTTCTTCTCTCTTCAACCTTCAAATCTCATGTCTCCTCTCTCCTCGAAGTCTCTGATCTCGGTGAGATGAGATCGTGCAGAGCCATCGCCGAGAAGAAATCGGTCGAGGATCGATACATTCGACGCGATTTTCTCTGAAGCGATCTTATTAAATTCGGAGTTGAGCGGAATTTAGGATCGGAGAGATCGATGATGGGGCCATTCCACGACGTCGTAGTGGAAGTCTCCGGAGAGGAGGAGGTTTTTGAAGTAACGACCGTCAGCTGATTCGGTTCATTAACAAAGCATAGAGTATTCTCACTCGAGATATTACAGAGAATGAAATCAAGTCTAGCGTGAAGGTACGTAATGCAATGGCGGATCTTCCCGTGTGAAAGCAAGGCGTGTAGTGAAATTGAGGCTATGGTGGCGAGATGATGTTGAATTGAGGCTATGGTGGTGAGCGAAATTGAGGCCGTGGCAAGATGATGAAGCGGCCCGATGTTGAATCTTATAATTTGGGATTTTTCATGGGTGCGATTTTTCATGCGGTAGCAATGTTGAATGCTATGAAGCGATCGATGTTGGGTCATTATGGTTTGGAGATGCCATTAATGAGCTCTTTTAGAATACAAAGAAGAGGTAACAAAGGGTTTATTCCCTGGTCACCGCCTGATCCTTACAAAATTAGTGGTGCTAATGTTGATGGTTTCTTGAGCAAGTTGCAAAAGTTAGGCTTAGATAAGCAAAGAATTGCAATTCTTTGAGAAGATGGAGATGGCTAAATCATCTTGAGAGAGAGGTAAATTACATGACTAGGGGAACCTATTGAGTAATTGCTTAAATGGCAAGAGCTAACTGGTCAAACAGGTGTCCTTGTCGTTGAGATTTCTTTCCCTTGGGCTTGGCCTTTGTAGTATTGGTCTTTTATCGAGAATATGAGGTCAAATAAAGCTTTGCTACACCAGGTTTTGAAGCGAGTATGAGCAATTGATTGTTGTAACTTGTAAGATAGCATTGAGTGGTAAAGTTTATGTTCAAGAATAAGCTTTTCTTCTTAGTACTCTTTTCTTTCCTGTCACCATGGTTTTAGCTTTAAATTGAGCCCAACATGAAATCGGTAATAAGCTTTTTTGTGATACTTATTTGTTTTGGTCATTAGCTTTTTTGTGTTAGAACTTACGATTTTTGTGTTGAATTGTAAGTTTTGATTTATGTCGATTTATTATGGGTTTTATTCTGCACAGAATGTTCTCGAGGCTCAATTTGAAGAAAATTAAAACTTCTTGATATGAGTAATTTACATTGTTTATTTGGGTTAGAATGTTTTGGATGATTTTGTGCTGGTGAAATTATTGGAAGGGGATTCACATTCACTGGTTACTATCCCTGAATAACATCACTCTGTTTTAAAGTGTTTCAGGGCATTCTCTTTTTAAGTTCTGTTTTAAATTATTGTACTTGTGCATATTTTTGAAGCTGAGGAACAGTGTTTGGTTTCCTTAATAATACACATTTGGTAATTTCATTTCCATTTGGTGGAGTGTCTTTCATTTTTTCTGCTTATTTTTCTTTGGAGCGAGGAGTATCTATAATTTTTCTTGTCAAAAGTTGAATGAATTATAGGGACTTGCTAGGTGATCATCTTGGAAAAATTTGATTATTCTGCACTCATATAACATCTGTATATCTGGTCTTGATATTACTCTTACTGTAACTCTTTCTGGGATAATAAGGGTAAACATGAAGCAATAATATGAGCTCTTGTTTTTTGTTTGTTAGGAAAAACAGAGAGAGAGATGTTGTTTATGTTGTTGAACGTAGGAGGGTAATTAAGTCTTTATACAATTTAACTAACTGAGTTATGACAGAAAGCACTTTTTCACTTTAACTCAAAAGGTCGGGTGTTTAAATGTAACTTTACTGACTATAAGTGGTTAAGTAAGAAACCGCCCAAACCCCAGGTGGTCATCTGAACTTAACCCAAGGAGTAATACAACATTGCATATTCACTTAAATTAATCAATTGGGGGAAGTCTTTATCTGGGACTAATGACCTAAGATAAAGGTTGTTAATTTTTTTTTTTTATTTAATCACAATTATCAGAATAATAAATAAAAAATAATAGAGCAAGTTTGAACAAAAAATTATAAAAAAAATATATTTTTTATTGAAAAAATATCGTAAATTTACTGTGTTTTTTTAATAAAAAATATACTTTTTTTTTATAATTTTTTGTTCAAACTTGCTCTATTATTTTTTATTTATTATTCTGATAATTGTGATTAAAAAAAATCTGAAAAAATAAAATAAAAAAATACATTGTACCGGTAGTTAGTCCGGTACAACATGTACCGGACGCCCCCTCAATAAATAAAAGAGTCCTTATAGGGGGATATTTTTTTGCTGACATTCTAGCGACATTATTTTTATTTTTTAATTTTTTTTTGTAGTCTCTCAAAAAATGTATAGTATTTATTCCAACTGAAATTTTTATAAAAAACAGTGTTTTAGGTGTAATTTAGATATATACAAAAAACAGAGTTGTACAAAAATAAAAATAATATCGCTAGAATATCAACAAAAAAATATACCCTAAAATTATTGTAAATAAAAACTAATCAAACAATTGCATCATCACTTTTGAGGCTATTCAAATACCCAAATCAAACAAACTGAAGATGGTTTTTTTAATTTATGAAATTTCATTTAAATTCTGGTCATCATATTTTGTAACAGACGGTGCAAAATACGATGGTTAGTTAATACTGTAACTAACATTTATTTGGAATGGGCTCTCATGTAAGCAGGACGAATTTAAAACACTACTCTTAAATACTCTTTCCGTCTCAAAATAAAAATTCTGGTGGACTTTTCACGTATATTAAGAAAATGAATAAAATGACAAAATTGCTCATAATAATATGTCATTAATCATTTTTAATATAGGTGAGAGAGTGACTTTCTAACTATTCACTTCAAAATATTCTATCTCCATACTTATTATGGAGAGAGAATTAGAATAAGAAAAGTATGAGATATTTAATGCTACGGGTATAATAGAAAAAAATATGTAAAAGTTAATTTGGTTATTAAAAGAAAGTGGACATTTAACATGGGACTACTCAAAATAGTAATAAGGACTTTTATCATGGGACGGAGGGAGTAATATTTTTTTTAAATAGTATTTTTTTAATTAAAACTATGTCGTTTTGGAGATTATTTTAAAATACAAAATAATACTCCCTCCGTCCCAAGATAAAAGTCCTAGTGGACTTTTTACGCATATTAAGAAAATGAATAAAATGACAAAATTGCCCATAATAATGTCATTAAATATGGAGAGAGAATTAGAATAAGAAAAATATGAGATATTTAATGCTACGGGTATAATAGAAAAATATGCGTAAAAGTTTGGTTATTAAAAGAAAATAGACATTTAACATGGGACTACCAAAAATAGTAATAATGACTTTTATCATGGGACGGAGGGAGTATTAAAATAGTGGTCCCACTTGCTTTCTTTTTGGCCTCACTTGTTTTTAAAAGAATCTTCAAAATGACGTAGTTTTAATAAATGAGTGTTATTTAAGAGAGAGTGTTATTTAATATGAGTGATTTGGATCTGTCTTCCTCGTGTATGCATGCATATATGTATGGGGACCGATCCATAACAAACGTTATAAAAAAGAGTCTAGCCTTACAACCAGGGGCGGATCCAGCCCATTAGTTTAGTGGGGTCAATTTTTTTAAAACAAAAAATTATAAAAAAATAAAATACAATAAAATAAAGGCGCCAAATTGCGAGGAATATTTCAAATAATTGTGTGAGCTATCATATAAAATTGATATTATTTTATGTAATTGAATACACTTCTAATCCTCGATCTTATGTTATATATAAAACGATATTTTATAATTTTTTAAAACACTGTTATTATAAGAGACACTTCTTGTGTCCTCTAAAATAAATTATAAAACTAAATAATATTGTTAAAATATTATTTATAATAATATTTTTTGAGATTTCATTGTTTGAAACTATCGTAATGATAGTCTCATTTCAATAGCTGTAAAAATATCATGTTCAATGTAAGTTACTAAACAATATAAAAGAGTGGAGTGTTTGTGTTAGTAGAAATTTGAGACATTTAATAGTTTTTTAATCTAAATTTTTTATTTTCACTAAACATTTTATAAAGTCAGAATTAAATTAAAAATTGACTCCCAAAAATTGAGTGGGGTCAATTGACCCCACTGCCCTAAGGTAGATCCACCCATGTTTACAACACATCGCGACCCTCCATCCGAAGATTGAGCGATTTTATAGAATTCCCCTTTGCAGTTTAGTTTCCAGTATACCACATTTTAATACTGCAGACAGGTCAGATGGCCAAAATACCTCTCCTTTACAATTTCCCTTCTGCACTTTAATGCGGTAGACGTTTGGATATTGAAGTGATAGTCGGACGTCGTCGTTTTCAATAATGGAACTTAAAGGTCTCATCCTCACTTTAATATTGCGAACGTTGGGATTATGAAGCGACGTTCGGACGACGTCATATTCAAATAATGGAAGTTAAAGGTCCCATCCGCAGTTTAATAATACATACACTATTTCTCTTATATATAAGACGAGATAGATCTGTTAGATGACATCTTGATATGCACAAAGAGTTCGACATAAAGCTCAAGATTTTTCTGTTTCTTGTTGCATATTCTTGTTGTTACCAAT
Organism: Panax ginseng; assembly: GCA_020205605.1. NCBI lineage: Eukaryota > Viridiplantae > Streptophyta > Magnoliopsida > Apiales > Araliaceae > Panax > Panax ginseng. The sequence goes on along the minus strand of CM035148.1, from coordinate 114,764,629 downwards.
TCATATGATCTGGGATGAAAAGACATACGTGACACCATTTTTGGAAGGCATAACATATGGAAGACATTAATTTATTCTGAATCCGAAGCTTCATTCGACCGACTCTTTTTATCAAGCCTTTCAATTTTGGTTGCCATGTGTGTTTCTCATCATCCCAAATCACTTGAATATGTAGCTACTAGCAAGAATATGCAACAGAAACAAATGTTTTTAGCTTTATAAACTTAATTTTAACGCCTAGATATCTCAAAAAATGTATTGCCAGGATGAGTTAATTATTTAGTTCTTTTATGCAAACTCTGGAGTGTCCATCACAACATCTTTTGGTCATAAATCAATATGCCTCAATTTGTTGTGTTGGCACTTCCAGGGTTTGCATAGAAGAACTAAATAATTGACTCATTCTGGTAGTACAAACAGTGTATAACGTCCGCAGTTTAATATTGCTGATGCTAATTGAATGATTAAAATAACGCCGTACATTACTAACAATGAAAGGTCTCGTCCGCAATTTAATCCTGTGGGCGCTAAGATATTGAAGGGACAGTCAGACGACGTCGTTTTCAATAATGGGATACAGTGCCATTTTTAGTTCAAACATAATAGGATACAGTGTCGTTTTTAATTCAAACATAATTGGATATGGGGTATACAAAACAACGCCGCTAAAGGTATTACGCTAGGTATACAAAATGACGCCTTATATCCAAACAAAAATTTAAGTTGTTCCATGTGACGCTCCCAAAATAGGTATACATCACCCATTCTCAGTCGCCAAATACATGGTACAGAATTCAAATACAAACTTAATTATATAACTGTCGTGCAAAATACGACAAACATAAGCCGTGAGTTTTAATACAAATATTGTCTTCTAGACAATATCCAAACTCAAATGGAGTCCTCATTACAATTATTATCATACTATTTTATAAAATAGTGAGGACTACTACAACCACCATCTTGGACCGTCACTCCATTCCCTGACTAGTCCTGGCTACGTTCTCATTTCCTGAAGAGAATAATGAAAGCAAAAGGGTGAGCTTAACTAGCCCAATAAGAAATATTATGACTAAGATAATACAAAATAAATTATTGTTAGCCTTCAAAAGTGTTAAACTGATAGAATACAATAAACAAGTTTAACTGCAGCGGAACAAATAATTCATTAGAAGAGTCAAGTAGAGCATGATATCTACTATCTTCTATGATTTAAAAGTTTATCATCAATTTTATTGCTAAGACTCAGCTCAATAAATAATGCACATCACTGAATTATCCATGCACTACGGCCAATGATATTCATTAGTATCCTATCCACGAATTATCCATGCACTACGGGCCAATGATATTCATGTTATCACCAATGGTCATGATCATGCTAACAACTATCTATCAATGCACTACGGGCCAATGATGACTTTTACCACATCATTTGTAACATTACAGGTCCCTGGTCATAATCATACCAATTAACAGTCCATCTATGCACTACGGACCAAATATGACTTTCATCACAATATAAGCATGAAGATGATGACAATGATATAAGAATTCAATCAAACGAGATCAATGATAAATATTAAAGATTAATAATTTCGTTTATCCAGAGTTTAAAAATATCCAAATTGTCAACATAATACTGCTTTTTGGAGTAAAATTTAAGGATAATATTCACGTATCAAAAATAATTTGGACAGAAAAAGAATCAATTTTTATCATGAATAGTATCTCGGGTGAATAGTACCTGAGTGAATAGTACCTCGTGAATAGTACTTCGTCATGAAAAGGTTAAAACTTAACAAGAATGTTCAGAAAAAATATCCTTGTGAAATGATACTAGATGAAGTGCAAATTCAAGGATATTCTACTAATTTCAAGGAGTATAGAAGCAATACTTAACAAAATGAGTGTAGAATTCGAAATCTGAAACGAAATAATATTACTTATATACAATAGAGTATAGAAGAAAATATTATTTCATACGAATATTGAACAAAAATAATATCCCTTACAACTGTTGAACGAAAATAATATTCATTACAAATATTGAACAAAGATAATATTCATTACGAATATTGAACGAAAATAATATTCCTTACGAATATTGAACGAATATAAAATTCCTTACGAATACGAAAAATAATACCATAAGCGAATATGAAATAAATAATACCCCTTACCTTAAAAGAAAAGTATTTCTGACTGGTATGACGGGGATATTCTTGAAGAAAATTTGCACTGTTTTCTACGCTCAAAGCTTCCTTAAACTCTAAAGAAATACGCTCAATATTATAGAAGAAGAATTCTCTGATTTTGGTGTGATTTTCATTTCTAAACTAAGCATCCTATTTATAGGAGAATGATAGGATACTATTTAGGAAAAAGAATCACGGACTACACAGTACATTATCACGGACGAACCGACAAATTCTCTGAATAATTTTATTTTTTACTATGCAAACACTATATATGCAGATACTATGCAAACGCTATGTATAATAAAATATAATATATTCTATTTTTTATAAAAAAACAAAACTTGTATAATATATATATATATATATATATATATATATATATATATATAAATCAAAACTGAGATAACTTTCTACCAATTATTTTAAAAAAATGGGTAAGTGGGGGTTCACGTAATAAGCCAAATTTACAACAATGATTTCATTAAAACCCCCTCTATTTATCTCAATTCACTTGGCTTCTCAAAACACATTTTTAATAATAATTATTCATCATTAATATTATAACTTGCAATATTAACAACCAGATCATTCCCAGAAAAGATGAGCTTTCCAATACGGATTTCTCCCTGTTGACGCACAATTAGGTGACCAAACACCTTTCCTCGACATAACTTTCTAGACATTGTCAATAATGCAAATAATAATATGAATAACTTTGTCGTCTCAATTATTGATTTAATAATATAAAATATTACGACAATAATTGAATCAATAGCGTGTGATCTTATCCAAACCGATTCTTTGTGACAATTGAATAAAAGCGGAGTGACTTCTTACGTAAGCATCGATAATCGATATCGTAATCTTATGCGACCGCGTGTATTTCTTGTACTTTTATCGCGGGTATTTCAGCGATTAACGATAAAACTTTTGCCGTTATTTTATAAAAATATATTTATGTCGTTTTCTAACTCCGATAATAATTCTGTTGTGGGGTCCACCAATGATTGTGCCTTCGTACGAATATTCCCCGACCAATCGAATATTTTATAACAACTTGCTTAATTTGCAAAATTTATAAATATTACCCACAACTATAATATTATAACAAATTCACACCTCAATATTCAAAAATGATATTTAGAGATAAATTCATCTTTATTCATAAAAGTTGGGATCTTACAACCTTCCCTTCTTATGAAATTTTGTCATCAAAATTGGTGTACGTACCTGGTATGACGAAGATGTGAAGATACCTTGATTTTATTTCAGATTCTAACTCCCAAGTCATTTCCTCAACATCGCGGTTTCTCCACAAAATTTTGACTTGAGGTATAACCTTGGAGCGTAGAATATGTTCCTTCTTGTAAGACCCCAACTTTTATAAATAAGGATGAATTTTCTATAAATATCATTTTTGAATATTATGGAATGAATTTGTTATAATGTTATAGTTGTGGGTAATATTTATAAATTTTGCAAAGTACGCAAGTTGTTATATAATATTCGATTGGTCGGGGAATATTCGTTTTAACGAGGAATATTCAGTACAACGGCACAATCATTGGTGGACCCCATTAATGAAATTATTGTTTGATTGAGAAACGACAAAAAATACTTTATGAAAATAACGACGGAAGTTTTTACTGTTAACTATTGAAACACCGGTGTTAAAAGTACAAGAATACACGTAGTTGCATAAAGAGCACACTGCAGATTGATTATTGATGCTTACGTGAGAAGTCACTTAGTTTTGTTCAATTATTGTTACAGTAATTACTACATAGTATCTCACGTTATTTGATTCAGTTATTGTCAATATTTTATAATCAATAATTGAGATGACAAAGTTATTAATATTATTATTTGCAATATTAACGATGTTCAGAAGTTCACAAGGAGAGGTTTGGTCACTAATTGCGCTACCAATGGGGAGAAATCCTTATGGAAAGCCCCTCTTTCACAGGAAGCGACTGGTCGATTAATATTGTGAATTATAATAATGATGATGAGTTTTGTTTTATTAGTATTATTAATGTAATAAAATAGAAAAGCTTTTTATATAAAATAGAATACTTTTATAAAGTTATTCGTTTTATTAGACTATAAATAGAATATATAATATTCTATTTTGCATAGTGTTTTACATAGTAAAATATTTTTATATAAAATGTAATACTTTTATAAAGTTATTTGTTTTATTAGATTTTAAATAAATATATATATATATATATATATATATATATATTTAGAATATATTATATTTTATTGCATATAGCAAAAGATAATATCCTTTCTATTTTCCTATAAATAGGATGCTTAGTTAGAATTGAAAACCACATTTAAGTTAGAGAGAATTCTTCTATAATCTTGAGCGTATTTCTTTAGAGTTTTAAGAAGCTTTGAGCGTAGTGTAAGTTTTCTTCAAGAATATCCTCGCCCTACTAAGTCGGAATACTATTCTTTTACGGTAAGGGATATTATTTGTTGTACTCGTAAGGGGTATTCTTTCTTTCTTATCCATGAAGAGAACTTCATTATTCCTTTCTTTATTATTACGTTGGAATAACTTTTGTATCTGTGGCTACCCTATACTTGGTGAAATTCTTACATTATTCCATTTTATTATTCATTGGAACATCTTGTATGCATCTTTTTACGCATGACACGGGTTCTATTATTTATCATTACATTGGAACATCCACATGCATGCTTTACGCATGACTGGTTCCGAATTAATTATTATTATTACATTGGAATATCCCATACGTGCGTTTACGCATGACCGGTTCCGTTATTTATTATTACATTGGAATAACCCATGCATGCGATCTATAGCATGCCCGGTGATTTCTTTTGTTATTCCATTCTTTATTATACTCAGTTGGTTAAAGTTTTGACTTCTATACTCCATGAAATTAGTGGAATACCTTTAATATTTGCGCTTCATCCAGTATCTTTTCATGGAAATATTCTTCTAAGCATTCTTGAGTGTTACTCTACAAAGAAGTATCATGTTGACAATTTGGACATTATTAGTTCCTGGATAAATTAATTCTTGAACTTGTTTTTATTGAATTCTTATATCCTTGTCATCATCCTCATATTTATATTATGTTGAAAATCATCTGTGGCCTGTAGTGCATAGATGGACTTGGTATGATTATGACCAAGGATTATTCGGTGTAATCATGACTGTAATGTTACAAATGATGTGGTAAAAGTCCTCATTGGCCCGTAGTGCATTGATGAGCAGCTTGTTGGCATGATCATAACCATTGATGAATACAAGAATATCCTCGCTTTGTAGTGCATGGATAATTTGTGGTCGGATCTTAATGAATATCCTTGGTCAGAGTAGTCTGCGGGGATGATGTGAATTATTTATTGTCGAGTCTCACCGATAAAAGTAATGAAAACTTTTTAAATCATAGAAGATAGTAGATTTTATTCTCTACTTGACTCTTCTAATGGATTGCTTGTTCCGCTGCAGTTAAACTTGATGTTTGTTATATTTTATCAGTTTAACACTGTTGAAGGTTAATGAGGAGCGTGAGAAAATTTTTGAGGAGTTGAAGAAACGGCTTGTGACAGCTCCTATACTTGCATTGCCGTCGGGGACTGGAGGTTACAAGATTTATAGTGATGCTTCTAAGAAGGGCTTGGGGTGTGTTTTGATGCAACACGGTAAGGTGATTGCTTATGCTTCTAGGCAGCTTAAACCTTATGAGGTGAACTACCCCACACATAATTTGGAGTTGGCAGCAGTGATATTTGCCTTAAAGATTTGGAGGCATTATTTGTATGGAGAGACTTGTGATTTCTTCACTGATCACAAAAGTCTTAAATACATCTTCACTCAGAAGGAGCACAACATGAGGCAGAGGCGTTGGTTGGAGCTTCTAAAGGATTATGATACTAGGATTCAGTATCACCCGGGGAAGGCAAATGTGGTTGCAGATGCTCTTAGCCGAAAACGTTCTGGGAGTGTAGCAGCCCTTATTACACAACCTCAGCTTATTTCGGATATGGAGCGGATCGAGTTGGAGTTGTATGTACGAGATTCAGATGGGCATTTGGTGGGTATGAGAGTGGAGCCATCTCTTATCTCGCGGGTCAAAGAAGCTCAAAAAGAAGATGGGGATTTGTGGGGTCTGACGCAGAATCTGGAAGAAGGCATGCAGTCTGAGTTTCGTATTGATGACCATGGTGTGATTTAGTTGGGTGAACGGTTGTGTGTACCGTCGGATCCAATCATTCGAGAAGCGGTGTCGTTGTTTGAGGCTCATAGTTTGCCATTTTCTATTCATCCTGGTTCTACAAAGATGTATAGGGATTTGAAGAAGAATTTTTGGTGGAATGGGATGAAACGAGACGTGGCTGGATATGTTGGGAAGTGTCTTATTTGTCAACAAGTGAAGATAGAACATCAACGAGCTAGTGGTTTGCTGTAACAGTTAGACATTCCAGTGTGGAAGTGGAAAGATATCACGATGGATTTTGTGACTGGTTTGCCGAAGACTTTCAGGAAGAATGATGCCATTTGGGTAGTGGTGGATCGACTGACCAAACTGGCACACTTTTCGGTTATCCATGAGGGATACTCTGTGGATAGGTTGACACAAATCTTTCAGCAGGAGATTATTAGACTTCATGGTACTCCAGTGTCTATTGTTTCAGATCGGGACCCACGGTTCACTTCACGGTTTTGGAAAGGGTTCCAACGAGCTTGGGGTACTCGGCTCAACTTTAGTACTTCTTTTCACCCGCAAACTGATGGGCAATCCGAACAGACTATTCAAACATTAGAGGACATGTTGAGGTCTTGTGCACTTGAGTGGTCGGGTAATTGGGATGATTACTTGAGCCTAGTTGAGTTTACTTATAACAACAGCTGGCATGCAAGTATTGGAATGGCTCCGTTTGAGGCACTATATGGTAAAAAGTGTCGGGCACCAACTTGTTAGGATGAGGTTGGCGAAAGGGCCATAGAAGGGCCTGAGTTAGTTCAAATCACTACGGAGAAGGTAGTAGTGGCTAAGGAGAAATTGAAGTCGGCTCGATCACGCCAGAAGTGTTCTGCTGATAAGCATAGGAGGACTTTAGAGTTTGAACCTGGTGAGCATGTGTTTCTAAAAGTTTCTCCTTGGAAGGGCATTCGGCGATTCGGGTTGAAAGGAAAGCTTAGTCCATGTTATATCGGCCCATTTGAGATTTTGGAGAGGGTTGGTGAGGTTGCATATCGGTTAGCTTCGCCTCCACAGCTAGCTCATGTGCACAATGTATTCCACGTGTTGGCGTTGAGAAGTTATCATTATCATCCGTTGCACGTAGTGCAATATCCATTCGATAAGATTCGGGAGGATCTTACTTGTGAGAGAATGTTGAAGCGATTTTGGATCGTCAAGAAGCGGATTATGAGGAGGAAGACTATTCCGTTTGTTAAGGTTTTATGGAGGAATCATTCGGAGCGGGAAGCCACTTAGGAGATGGAGGAGTCTATTCGAGCGGAATATCCGTATCTTTTTGATAATTAGGTACATTCTATTCTTTTAATTCCGGGGACAGAATTCTTTTTAAGGGGTAGGTGATGTAATACCCGAGAAATATATATATATATATATATATATATACGAATAATAAAAATTACCTTATTTTAAAATATATTAATTGGACTTTGTCTTTTCTTTTGGTCAAAATAGTAATTTAATTTCTGTGGGCTAGTAAATATTAATAAGTGTGGATAAATTAAATTTAGTACAATTTGGGCCTTAAAATTTATTTGGGTTTAATTTAATTAAATGTGGGTAATAATAAATCCTATTAAAATTAGGAGAGTTAATAAGATAGGTTGATAAATAAATAACAATTGAAACCTAAACTTTCTTATTACTTATACGACCGAAAAAAAAGAAGTTAAGAAAAGCAAGCACATTGTATCGAGTTTGTTTGTTTTTTTTTTAACTGCTTTCAGTTATATAAATTTTTGGCGATTGATTTATAGATATTTATAATGATTGCAGCATGGCAGTCAAGTTTCTGACGTTTTATATATTTTTCACTACTTCGGACGTTATATGTATAGATATATATATAAACTTGGTTACAGGTGTTAATATATATATATATATATATATATATATATATTTATATAGGTTATATAGGTATAGTACCAAGTTATTCAATGACTTCTTTTAATAATTACGTTATATATATATATGATATTTGAGGATTATGTATATGTAATAAACTAAATAGGATGTGATGATTGATTTATATATATATATATATATATATATATATATATATATATATATATATATATTATTTTAATAAGTTTTGGCCATGAAATGTATAAAACCAAGAATTATTATATCAAATTGAAGTTTGTAATTAATTTAAATTAATTAATTTTATTGACATAAGTATAAAAGTTCTTAATAATAAATTTAATAGTATTATGTTATTAATGATTGGATTATAATAAAATTTTATTAAATTATTTAGATTGAGCGGAGAGAGTCTAAGCAGTAATTTGGAGTATAAACTTTGGGTATTACATTGCTTAATCCAGGTACGGATTCCGTACTCTTTCAGCGAGACTCTTTTGTTTTTGATTTGTTAGTTTTGTTATTCATTTCGAATTTTAATATTACCTCTCATAATTATTCCTTGTCAATTCATTATGATAGTTTCGTTTGGCGTTCATAGTTGGAACTCATATTTGTACTCTTTAGATTAGTACAACATGTCTAAACTTATTTTGATATTTATAGTGATGTACATGTTATTATTTTTGGAGACTTTGTGTCGATGATTCGTTCGATTTAACATGTACACGTTAGAACCCTTTGTATTGATATTTTATCGCATGTGTTGTGACATTATATTTTTGTTAGAATACCGTAGGGTATACCTGAGCTATAACCACACTGTGGGGGTACCACGAGCATGTCCTCTTGCACCGAGGCATGACACCTTAGTGGTGGTGTGATCGAGTCCACAGCGTCTCCGTTTTGTGCTCGTTGGGAGTTGACCATTTGGTGTTTTGTTGTGGGAGGCGTATGGGTGACCCTAGTTTTCTATGATACATTACATTGTTCTGAAGTGGTGATGTTTGTGCCAAACACGCCTTTCGATTTTACATACATTGAATTCAGCGATCCGATGTATGTGATTTGCCTGTTTGGCATTATTTGACTTGACTGTGTGATAAAGTATATTATTATTTATTTTGAGCTCGGTATGAAATAACACCCAACTCATGTATGAAATAACTTTTATCATTTAATTGTGTTAGTTTTGTTTGTTTTGTTCGTTTGTTTGATTCGTTTCATTTCATTTCATTTAATTGAGTTAGTTATTTGGTTCATTATTTGTATTCTATATCCGTCTTTGGGCATTTGGCTCATCTTGTGTTTTTTCTTCTTGGCGCAGTGTCGGGGAATCGAGGGCAAGTGTGATGAGAGCTCCCATTCATTTTTAGATATATTTGAAATATTCTGATTTGATTTATTTTGATTGTAATAATTATTTTAGATTGTGGTTTGAGACAATTTGAGATTTATTATGGTTGACTTGTGAGTATTTATCGGTTATTAAGACTATTCTTTTGTGGCTTTGAGCCTTTGCTATTAAATTCATCAGTTTTGTTATGTTTTGAGTAACCTCTCTCTTTATATTTAGGAAAAGGGGTGTGTTCTGAGTTAGTATCGAGCTTAGGTTCTTTCTTGTAGAAAACCTATTTAGGTTTGACTTTGTGAGTTATGGGTAGACTTACGGGTTAGGTTTTGTTACATTTGATTTTACATTCATGGCTATCATATCGCTATATTTGAATCATCTCTAATCTGCTTTGTTATCTATTTGTTGATCTCTTTGTTAGATGGCTCGTAGATCCGCTTTAGAGTTCTTGGGAGGCGAGGTAACAATAGGGGGAAGAGGTGAGGTTGATTGATGAGCAACCTAATAATCGGATAAATGCTCGATTGGCTACCTTGGTGAATCGAGCGATGAATCGAGGCGTTACCTCGGTTGGTGGCACAGGTTGTACGAGCAATGCAATGGTATACCGAAATTCTGAATAGAGAACCCGAGGAAATAATGGTCCACGTGCAACGAAGAGGAAGAGAATCTGAGATGGTATTGATCGGCAGTGGTTCCAATGTATGTGTGGTTGGAAAGGTTTCAAAAGCGAAACCACAGGCATTGATTCGGCTCAACTCCAATTGATGCGAGAGAATTGGATTGCCCACCTAGAGAAGATCTTTGATGTGTTGGGGTGCTCGGATAATCGAGAAAGTGTTGCTTGCGACTTACAAGCTAGAAGGGATGCACAAGGTGGTGGTGAAGCGATGAAAGTAACAAAGGGTGATGGTTATGTTGAGGCACTTAGCTGGGCAGAGTTTTGTGAGGTCTTTTATCAGTCAGTACTTCCCAAGTTGGCGATAAAGAGGCCTATGTTAGAGAGTATCTGTCGATTCGGCAGAAAGATGATGAGTCCATCACAGACTTCATGACGAGGTTTACTAGGTTGGCAGGCTTTGCGGGAACCTCAGCAGGGACTGCAACAGAACAGGCAGAGAAGTTTAAGTGGAGGATTCATTATAGGTATCGACAACATCTCATTAACAACAAGTTTGCAGATGTGTCGGCTGTGGAAAATGCAGCCAAAAATATTGAGATGGAGCGACAGGACTTTCGGTCTTCTAAACCGGATGGGAGTCGAAAGAGGGACAGAGATGACCATGAGGTCAAACTTGATTCGACATGGAGAATCGGGGTGGTGGTTGAATAGGAATCGTGGTGGCAACAAGAGGCGATGGCGTGGTCGAGAATCAAAATAGGGGTTATCGTGAGATGCCTCGCAAAAGGCGAGAATAAATCATTTGAGCTACCTTGGAATGGTCGAAATGTCGTCGTGATGGAGAAATCGTGAGAGGCGAGAATCAGGGTCGTTATCCGGGACCAGCTGGTGGGGGTAACCCAAATCTTATCCCGATAGCTCCTTGTGCTACTTGTGGGGCTATTCATCCGGGGAGGCAGTGCCACAGACTCACAGGTGCATGCTTCTTGTGTGGACAGATGGGTCATATTGCTAGGGATTGTACTGGTCCACGTGGTAATGGTGGAGGTGGTGATAATGGTGGCAATGGAGGTCAGCGTCAGGGTGGTCGAGTGTTTGCCTTGACATATAACCAGGCGGCAGGTGCACCAGGTATTGTTTTGGCACTCTTTTAGTTGGTAATCGCGAGGCTTCTATTTTGTTTGATACGGGTTCTACTCATTCCGTTGTTGCTCGGTCTTTTGTTCGGCACCTGGGTGTGCCATCTCAGTCTTTAGATTTTGTTATGTCTATTGCTACCCCGATGGGGACTTCTGTTGTTATTTCTGATTTGTATCGAGGGTGTCCGATAAGTTTTGGGGATAAGATTCATAGGGCTAATCTTCTTCCGATGAGTATACACGATTTTGATGTCATTCTTGGGATGGTGGTTGGATAAGCACCGAGCCACTATCGATTGTCGTCGGCGAAGAAGGTTATATTTGGAGATGTGAAGTCTCGAATTCGTGTTTAGGGTTCTGACCAAGTAGGGTGGTGAAGTTGATTTCAACTTTGAAATTTGGAAAGTTGGTGGCAAAGGGTTGTGAGGGGTATTTGGCGTTTTTGTGAAAGATACCTCTAAGGGTGAGTCTCGTATTGAGGATGTTTCAATTGTTTCGTGACTTTTCCGATGTGTTTCTGAGGAGTTGTCGGGGTTGCCACCCGCAGCGAGAAGTGGAGTTTTTGCTATTGAGCTTATTCACTGATGTGAGCCTATCTCTAAGGCGCAGTATCGGATGGCACCATTGGAGTTCACGAGGAGTTGAAAGAAGATTGCGAGGAATTGTTAGATCGTGGTGTGATTCGGTGAGTGTTTTTTAGTGGGGTGCTCCGGTCTTGTTTGTGAAGAAAAGGATGGGTCTATGAGGCTACGTGTATAGACTACGGGGAGTTGAACAAGATTACCATCGAGAATCGGTATCCATTCTTAGAGGATTGATGACTTGTTTGACCAACTGAGAGAAAAAAAATATTTTTAAAAATAGACTTGAGGTCGGGTTATCATCGAGTTTGAGGTGAGGATGAGGATATTCCTAAGGCGACCTTTCGCACTCGCTATGGGCATTACGAGTTCTTGGTGATGCCATTCGGGTTGACTAACACTCCGGCGGTGTTTATGGATTTGATGAATCGAGTGTTCAGAGAGTACTTGGACCAATTTATTATTGTCTTTATTGATGACATTTTGGTTTACTCCCAGTCTAAGGAAGAGCATGAGGAGCATCTTCGCACAGTGTTGGGGATTTTGCGAGAAAAAGAAGTTGTATGCTAAATTCTCTAAATCTGAGTTTTGGTTGGAAGCAGGTTGCATTTTTGGGCCACGTTGTTTCTCTTTGAGGGCATTAAGGTGGATCTGCGAAGGTTGAGGCTATCACTAAATGGCCGAGACCTACTACAGTGACAAAGATTAGAAGTTTCTTGGGTTTGGCGAGGGGTATTATAGGCGGTTTGTGGAAGGGTTTTCCTTGCTTGCCTTACCATTAACCCGATTGATGAGAAAGGCACGAAGTTTGTGTGGAATGAGGGCGTGAGAAGAGTTTTGAGGAGTTGAAGAAATGACTTGTGGCGACTCCTATACTTGCATTCTTGAAGTCGGGGGACAGGAGGTTACCGATTTATAGTGATGCTTCTAAGAAGGGCTTGGGGGTGTTTTGATGCAACACGGTAAGGTGATTGCTTATGCTTACAAGCGACTTAAACCTTATGAGGTGAACTACCCCACACATGATTTGGGTTAGCGGTGGTGATCTTTGCCTTAAAGATTTGGAGGCATTATTTGTATGGAGAGACTTGTGATATCTTCACTAATCACTAAAGTCTTAAATACATCTTCACTCGAAGGAGCTCGACATGAGGCAGAGGCGTTGGTTGGAGCTTCTAAAGGATTATGATACTAGGATTGGTATCACCGGGGAAGGCAATTGTGGTTGCGAGATGCTCTTAGCCGAAAGAGTTACGGGAGTGTAGCGACCCTTATTACACAACCTCGACTTATTTTGGATATGGGCGGATCGAGTTGGAGTTGTATGTATGAGGTTCGGATGGATGGGCATTTAGGCGGGTATGAGAGTGGAGCCCTCTCTTATCTCATGGTCGAAAAGAAGCTCAAAAAGAAGATGGGGAGTTGTGGGTATGGCGCGAAAATCTGGAGGAAGAGGCAAGCGATCCGAGTTTCGTATTGATGACCATGGTGTGATTTGGTTGGGTGAGCGGTTTGTGTATCTGTCGGATCAATCATTCGAGAATTTGTGTTGGTTGAGGCTCATAGTTTGCCATTTTCTATTCATCCCGGTTCTACAAAGATGTATAGGGATTTGAAGAAGAATTTTTTTTGGTGGAATGGGATGAAAGCGTGGCGTGTTTGAATATGTTGGGAAGTGTCTTACTTGTCAACAAGTGAAGATAGAACATCAACGAGCTAGTGGTTTGCTATAACAGTTAGACATTCCAGTGTGGAAGTGGGAAGATATCACGATGGATTTTGTGACTGGTTTGCCGAAGACTTTCAGGAAGAATGATGCCATTTGGGTAGTGGTGGATCGACTGACCAAATCAAAACACTTTTTGGCTATCCATGAGGGAAACTCGGTGGATAGGTTGACACAAATCTTTCAGTAGGAGATTGTTAGACTTCATGGTACTCCAGTGTCTATTGTTTCAGATCAGGACCCACGGTTCACTTCACGGTTTTGGAAAGGGTTCCAACGAGCTTGGGGTACTCGGCTCAATTTTAGTACTTCTTTTCACCCTCAAACTGATGGGCAATTCGAACGGACTATTCAAATAGTAGAGAACATGTTGAGGTCTTGTGCACTTGAGTGGTCGGGTAATTGGGATGATTACTTGAGCCTAGTTGAGTTTACTTATAACAACAGCTGGCATGCAAGTATTGGAATGGCTCCGTTTAAGGCACTGTATGGTAGAAAGTGTCGGGCACCAACTAGTTAGGATGAGGTTGGCGAAAGGGCCATAGAAGGGCCTGAGTTAGTTCAAATCACTACGGAGAAGGTAGCGGTGGCTAAGGAGAAATTGAAGTCGGCTCGATCACGGCAGAAGTGTTCTGCTGATAAGCATAGGAGGACTTTAGAGTTTGAACCTGGTGAGCATGTGTTTCTAAAAGTTTCTCCATGGAAGGGCATTCAGCGATTCGGGTTGAAAGGAAAGCTTAGTCCATGTTATATCGGCCCATTTGAGATTTTGGAGAGGGTTGGTGAGGTTGCATATCGGTTAGCTTTGCCTCCACAACTAGCTCATGTGCACAATGTATTCCATGTGTCGGCGTTGAGGAGTTATCATTATCATCCGTTGCACGTGGTGCAATATCCATTCGATAAGATTCGGGAGGATCTTACTTGTGAGGAACAAGCCGAGGCAATTTTAGATCGTCAAGAGCGGATTATGAGGAGTAAGACTATTCCGTTTGTTAAGGTTTTGTGGAGGAATCATTCGGAGCGGGAAGCTACTTGGGAGATGGAGGAGTCTATTCGAGCGGAATATCCGCATCTTTTTGATAATTAGGTACGTTCTATTCTTTTAATTTAGGGACGAAATTCTTTTTAAGGGTAGGTGATGTAATGCAGAAAATATATATATATATATATATATATATATATATATATATATATATATATATATATATATATATATATGAATAATAAAAATTACCTTGTTTTAAAACATATTAATTGGACTTTGTCTTTTCTTTGGATCAAAATAGTAATTTAATTTATGTGGGCTAGTAAATATTAATAAGTGTGGATAAATTAAATTTAGTACAATTTGGGCCTTAAAATTTATTTGGGTTTAATTTAATTAAATGTGGGTAATAATAAATCCTATTAAAATTAGGAGAGTTAATAAGATAGGTTGATAAATAAATAACAATTGAAACCTAAACTTTTTTATTACTTATACGCACTGGGAAAAAAAAGAAGAAGAAGAAGCGGCGCCGCACATTGTATCAGGTTTGTTTGTTTTTTTTCTTTTACTGCTTTCGGTTATATAAATTTTTGGCGATTTATTTATAGATATTTATAATGATTAATGATGACATATCAAGTTTACGACGTTTTATATATTTTTACTACTTGGACGCTTTTATATATATATATATATATATATAAACTTGTTACATGTGTTGTTATATATATATATATATATATATATATATATATATATATATATTTATATAGGTTATATAGGTATAGTACCAAGTTGCTGACTTGCTGCAATAATTACGTTATTATATATATAGATATTTGAGGATTATGTATATGTAGTAACACTGAGAGGATGTGATGATTAAGTTATATATATATATATATATATATATATATATATATATATATATATATATATATATATATATATTATATTTGAATAAGTTTTGGCCATGAAATGTATAAACCGAATTATTATATCAAATTGAAGTTTGTAATTAATTTAAATCAATTAATTTTACCGACATAAGTATAAAAGTTCTTAATAATAAATTTAATAGTATTATGTTATTAATGATTGGATTATAATAAAATCTTATTAAATTATTTAGATTGAACGAAGAGAGTCTAAATGAGTCAAATTTGGAGTATAAACTTTGGGTATTACATTACTTAATCCAGGTACGGATTCCTTACTCTTTTAGCGAGACTCTTTTGTTTTTGATTTGTTAGTTTTGTTATTCGTTTCGAAATTTAATATTGCCTCTCATAATTATTCCTTGTCAATTCATTATGATAGTTTCGTTTGGCGTTCATAGTTGGAACTCATATTTGTACTCTTTAGATTAGTACAACATGTCTAAACTTATTTTGATATTTATAGTGATGTACATGTTATTATATTTTTAAAGACATGTGTCGATGATTCGTTCGATTTAACATGTACACGTTAGAACCCTTTGTGTTGATATTTTGTCGCATGTGTTGTGACATTATATTTTTGTTAGAATACCGTAGGGTATACCTGAGCTATAACCACCTGTGGGGGTACCACAGGCATGTCCTCTTGGCACCGAGGCATGACACCTTCCGTGGCGTTGTGATAAGTCCACGGCGTCTCCGTTTTGTGCTCCGTTGGGAGTTGGCCATTTGGTGTTTTGTTGTGGGAGGCGTATGGGTCGACCCTAGTTTTCTGTTCTGTTTTGTTCTGCGGAGTGGTGATGTTTGTGCCAAACACGCCTTTCGATTTTACATACATTGGATTCACGGTCCAATGTGTGTGATTTTCCTGTGTGGCATTATTTGACTTGCCTGTGTATAAGTCTTGTTTGGTTCAAATCGGTACCCTCACATTACCTGTCGATCTTATTTCATTGAAAATACTTGCATTTGATGTGATTCTAGGGATTGATTGGTTAACTACTCATCATGCTAAAATTAATTGTTTTCGTAAGGTTGTTAGCTTTCATATTCCTAATCAACCTATTATGCTAATTCAAGTGACCAAACCATTAAAATCAATCACACGGTCATCTCAAGCCGTATAAAGCTATTCGTTTATTGAAAAAGCAGATGTCAAGCTTTCTTAGCTCATATGTCACGGATCTAAACAAAAATACGCCGCTTTTGAATGATATTTCTATTGTTAATAAATTTCGACGTATTCTTGAAGAACTTCCCGCCTACCCCCCAGGCGTGAAATTGAATTTTGTATCGACCTTGAACTGGTATAAAAACCCATTTCCAATGCCTCATATCGAATGGCTCTATTGAACTTCGTGAGTTAAAGACCCAACTGCAGGAATTTTTAGACATTGGCTTTATTCGTCTAGTACTTCTCCTTGGGGTGCTTCGTTTCTATTCGTTAAGAAGAAAGATGGGAGTATGCGACTTTGTATTGATTATCGGGAGTTGAATCATGTCACCATCAAAAATAAGTACCCATTTCCACGTATTGATGACCTATTTGACCAGTTGCAAGGAGCCAAATTCTTTTCAAAGATTGATATTCGTTCCGGATATCACCAATTGAAGATTAGAATAGATGACATTCCAAAGACGGCTTTCAGAACTCGGTACGGGCATTATGAATTCCTAGTCATGTCCTTTGGATTGACTAATGCTCCTGCTGCCTTCATGGATATGATGAACCGAGTATTTAAGGAATATTTGGATCACTTTGTGGTCTTTTTTATTGATGACATCCTTATTTATTCCAAAAGCCGTGAAGATCATGAGCAACACTTGAGGCTGGTACTCCAAAAGCTTCGTGAATACAAGCTTTATGCCAAGTTGAAGAAATGCGAGTTCTGGCTTAAGGAAGTAGCATTCCTTGGGCACGTAGTATCAAGTCATGGAATATCATTGACCGGCAAAAATTGAAGCAATTCAAAGTCGGGAGCAACCTAAATCGATGGATCAAGTGCACGAACTTTCTCGGTTTAAATTTGGTTATTATCGGAGATTCGTGGAAGGATTTTCTCGAATCGCTACTCCATTAACCCAGCTGACTCGAAAAGATATAAAGTTCGGTTGGAGCGAAGAATGTGAGAAGAGTTTTCAAGAACTCAAGAGGAGACTCATTTCAAAGACTGCTTCGACAATACCATCTGGCTCGGAGGGATTTGTCATCTACAGTGATGCTTTGGGCAAAGGTGTTCTCATGCAACATGGGAAAGTCATAGCTTTATGCCTCGCGACAACTCAAAGAATATGAGAGGAATTATCCTACTCATGATCTAGAGTTAAGTGTAATTGTATTGTCTTTTTGACTTAAAATTTGGAGGCATTACTTGTATGGGAGAAAGTGGAGATCTTTACGGATCATAAAAGCCTCAAATATTTCTTCACTCAAAAGGAACTCAACATGCGACAACGACGTTGGATTGAACTGTTGAAAGATTATGATCATACCATCCAATACCATCCCGAAAAGCGAACGTGGTAGGCGACGCATTGAGTAGAAGATCATATGCAAGTCACGAAAGGCGATATTATCAACGCAAAGGCCCATTTTGTGTGACTTGCAAAGAATGGAGATAGAGTTAAAGACTCCAGGGACCCATGTGATGATGGCGAATATACGAGTAGAATCGACTTTAATCGATAAAGTTAAAGTCGCTCAAGCTACGGACTGGAGCCGATGCGTATGAGGAAGAAAGTGCAAGAAGGTGCTATCTTAGGAAGCAAGAATCGATGAAGAAGGAATACTTGAGTCAACTCCAGACTTTGTGTTCCTAACGACCCTGATTTAAAGTATAAAATCATGATGGAGGAGCACAACACACCGTTTTGGTGGAGCAATATGAAGAGAGAGATAGCGCTGTTTATCTCAAGGTGTCTAACTTGTCAACGAGTTAAAGCGGAGCATCAAGTACCAAAAGGTCTATTCCAACCACTTGAAATTCCAGAATAGAAGTGGGAGCACATTACCATGGATTTCGTTACTGGTCTTCCCAAGGTTTCTCAAGGCATAGATGCAATTTGGGTCATTGTTGATAGATTGACCAAGTCTGCTCACTTCTTACCTATACGAGAAACTTATACACTTGAATGTCTTGCTCGTATGTATATAAACGAGGTTGTAAGATTGCATGGTATGCCAGTATCCATAGTGTCTGATCGAGACCCAAGATTCACTTCACGATTTTGGGTTTGTTTGCAAAAAGCTATGGGCACGGATTTACAATTTAGCTCGACATATCATCCTCGGGACGGATGGGACAATGGAGAGGACTATTTAAACTCTGAAGATCTATTAAGACTCGTGTGTCCTTGATTTCAAGGAAGTTGGGACAATTTCTTACCATTCGTGGAGTTTTCCTACAACAACAGTTATCAAACAAGTATTGGCATGGCTCCATTCGAAGCGTTGTATGGAAGAAAGTGTCGTTCTCTAGTATGCTGGGATGAGGTAGGTGAAGCAACGTTATTGGGACCGAAGTTGGTACGTATGACTACGGAAAAGATTTCAACGATCCGGCACCGTATAAAAACCTCACAAGATCGACAAAAGAGTTATGCTGATCTTCATCGAAAGGACATGGAATTCGATATTGGAGATCATGTGTTGTTACGTGTTGCTCCATGGAAAGGAGTTACGAGATTTGGAAAGAGGGGAAAGCTCAATCCTCGATTCATTGGTCCATTTTTAATCCTCGATCGAATAGAAACTGTGGCATATAGACTCGCTTTACCGACAAGTATGTCTCGTGTTCATAATATTTTTCACAATATCCATGTTACATAAATATGTGGAAGACCCGAACCATATTATTGAGTTAGAACCGGACGAAATAGCGGAAGATTTGACGTATGAAGAGGTTCCTGTTCAAATCTTGGATAAGAAGGAACATATTCTACGCTCCAAGGTTATACCTCAAGCCAAAGTTTTGTGGAGAAACCACGATGTTGAGGAAATGACCTGGGAGTTAGAATCTAAAATGAAATCAAGGTATCCTTACCTCTTCGACATACCAGGTACGTATCCTAATTTCGAGGGCAAAATTTCATAAGAAGGGGAGGTTGTAAAATCCCAACTTTTATAAATAAAGACGAATTTTCTATAAATATCATTTTTTAATATTATGGAATGAATTTTATATAATGTTATAGTTGTGGGTAATATTTATAAATTTTACAAAGTACACAAGTTGTTATATAATATTCGATTGGCTCTGGGAATATTCGTTTTAACAGGAATATTCAGACAACTAAGACAATCATTAGTGGACCCCATTAATGGAATTATCATTCGGATTGAGAAAACGACAAAAATATTTTATGAAAATAACGGCGGAAGTTTTACTGTTAACTCGTTGAAACACCCGGTGTTAAAAGTATAGTAATACGCGTAGTTGCATAAAGAAAGACAAAGTGTATTGATTATTGATGCTTACGTGAGAAGTCACTCGGTTTTGTTCAATTATTGTTACGAAGAATTCACGCAGACAAGTATCTCACGTTATTTGATTCAATTATTGTCAATATTTTATAATCAATAATTGAGATGACAAAGTTATTAATATTATTATTTGCAATATTAACGATGTCTAGAAGTTCTGTCAAGGAGAGGCTTGGTCACCTAATTGCGCGCCAATGAGGAGAAATCCTTATTGGAAAGTCCCCTCTTTCTTGGGAACGACCTGGTCAATTAATAATGTGAATTATAATAATGATGATGAGTTTTGTTTTATTAGTATTATTAATGTAATAAAACATAAAAGCTTTTTATATAAAATAGAATACTTTTATAAAGTTATTCATTTTATTAGACTATAAATAGAATATATAATATTCTATTATGCATAGTATTTTTTATAGTAAAATCTTTTTATATAAAACAGAATACTTTTATAAAGTTATTTGTTTTATTAGATTTTAAATAATATATATATATATATATATATATATATATTTAGAATATATTATATTTTATTGCATAGTGCAGCATAATATCCTTTCTATTTTCCTATAAATAGGATGCTTAGTTAGAATTGAAAACCATACCAGAAGTTCAGAGAATTCTTCTATAATCTTGAGCGTATTTCTTTAGAGTTTTAAGAAGCTTTGAGTGTAGTGTAAGTTTTCTTCAAGAATATCATCGCCCTACCAGTCGGAATACTATTCTTTTACGGTAAGGGATATTATTTGTTGTACTGTAAAGGAGTATTCTTTCTTTCTTATTCATGAAGAGAACTTCGTTATTCAATTCTTTATTATTCTCATTGAATAACTCAGATAATTGAGCTACCCTATACTTGGTGAAATTCTTACGTTATTCCATTTTTATTATTATGTTGGAACATGTCATACATGCTTTTACGCATTTGATTGGTTCGTTACTTATTATTCTGTTGGAATATCATGTTTGTGCGTTTACACATGACCTAGTTCCGTTATTTATTATTCTGTTGGAATAACCTGTCTGTGCGGTCTATCGCATGCCTGGTGATTTCTTTTGTTATTCCATTCTTTATTATACTCAGTTGGTTAAAGTTTTGACTTCTACACTCCATGAAATTAGTGGAATATCCTTAATATTTGCGCTTCATCCAGTATCTTTTCATGGAAATATTCTTCTAAGCATTCTTGAGTGTTACTCTACAAAGAAGTATCATGTTGATAATTTGGACATTATTAGTTCCTGAATAAATTAATTCTTGAACTTGTTTTATTGAATTCTTATATCCTTGTCATCATCCTCATATTTATATTATGTTGTAAGTCATCTGTAGCCTGTAGTGCATAGATGGACTTGGTATGATTATGACCAGGGATTATTCGGTGTAATCATGACCGTAATGTTACAAATGATGTGGAAAAAGTCCTCATTGGCCCGTAGTGCATTGATGGACGGTTGTTGTCATGATCATGACCATTGATGAATACACGAATATCCTTGGCTTTTGTAGAAGTGCATGGATAATTTGTGGTCACGATCTTAATGAATATCCTTGGTCAGTAGTCTTGAGAGAGATGATGTGGATTATTTATTGTCGAGTCTCAAATGATAAAAGTAATGAAAAACCTTTTAAATCATAGAAGATAGTAGATTTTATTCTCTACTTGACTCTTCTAATGGATTGCTTGTTCATCGCAGATTAAACTTGATGTTTGTTATATTTTATCGGTTTAACTTCGTTGAAGGCTAATTATAATTTATTTCGCATTATCTTAGTCATAATATTTCTTATTGGGCTAGTTGAGCTCACCCTTTTACTTTCATTATTCTCTTGAGGATGAAAACGAAAGCGAGGACTAGTCTGGGGAAGCGGAGTGATGTCCTAGATGGTGCATTAGTAGTCCTCACTATTCTGCGTGAAATAGTGTGATAATAAATGTAATGAGGACCCCATTGAGTTTGTATATTGTCTAGATGTCAATATTTGTATTAAAACTCACAGCATATGTTTAGTCATATTTTACACGACTGTTGTATAATTAAGTTTGTATTTGAATTCTGTACCATGTTTTTGGCGACTCAAGATGGGTGATGTATACCTATTTTGGGGGCGTCACACTTCTTATCCAAGATTTTAACAGGTACCTCTTCATACGTTAAATCTTCCGCTATCTCGTCTGGTTCTAATTCAATAATGTGGTTCGGGTCTTCCATATATTTACGTAATATAGATATGTGAAAAACGTTATGAACACGAGACATACTTGGCGGTAAGCCACATTTCCTACTCAATCGAGGATTTCAAATGGGTTAATGAATCGAGGATTTTATTTCTTTCAATTTATTATGACATTTTGATATAAATAAAGTGTTATTGTTTGCTAATCAGATGTCTGTGTATGTATATAACTCCCGATAACTGCATGTCTCTATCCTGTAAATGCCATGATATGCAGAATCGTTAAACTCCGAACGGTTAGCGTCCACAATTTTAAACTACAGATGGAACCTTTCAGAAGTGTTCATATTGTACGACGTCGTTTAAATCAAATGGTTAGCGTCCGCAGTATTAAATTGCTATTCAGAAGTGTTGATATTCTACGACATCGTTTAAATCCTTGAACTAGCGTCCGCAGTATTAAACTGTTTACTGTATGCCAATAACTTACTCCCACAATGGGTCAATTATTTATTTCTTCTATGCAAACCCTGGAAGTGCCAATACAACAAATTGAGTTTTATTGATATATGACCTCAAGATATTGTGATGGACACTCCAGGGTTTGCATAGAATAACTAAACAATTCGCCCATTCTGATAGTACATTTTTTGAAACATCTAGACGATAAAATTAAGTTTATCAAGCTAAAAATCATATGTTTCTGCTATATATTATTGCTAGTAGTTACATATTCAAGTGATTTGGGATAATGAGAAAAACACATGACAACCAAAATTGGAAGGCTTGATAAAGCGAGTCGGTCGGATGAAGCTTCAAATTCAGAACAAATAAAGGGCTTCCATAGGTTGTGCCCTCCAAAAATGGTGCCACACATGTCTCTTCATCCCATATCACATGAACCGGTAACAACAAGAATATGTTAGAAGAAACAGAAAATTCTTGAGCTTTAGGTTGAACTCTTTGTGCGTATCCAGGATGTCTCTTGACAGTTCTATCTCGTCTTGTATATAGGGACCTAACGTCCGTAGTATTAAACTGTGGACTAGACCTTTAAGTTCCATTATTGAAAACGACGTCGTCCGACTGTCGCTTCAATATCCAAACGTTCACCGCATTAAAGTACAAAACAAGAATTGTAAAAGAGGGGCATTTTGGTCATCTGACCCGTCCGAAGTATTAAATTGCAGAATACTGGAAACTAAACTGCGAAGTGGAATTCTATAAAACTGCTCGATCTTCGGATGGAGGGTCGTGATTTGTTGTAAGGCTAGACTCTTTTTTACATCGTTTTTTATGGATCGATCCCCTATAGATCTGGAAAAATTGGCCCAGGCCCGCAGGTCGGGCTAGCCTGCCCGTCAAAAAATGAATTTTGGGCTTCACTTTTTTAGCGCATGAAAATCTGGGCGTGTTTGGCCTAGCCCAATTTTAGCACGACCCAATTTAGCCCGGTCCGTGAAGGCCCAACCCGTGGGCGCCGAGCCCGTCTGTCCCTTTAAAAAAAGGAACAATTACATATTATAGTACATTTTTAAAAGTAATTTCAAAAATCATATGTCGTGAAAAAGCATATGAATGATATTCCTATTTAATATATGATTTGATTATGATATATATATATATATATATATATATATATATATATATATATATATATATATATATATATATATATATATATATGAATGAATATGTAAGTATGCTTGCATTAAGAAAAGTCAGTAAAGTCCTTTGATAAATAATAGAAATATATGTACAAGGACTTAGAATGAATTGATCAAATATGTTAGGTTGATCCTACATAAGTAAAAACGACTTTGTAAAGTCCTTAAAAAGAAATGATGTACAAGGACTATAAATATAGAAAGATCAAGCTTGTTAGGTTGATCTTATGATGTAATAGATAAGGCTAGCCAGGATAAATCGAAGCACCCGCACTGTAAGTAAGTGAATGCCAGTGAGTCAATGTTAACTCGAGAGCTATCGAGGCAGAATAAGAGTATGCAAGATAGTAGATCTCAGAGTTCGTAGACTGCCAGGGAAAACGAAGAAGGATCGTAGTGTATCGAGTAGAGCTTCTTCGGGATCGTAGTGTGCTGAGGAAGTCATGTTCGTAAGTGCGAGAGATGACACCGCCCACGAAGCCGAAATGGGTCATCTGCCGAAGCCAAGACATAAACGTAGACTACACTCAGAGTCGTAGAGTCTACTGATGCCAAAGCCAAGTCAAGGATCGTTGATCACACTCTGAGTTCGTAGAGTCTATTAATTACATGCAGAGATCGTAGTCAAGCAAGATCAGATGAAGACAACAAGCAAGGCAGAAATCGTAGGGTGTCAAGAGATCGATCTCGGGATCGTAGGTATGCGCACCGGTAGAAAGTTGAATCATAGAGTGCAGAACTACGACCTCAACAGAAGTGCTCACAATACTAAGGATGAATCGTAGAGCATATACGGTTCTCAACAAATGAGCACTCCCAGAATATCCAAGGGAACGAAGCCTCTGGTTCAAGCCGCAAGCTACATCCAAGGAAACGAGAGAGCACTCAACGAATGGCATGAAAAGCTAACAGAAGATCTCAAAGACCAACCCAATCAAAGATCAAGATTGAGGTGTAAGGCCATTCGTGATGAAGTCTTCCACAAGGAGATCCAGAGAAGACTTCAGAAGTTTACTAAGGAAAGTCAGTTTATGCAGTATCTATCAAGTGAATAGAAGACAACGATCTTGGAAGCAACCAAGATCGTAGTGTTTGCAAAACAAAGAAGGAACTGATGGAAGGTGAACCAAGATACTGGTCAGCCTCTGATTAGCAAGGCTAAAGTGATTAAGTGCAAGGTCAGTTCATTAATGATAAGTGAACGGGAGATCACAAGGAGAAAGCAAGCTGGACGCGCCACAAATATGAAGTGCCTTGATATTCAGAAGGGGACCAGAGCAAGGAATTAGGCCATAAGTCTCTGAGAATAGTCAATACAAGGATTGAAGCACTGCACAATACAAGGAAGAGGTGTTCTACATTGAAGATCCAATCAACACTCTTCAAGATCATAGTGTTAACTCAACCAGTCAATGGGCAACACTCAACAAAACACTACGATCAAGTACTTGATGACGTGCATCAGAATCATAGAGTCTGAATAACTGAAGACTGAAACATTGGCAAAGGTTAAATCTGAAGGGTAATATTCGGACAAGTGCTTATTGATAGCATCGATGCAATAGGGCAACCTCTGATCGAGAAATTAGAAAGAGGTAATAAATTCTTCGACCTGCCCAAGACATTAAAGTGATACATCCGGCGACAGTAGGTGAAACGAAGAAGCTAGACGTCGAGGAAAAAGTATGATAAGTCACATCAAGCAGTCTACATCAAGCAACTTGAGATCTGTGAAGATATTTGAATAGCCTTCAACGGCTACTTTCCAACGGAAGGATTGGGAAGGAGTATAAATGAGGAAGAACTTCAAAGATCAAAGGTTGCTGGAGTTACCGATTTTGGAGAGAAGGTGGACTGATCTAAACCATGTGAGATAGTGAGTCCGAAGGCTCACTCTATGATCCACCAAGAACACTCAGAAGTCAGATAAAGAAAGAAGTAGAAGTGTGAGTTCTACTAGGTAGAAGTGAGATTTTTACTACATGAAGAGTGTTCAGAACTGCCGAGAGAAAGAAGAGCATCGTGACATCTTGATGTCCATCATGAGAAGACTCTAAGTACAATAGAGAAGAGCCTACAGTCATCTTAGCAAGTCCATCATGAGAAGACATCTAGTGACAGAAGGTAGATCACAAAATCCATCTTGGTGTCAAGCGTGAGAAAGCTTATAAGTACCTAATAGAAGAGCCTACAGTCAGCTTGGAAGCCTCTCATGTGCAGTCATCAAGTACCAAGGAGAATGATCTTCAAGGCGATTCAACAAGGGGTCATCAAAGTGGTTGAGTAACCAAAGAAAGTCGAGCATCATGCAACACTCAATCGCACTTCAAGGATGATCAAGCCAAGTCGCTAAGGATAGAAGATGTTCGAGCATGAAGACATCTTAGCAAATTTCAACACCAAACTCCAACAACAACAAACAAATAACTCAATAAAGCCGGAATTCTGAGGGGTCCTTGTCGGAAGGACTAAATGAAGCGAGGCTGAAGGGTCCTTGTCAAGAATGGACTAAACAAAGCGAGGGCGGAAGGGTCCTTGTCATGCGGAGGACTAAATGAAGTTCCAAGCCTCATGGGCAGAAGAGTTCCTAGGGAACTAGAGGAGTCCCAAGTGGCGGCCTTGAAGAGTTCTTAGTGAATGAAGTTCCAAGGTCTGGCCTTGAAGGAATTTTAGTGATTCGAGGTCTTGCCCTTCCTTAGTGGAAATCTGCTAGTTGAAAGCGGAAAGAGTGGATTAGGAGCTTGAGTCTACGAACCACTTAAACCCCCTTGTGTCTTTTATATTATGTCATTTACATTATGTACTATAAGCTGCTATGTATGTTTTAAGCGCTATAACTAAACTTACTCTCTACGAACAATGTATGTATGATTATGAATATATCAATGAAGGGGATCTTTTACTTATTCCGTTGTGCTTGAAAAGATTCTCATGTTTGTCATATGTTGATTATGAACAATATAATATAAACTAAAAAGTATTTGAAATAAAAGGATCTATTCAACCCCCATTCGAGATCTATTGTGCCCTTTGGGAACTAACAATTGAGTATCGAAGCGAGGTTCTCATGTTATATTTAAAAGCTAATCGCTTTGAAGTGCGATCCAAGGCACTAACATTGTTCTAAACTTAGTTTAGTAGTAAGTAACTTGTTATATCTGAGATGAGCTCACATGATGAAAATATTGTGTATAGGTTAAATGTGTATTTACACGAAGTCGCTTTCAGATTGGTCCATGGTCTTTATTGATACATCAACAAGACCAATCCTAGCTTCTTGATCAATCTTGTAGTCCTAAGACCAGACGAGAACACTCAAGAGACGTCAATAACAAAGAGTCAAGCACCCACCAGTCTGAAAGATGAAGAAGCCATACATGCTAAGAAATGGTTATCGAAGAGAAGAAAGAAGATCTTCTCAAACTTATGTCTGGCCAACCAACAGCTGGGTGCAAACTCTGTCAACTAAAGGATGTCAAAGATCTTAATGCTGAGATTCTCTTGGCCTATATCTTCAAGACCACTACTGATTAATTAAAGACCGACAAGAGCAATAAGCTGTCAGGAGAAAAAGTAAAGTTATGCACATTAATACCTAAACTCAGTATATCTACGATAAATGACTGTTTCGTAACTGACAGTAAAAAGGTACGGTTCCTCACTATTATAAACGAACATCATAATTGCATCTTCTTATGAACTATAACAGTATTATGTCAAAGAGTCATAATCTACCTAAAAAGGTGAAGAGAGAAAGTAACATGAGGATGGAAACTCAAATGACTATAAACTTTCTCTCCATCCAAGTTTTAGGTTGAAGATGATATCTTGAAGGAAATCTGAAATGGGTCATAAGAGCATCATAGGCCTAATGAACTTTATGTGAAGTAATCTTTGCTGATGGGTTAGTATGTATGTACAAGCCTATGCTCTAAGCGTTTGACAACACACAGAGCATGATCAATTTTACAAGAGGATCTTGCTGATTTGCAAAAACTGATCACCTCAATGAATCAGCTAGATACTCCTAAATCGTAGAGCTGATTCTCACTTTGTGAACACTTAAACATTGTGAACATAACCCAGTGAATGATGAAACCATCATAGATAGAGAGTGTGTTATTAGATGCCAAATCCCACACACACTCACCATCATGCATCTCAAAATGTATTATCATAAGATAGTTGCACGCATGAATATGTCTGTTGGTGATAAATATGATGATTATCCAAATAAGAGGAACAGGGGTTTAGAAAACTAACATAGCAGGACCCATTTAATTAGGGGTACCAAAAATAGAAATATATTTAAACCTGCAGGTACTTGTTCAGTTTGACCACACTAAGGAATAATGAAGCAGAAGACTTCAGTCAAGAAAACTCAACCAGCATAAGGCTAAGGACAATTCAGAGATGATTCTGATAGAGTTCCTATCTGTCCAAGTCTGTCCTTGAAGACCCTCTGAGCTAACCAGAATGGAGCTCACATGGCTTCTAATCTGTATATGGAAGCAAGCCATTCAGCCAAAGAAGGAAAAGGTCTTATGTGCTCAAAAGACAGTCAAGAATGCTATATGGGAAGAATCCTCAAGGAAGCTCACAACAGAAGATTATCGAACATAATTCAAGAGGAACTTATTGCGAGAGTAGAACTTCATAAACACAACTGTCAAAGAAGACTACGTTCGTAGTGCTATCATATAATCGTAGAGTGATCAGTCCTGAAAATACTCATCTCTATGATACAAGGAAATCCGAGTGATGATGGAGATTCCAGTCAGATGGAGATATGCAAGGCTGCCTTCAAATGAACCTGACGAAGTGTGTTGTGTGCCTCCATCATGATTCTATGCTTCAAGTCAGAATCGTTAGGAACACAAAGTCTGGAGTTGACTCGAAGTATTCCTTCTTCATCGATTCTTGCTTACTCGAATAGCACCTTCTTGCACTTTCTTCTTCATAACGCATCGGCTCATATATTCGTAGCTTGAGCAACTTTAACTTTATCAATTAAAGTCGGTTCTCTACTCGTATGCTTGATATCATCACGTGGGTACTTGGAGCCTTTATCTCTATCTCCATCCTTTTGCAAATCATACAAAATGGGCTTTTGTGTTAACAACATTGCACTTGTACCGCATATAATTTTCTACTCAATACGCCGCCTACCACGTTTGCTTTTCAGGATGGTATTGGATGGTATGGTCGTAATCTTTCAATAACTTTCGAGCCAACGTCGTTGCCGCATGTTGAGTTCCTTTTGGGTGAAGAAATATTTGAGACTTTTATGGTCCGAATATATTTCCACTTTCTCCCATATAAATAGTGCCTCCAGATCTTTAAGCGTGAAAAGCATTTGCACGCTAACTCTAGATCATGAGTAGGATATTTCATCTCATACTCTTTAAGTTGTCGCGAGGCATAGGCTATGACTTTCCCATGTTGCATGAGAACACATCCTAACCCTTTACCTGAAGCATCGCTGTAGATAACAAATCCATCTGAACCAGATTGTGACAACCCCAAAATAGGTCTATACCATCCAACCTATTCTGAGTCGCCCAATACATGGTACAGAAAATAACTACAACTTTATTACTATAATTATTGTGCAAAATACAACAACACATATGTTGTGAGCTTTGATACAAATATATACCAACTGTGACTCTGGACACCAACTTGTGTCAGCACCTTAAAATGACACCTTATATAAAGGTATAGTCAAAAACTATTTTAGAAACTAAAATCTTTGGGAAGTGCTTAAGGAAACCTTCGTATATGGGAGCCCATGCGTCTAGGTTATGATAGATATCATATGGCCACAGAATTATCCTTGGTTGACCCAATAGACCACAAAGAAAAACAAGAAGATTACTATCATATTCTTCCCAATGGTAAGTCTTCTCTTGACATATCATTATCTCCACTGTCTCTAATTGAGAATTATACTTCAAACAAACACCAAGATTATATAGGTAATGCTCGTATATATACTCAGCAAGTGGATGAGCACATCCCTGTCTTATGATGATACGAGGTTGTATGTCATTAGACATCTTGTATGATAGTGACAAAATACCCTTCCAACATTGGGTTCGCTTTCACCCTCAACAATTTCATGGCACCACCGATTCTATTCCCTGTTATCCCCCACTCGACCCGCCTACACTTTTATTACACGAAAGGAATTGTGAAGCAAAAGGGTGAGCATAACTAGCTCAGTAAAGAATATCATGACTAAAGATAATTAAATTATCAATAGCCTTCATCAGTAATAAATCAGAGATTTAGAACATATGGTAGATGATAAAATTTTTTAACCATAGTTGCAGCGGAACGAGCAATCCATTAGAAGAGTCAAATAGACCATAAAGTCTATTATCTTCTCCATGTTAAAAATCCACCAACAATGTTTTATCCCGGTAACATCACTCAACAGTTCCTTTCCACAATCATATGAATAACTCATAATCATAATTGTGATTCTAAATTCCTCTTCTCATCCAGGACGAAGATAATTTTCATAACCTATCTTCACCTGAAACATCAAAGATCATGATTATACCAAATCACATTTCCTGTTATAATCATACTGATAAATTCATCTTTGCACTACGGGCCAAAGATATTCGTCAACAGACCACCTTTGCACTACGACCAAAGATATTCAACAACATGTCATCTTTGCACTACGGGCCAAAGATATTCATCAACAAACCATCTTTGCACTACATGCTAAAGATATTCCTCAACAGTTCATATTTTTACTACAGGCTAAATATATTCATCAACAGTTCATATTTGCACTACAAGCCAAATATATTAATATCTCAAAGAAATATATAATCATTTCAGAATTTATATAAACTATAATTATAACCATGTTGATTATTTCACCTTTACACTTAAGCTAAAAATATTTAATTATAAATTCAATGGTCATGATCATATCAGTCACAATTCAACTTTTCACTACTGGCCAAAGAGAACCCTAGTCATGATCATACCAATAATCTATCCATCTTTATACTCAAGTGAAAGAGAATTTCAACATCAGGATTATAAAAAGGTTATATATGATAATAAAAATAATATGATCAACAACTGCACTTAATCTCAAGAGCAATATTCATAAATCAACGATAATTTTGTCAGAAAAAGAAACCAACTTTGTTGTGAATAGTACCCGTGAATAGTAACTCATGAATATTAACTCATAAATAGTAACTCGTGAATAGTAACCCATGAATAGTAATTCGTGAATAGTAACCCTGACTCAAAAAGGTAGAAATTCCACAATAAAATTCATACCAATATTTCGATATAATGATATTGAAAGAATAACATTTCTTAAACTTATAAACAATTTATTTTAATTGTTTACACTTTACTAAATAATGCATTTAATCATCCTAAAATGCCAAACTCATAAGTTTTCATCACCAATAACCAAAACCCTCATCAAAAATCTGCATATACCTCATATAGGATTATCAAGCCATAAAATCCTATTTTCCAATTTTCTTCCTTCACATAACATATTTAATTCATTTATTCATAACTAGTCTATTTTCATGAAAAATACCAAATCAGTTCCAAAAATATTTCTTTTCTGGGATTTAGCATAATATAGTCCCATAGTGAACATATATTTTTCTCAAAATTTTTAAAATTTATTTACTATTTTTTATATGGCCAAAACCGCCGAATATTTAGATATTTATCATAAATTGTACTTTTATCTAAAAATTCCGAAATTCACAGAGTACACTGATATTATATAGATGTACTCCCAATAAAAATTTCATCAATTTTAGAGTTAACCACAAGGAATTATAAGCGGTTACTTTTAAAATAGTCTTTTCTCATAAAATTCATAACTCTTAATCTATTCATCCAAAAATCACTATTTTTGGACACAATCAATAAAACTCATCAAAATATCTTTTTAAATTTTTCCAGAATTTTTAAAGGTCAGAAAAATTACGAAACTGAAAAACATAACAACCCTTAAAATCCCTTACTATCCCTTACCTCAAAAAAGCAAAGACTTACGATTGGATATGGGATATAATGAAGGAAACTTGTAATCGATGAATAGCAACTCACCAAGTATCTAAATACTCACAAAATACACTCGATAATCTAGAGAGAGAAAGAGAGAAAGCTTATGTTTCTGGTGTGATTTTCAATTCTAACTTAGCCCTCTATTTATAGGAAAATGTTAGCACGCCGAAGCAGACTTAACCTGCAACCTGATGGCTTTACCTGCTACTATTCCCACCCACCACATTTGAAAATTCAATTGAGCACATTTCTCACCAACCAAAAGTGGGGCCCACCAATTCTAGAATTTTCCACCAAAATCATTTATAACCTAATTTCCGAATCAGTCACCTCTTAAAATTCATAACAAATTATACGCTCATTTTTAACGGTTCAAAATTTGTGGACATATACTCAACTTATATATGTATAACATATCCAAAAATTACAATGATCAAACGGTCGGATTAAATATTATAACTCACACAATAAAGCTGTAATAACACCGATTTGATCTTTTAATACCTCCAATCCGACAAAATACTGATAAAACATGTCAACATTAACTCCTTCATTTATAACCACATAAATAAACCCATCATTTATATCCATATCAAATAAATATTTTCTTATCATATAAATCAATAATTAATTATTCATAAATAATATTACAGAATCACATTTATGACAACCAGTCGTTCCTCAGAAAGAGGGGCTTTCCGATAAGGATTTCTCCATCTTTGGCGCAATTAGGTGACCAAACCTCTCCTTGATGTAACTTTCTAGACATTGCCAATAATGCTATATAATAATATTATTCAAATAATATGAATTATTGATCTGATAATGGAGATACTGTGCAGTGACAATTATTGAAACAACAATAATATAAAATATCAACATAGAAATTATTGAACCAATAAAATAAAATATTGAACAGTAATTACTGTAACAATTATTGAGTAGTGCCTTCTTACGTAAGAATCAATAATTGAAAAATAAATCATGCAATACAGGTAAGCATCTTGTCAAGAATTCTGGCGTAGACATCGTATTTTAACCACCGTGTATTCCAACGATTGTTAATTCGGTAACAACTACGTCATTATTTATAAAAACTCTAATTTATCGTTTTCTTCATCCGACCGTTATCCGTTATGGGGCCCACAAATGGCTGCGCTGTCGTACGAATATTCCCCGACAGAAAGAATATTCCACAACCAAACGAATATTTCCCGACAACAATAAGTATTTTATAGCCACTTGCTTATTTTGAAAAAATTTCATATATCACCCTTAACTTTAACTTTTTATCAATTTAACCATTTACTAAATAAAAAAATTGAATACTTTTATTTCATAAAATTCGGGGTCTTACACAGATGGTATTGTCAGAACAGGTGCCGAAATGAGTCTCCTCTTAAGCTCTTGGAAACTCTTCTTGCATTCCTCGCTCCATACGAATTTGATATCTTTCCGAAAGTTAGCTGAGTTAACGGGGTAGCGATTCGAGAAAACCCTTCTACGAATCTCCGATAATAACCAGCTAAGCCCAGAAAGCTACGTATTTTGGTCACCGTCTTTGGTTGCTCCCAACTTTGTATTGCTTCATTCTTCGCTAGGTCAACAGATACTCCATGTTTTGACACCACGTGCCCTAGGAATGCTACTTCCTCAAGCCAGAACTCGTATTTCTTCAACTTAGCATATAGCTTATTTTCACGTAGCCTTTGGAGTACCAGCTTCAAATGGTGCTCATGATCTTCACGGCTTTTGGAATATACGAGGATGTCATCAATAAAGACAACAACGAACTGATCCAAATAATCCTTGAATACTCGGTTTATCATATCCATGAAAGCCGCAGGAGCATTAGTCACTCCAAAAGACATGACTAGGAATTCATAATGCCGTCATCGGAGTTCTCAAGGCGATCTTGGAATATCCTCGATTTTAACCTTGGTGATGATATCCAGAACGAAGATTGATCTTTGAAAATAATTGTGCTCCTTGCAACTGGTCAAACAGGTCATCAATACGAGGTAGCGGATACCTATTCTTGATAGTGACATGGTTTAATTCCCGGTAATCGATACAAAGTCGCATACTCCCGTCTTTCTTCTTTACAAATAAAACAGGAGCACCCCAAGGAGATGTACTAGGATGAATAAAACCGATGTCTAATAACTCCTGTAGTTGGACCTTTAACTCCTGAAGTTCAATAGGAGGCATTCGATATGGGGTTTTAGAAATGGGGTTTGTACCAGGTTCAAGGTCAATAAAGAATTCAACTTCACGTTCTGGGGTAGACCGGGAAGTTCTTCAGGAAATACGTCAGGAAATTCACTAACAATAGAAATATTATTCACATCTGATGTGTTTTTGTTCAAGTCCGTGACATGGGCTAAGAAAGCTTGACATCCGTTTTTCAATAAACGAATAGCTTTATGGCTTGATATGACGATGATTGACTTTTAGAGGTTTGGTTGCTTGAATTCGCATAACAAAGTTGGTTAGGAATATGAAAACTAACAACCTTACGAAAACAATCAATTTTAGCATGATGAGTGGTTAACCAATCAATCCCTAAAATCAATCAAATTCAAGTATTTTCAAAGAAATAAGATCAACAGGTAATGTGATGGTACCAACTTGGATCAAACAAGATTTATAAATAATGGATGCAATAAAAGTTTCTCCTAATGGAGTCTCCACAGATAAGTCAAGGTCTAATTTCTCCGGAGTCAAGTTTAAACGTTGAGCACAAGCAGGAGAGATAAAAGAATGGGTAGAACCGGTATCTAATAAGGTATAAACATCGCAAGAATTTATGATTAGCTTACCAGTGATCACCTCATTTTGGTTCTCAGATTTTGACCGATCCACGACAAACGCTTCTTCCGAGAACCGTTGACTTTGACTTTTCTCGGGATGACCTTTTGAGTCACCATCCCCACTGGACTTGGTTTTGCTACCGTACAATCTTGAGCGATATGTCTTTCCTTTCCACAATTATAGCATACCTTGAACTGTTGTGGACAGTTTGGGCTGATATGTCCCTCTTTTCCACATTTATAGTATACGACCGGTGGTCGTTCTCCTCCCTTAGTACCAGTTGCTGCTGGTGCTGAGGTCTTCACATTTTCATTGTTGAATCTCCTCTTTTTAAAATCTCCCCTCGACTCGCTTCTTCTATTTTTATGGCCACGATTACCACCAGAGTGGTTACCGCTTTTGTCTGAATATTTTCCTCCCCGCTGGTTTTCATTGCTCCGATGACTGCTGCCACCGGTATGAAGCTGGTTGTGGTCCCTCAGTTGAACGTACTCGTTATCTCGGTCTAATAATTGAGCCCTGTTTGCAACATCTGAATATAAAAAAATTTATGAGAGATAAGATATTGCCAAATCTCGAGTTTTAAACCTCTCAGAAACATCCTCGTCATTCGTTCCTCATTCTCTACCAAATGAGGTGCAAACCTGGATAACTCTGCGAACTTCGCCTCGTATTGTGACACCGTCATGTTGTTTTGTTCTAATCTAATAAACTCTACCTCCTTCATATGACGAATACTTTCAGGAAAGTACTTGTCGTTGAAAAGTTTCTGAAATGTTTCCCAAGACATGCTTTGAGTCACGGCGGTGAGTACGCTTCACAGATTCCCACCAGTAGTCTGCCTCGCCACGGAACATAAAGGTGGCGAATGGAACTTTCTGTTCCTCTGTGCATCCCAAGACATCGAATTTCTTGGTAATTTGTTTAACCCATGTCTCTGCCTTGATCAGATCCGACTTTCCAATAAATTCTGGTGGTCCCAACTCTTTGAACTGCTTGGCCGTGACAAGCCACGCGCTGCTATCATTTCCACCCGTATTTTGTATACGAGTCTCCTTCGTCTGGTTTTGCATGAACTGCAAAAAGCTCCTAAACATTACGTCGTTCATCGTCTGCTCAGTGGTGTTGTTTACAGGAGGAACATTGCCGGCCTGTTGTACGTTCTCCTCATTGGTGAGTAAATGTGTCTCCACGGTCTCATTCATTCCACTGTTAATATTCTCAGCTGCCATTCTTAAATACTTCCATAAAACAAAGGTTAATTAAACAAATTAACATATCACATAATAATCAGATGCTCCGACTGACCAACAAATAAGCTTAGGTATGACACACTAGCGAAGGATTTACTCGTCTCTCCCCTCCTAGTACTATTCCCCGATCTCCGCCAAAGACCATATCCCTAAGCTCTGATACCAACTGTGACACCCCCAAAATAGGTATACAACACCCATTCTGAATCGTCAAATACATGGTACAGAAATAACTACAACTTTATTAATATAACTGTCGTGCAAAATACGACAACACTTAAACTGTGAGTTTAAATACAAATATTGTATTCTTGACAATATCCACACTCAAATAAGTCCTCATTATAATTATTGATACACTATTTTACAAAATAGTGAGGACTATTAAAACAACTTCTAGAACCATCATTCCACACCCCGACTAGTACTCGCTACATTCTCGCCTCCTGAGAAGAAAAATGGAAAAAAAGGAAAAGGGTGAGCTCAACTAGCCCAGTAAAGAACATTATGACTAAGATAACATAGAACAAATTATCGTTAGTCCTCAACAGGGAAAAATCTAATAGAATACAATAGACAACCAATTTTAAATCAATATTCGCAGCGGAAATAATAATTCATTAGAAGAGTTAAATAGAGAATAAAATCTACTATCTTCTATATATGAATTTAAAAGTCCATCGTCAATATTTTATCCCTGTAACATCAATCAACATATATCTGGAATCAAATATTCATCTTTGCACTACAGGCCAAAGATATTCATCAGTTGGTCATGTTCATCTAAACACCTGTTCATCTTTGCACTACGGGCCAAATATATTCATCATAAATCATTCATCTTTGCACTACAGGCCAAAGATATTCAGTAATATCATCATTTAGGACTGAGGATGATAAAAAATATTTTAAAGGAAACGAATCCAGTGAAACAAAATAACAAATATTAAGGATTCATATTTCTGTTTATCCATGTCCAAAAATACCTCATAAATAATCATAGTGGAATAAAATTCAAGAATGATCAAAACATGGATACAATCAAAGCAAGTATCCATAATAGATATTTTGGAGGAAAAACAAAAATTTAATTTTTCTGTGAATATTATCGTATTCGTGAATAAGGTCAGATATCGTGAATAGTGCCAGATATCGTGAATAAGAACCCGACACTAAAAGATAAGAATTTCACAAGAAAAAATCTTACCAATATTCCCAAGATAATGATATTGAAAGAAATAATATCATTTTAAAAAAAATAATATCCCCTTACCTCTAAAAAGACAATTCTTGATTTGGAATCTTTGGATATAAATTTGAAGGAACTTGCATCGATATAAGCAACACTCAAAGTCTTAAAATACTCACAAGAATACACACTCGATAATATAGAAAGAGAAAGAGAGAGAAAACTTGTGTTTTTGGTGTGATTTTCAATTCTAACCTAAACACCCTATTTATAGGAAAATGCTTAGAACACCAAAGTAGAAAATTTAATAAAATATATTATTAATAATAAAATTTCATACGCCTCCTTGGAAATCAGCTCTTAGCATTTCCCAAATTCCCACCTTCTAGAAAAAGTAAGAAAAAACGTTTTTCATAAAATAAATAATTAAAACTTCCAAAAATCAATTATTTCAGAACTTCGGAACTTCAATAATTCATAATAAATAGCCATTTGTCAGAAAAATTCGAACCACATGTTCTTTCCATAGGAAATTTCATTCTCTACAACTTTGTAAGTTTAAGTTTTTCCAAATTTTAAACAGAAATTGACCGAAATCGACAAACGGGCGATTTTACAGGCTATAATCAAATTTCAGTCAAGAAATGGGGTCCACAAACATGTTTAACACGTTTTAAATATTTTTAGTAAAAAAAATACTCTTCCTCCTCATATACTTATATATCACACATTCATTGTAAAAATATCACCATTATTATATTATAATAATATAATAAAATATTATTTTATCAGAAAAGATAAATTATCAATTTTCAACAATTGTCACTTTAAAATTTCTCTCCATCTATATCCACATAAAATGAATATTTTCCTTATCATATAAATCAATAATTAATTATTCATAAATAATATTACGAGAATCACAATAATGACAAACTGCATAGTTCCTGTGAAAGGGGCTTTCAATAAGGATTTTTCTCACCTTGGCGGCGTAATTAGGTGACCAAACCTCTCCTTGCATGTAACTTTTTAGACATTGCCAATAATGTTATCTAATGATATTATTAGGATAATATGAATTATTGTTCGATAATGAAAAATATCGTGTAGTGACAATTATTGAAACAACAAGAATATAAAATATCAACGTAACAACTATTGAATCAATAAAATAAAATATTGAACAAGAATTATCGTAACAATTATTGAGTAGTGCCTTTCACGTAAGAATCAATAATTGGTGCGATGCAAGCCATCTTCTTGTAACGCCAGACATCTTGTGTTTTAACCAAGGGTATTCCAACAAGATTAACGATAACAACTACTGCTGTTATTTATAAACAACTTATACTTGTCATTTTCTTCATCCAATCGCTTTCCATACGGCGGCGCCACAAAAGATCTTGCGCGTCGCATCTGAATATTCTCGACAAGAAGAATATTCCACGACCAAACGAATATTCCCAAATAATAATGAATTTTTATAACCACTTGCTTATTTGAAATATTTGCGCATTTTACCAATAACCAACCACATTAATCAATTCAACCCTTACTATTTCAAAATAATAAATAGAAAAATTCAATTTCATTTATAATAAGTTAGGGTCTTACATGAATTGCGTTATTTTTGTAATTATTTTGTGTATGTATTATTTTTGTAAATACTTTCTAATTGTTGTATATTAGTGTTAAGGACCCTTAAAAAAACCACTTCACTGTAGCCTACTACAGCTACTTCAACGATTCAGCAGGCAAAATGCTTTAAGCCCAAAGCTGCATAACAGGTCAACACAACACTCAATAGCCCAAAGCAAAGCCAGAAGCCTAAAAAGCTTAACCAAACCCTAACTCCCTAACACAAAATTGTCTTTTAATGTTTTATTTGGCATCTATGTTATTACTTATTAGTTATTACAACTTACAAGGGAATGTAATTATTAATTAATGTCATTTAATCATGTTTTTTTTAATTTGAATTTTATTAAATAACATTGTGATTTACAGATTTTCAAAATAAAAGAAAAAGCTTCATGGTCAGATCGACTCTCATTTCAACCCAGGACCACTTGACCGCTAATTACTTTCAACCCACTAAAACCTGAGCCGTTTTGGCTTGGCTCACCAATGGCTCTACTTAACTCTGACGATGACCCGGCCAAACCTGTTTGTAGGTCTAGTCCCTATGTGTGTGTGTGTGTATATATATATATATATATATATATATATATATATATATATATATATATATATATATATATAAATCACGGATCTAAAACATACCTCTCTTAAATAGTATAATTTTATTAAAATTACATCGCTTTTGGAGATTTTTTAAATAAAATAATATTAAAAGAGAGTGGTCCCACTTGTTTTTTCTTTTATTTATAAAAATGTCACCGCGACCCCACTTATTTTTTAAAACAATCTTCAAAATGACGTAATTTTAATAAAAACATGCTATTTAAGAGGTATACTTTAAATCCGTTCTTTTATATATATATATATATATATAGATATATTATTTCCATCTGCAATTCAGCATCATAGCTTGATCAGAGCTTTGACTATAAGCACTAACACTAGTTTTGCAACATTATGCTAGTGAATATTTCCTTCAACTATACACATACCTACATTTTGATGATAATAATAATACTAAGTTCAACTTTTGTGGTGGCATTTAACTTGGTGCTCATCAAATTTATGATGAAACATTGCAATGGGAAAGACAAAAAATCATACTTTTTTTCTTAGTGAATACCTTGACACTCTTGAGTAAACTTTGAAGAATTAATCACTATTTATGCCTTTAATCACGTTACTAAGTAGTCCATTAGTCAATTTTGTATGCGACACACATGTTACAAATATCTTATTTGTGAGCTTATAGTATATATGAGCACTAAATCAACACTTTGAACCGAAAGAAATGGACTTCGGTGCATTTTTTCTACATCCCACCCATTGAAATTTCTACATCTACCACAAATCAAACTATCAAAGATATGTTCAACTCAACATCTAATACAATATTGAAACTTTTTCCTTTTCGTTTTCTTTTCTAAATTGTTAATTTTCCACTCGACAAGAATCTATTCATACACTCGAAAGTCGTATTATTTTCCATACCAGTATAAAATGACATAATATTTTATATAAAACCAAAGTGTCATTAACTATTATTCTTTCTTCTTTTTTTATTAATTTCCTTAAGTTATCATTATAATGTTGGGAAAAAATCGGAGAGCTCACACATTGTGTACCTGCACGCAAGAAATTAACATATGTTTCGAATTTTACTTGACCTAAAAACGTAAGTCATTAATTCTTGCTCCCATGTCCTCTCTTATTTTTTCTCCAATGTGGATTCCAACTCA
Organism: Panax ginseng; assembly: GCA_020205605.1. Lineage (NCBI taxonomy): Eukaryota > Viridiplantae > Streptophyta > Magnoliopsida > Apiales > Araliaceae > Panax > Panax ginseng. Next base: position 114,723,929 of record CM035148.1, on the reverse strand, counting down.
TTTGTGATTTCCTCAGTGTCTTACTCACAAATTAGTTTATCACATTAAGAGCTCCCACTCATTCGAAAATTTTATTTCAATCATCGTAAAACCTAATTTTAGCTAACAACTCTTGGCTTTTTTTTTTATGAATTGATAATTAAGTTATATCAAGAATTAAATATCTTCTCTTCAATCTCCACGACACCAGGTTAAACCCATCGAGAATTCAAACATTATCATTGAGAGCCTTTAATTACGAAAAGCAACAACCATTCATCCAGAATTTTAACCATCATCGCGTGTCTTTTGAAGAGAAGGGTCACATCAGTCTCAAATTGATTCTTCATGGCTCTGACACCAACACCAATTGTTAGGAAAGAATCAGGGAGCACTTGCATGTGCGTACACAATGCAATAACACACATATTTGTAACTCAACTTTTCCTAATTTCAAGTCATTAGGTCTTGGGAGTTCATATATATATATATACGATCCAACTTCTCCGGTGAGCTCCAATGAATCGAAGAGCAAACTAAGAACGAACCTATTTATAGCGACGATTTTTTCCGCCACTATAGCATGAAAGCCGATTTTTATGCTATAACGATTTAAAAAACCCGTCATTATAGCCGATTCGTTTAGTTCGCTTCCCTCCGATTCACCGAGAGAATCGACTATATATATATACACACGAGAAGGATCTGGTCGGGAAGCTCGATTTTAAGTAAAATCCGGACTTTCGTTCTCAGCCTTTGGATGAGATCCAACGCCCAGGAAAGTAAGTTGTTGGAGAGGGGGAAAAACGCGGAGCAAGAAGGGTAAAAAAAGTCGAGTCGGGTCAAAAAAGAGAACCGAACATGCTTCTTCCTAAATTCCTAAATCGCAACTTGCTCTCTCTTCTACACAAAGCTCACAGCGAAATCAGGCCTCTCTCTTTCACAAACTTCGGCCGTCCGATTTCCTCTCTCTTCTACACAAGTCCCATTTTCCTCTCTCTTTTACACAAAGAGATTTCGGCCGAAGTATTCTATCTCTGTCTGTTTCCCAAGATTTTGGCCGAAGTATTCTGTCTCACTTCAGTGACCCACTCTTGTTCATGAGGCAGCATCCTCAAACAGTTATCTTGCTCTCCCCTTTTCAAGCATTTTAAAGGTAAGCATGCAGTATTTTGTTCACTTGTATAATGTTTACCTCTCATAGATTGACCAGATCAGGAGCAAGTTACTAATGATAATAATAGAGACATACTAATGATAATAGCAAAATAAGAAATGGACAGGATTTTGAAGATAATCATAGACACACAAGTTAGAAGGTTGCAATAGTAATATATATTTTATTGCCCAACTGATGGACCATTAGCATAATCTTATCTAATACCCCATCATAATTGACAACACACATTAAAAAGAAAACTGCACAGAATGTCTTTCTTTTAATTTTGTTTTTTGTTCGACAAAGAGAAGGCTATCAAGAAAGCTAGGAAATGCAATGGTTGTGGGATTGTTGGAGTGTCGCATGACAAAAAAAATTGTCCAAAACTTGTTGGAGTGTACGATGATGTGATGATGTTGTGTGATGTATTATGTTGTGTGATGATGGAAAACTTAAATTTGAAATGTAATGTGGAGATGTTCTTATACAGGTTATGGACTTTTATATGCCACTGGTGGAGATGTAATCTGGTTGTGTGAAACATTTAAGTTTACTGTTGTCTTCTTTGATTTTTTGACTTTTCATTTTAGTGATTTTGGTGAATTGTGAACCTTACTATTAATAATTGTTTAATTTTTTTTACATTTACATGAAACTTTTACAGAATCATGTTGGTTTATTAGTTGGATATGAAACTTGTTACTTAACACGGAAAATGAAATGTTGGTGTATTCATTTGTTTATATACATTAAATTGTTTCTTTTGAATATGAGATATAATTTGTAGAAAGATAGATTTTTAAATTTCCAATCTTGAACTAGACTACAATATTTTTATTCAGGGATTATGGTGGACAATACGCCAAGGGAAAATAGACAAAAGGGGAGAGAGCCTGTGAACTACCACCATATACACATTGCTGTCAACTAACTTTTGGATCTTAGAAAAATCGAGATCAGAATACACATCAAAAATGTCTTTACAATCACTTAACAAGACAATGAAAATAGACATTACAGTTAGGGTAGCAGAGTACACAATTTTTACAATCACTTGACAAGTGCCATGACCGACACTACCAAGGCTAGCCCACAAAAGAACACACCGACACTACCAAGGCTAGCCCACAAAAGAACACGATGATATTGATGATGTGTTTAAGATTTGCCACATTTATTTCAATGACTCCAAGTCAAGCATCATCAATGCTGCGCAACTGCACGTGTGCTTATCTGCCAAAACCACCATAAGATTGCAATGTTTTAGAGACATTCCACAGTTGGTAATCTACATATCATTACATATGAACAAAAATAGTTTAGTGTTATACCCAAATGGTTAAATGCAACAGCAACAGTTAAAACTACCCAAATGGCTTTGTTTTTGCTTTCCTAGCTACTGTACAAAACTACAATCTAAATGCAATACTTGCCTCTTCCCTCTCAATAAATCCCGTGCACCTTAGATAATACAATCTAAATGCAACTGCCAAAACAGTTTCCCCAAATTAAAATAAGGAGATAAGGTAGTAAAATTAGAACATACATTTTCAAAATGTCATTAGAAATCAATCTTACAAGAAATTTTGTCGATCACAGTGCATTTGGGTGAAAGGCATTTCAATGACCGTATTTAAATCTCCAAACTCTATAACACCATTGCACTTGACATCAAACAAGTCAAATATCTCGCACAACTAAATGGTAGTCTTAGTAAAAGGGAACATCACAAAGTGAAAGTACTAGAGAGAACAAGATCGGCATAACACACCCATCTGCAAAGAGATTCCTCCTGTTTTTGTTCCTGAAGAGTGCAAACTGAAATTCTTCCTAAGGATAAGATGGTGTAAAAATTAATATCCAATCTATCATACATCCTATACCCATCAAATGATCACATATTAAGTTTGACTGAATTAGAAATAGAACTTGTAATATTAGATGGTTTATCTATAAAAAAGTTGCGACCTTCAGCTTCCTTTGAAATCCAATCAATATACCTTGTGGCTCTGTTTTGATTTTCCCATTCTTATGCCCTTGTTCTTCCATTAATAATCAATTCAGAACTAATACAAGGCAATAGTTAAAGCAAGAACTATATTCATGAAACAGATCGTCTCAGAAACAAAATGGAAGATACAGTTAAAATGACATACATTCTCACATTTGTTCTCCACTAATTACTAGCAACAAAAACTAGTCCACTACTAGTCCATTAAGCAAAAACAGAGCCACATGAAAGAGCCATCAATAGCTCAGAGCCACATGAAATACAACAAAAAAATCAATAGATCCAAATAAAACCATCCTTTAACCCCAATAGATCTAAGAAAACCATCCCAAGATACCGCTCATAGAACAGAAAATTAGAAATTACCTTTCCAACGTGAGTGATTGGCTGGAGACAGAGAAACGAGCCTATCCAACTTCCGTGACTTTGTGTAGAGAGAGGAACTCGCGATTTAGGAAAAAGAGAGACCAGTTCTTCTCGCGACTTGTGTCGAACGACCGGAGTTTGTGAAAGAGAGAGGCCTGATTTCGCTGTGAGCTTTGTGTAGAAGAGAGAGCAAGTCGTGATTTAGGGATTTAGGAAGAAGCATGTCCGGTTCTCTTTTTTGACCCGACGCGACTTTTTTTACCCGACTTGCTCCGCGTTTTTTCCACCTCTCCAATAGCTTACTTTTCTGGGCGTTGAATCTCATCCAAAGGCTGAGAACGAAAGTCCGGATTTTACTTAAAATCAGGCCTCCCTGACCAGATCCTTACTGAATATATATATATATTTCTTTGTCATTCTCTTACTTTGTTTTTTTGATTTGAGACTCTAATTCACATGTAAATTCTTAAACACAATTTTATAATCATGCTATAGTTAAAAACTAATTAAAACACCAAAAATTTTTACGAATAAATGTAAAATAAAAAATATATATTCTTAAATATATTGTACAAATTAATAACACTTTTTTGTGTGAAAAGGATGCGATTACTATCCGTTTAGTCTACTCATACGTACGTATTAGATTCATCAGATAATATCTTGTTCCTTCGGTCGGTTTGATATATATAAAATATATATACATTTGCACTCGATTTGAAGAAAGAAAGGTATCAAAAGGTGAGTATACAATTGAAAAAGGTGTTATATTTCTATCAAGGTTAGAATAAAAATATATCCACCTAAAGGAATGTATCCTAAGCTAACAATAACATCTACATCCTTGTCTTCTACCTAATATACCACAACATCAAAAGTAATTTGCACATTTTCCCATCTTATTTTCCTTATATCTAATTATCTATAATATACAACTTCATATGCATTGAAATGAACTTAATTAATTGGTACCTAGATTTGAGAAGAGGCAATATAATTCAAAAGAAAGGGAAATATAAGTTGAACTTAAGAAACCAAGTATTAATCTTCTGTTTTGATGGGGATTAGGGTGTGGTTGTTGGGTTTATGGAGGTTGGACAGTTGAGAAGTTTAGATAACTAACTGAACACAATTGTTCTGAGGTTAGCTGCTTATGAAATGTAGAGTAACATTAGCATATACTTTATCTGTTCTAAATTATATGATCAGTATAGATTTTTTAAAAATTAATAAAATATATTTTAAAATTGACATGATTAATTCATTTGAGTTTTAAAAATAATAAATTTAATAATTAGTAATAATTCTTTTTAGATGATTTATAATAATCATTAATTATTGTATTAACAAAAATTAAATAAATTCATATTAATTTTGAATTTAAAAATATTTCAAATTGATTTTTAAAAAATAACATTGATCATATTTTTTTATAGAGAAAGTGTATAGTATTTTATTTAATTCTTTTTACAAATTAAATATTTGGAGTAGTAGTTGAAAAATTCTATGCATATCATCATCAAGAGAGCATATGTTCCTCGAATGTCACTATTAAGTGTTATGCTACGTTTAGATCGGAGGAACATAATTGATAAAAGAATAGAATAAAAAAAAGGAGGAAATGAAATGATTTATTCTATTTTTGATTGAAATAAGTCAATATTCTATACATGCCCAGAAGGAATAAAATTTACAAATTTAAGAGAAATGAAAATGGTTTATTTCATTCCAATAAAACAATCAAACACTTTTTTTTTATTTTATAAAAATGAGTCATTTTATTTTCATCTTAATTTTTACAATCCAAACGTACATTAGAAAGAATTGGGGAAACCCAAATTTTAACTCAAAACTTGGTAAATCAAACGATTAGGTCTGAAATTCACACACACATATACATATATAAATAAATTAATCATGCACACTTTCATTAATTTGTCGATATATGATTTCAACCCACTTATGAATTCTTAACAATAGGATGGAATTGTCATGAACTAACACTTTTCTTTGTATACGTCAATGGCGGATGGAGATAGAGGGCAACATAGACACTTGTCTATACTCACTTTTTTTTTATATAGATAAATTCAAGGGGCATATTTTAAAAAAATTAAACTTGGCAGGACAAAAACAAAAATTCTATTATAATCTAATTTTTCAAAGAATGTTTACAACTTACTAGAGAGGGGTTCAAAAAATTTAGTTAAGACCTGGCCATGCTGAATTTTTTTTCTAGATTTGTCCCTGGTACACGTGCACAATAAGTGAGGTTCAAAGCATCTCTCTTTGTCTTTATATCCACCTTTGCATTCAAGGATTATTTTTATTCCTTTAATTTATATATCTTGAATCTAGCAAAACTCCAGCAGACTTGACAGGCCGATGGCTATAACACAAGTAAACAGTTGAAACTAATCCCTTTTTTTTCTATTTGGGGTGTCAGAAAATTGCTGAGAAATGGGTGCGAAGAATTGAGACAGAGAGAGACTAGGTAGGTAAAACTGGTGAACCGTCAAGAAGTACGTAGCCATACATAAAACAGCTTAATTACTATGCTTATTAAGAATTCAAGTAGAAGGACTTTTGGAGGCTACTATGGAGGTGGAGCAACTTTTGGATGTGATTCTCATTGGGGGAGAGAATCGATACATATTGTATCGGTCATTAGTACAATGCAGCCTCCATAAAGCCTAGAGAGTCTCTCACCCTTCCATCCTTCCACGTGTCAAAGCCTCGTGCACTTACGAATTCGGTTAGCATGAAGTTCATTTTTGGGTTAGTTGGTCAATTGGTCAATAGAATGCTGACACATATAGATCTTTGTCTGTGTGTCAGTACTCTATTGACAAATTCATAAACTTACTCAAAAATAAACTTCATGCTAACAACTTCCTGCACTTGCACAATTATTTTCCATCAACGCAATAAATAATTGTCCAACCTCCACTTACCATTTTTCATCTAATATGTATTAATTACATTACATTTGTATAAAATTTAATACTCCCTCCGTCCTAGGATAAAAGTCCTTATTACTATTTTGGGTTGTCCCATGTTAAATGTCCACTTTCTTTTAATAACCAAATTTTTACACATTTTTTCCTATTATGCCCGTAGCATTAAATATCTCATACTTTTCTTATTATAATTCTCTCTCCATATTTAATGACATTATTATGGGCAATTTTATCATTTTATTCCTCTTCTTAATATACGTGAAAAGTCCACCAGGACTTTTATCCTGGGACGGAGGGAGTATATTTTTTTTATTATAGTTTACAAAATTTTAAAATTGATTTTTTTCTTCTATTTTTAGTTAATATATATTTATATTAAATAATTTAGTAGTATCAAATTTAAAATTTGGTAAATTATTTAAAAGTCAAAATATATAAGTGAACAAAAGAAGTATCGCGGGAAACAAGCTAAACAGTGGAGACGGATAGGACATTGACACATTAAAAAATGAATGAAATTTGACTGATTAATAAGAATTTTATATATGAAATTTTGTCTTTTGTCCTTTGTTCGTTCATTTTTTAATTAGTCAGAAAAAATAAATTAATATTTTATCTAATTAATTATAAATTTTCAATAATATTACGTTTTAAAGATAATTTTATACTAAAAAAAAATGAAAGAACAACAAATTATAGATACATAGTAATATTTAAGAATAATAATTCATTTTAAAATCTACTAAAACATAGATTACTCTTTTTTTGTCATTAGTAGAATATCTAGTACCGCATTTAAAATAATATACAAAATAAAATATTAATTATAAAGAAAGAAAAAAATATTTTTATTATTTTTATTTTACTTATATATATATTTTTAATTTTTAAATATGCACATATAAATATATTCGTGGTCAAACTTTTTCGATTTTCAACATAATAATATAATGAGAAAAGGGGACAGTGAAGTTTAAAATAGTAGGGATTGGAGTGAGAAAAGAGGGTTTAATTTGTGACTATCAGATCTGTTTTAAAAAAATCTAATGGTCCAAAATATGCACTGTACTAAAAAAAATGGTACGTGGAGGTTGGATAATTATTCATTGCGTTGATGGAAAATAATTGTGCAAGTGCATGAGGCTTTGACACGTGGAAGGATTGAAGGGTGAGAGACTTTCTAGGCTTTATGGGGCTGCACTGTACTAATGATATATGTATCGGTCCTCCCCCAATCCATAACAAATATATATAGGACAATGATTTATAGTATTTATTTATTATAAATAAAAAATTAACAAATAATATTTCTGCCTTATGTTATAATTATGAATAGCTTGAATTAAAAGGAAAGTACAGCTCCAGTTAGCCCAGTCAATGTGTGATTTTATTTTGGTCCGCTAGAATGATTAGCGAATGAGTACCAATCTCTTATTTCCATAACTTGTCGGAACTGTCATGACTTGCAGAGGCCACCATACTTGTGACAGGGGGCTGCCAAAGCAGAAATTATATTTTCCTGTGCTGTCACTGTCATGCTTTTGTTCTCGGTCATGTTCCACAGCTCCAAAGACTGCGCACACGTGGTTCAAATATAATATTACTAGTAAAGATATGAGATTTCATTCATGTTTATTAGTAAAAAAGCAAAAACACATCATAGAAAAAGGTCACCATGCCGCTACATCTTGGAATTTATTGATTGTACCAAGGGAGCACCAATGTCATGGGTAAATGCATTTACTCAAGTCATTTCTGACCCTCAAAGATGGCATTACCAATAACAGTGATCCGGTACAGATTCAATACTCACAACAAGTCCAGGGGAAGTTGTTAGCACTTGGGGGTTGTTGGGATATTTCACATGAATCCTACATCGAATAAATTCAAGAGTGTAGATTGGTTAATAAGTATGGTAGAGCCTCAACCTAATAGGTTAACATTTTAGGTAAGGAGGTGGTCCAATATGCTTATTGGGCCCGTCTACACAGGTGTGCACTGCATGGTGATGAATTGATGTGGGATGGATCGTACAATTCTGCTACAAAATGGTATCAAAGCCCATGGTTCGATGGGCCCAAGTAACAACTCCAAGGTGCAAGGGGAGTGCGAGGATAAAATTCGCAGGCCTCGTGGGAGTCCAAGTATCAACTTCAAGGTGCGAGGGGAGTGCGCGAAGGTACAATTCGCAGGCCTCGTGGGTGGAGTAAATAGAGTTGAATCAAAGTGGAGAACGGATGATTTGAGTCGGGTTGAGCGGGCTTAGGAAGGCTCTAGGAAGTTCTTTGAGATACGTTTTCCCGGACGCCAAGTGAGTAATATTAGAGTCAAGCAAAGCTCTTGAAGGACTCAAAGGTGAAGTATTTGAATCGGGTGGAGCAGGGCTCGGATGGCTCTAGGAAAACTGTTGAGACACGTTTGCTGCTGGCGTGGTGTAGTATTAGAGTCGAGCAGAGAGCTCTTGAAGGATTCAAAGAAGGTGTGCTTAATGATGAGAATACTCAAGTATGATACTTGTGATGGGTATTCAAGTGAAAGGTGGAGATTGTTGGGATATTTCACATGAATCCCACATCGAATAAATTCAAGAGTGTAGATTGGTTAATAAGTATGGTAGAGCCTCAACCTAATAGGTTAACCTTTTAGGTAAGGAGGTGGTCCAACATGTTTATTGGGCCCGTCTACACAAGTGTGCGCTGCATGGTGATGAATTGATGTGGGATGGATCGTACAATTCCGCTACAGGGGTATAATTGGCACTTGATGGCATTACCAATAACAATGATCCGGTAATTTCAATAATCACTGCAAGTCCAGGGGAAGTTGTTAGCATTTGGGGGGGTATAATCGACACTTGGGGATATAATCCTGGGCAATTATCCGTACGCTTGAAATTCTAGTGGACGTCATGGCCAATTTTTAAATCTTAGTATGTTATTTGTCAATTTTTGATTTATAACAAATAGATGTTATGGATAATTACTTATATATAAATATTGAGATATAAAGTCTCACATCGGACAATAAAAATATGAAAACTCAATATATAACTTGAGAAACTATTCCACTCATTGTCAATTGGTTTTGAATTGAATATTTCAATATAGTATCAGAGCACACGACCCACATGTTCCACGTCACCTAATTAAAAGTTGTCCACGTGGGCTCAAAATTACGCGTTGGATGCTTCAATAATTAATATATATATATATACACACACACACACACACACAATGTCCTCAAAAGGATAGTTAAGGCATATAAGATAAAAAGTAAGTATTTCATTTAGTAGGGTCTATTAGCATAAAAAAATAAAAAGGATAAATGTTAAACTTTTTTATTGTCCATTTTATTTTTCTTAATTTATGTGAGTATATATATATATATATATATATATATATATATATATAATCCAGATAAGGGGCATACCCCTGATCTTGCTTACCCAGCTCACCTATTTAAACTCTCCCCCTTATTTCTTCTCTCTCCTCACTTTCGGACAAAATAACAAAGGTCATGTCCATTTCTTCTCTCTCATTTTCAGCCAAAACAAACCCCTCTCCCCTCATTCGATTCGGTGCAAGCAACAAATCTAGGTCCAAAAATTTGAAGAAATCAAATAATCTCAGAGCCCACATCAATTTTTCTCTCTCATTTTCAGCCAAAACAAACCCCTCCACTCATGCGATTCTGTAAAAGCAACAAATATGGGTCGAAAAATTTGGAGGAATCAGAGAAACTCAAAGCTCACTCTCTCGCTTCACCAATTCGGTCATAGTTGACTATCCTAAATTCGTCCGCCATCTCTCGTTTCACCGATCTGCTAAGGTAAAACCCTCTACTTCAATTGTGCTCTCGTAAGTGTTTGATTCAGTTAAATTTAAGGACCCATTTCTTTAGAACTCTGTTATTAAAGCTCAATTTTTTAATGCATTATATTCTTAAGCTTTTGAATTTGATACCCAAACGAGAGTATCAAATACTATGCCTAATCAATTTACCATCCCTATGGTTTGTAGTTTCAATATGTAACGAGCTTAACTTGCTAATTTATGGTATGAATATTCATGGGTTTATGTCAAAATTAATGAAAGTTAGAGAGTAAATCACTCTTGGCTCTTCTTTTATATATGTATATGTATTCGAAATGTGGTAGTATGGACGAGGCAACTTTTCTATTTGATGAAATGTCTCTGAAGGATGTGGTTTCTTGGACTGCACTTGTACTTGGGAATGTGCTGAATGATGATAATGAAGAAGGGTTGAAGTTGCTTTGTGAGATGCATAAAGTTGGTCAGAACGAGGAGAGACCTAATTTAGAACATTGGAAGGTGAGTTTCAAGCTTCCGGGAAATTGGGGGCAGTGTTAGAAGGTAGGTGCTTACATGGGTTGGCTGTAAAAATTGGAATTGGATGTTCTCAAGTTGTTTAGTCTTCTATTTTTTTCATGTATTCTAAATATGGGACTTGTGAATTTTCTTATCTTTCATTTTGTGAAGTCCTTTATAAGGATCTCCTGTCATAGACATCAATTATTACTTAAAGTTCTGTTGTTAATGAACTTTAGTGAAATATTTATATTGCATATATGTTATTAGTTCCATTGTGTTTTGTAAGACCCCAACTTTTTATGAATAAAGATTTAATTTTTTCTAAAAATTATTTTGAATAATAAGGTGTTGATTTGATATAACACTATAGTTATGGGTGATATGTGCAAATTTTGCAAAGTAAGTAAGTTATCATAAAATATTCATTTTGTCGGGGAATATTCTTTTTATCGGGGAATATTAAATGCGATGGTGCAATCATTGGTGGACCACAAAACTAATAATACATTTGATATAGAAAGCGACAAAACAATTTTTTATAAAAATAACGGCAAAAACTTTTATCGTTAACCTGTTGAAATACCAAGTGATAAAAGTACAAGAATACACGTGGTCAAGACAAGATCACACGCTATTGCACAAGATCTCCGATTATTGATTCTTACGTAAGAAGTCACTCAATTTCATTCAATAATTATCACAATATTTGTTGATAAAGATCTCATATTATTGATTCAATTATAATCACTTTGTAATATCTCGCACAATTGTTGGGTAAAATCTAATTACGCACAACACGCAGTATATACGTGGTCAACAAGTAATAAAGTGAAAGTAGAGTATCGTTCCCACGAGGAATTGGTTAATAAAAATCACCAAGTACTAACCCGTAACCAACTCAATCTTATTTAAACGAATGAATTTCAATTTATAATTAAACTACTATTAAATTCCACTAGTTAAATTAAGATTACGGAGATTTAAAATCACAACTTCACTTATTGCTTCATTTAAGTTAACACACTTCTCATCAATTATTCTCTATCATGAATTGTTAATCAAGAACACTAAAGTAGATAAAACCATCTCTCGATGCATAATACCCATACTCACTTAAATCCACAGATGATAGAATTAAGCAAGACACCCTAATTAACTAATTCACTATATCTCTATGTGAATTACAATTAAAAAGGATTTAAAACACAAGTTCTCTATAAGATTACATATGGCGTAAAGGCATATCTCTATCCTAAACACGAATCATGAATTTCATCTATGTAGAAATCACAAACACATGCTATCACGATAAGATCTAAATCAATATTTCATCTCTCGAGTTCATATAGATTATCACGGTAATTGTTAGCTAGGCAATTAAGCAATTAAGTCCAAATCACAATAGACAATCCTCACAATAGAACATAATAATTGATAGCGAAGCATATTAAAATAAACTACACAATAAGATCCATTGTAATCTCAAACAAAAAATTAGTTCATTATTATTGAATTAAAACTAAGAATCCACAATTGAATAATCATTAAAAGACAAAGATAGAAGAAAATGAAAAAGATATAATTTATTGTCTGTAGATTTGAAGTTCCCTCCTTGTTCCTACTTTGAATCTTCAATGGTCTCCAAGTTGCTTCAATCTCCAAATCTAACAAGAACTAGTGGTTTGATCTAATTTACTCTAATCTAATCTAATGGAATCCTCCAAAACTAGCCTATATATCCCTTTTTTATGCCTCTCATCATGTATTTATAGTTCTAATGGATATTCTAGCAAGTTAGGCAACTAAGAATACTATTCTAGCTCAAATTGGACACCAAATAACCCAAAATAGTTGTCCCCCACCGATCAGTAGGCTTCATCATCGTCTCCCTAGGTCATTTAGAGCGTGCTTCTTCTGTGTATATAAGCGTCCGCGCTACCGCTTTCTCTCATCGCAAATATTCTTTGGTAAAACATAACTTTTGATCCGCTAGAGTTACGGACCGCCACCTATCAAATCGAAGATATCGGATTAAATTTACAACTTTAATTCTTTAACAATTGACTGATTCAGGCTGGATCAAGGCGGAAATCGAGCTTGAAGTAGATGCTATGTAAATGGCAAGCATGACAAATCTTAACTTTGATTTTTGTTGATAAAAAGGCCATAATTCTCGCATCCGAACTCCGATTGGGATGATTCAAGATGTTCCGGAAAACTAAGAAGAAGCTCTACATTATAATCCAAGTTCCAAGCCAAAAAAATGCATCCAACTTGGTGTTAAAAGTCCTTCAATCTTCTCTCCTTGCATTTGTTTGCGTATTTTGTTCCAAAAGATGTCCGAATTGCTTTCCCTTGCTTCTTCATGCCAATGTTATGTCATAGCCTACAAAATAACATAAAATGTATGAAAAGTAACTAAGAAATATAAGTTTAAACAATTAATTCAAGTAATAGATATCGGATAAGAAGGTATAAAACCTACTTATCAACAATATTTTATATTATTTGAATAATATTATTAGTTAGCATTATTGACAATGTCTAGAAAGTTCTGTCGAGGAAAGGGGTTAGGTTATATAATTGCGCACCAATAAGAATGAATCCTTATCGGAAAGCCCCCTCTTTCCTGGAAATGATCTAGTTGTTAATGTGAGATCCCGAATTTTATAAAATGAAAGTATTCAATTTTCTTATAATTATTATTCTATTTAGTAAATGGTTAAATTGATAAAAGGTTAAAGTTAAAGGTGATATTTGAAAAATTTTCAAAAGTAAGCAAGTTGATATAAAATATTCGTCAGGTTTTGGAAATATTTGATTGAAGCGGAAATATTCGCTTTTAACAAGGAATATTAAAGACGACTCAAGACAATCATTGGTGGACCCCACAACAGAGGTAATGCCGTAGTTTGAAAACGACTGAAATATTTTTTAAAAAATAACGGCGAAAGTTTTACCGTTAAACTGTTGAACTATCCGGTAGTAAAAGTACAGTAATATACGTGATTGCATAGTAGCACACGATATTGATTATTGATGCATACGTGAGAAGTCATTCAGTTATACTCAATTATTACTATAATAATTGCTGCATAATATCTCTCATATTATTTATTCAATTATTGTCACAAGATTATCATCATTTAATATTTAATATTTATTAAATCAATAATTGAGACGATAAATTTATTCATATTATTACGTGCAATATTGACGATGTCTAAAAAGTTCTGTCGAGGAGAGGTTTGGTCACCTAATTACGCGCCAATAGGGAGAAATCCTTATCGGAAAGCCCCCTTTTCCGGGAATGATCCGTTGTTAAATATTGTGAGTTATAATATTAATGATGAATAAGTTCGTGTTGATTAAAGATGAAATTGATATTTCTATTGTGTTGGGATTATTAGTGTTAGTGGAAATTGACTTTTATTTCGATAATAATTGACTTCTAGAGGTTATATTGACCAATCGGGTAATTAATCGGATAAATGAGTAATTAATTGCTATTATTTCACATGCTTATAACTATTTGTTCACATATGTGTACTATTGATTCACATGCATGTACTATTAGGGGAGGTGGTGCAAGATTGATAATACTTGCATGACTAAATTAAAAATAGAGGTATAGATGAAGGTACTGTACTGTAAATATTTTTTCACATGTATGGAACTATTGATTCACATGCATATACTATTGATTCACATGATGTACTATTAGGGGAGGTGGTGCAAGTTTGATAATACTTGCAGGACTAAATTAAAAATGAAGGAAAAGAAGAAGGTATTATACTGTAAAATTTCGAGCCCCAAAACGTGCAATTATTGAAACTATATTTTCCTATAAATAGAAGCACATTCTTCTTTCATTCTCACCAATTCACTAAAACTCACAAGAGCAATTATAGAGAGAGAAGTTATAGAGAGAAAAAAGAAGAGTAGTCTGCTACTTCACTATTCCAGTATTCAGTTCTTCTTCTGAGGTGAGGGGTATTATTTATTTCATATTTGAAGAGATATTATTTTTTGTATTCGTATGAATATTAATTTTTGTTCAATATTCGTAAGAAATATCATCTTCGCTCAATATTCGTAGGAATATTATTTTTGTTCAACAATTGTAAGTGGGTATTATTTCTTTCATTATTCGTAAGGGATATTATTTTGTTCAAAGATTCGTAGGATAATAATATTTTCTTACACTGTAGTATGTAAGTAATATTATGTCGCTTCATATTCCTACTTCTACACTCATTTTGTTGAAGTATTGCTTCTATACTTCGTGAAATTAGTAGAATATCCTTGATATTTCAAGGCTTCATCCAATATCTTTTCATGAAAATATTATTTCGAGCTTTCTTGATAATTATTGATCTTTTCATGCCGGAAAACTATTCACGAAGTTACTATTCATGAGTTACTATTTATGGGTTACTATTCACTTGAATATTATTCACTCTAGTATTCGGACACTTTTCGCAAATTTGAGTACTTATTCATGAGTTACTATTCATGGGTTACTATTTACCCAGTTACTATTCAATCAAATATTATTTATTCGGGTATTTGGGGTACTTTTCATGCCGGGGTACTATTCACGATGTACTATTCCCAAAGTACTATTCACAGGGTACTATTCACGGAGTAATATTCAACCGAAAGATATATTTCTTTTCTGTCCAAATTATTTTTGATACATGAATATTATTCTTGAAATTTACTCCACAAAGCATTATCATGTTGACAATTTGGATATTTTTAAACTCTGGATAAATTTAAAGTCTTTAATATTTATCTTTGATTTCGTTTATTTAATTCTTATATCATTGTCATCATCCTTATGTTTATATTGTGATGAAAGTCATCTTTGGCTTACGTGCATAGATGGACTGTTGATTGGTATGATTATGACCAGGGATTATTCGGTATAATCATGACTGTAATGTTACAAATGATGTGGTAAAAGTCCTCATTGGCCCGTAGTGCATTGATGGACAGTTATTGGTATGATTATGACTAGGGATCATTTGGTATAATCATGACCCGTAATGTTACAAATGATATGGTAAAAGTCCTCATTGGCCTGTAGTGCATTGATGGACAGTTGTTGGTATGATTATAACCATGGATTATTCGGTATAATCATGACCATTGATGATTTCATGGATATCTGATGAGTGGGTTTTATACCCACTAATCCGGTTCCTTTTAATGGCTTAAGTTATTATGCACTGCTTTTCAATCTCTTAGTTAGAGTTTAGTATATTTTCATTATTATTATGTCTAAGTATGCTTTGGAGTTGGTTTCTGGCATTTCAGGTCATTTTCTCTATGTTGTAACCATGGCACTAATGTCACTCTTAGAGCTCATACCAAATACCACATTCAAGGTTCTCAATACCAACTTTCGCTCCCGGCGCCAACGCTAGTGAGCTCCCTGCAATTCGACGCTACCCTACACCTAAGTTTGGCACCCAGTGGTGACCTCACCTTGCCAGTCATGTTTCAAATACCACAGATGGTGCCCTAATTCGCTACCTTTCGCGCCCGTACGATTTTGAACATATGCTCATGTCATACAATAGCCAATACCTTTTCGGTGTCCAAACAGTATTTGGTCTTTAATGACCTAGAAGAAGCACGGAGAGCTATAAATACAAAGAGAAGCCGCCTGCATTTATATCGCATATGAGAGATATTGAACAGGAACATACAGCATCATAGACTAGGATTTTATTTGGGTGAATTAATTTCTAGAAGAGAAAGAAGCTCTGCTTCAAGGAAGAAAAGTTATTGCATCCGACCATAGCTCAGCTTTTGCACATTGAAGAGAAGATTTGGAGACAGAACATTTCCTAACAGGAGTTTTCTTATTCCAAATCTCCCATTTATTTGTGTACTACTGATTATTGTGAATGTATTAAATATGTATGTTAGTACCATAGTTATGAACTAACTCCATCTTTAGGATTGCAATGTAACTTTTTGTTTAGCTTGATCAACTTTCTCTCCTATTTTATATAATGAATCATTTTGGAATGGGTTGTTGTATTTTGTATTTAATGACTGATTGCTTGACAGAGTTTTGGTAATGATAATAATGGATATTGACAAATGAATGTTATTATCTAGCTTTTAAATACAGCAACACCTGTTATGACCATGCCTATGGAATGTGTGTATAATATGCTCATGGGATAGACATATCTCTATGTGCCTTGTGTGACCTTGAGACTTAGCTTAATGACCTTGACTGAGTTATTGTCACCAATAGACATATTGTGTTTTAGCCGGTTAGGGATGTGCATTTGACCTTCGACAGAAGCTTATGCGTAATTACTTTTCTCAGTTGGCCATTCCTTGATTCGTTTGTAATGTGGAGAGTTAGGATATTAGGTGATGCGTTAGGGGAGTTGTAATCCTATCTTGACTTCATAACACAACCATTTCTCTTGTTCTTTTCAGTTGTAATCATATAGCTTAACCAACATTCTAATTTTGTTTAGATAAGATTAGTAACGACTTTACCTTAGTATTTGTTTTTCTTTTAAGACTTTTTCCTCGTGGGTTCGACACTTTACTTACTTATATTACTTGTGGACCGCGTATGCTTGCGCGCGATTTGGCAATAGCTAAATCGACCAACAATATCCTTGGCCGTGGTGCAGGGATGATTCGATAATACGGTTTATTTATTAAGATGAGTCTCAGCGATAAAGTTGCTGAAAAAACTTTTTAAATCATAGAAGATAGTAGATATTATGCTCTACTTGACTCTTCTAATGGATTGCTTGTTCCGCTGCAGTTGTTGATCTAAAACTTGTTGTCTATTGTATTTTATCAGTTTAACACTGTTGAAGGCTAACGATAATTTATTCTGCATTATCTTAGTCATAATATTTCTTACTGGGCTAGTTGAGCTCACCCTTTTGCTTTCATTGTTCTTTTCAAGAAATAAGAATATAGCTGGGACTAGTCAGGGAATGGAGTGACGGTCCAGATGTTGCATTAGTAGTCCTCACTATTCAGTGAAATAGTGTGATAATAAATGTAATGAGGATTTCATTTGAGTTTGAATACTGTCTATGAGATAATATTCGTGTAAAAACTCTAAGCTACGTTGTTGTCGTATTGTATAAAAGAAGTTTGTATTTGATTTATGTACCATGTATTTGGCGACTCAGAAGATTGTTGGGATATTTCACATGAATCCCACATCGAATAAATTCAAGAGTTTAGATTGGTTAATAAGTATGGTAGAGCCTCAACCTAATAGGTTAACCTTTTAGGTAAGGAGGGGGTTCAACATGCTTATTGGGCCCGTCTACACAGGTGTGCGCTGCATGGTGATGAATTGATGTGGGATGGATCGTACAATTTCGCTACAAAATGGTATCAAAGCCCATGGTTCGATTGGCCCAAGTAACAACTCCAAGGTGCGAGGGGAGTGCGAGGATAAAATTCGCAGGCCTCGTGGGAGTCCAAGTATCAACTTCAAGGTGCGAGGGGAGTGCGCGAAGGTACAATTCGCAGGCCTCGTGGGTGGAGTAAATAGAGTTGAATCAGGTGGAGCACGGGATGATTTGAGTCGGGTGGAGCGGGCATAGGAAGGCTCTAGGGAAGTTGTTGAGACACGTTTGCCCCGGACGTGGTGGAGTAATATTAGAGTCAAGCAAAGCTCTTGAAGGACTCAAAGGTGAAGTATTTGAATCAGGTGGAGCAGGGCTCGGATGGCTCTAGGAAAACTGCTGAGACACGTTTGCTGCTGGCGTGGTGTAGTATTAGAGTTGAGCATAGAGCTCTTGAAGGATTCAAAGAAGGTGTGCATAATGATGAGAATACTCAAGCATGATACTTGTGATGGGTATTCAAGTGAAAGGTGGAGATTGTTGGGATATTTCACATGAATCCCACATCGAATAAATTCAAGAGTGTAGATTGGTTAATAAGTATGGTAGAGCCTCAACCTAATAGGTTAACCTTTTAGGTAAGGAGGTGGTCTAACATGCTTATTGGGCCCGTCTACACAGGTGTGCGCTGCATGGTGATGAATTGATGTGGGATGGATCGTACAATTCCGATACAGGGGTATAATTGGCACTTGATGGCATTACCAATAACAGTGATCCGATAATTTCAATAATCACAGCAAGTCCAGGGGAAGTTGTTAGCATTGGGGGGGGGGGGGGGGGTATAATCGGCACTTGGGGATATAATCCTGGGCAATTATCCGTACGCTTGAAATTCTAGTGGACGTCATGGCAAATTTTAAATCTTAGTATATTATTTGTCAATTTTTGATTTATAACAAATAGATGTTATGGATAATTACTCATATATAAATATTGAGATATAAAGTCTCACATCGGACAATAAAAATATGAAAACTCAATATATAACTTGAGAAACTATTCCACTCATTGTCAATTGATTTTGAGTTGAACATTTCAATATAGTATCAGAGCACACGACCCACATATTCCATGTCACCTAATTAAAAGTTGTCCACGTGGGCTCAAAATTACGCGTTGGATGCTTCAATAATTAATATATACACACACACAAACACAATGTCCTCAAAAGGATAGTTAAGGCATATAAGATAAAAAGTAAGTATTTCATTTAGTAGGCTCCATTAGCATAAAAAAATAAAAAGGATAAATGTTAAACTTTTTTATTGTCCATTTTATTTTTCTTAATTTATGTGAGTACATATATATATATATATATATATATATATATATATATATATATATATATATATATATATATATATAATCCAGATAAGGGGCATACCGATCTTGCTTACCCAAATTTCACCTATTTAAACTCTCCCCTTATTTCTTCTCTCTCTCACTTTCTGGACAAAATAACAAAGGTCATGTCCATTTCTTCTCTCTCATTTTCACTAAAACAAACCCCTCTCCCTCATTCGATTCGGTGCAAGCAATAAATCTAGGTCCAAAAATTTGAAGAAATCAAATAATCTCAGAGCCCACATCAATTTTTCTCTCTCATTTTCAGCCAAAACAAACCCCTCCACTCATGCGATTCTGTAAAAGCAACAAATATGGGTCGAAAAATTTAGAGGAATCAGAGAAACTCAAAGCTCACTCTCTCGCTTCACCAATTCGGTCATAGTTGACTATCCTAAATTCGTCCGCCATCTCTCGTTTCACCGATCTGCTAAGGTAAAACCCTCTACTTCAATTGTGCTCTCGTAAGTGTTTGATTCAGTTAAATTTAAGGACCCATTTCTTTAGAACTCTGTTATTAAAGCTCAATTTTTTAATGCATTATATTCTTAAGCTTTTGAATTTGATACCCAAATGAGAGTATCAAATACTATGCCTAATCAATTTACCATCCCTATGGTTTATAGTTTCAATATGTGTTGAGCTTAACTTGCTAATTTATGGTATGAATATTCATGGGTTTATGTCAAAAATTAATCTGAGTTAGGAGTAAATCAGCTCTTGGCTCTTCTTTTATATATGTATATGTATTAGAAATGTGGTAGTATGGACGAGGCAACATTTTTATTTGATGAAATGTCTCTGAAGGATGTGGTTTCTTGGACTGCACTTGTACTTGGGAATGTACAAAATGATGATAATGAAGAAGGGTTGAAGTTGCTTTGTGAGATGCATAAAGTTGGTTGTAACGAGGAGAGACCGAATTTTAGAACATTGGAAGGTGAGTTTCAAGCTTGTGGGAAATTGGGGGCAGTGTTAGAAAGTAGGTGCTTACATGGGTTGGCTGTAAAAATTGGAATTGGATGTTCTCAAGTTGTTTAGTCTTCTATTTTTTTCATGTATTCTAAATGTGGGACTTGTGAATTTTCTTATCTTTCATTTTGTGAAGTCCTTTATAAGGATCTCCTGTCATAGACATCAATTATTACTTAAAGTTCTGTTGTTAATGAACTTTAGTGAAATATTTATATTGCATATATGTTATTAGTTCCATTGTGTTTTGTAAGACCCCAACTTTTTATGAATAAAGATTTAATTTTTTCTAAAAATTATTTTGAATAATAAGGTGTTGATTTGATATAACACTATAGTTATGGGTGATATGTGCAAATTTTGCAAAGTAAGTAAGTTATCATAAAATATTCATTTTGTCGGGGAATATTCTTTTTATCGGGGAATATTCGTACGATGGTGCAATCATTGGTGGACCACAAAACGGAATACCTGTCGGATATAGAAAGCGACAAAAACAATTTTTTTATAAAAAATAACGGCAAAACTTTTACTGTTAACTGTTGAAATACCAAGTGATAAAAGTACAGTAATACACGTGGTTGCACAGTATCACACGCTATTGCACAGTATCTCTGATTATTGATTCTTACGTAAGAAGTCACTCAATTTCATTCAATAATTATCACAATATTTGTTGCATAGTATCTCATATTATTGATTCAATTATAATCACTGTAACATCTGCACAATTGTTGGGTAAAATCTAATTACGCACAACACGCAAGTATACGTGGTCAACAAGTAATAAAGTGAAAGTAGAGTATCGTTCCCACGAGGAATTGGTTAATAAAAATCACCAAGTACTAACCCGTAACCAACTCAATCTTATTTAAACGAATGAATTTCAATTTATAATTAAACTACTATTAAATTCCACTAGTTAAATTAAGATTACGGAGATTTAAAATCACAACTTCACTTATTGCTTCATTTAAGTTAACACACTTCTCATCAATTATTCTCTATCATGAATTGTTAATCAAGAACACTAAAGTAGATAAAACCATCTCTCGATGCATAATACCCATACTCACTTAAATCCACAGATGATGATAATTAAGCAAGTCACCCTAATTAACTAATTCACTATATCTCTATGTGAATTACAATTAAAAAGGATTTAAAACACAAGTTCTCTATAAGATTACATATGGCGTGAAAGGCATATCTCTATCCTAAACACTTAATCATGAATTTCATCTATGTAGAAATCACAAACACATGCTATCACGATAAGATCTAAATCAATATTTCATCTCTCGAGTTCATATAGATTATCACAGAATTGTTAGCTAGGCAATTAAGCAATTATGTCCAAATCACAATAGATAATCCTCACATATAACATAATAATTGATGGCAAGCATATTAAAATAAACTACACAATAAGATCCATTGTAATCTCAAACAAAAAATTAGTTCATTATTATTGAATTAAAACTAAGAATCCACAATTGAATAATCATTAAAAGACAAAGATAGAAGAAAATGAAAAAGATATAATTTATTGTCTGTAGATTTGAAGTTCCCTCCTTGTTCCTACTTTGAATCTTCAATGGTCTCCAAGTTGCTTCAATCTCCAAATCTAACAAGAACTAGTGGTTTGATCTAATTTACTCTAATCTAATCTAATGGAATCCTCCAAAACTAGCCTATATATCCCTTTTTTATGCCTCTCATCATGTATTTATAGTTCTAATGGATATTCTAGCAAGTTAGGCAACTAAGAATACTATTCTAGCTCAAATTGGACACCAAATAACCCAAAATAGTTGTCCCCCACCGATCAACATACTTCATACTTTGTCCCCTAGGTCATTTAGAGCGTGCCCGCTCGTGTGTATAATATGATCCGCCAATACTGCTTTCTCATCGCAGTCATTCTTTGGTAAAACATAACTTTTGATCCGCTAGGAGTTACGGGACCTGCCACCTATCAAATCGAAGATATCGACGAAATTTACAACTTTAATTCTTTAACAATTGACAGATTCAGGCTGGATCAAGGCGGAAATCGAGCTTGAAGTAGATGCTATGTAAATGGCAAGCATGACAAATCTTAACTTTGATTTTTGTTGATAAAAAGGCCATAATTCTCGCATCCGAACTCCGATTGGGATGATTCAAGATGTTCCGGAAAACTAAGAAGAAGCTCTACATTATAATCCAAGTTCCAAGCCAAAAAAATGCATCCAACTTGGTGTTAAAAGTCCTTCAATCTTCTCTCCTTGCATTTGTTTGCGTATTTTGTTCCAAAAGATGTCCGAATTGCTTTCCCTTGCTTCTTCATGCCAATGTTATGTCATAGCCTACAAAATAACATAAAATGTATGAAAAGTAAATAAGAAATATAAGTTTAAGCAATTAATTCAAGTAATAGATATCGGATAAGAAGGTATAAAACCTACTTATCAACAATATTTTATATTATTTGAATAATATTATTAGTTAGCATTATTGACAATGTCTAGAAAGTTCTGTCGAGGAAAGGGGTTAGGTTATATAATTGCGCACCAATAAGAATGAATCCTTATCGGAAAGCCCCCTCTTTCCTGGAAATGATCTAGTTGTTAATGTGAGATCCCGAATTTTATAAAATGAAAGTATTCAATTTTCTTATAATTATTATTCTATTTAGTAAATGGTTAAATTGATAAAAGGTTAAAGTTAAGGGTGATATTTGAAAAATTTTCAAAGTAAGCAAGTTGATATAAAATATTCGTTGTGTCGGGAAATATTTGATTGGGCGGGAAATATTCGTTTTAACAAGGAATATTAAAGACGACTAAGACAATCATCAGTGGACCCCACAACAACAGAGGTAATGCCGTAGTTTGAAAACTTAATTGAAATATTTTTTTTAAAAAAATAACTGGCGAAAGTTTTACTGATTAAACCATTGAACTATCCAGTAGTAAAAGTACAGTAATATACGTGATTGCATAGTAGCACACGATATTGATTATTGATGCATACGTGAGAAGTCATTCAGTTATACTCAATTATTACTATAATAATTGCTGCATAATATCTCTCATATTATTTATTCAATTATTGTCACAGTATCATCTGCCTAATATTTAATATTTATTAAATCAATAATTGAGACGATAAATTTATTCATATTATTACGTGCAATATTGACGATGTCTAAAAAGTTCTGTCGAGGAGAGGTTTGGTCACCTAATTACGCGCCAATAGGGAGAAATCCTTATCGGAAAGCCCCCTTTTTCCTGGGAATGATCTGGTTGTTAAATATTGTGAGTTATAATATTAATGATGAATAAGTTCGTGTTGATTAAAGATGAAATTGATATTTCCATTGTGTTGGGATTATTAGTGTTAGTGGAAATTGACTTTTATTTCGATAATAATTGACTTCTAGAGGTTATATTGACCAATCGGGTAATTAATCGGATAAATGAGTAATTAATTGCTATTATTTCACATGCTTATAACTATTTGTTCACATATGTGTACTATTGATTCACATGCATGTACTATTAGGGGAGGTGGTGCAAGATTGATAATACTTGCATGACTAAATTAAAAATAGAGGTATAGATGAAGGCATCAGATCAGAAATATTTTTTCACATGTATGGAACTATTGATTCACATGCATATACTATTGATTCACATGATGTACTATTAGGGGAGGTGGTGCAAGTTTGATAATACTTGCAGGACTAAATTAAAAATGAAGGAAAAGAAGAAGGTATTATACTGTAAAATTTCGAGCCCCAAAACGTGCAATTATTGAAACTATATTTTCCTATAAATAGAAGCACATTCTTCTTTCATTCTCACCAATTCACTAAAACTCACAAGAGCAATTATAGAGAGAGAAGTTATAGAGAGAAAAAAGAAGAGTAGTCTGCTACTTCACTATTCCAGTATTCAGTTCTTCTTCTGAGGTGAGGGGTATTATTTATTTCATATTCTGAAGAGATATTATTTTTTGTATTCGTATGAATATTATTTTTGTTCAATATTCGTAAGAAATATCATCTTCGTTCAATATTCGTAGGAATATTATTTTTGTTCAACAATTGTAAGGGGTATTATTTCTTTCGTATTCGTAAGGGATATTATTTTGTTCAGCATTCGTAGGAAATAATATTTTCTTACACTCTGTAGTATGTAAGTAATATTATGTCGTTTCATATTCCTACTTCTACACTCATTTTGTTGAAGTATTGCTTCTATACTCCGTGAAATTAGTAGAATATCCTTGATATTTGCGCTTCATCCAATATCTTTTCATGAAAATATTATTCTGAGCTTTCTTGATAATTATTGATCTTTTCATGCCAGAAAACTATTCACGAGTTACTATTCATGAGTTACTATTTATGGGTTACTATTCACTTGAATATTATTCACTCGGGTATTCGGGACACTTTTCGTGCCGGAGTACTATTCATGAGTTACTATTCATGGGTTACTATTTACCCAGTTACTATTCAATCGAATATTATTTATTAGGGTATTTGGGGTACTTTTCATGCCGGGGTACTATTCATTTATGTACTATTCCCAAAAAGTACTATTCACGAGTGGTACTATTCAGGAGTAATATTCAACCGAAAGATATATTTCTTTTCTGTCCAAATTATTTTTGATACATGAATATTATTTTTGAAATTTACTCCACAAAGCAGTATCATGTTGACAATTTGGATATTTTTAAACTCTGGATAAATTTAAAGTCTTTAATATTTATCCTTGATTTCGTTTGATTAATTCTTATATCATTGTCATCATCCTTATGTTTATATTGTGATGAAAGTCATCTTTGGCTTACGTACATAGATGGACTATTGATTGCTATGATTATGACCAGAGATTATTCGGTATAATCATGATTGTAATGTTACAAATGATGTGGTAAAAGTCCTCATTGGCCCGTAGTGCATTGAAGGACAGTTATTGGTATGATTATGACTAGGGATCATTTGGTATAATCATGACCCGTAATATTACAAATAATGTGATAAAAGTCTTCATTGGCCTGTAGTGCATTGATGGACAGTTGTTGGTATGATTATAACCATGGATTATTTGGTATAATCATGACCATTGATGATTTCATGGATATCTGATGAGTGGGTTTTATACCTACGAATCAGTTCCTTTGTGGCTTAAGTTATTGCCTGTTTTAAATCTCTTAGTTAGCGTTTAGTATATTTTCATTATTATTATGTCTAAGTATGCTTTGGAGCTGGTTTCTGGCATTTCAGGTCATTTTCTCTATGTTGGCGCCGCAGCGCCAATGTCACTTTTAGAGCTCGCTCCCCAGCGCCACACATTCTAAGGCGCCCTCGACCAACCTCGCCAAAGTAGGTGTCCCAATACCACAGATGGCGCCCCAACGCTACCTTTCGCGCCTAACGCTAATTTTGATGATATGTCGCATCATGCATATATTACCTCCTGTCCAAACAATATTTAGTCTTTAATGACCTAGAAGAAGCACGGAGAGCTATAAATACAAAGTGAAGCCGCCTGCATTTATATCGCATATGAGAGATATTGAACAGGAACATACAGCTGCTTAGACTAGGATTTTATTTGGGTGAATTAATTTCTAGAAGAGAAAGAAGGTGTGCTTCAAGGAAGAAAAGTTATTGCATCCGACCATAGCTCAGCTTTTGCACAGTGAAGAGAAGATTTGGAGACAGAACATTTCCTAACAGGAGTTTTCTTATTACAAATCTCCCTTTTATTTGTGTACTACTGATTATTGTGAATGTATTAAATATGTATGTTAGTACCATAGTTATGAACTAACTCCATCTTTAGGATTGCAAAGTAACTTTTTGTTTAGCTTGATCAACTTTCTCTCCTATTTTATATAATGAATCATTTTGGAATGAGTTGTTGTATTTTGTATTTAATGACTGATTGCTTGATAGAGTTTTGGTAATGATAATAATGGATATTGACAAATGAATGTTATTATCTAGCTTTTAAATACAGCAACACCTGTTATGACCATGCCTATGGAATGTGTGTATAATATGCTCATGGGATAGACATATCTCTATGTGCCTTGTGTGACCTTGAGACTTAGCTTAATGACCTTGACTGAGTTATTGTCACCAATAGACATATTGTGTTTTAGCCGGTTAGGGATGTGCATTTGACCTTCGACAGAAGCTTATGCGTAATTACTTTTCTCGGTTGGCCATTCCTTGATTCGTTTGTAATGTGGAGAGTTAGGAGATTAGGTGACGCATTAGGGGAGTTGTAATCCTATCTTGACTTCTTAGCACAACCATTTCTCTTGTTCTTTTCAGTTGTAATCGTATAGCTTAACCAACATTCTAATTTACTTGTTTAGATAAGATTAATAACGACTTTACCTTAGTATTTGTTTTTCTTTTAAGACTTTGTCCTCGTGGGTTCAACACTTACTTACTTATATTACTTGTGGACCGCGTATGCTTGCGCGCGATTTGGCAATAGCTAAATCGACCAACAATATCCTTGGCCGTGGTGCAGGGATGATTCGATAATTCGGTTTATTTATTAAGATGAGTCTCAGCGATAAAGTTGATGAAAAAACTTTTTAAATCATAGAAGATAGTAGATATCATGCTCTATTTAACTTCTAATGGATTTCTTGTTCTGCTGCAGTTGTTGATCTAAAACTTGTTGTCTATGTATTTTATCAGTTTAACACTGTTGAAGGCTAATGATAATTTATTCTGCATTATCTTAGTTATAATATTTCTTACTGGGCTAGTTGAGCTCACCCTTTTGCTTTCATTGTTCTCTTCAGGAAATAAGAATATAGCTGGGACTAGTCAGGGAATGGAGTGACGGTCCAGATGTTGCATTAGTAGTCCTCACTATTCAGTGAAATAGTGTGATAATAAATGTAATGAGAATTTCATTTGAGTTTGAATACTGTCTATGAGATAATATTCATGTAAAAACTCTAAGCTACGCTGTTGTCGTATTGTATTGTATAAAAGAAGTTTGTATTTGATTTATGTACCATGTATTTGGCGACTCAGAATAGGTGATGTATACATATTTTGGGGGCGTCACAGTTAATATTGTGAGCTTATAATATTAATTGTGAATAATTATTATGTGGTGAATATTAGTCAATTTTGATATAAATAAAGGAATTCAACATGAAACATTTGTTGAAAGTTTGTTATATTTTTTCTATGAAACCATAATTATTTTCTCCAATAAAATATTTATTTAAATATATTATTATAATATTACATTGTAATATTATAATGTGATAATATAATAGTATAATTTTATAATGGTAATATTATTATAATAAATTTATGACATAAGAATAAAATGAGGTGGAAGAGAGCAAATTGAATTTGGATTTCTTTTTAATAATTATAAAATCTTTTAAACATGTGAATAAAAGTAGGAGTTCTCATTTTGATTTTGAACTCTTTTTTTCTAATAGGTGTGCTGCATTTTTTTCAAAACTAATGTGCGTGTGTGTAAATTGGTCAATCCAGTGGGCTAGCATTTTTTTATAAATAGGTTGCTTAGTTAAACAATGAAACTCACACCAGAATAAGAAAATTCTTTTTCTATAATATTGAGCGTATTTCTTATGAGTATAAGGATATTTTGAGTGTTGATAATTGTGCGAGATTACCTCAACATAATCTTCGTTATTCCAGTCAGAACTACTTTCCTACTAAGGTAAAGGATGTTATTTTGTCATTCCATTCCTTATTGATCTGTGGGAATAACATGTCTACGCGGATTATCGCATGGCTAGTGTATAACCCTTCGTATTCATTCTTTATTAAATTATGGAAATGATATGTCTACGCGGATTACCGCATGACGGGTGAAAATCCATTTGCAGTTTCGTATGTTCTTTAATACTCGTATGAGATATCATTTATTTTGTACTCGTCAAGGGATATCGTTTTCTTTCATATTTTTCTCCATTTATGGTACAAATTTATTGTTTGTTTCCATACCCTTATTATTAAATTGTGAAAATCCCTAAAATTAGTAGAATATCCTTAATAGTTTGTGCTTCATCTAATATCTTTTCATTGGCATATTGGTCTGAACTTTCTTATTAAATTTTAATATTTTCATGTCGGGGTACTATTCATCCAGAGTACTATTCATACGGTACTATTTATGGGTACTATTCATAAGTACTATTCACAACGAAATTTAGTTTCTTTTCTTTGTCCAAATTATCTTCTTAAATATTATTTTTGAATTTTATTCCACAATTAGTTATCATGTTGACAATTTGAACATTCTTGAACTCTGGATGAATTGAATTATAAGTCTCTAATATTTATCATTGATCTCACTTGATTAATTCTTTATATCATTGTCATCATCTTCATACTTATATTATGTTGAAAGTCATCTTTGGCCCGTAGTACAAAGATGGGCTATTGATTGGTATGATTATGACCAAAAATTGTGTATTGGAATAATCATGACCCTTAATGTTACATATAAAGGTTTGTGGTGAAAGTCCTCTTTGGCCCGTAGTGCATAGATGGACAGGTATTTGTCATGATCATGGCCACTGGTGATGCAAACGATTATCTTTGGCCCGTAGTGCATATATAGTTTGTTGATTGGTGTTGAAGGGAAAAAATATTGATGATGAACTTTTAAATCATAGAAGATAGTAGACATCATGCTCTACTTGACTCTTCTAATGGATTGTTATTTCCGCTGCAGTTGTTGATCTAAAACTTATTGTCTATTGTATTCTATCAGATTTTTTCCTGTTGAAGACTAAGGATAATTTGTTCTACATTATCTTAGTCATAATATTCTTTATTGGGCTAGTTGAGCTCACCTTTTCCTTTTGGTTCCATTGTTCTTCTCAGGAGGCCAGAATGTAGCTGAAACTAGTCGGGCAGTGGAGTAATGGTCCAAGATGGTTATTATAGACGTCCTCACTATTTTGTAAAATAGTGTAATAATAATTGTAATGAGGACCTTATTTGAGTTTGGATATTGTCTACAAGACAATATTTATATTGAAACTCACAACTTATGTTTTGTCGTATTTTACACGACAATTAATAGTTGTATAATTAAAGTTTGTATTTAAATTCTGTACCATGTATTTGGCGACTCGGAATGGGTTGTGTGGACCTATTTTGGGGGCGTCACATGTTTAGTCTACTATTGGCCATATGAACTGCATTTCAATTTTCCTATGTGCATCTTTTCTATTACAATTCTTTATCGTTAGGTAGTAATTTTTGTAAATTGTTTATCTTCATCCTATGCTTTTTTTATTTTAGTAAAATAACAGCAAGAAAATCAACTAAAATCAATTAGTCCATATTCCTAGCCTCTTAATTTACAAGGATAATTTCCTATTTTGTATTTGCAGCCATGAACACACTATGTGATTGTGAGAGGTGAGCTCAACTAAAAACAACATATACCGATACAAACCCAGGAAGAAGGTTTTTATCATGTCCGAATTATGGAAAATTAAGTGTGTTGGGGTTCCAATTTTGTCTCTTATCTCTTCCATTCTATTTACTTGCACATAAAATTGAAAAATTCTTTGTTTACAGAGCAATGTTTGTCATCTTTTTGGTTGGTACGATCCTCCAATGTGTTACAGATCATGGCAAATAATCTCCGGATTACTTTGAAATATTAACGTAATGGAGCAAGAGATGGATAACATGCGTGCAAAACAAAGGAAGAATAAAATTAATTATTGCACTTGTTTGTTCTTGGTTATTGATTTTAATCATGTTATTGTAGATGGAGTGGATATTGTTATTTGGGTTGATTAAACTTCTAGTATAGTTTGTTGTAACCTTGTCCAAGAAGGGAACGTAATCATGGTATGCAATAGTTTAATCGAATGTGTATGTAACTTGGATGTGTATGTAACTTGAGAAAGGTTCTTCTTTCTTTCTGAAAATTTGAATTATCTGGATGTGTATGTAACTTAGATGTGTATGAACCACCTCAACAGACAGACAACTAAGACAAACTGAAACATCAGAAACCTTTGTGATTTAACAGTATACAACATTTTTCTATTATTATCATTATCTGAAACATCAGAACTCACGGTACAAGATCATTATCCGCAATCAGATATATACTGTACTTGTGACCTTAGACTGCATCCAACAATTTCAGCTTAAACGTCTCAAGGCTCAACTATTTTATTTTGTCCAGTAGATTCCCCTTGTTCAATACAACAAACTTGAACATTTGAAAATTAATCCACAAAAGCACTTGATATTGAAAAAAGTTGGGGATAATGGATCATGAAAGAATGAAAAAAATTAAAAGCTTTAAGCCTTACTTTAACCAATGAAGCTCCACTACAACTGATTGATTTTTAAATTTCAGCATATGTTGCATATAAGAGCACAAGTATGTACATATAATATACTTGACAAGAATGGTGATAGGATTGAATGCATACATACATACCCCTATTTCATGTAATCTGTTCTACTGAGCTAAAATCAGATTCTAGACTTTTATCGTACTATAGTAAATAACTTCAACTTATTTGAATTGATGGGGTACTACTTCAAAACACTCCAAAGTTCAAAAAGAGATGATCATTTGTTAGGATTCTGGAGCAGTTCCAAGCTTCATTGTTTATAGCATGACAATGCCCACTCAGCCCAGTCCAGTTTTTGCAAAGAGCGACTATATCGCAAACATAACAGTAGCACTGCAGCAGCCAACCACTTGGAATATGTCCACACTGAAATGAACAACAAGAAAAACATATTCAGCCACTTGGAATCTACAATTAAGATAAAAAAGTAAATGAAATCTAGATTGGGTCAAATAACAACTTAGTTTCATGTCAATGAAATATTTCATAAAATGAAGTAAATGTGCTCACAAATGACTATTTCTACAAATTTAGATTAATACATATTCTCCCTCCATTCACAAAAAGAGGCTCATTCATTTGATCTACCTAATAATCAAAACAATAATACACATCGACTTAATACATTTGGATCACTATTATCATTACCTCAGAATTTAGAATTCTCTGTTGTTATAGCAATCTCATTTGTACCTGGGGGTGAATCACTATCATCATTATTTATACTTGGATCCTGATTAACATCACCATATGATACTCCAGTTCTATATTTAAACAAATAGCAAAGTCAAAATAATTAAACTTGCATACAGATTATTAAGCATCGGACAGTTTCTTTTATTGTGTGTCACACCAAATTTGCCATATGCATGACAATGTCTACTCTTGGCACTTTTTTCTTTCCCCAAAGCCCTTTCTTTGCCACCTTTTAGCCTTTTGTCACAATCTTTTGCTCGTACGTGGTTCGGCTCAATGTAACTATGTTCATAAGTAGAAGTCATGTTAACTGACTTGGATACACTAATTCCACCACACTCAATTTTCTTGTTTCTTTCGGAATCATTCTTCCCAATAATTTGCTTGATCTTTTCATATCCATTATCTAAACATCTTTTAATACATTTGTGGCTTCTTCATTTCTGAGAGCACTATCAATCAAATCTAAAAAACGTTGAATCAATTGACTCCGCAAGAGTAAGTATGACTTGTCATCTTTTATCGCCACACCATTATTATCAATTACACCACTTGATTTTGCCATCTTTTCCCACCTCTTTAAAATGTATTTTGTAGGCAAATTGTCAAGATCATGATACTTATTCAAGTAAGCTAGTACATGCCAACATAAGATTCTCAAACTCTCAAACGTTTTGCAAGTTCATGTTGCATAATCCCAAGATTTGTCATAAAGAATTTCTCTTACATTACACTTGTTGACATCCCTTAAGTAAATCTTATATACATGGTAGCATGACATCCTCCTTCATAAGTTCGAACTTATAATTCATGGTCTCACACAACTCATCTTCAAATTTATAATACATAGAATATGTATAAATGTCAACCATTTAACTTAAGAAGTGATTGGCAAATATTTTCATTTTCGGTCTCTCAATCAAATCTTTGTTATATGATTCCAACTCTATATGTCGTTGATGTTGAAGGCCCTGACCAAATTGAATCATAAAATCCAATAATGAATTTCCTTTAGAAACAAATCTTTTAAAAAATGCATGAGAACTCTCCGCTCGTTGGCTACTTGACATGTCGACTAAGAAAATATGATTCACATGTGCGGGTACCCATCTACAACGAATGTCATACATTGATTGTAATTATTTATTAGCATTCAACCCACTTTTCTCCACCAGCTCTACCTAAGTGGAGTCAAACTTTTTCACAGTCTCTGAATCCCAAATGCAATCTGAAAATTCTTTATAATAAATACTGAATTTTACTGAGTCAATCTTCTCTGAAAATTTGGTCAAAATATACCAATTATAATACATGTGAAATGTTTTAGGAAGGATCTGTGAAATGGCATTTGTCATAGCCGGATCCTGATCAGTGATAATCATCTTAGGTACATCACCTGGCATTGCTTCCAAAAAATACTTGAAAAGCCAAACAAAAGTATTTATGGTCTCATCACTTAAGAAAGCACAACCAAATACAATAGTTTGACCATGGTTATTAACCCCCATTAATGGTGAAAATATCATTCCTTAACGATTAGTGTTGTACGTGGTATCAAAAATGACAATGTCGCCGTAAAATCTATAAGCCCGTCTAGAATTCGCATCAACCCAAAAATAACGAATAATCCTTTTTTCATCGTCTGTGTCAATTGTAAAAGTGAATGAAGGATTCTTTTGTTGTTCTAACTTCAAGTACTCATTCAACATATCACCATCTTGTCCCTTCAACTCATTACGATTGTCTTTTTCAAAGTTATACAAATCTTGTTGCGTGCAACCAATATTTTCAATCCCTCTCGCCTGCATTGCAAGAAATTTATATTGTTGACATTCTGGTATATTCACCATGCCAAGTTGTCGACTCAAGCATTTTTGGGCAGTTGACATATTACGGTGCAATCGTAAAAGATGCCTCTTATGTGGGGTTGAAAATGGGTGACAATGGCCCTCCTAAGTTATAGTAACTACATACAAGTCATTTCTTCTTACGACTACAATTCTTGCACTACAACCTTCTTTGGTAGATCCACGTTTTCTTTTTGCATCCACATCGGCTAATAGTTTGCCCTTTCCTTGTTTATAACACACATACTCCTTAAATATCTCACCGCTTCCCACCCTTTTTTTTTCTCAGTATGCTTTTGCACACTAAAACCAACATACATTTCATATGTTTTGTAAAAAGTGTAAACATCGTCTAATGTTTAAAATTCTTGACCTAGCTTAGACGTAAACTCATCGACTACTTGAGTATAGCAGACAACAGTTTTAACATTATTCACATCCAACCCCTCTTCACTCAAGTCATCCCTCTCCATTTCCATTTCAAAATTATAAATGCAGTCTAAATTAATTTCTGCATTATCCCCACAACTACATATTTCATGGTTAATGTCATCCATTTTTAAAAAATCTGCAAAAAATAAATTTAAAAGAATGATTAGGTCCACACTCAATAGAAATAAATTAATCTCTGCATTATGGGTTTTCTTAATCTTAATTTGATTGTAAGGAAGAATATTCAGACCTACGACCAAAATGCATGATGGATTATTTGTGACAACCCGAAATATCGGATTGTCCAGAAATTAAGTTTAAAAATTAGTTATTAATAAAATAAATTTTTATTAATAATATTATGTACTATGTGTTTATTAATCATTCTAGGACGTAGGATGATTATAAAACGGGAGGAATATTTTTTGAGAAAAAGACGTAATAGACACTATTCACCCGACAAAACCTAAGGGTTAGGGTTTGAATAACCTAAGCCTTTCTAAGATATCAGTATGTCGATGTAAGACCCCGAATTTTATGAAATAAAAGTATTCAATTTTTCTATTTAGTAAATAGTTAAATTGATAAAAGTTTAAAGTTATGGGTGAAATTATTTGTTTCAAAATAAGCAAGTGGTTATAAAATATTCATTGTTGTCGAGGAATATTCGTTTGGTCGTGGAATATTCTTGTTGACGGGGAATATTCATACGACGTCGCAGCCACTTGTGGGCCCCATATCAGAATAACTGTCGGATGAAGAAAACGACAAATTTGAGTTTTTATAAATAACGGCGTAATCGTTACCGTTAACATTGTTGGAATACCCGGTGAGTAAAGTAAAGTAATACGCGTTGTTGCACAAAGAAAGATACCAGATTGCACAATGTTTTGAATTATTGATTCTTACGTAAAGAAGACACTACTCAATAATTGTTACGGTAAATCTTTATTCAATATTTTATTTTATTGATTCAATAATTGCTACGTTGATATTTTATATTATTGCTGTTCAATAATTGTCACTGCACAGTATCTCCATTATCAGATCAATAATTCATATTATTTGAATAATATTGTTAGATAGCATTATTGCCAATGTCTAAGGAAGTTTTGTCTAGGAAGGGGGTTTGGTCACCTAATTGCGCGCCAATAAGGAAAAATCCTTATCGGAAAGCCCCCTCTTTCCTGGGAACGACCTGGTTGTTATAATTGTGATTCTGTAATATTATTTATGAATAATTAATTATTGATTTATATGATAAGAATATATATATATATATATATATATATATATATATATATATTTATATGGATATAAATGAAGGAATTAATGCTGAGGTAGTTTATTAGTATTTTGTTGAAAAGAAGAACAAAATATGGGATTTTCAGAAAAAATTGTTTATTACTTGATTTTATAAAATCCATAACTCTTTGTGTATAATGAGTTAGGAGATGAACCATATATCAAAAGAAAGCCCTGGATGTAAGCTAAACGTAGAAATTTGAATCACCCAAAAATTCCTTGTAGATTTTTTGTGGTGACTGTTTGAGTGAAACTGTTACGAGGGACTTATAATCTGAAAATCAAATCAGTGTTCTTAAAGCTCTATTGCGTGAGTTATAATTTTGATCCGACCGTTGGATAGTTGTGATTTTTGGATATGTTATACATATATAAGTTGAGTATATGTCCATAAATTTTGAACCGTTAAAAATGAACATATGATTTGTTATGAATTTTAAGAGGTATTAAAAATCATCTGTTTGTGGATTTCAGATATTTTCTGTTTGGAATTTGGAAAAACTTAAAGCTACAAAGTTGTAGAGAATTCGATTTCCTATGGAATGAACATAAAATTCGTATTTTTTTTAATAAAAAGGATATTTATTATTAATTATTGAAGTTTCGAAAAATAAATATTTTTTATTAAAATTAAGGGTGTGACTCACTTTTGGTTGTTGGGGAAGATGGCTGATTTCTGATGGGCCCCACTTGTGGTGGCTGAGTTTTGTTCAAAGCATGCATGCGTAGAATTTTTTAATATTATTTTATTATTTTAGTCTGCTTTGGCATTCTAGCATTTTCCTATAAATAGGCGCTTAAGTTAGAATTGAAAATTATACCAGAAATATAAGTTTTTTCTCTATATTATCGAGCGTATTTTTGCGAGTATTTAGATACTTTGAGAGTTGCTATTCAGTGCAAGGTTCCTTCGGCTTTACATCCGATATTCCAGTCAGAAATACTGCTCTTTTGAGGTAAGAGATGTTATTTTCTTCGTAAATGATATTATTTTCTTCAATATCATTATGCCAAAAGATTGATATGAATTTTATTGTGAAATTTCTATATTTTTTTTGTCGGGGTTACTATTCACGTATACGACACTATTCATGTATATGACACTATTTACGTATATGTTATTATTTACGATACTCAAGATTATGTACTTATCATTTTGAGTACTATTCACGAAAGTACTATTCATTTATAAAATTGGTTTTTTTCGACCAAATTATCGTTGATTTATGAATCTTACTCTTGAAATTAAATGCAGTTGTTGATCATATTATTTTTATTATTATATATAACATTTTTATAATCCTGGTGATAAAATTTCTCTTTAACTTTAGTGTAAAGATGGGTTGATTATTGGTATGATCGTGACTATGGGTTCTCTTTGGCCAGTAGTGCAAAGTTAAATTATTGATGGTATGATCATGACCATTGAATTTATTATTGAATATCTTTAGCTTAAGTGCAAAGGTGAATTGATCAACATGGTTATAATTATTGTTTATATAAATTCTTAAATGATTATATATTTCTTTGAGATATTAATATCTTTGGCATGTAGTGTAAAGATGATCTGTTGTTGAATATCTTTGGCCTGTAGTGAAAAGATGATCTGTGGTTGAATATCTTTGGCCAGTAGTGAAAAGATGAATTGTTGACGAATATCTTTGGCCCGTAGTGCAAAGATGAATTTATTAGTATGATTAGGAACATGAACTTTAATTTGGTATAACCATAATCTTTGATGTTTTAGGTAAAAACAGGTGATGAAAATTATCTTCGTCCTGGATGAGAAGAGAAATTTAGAACCACAATTACGATTATGAGTTATTCATATGATAACTGTTGATTGATGTTACAGGGATAAAACATTGTTGATGGACTTTTAACATGGAGAAGATAATAGACTTTATGGTCTATTTGAATCTTCTAATGGATTTCTCATTCCGCTGCAACTATGGTTGAAAAGTTTTATCATCTACCATATGTTCTAAATCTCTGATTCATTACTGACGAAGGCTATTGATAATTTATTTATCTTTAGTCATAATATTCTTTACTGGGCTAGTTGTGCTCATCCTTTTGCTTCATAATTCCTTTCAGTTAATAAGAGTGTAGCTGGGTCGAGCAGGGGTAACATGAGAATAGAATGGTGGTCTCTAGCTATGGAGGTTCTCCCTAAACAGTATAGAAAAGTGTGTTATATTTTATACATCATTTAGTAGTTATATTTGGTGAATCAAATAGGGTGAGGCGAACCCAACGTTGGAAGGGTGTTTTGCCACTATCATACAAGATGTCTAATGACCTACGACTTCGTGTTATCATAAGACAGGGTTGTGCACATCCACTTGCTGAGTATATCTACAAGCACTACCTATATAACCTTGAAGTTTGGTTGAAATATAATTTTCAATTGGAGACAATGGAGATAATTATATGTCAAGAGAAGACTCACCATTGGAAAGAACATGATATCAATCTTCTCATTTTTTTGGGGGTCTATTAGGTCAACCAAGGATAATTCTGTGGGCATATGATATCTATCATAACCTAGACGCATGACCTCCCATGTACGAAGGTTTCCTTGAGTATTTTCCAAAGATTTTAATTTCTAAAACAGTTATTGATTGTACCTTTATGTAAGGTGTTATTGTGACGTACCATCAAATGTTGGGATGAGAGTCACAGTTGGTATATATTTGTATCAAAACTCACAACATATGTGTTGTCGTATTTTGCACGACAATTGTAATAATAAAGTTGTAGTTATTTTATGTACCATGTATTTGGCGACTCAGAATAGGTTGGATGGATTAGAACTATTTTGGGGGAGTCACAGTCGAAATGACATTCCGTCGAAAGATTTGACGATAATAAGTCGTGAAAAGTTATGTTAGCCAATAAAAGTTTCTCAAAAAACGTGCAGAAATCGGACGAAATAAAAACGAGGAAAAGTACTATTATGTACTTTTCATTCGTTTAACTACGTTTTGGGAAAATGTGAAGGAAAAGTTATTCATCAAAAAGTGTTTTTCAGTTTGAATTTTTGAAAAATACATAAAAGTAATTCTGTAGAGGAAAAACGAAATATCCAAAAATATTTAGATTCCGAGAATCGCATTTGTCGAACTGTCGGACGAATTCCGAAAGACTGGACAACAAAGCTTCCAGAAGAAGCTTCGTGAATAGTAAGGCGGTTTGACCAAATGACCAAAATGCCTCTAACCTTGAAAAACTTATAAAAGAGAAGTATAAGCTCATTTGTTGGTTAATGAAAAATTAACCAACATCTAGAGAGAGAGCAAGCTTTGTCCAACATAAGAAGATTAAAGAAGAAAGGTAATCCAAAACTTAGTTTAATCTAAGTTTTCTTTAAGTTTTTATATGGAAATCATATAGCTTAATGAAAATAGAATTAAAAGATGTAAAGAATGATTTTCATATGGTTGAAATAATAAGGAAATGAAGAAATAAGAATTAGAAATTTAGTTATAAAAATTTCTTAAAAGCTATCATAGGAACTATGATTTGCTTGATGAATTTGAAGGATCTGAATGAATCATATGAACGATTCAGTGAAATATGTAAGGATTGGTGAGTTATAACACCAAATTCTAAGAAAAAGTGAAATCGTAATCAAAATAAAGATTAAAAATGAAGAACGAACGAAGAACACGCGAAGAACGTTGTTAATGGACAAATTTAAAACCATTGTAATTAGAAATTGTTGTTGATGGACAAGTTTAAAACCACCGCGTATAAGTTAGTTTCTTATTGCTTGGTTAGGATTTAGAGAAATGCTCATAAATAACGGATTGAACGTAGCTATAATGAAGTTATGGCAAAATTTCATAAAAGACGAAATGAAGATAGAAAGTAAGCTAATGAACCCGAATGAGTAGTGTTACATAAGAGTGTAAGAAAACGTAGAAACGTGAGTCGTGGACTCAAGAACGAATGAATTCTGAGTTTGAATGACCGAATTACGAACGAACGAGCGAAGAACGTTAATAACGTAAAATGAACGAATAATGAAATTTAAGCCAATCGAATGACATGTTAACGGATTTGGAATAAAATTCTATATGGAAGAAATTAAATTACGTAATGAGAGGGAAAAAAAAGCTTTAGAACGACCTCGTTACGAGTTATAACGAATAAGTTACGAGATTGCAAAGTAGGTAATTCATACGGGGAAGAACACTTAGAAAAGTTTCCAGAAAATTGCAGGAAGCGAGCGTACTATGCTTGACCGAGAATGAACTAGGAATGGGGCACTACAACGCCTAACCGGAAGCTAGAGTATCTTAACTCACAACAGATGGCCAAAGACAAAAATAAAGGGAAGTGCAGAGCAAAGCCCAGAAATGAGATTTTAACTGCTCCGTTCTTAGGAAACGTGTATAGGAAGATAATGAACATATAGTTCACATAATATAACACTTAAATAAGTGATTAAAACCTTTAGTAAAGGTTGAAAGAAAAGATTGAACGAGATTAAAAGATAATGAGTGTGAATGCAAAATACATAACCGATATTCGGGGACCTTATTAGCGTTAAACGAACGTTCGGGATTACAATGGTTGTAATTCCTTAGACGTTGAATGAAGATAAGGACTTATAACATTTCAATGTTATAAGTTTGTAATGAAAATTAAGTGTAAAGCGTTTAAACGCTGTGAACGCAACGTAATTGCAATGAACTATTGGTATTAGCATATAATTAGACATCATAAGAGGATGATGAATGTGATGCTCATGTAATGGATCACGAAGGAGAGTGATTAAAACCTTAAGTAAAAGTTGAATGGAGGTTTAAAAGATGATTAACGTGAATGCTGAATACGTAAACGATTCTCGTGAATCGTATTCGCGTTGGGCGAACGTTCTAAGCGTACATTGGTTGTATGACTTGGACGTTGATGAAGATAGTAAGTAAGATGTGAAATTATCGAGAAAGTCATAACAAACGGTAATAAGATTAATGAAAGTCTGAGTGTGAGTCGGACAGAGAATGTTTGAATGAAATATAATCGTTAAACATTTTAACCGATGTGAGGGTCTTGAGTGTACGCGAATATTAAACGAGCATAACCTACACACCGTGTATGGTTTGAACGTAAGAGAATTGTTGATCGATTTCATAATCAATATATGTGTGCAAGTATACACGGTCAACAAGTAATAAATTGTAAGTAGAGTATCATTCCCACGAGAAATTATTTAATAAAAATTACCAAAGACTAACTCTTAACCAAAATAATTTTACTTAAACAACCAATTTAAGTTTTTGAAGTAAACTATCTAATTATACTAATTCTAATTACCACTAGTTTAAAATCAGATTATAGAGATTTAAGATCACAACTTCACTTATTTCTCACTTATATCAATACACTTCTTATTAATTATCCTCACTATTCTGGATTGCTAATCAGGAATTTATTAGTATTTATAACCACCTTCTGATGCATCATAAACATATTAATCCAATCCACAATTGATATAATTGAATCAAACACCCTAATTAACCAATTCACTATATTCCTATTTGAATTACAATTAAAAGGTTTTAAAGCACATGTTTCCTATCCGATTATATGCGGCGTAAAAGCATATCCATATCCTAATCACAAATCATGAATTCAAACACCATGCAGAAAACACAATCACATGCTATTACGATCAGATCTGAATCTATATTTCTTCTCTCGAATTCATATAGATTATCATGGTAATTGTTAGCTAGACAATTAAACAATTAAAAGCAATCATAATAGACAATCCATAGAATAGATCACAGTAATTAATAAAGAAGCATACTAAAATAATCTATGCAATAAGATCTGTTGTAATCTTAAACAAGAATTTAGCTCATAATCATTGAATTAAAATCAAGAATCAACAACTGAATAGACATTAAAAGATAAAAGTAAGATTAGAGAAGAGAATAGAATCTGTTGTCAACAGTCTTGACACTCCTCTTCCGCTTCTGCTTTGAATCTTCAGTGTTCTTTAAGTTGCTTCAATCTCCAATGGCTAATTAAGAACTAGGGTTTATGAATGAATTCCTAAATCTAATGGAGTGTATCTTTAATCTAATCTCCTATCTAATACTATGCCTCACATCATGTATTTATAAGTTACAAGTCTAATTTCTAGCTTAGGAGGAAATCCAATCCAATTTGGAGTCAAAAAGTATCAAAATTCACCCACAAACGCGTCATGACTTGATCGGCGAACCACAAACGGCTTCGGTATTGCTCATGGCGCTAGAAATATGCCTCTGGGAGCCATGGCGCTGCAAATGTACTAGAAATGGGCACCCCAGCACTGGGCTCTTTTTCAGAATTTTCTACTCTGACTTCCTTTTGGAAAATCGCCATAACTTCTTTGTCTGAACTCCAATT
This sequence comes from Panax ginseng, assembly GCA_020205605.1. Classification (NCBI taxonomy): domain Eukaryota; kingdom Viridiplantae; phylum Streptophyta; class Magnoliopsida; order Apiales; family Araliaceae; genus Panax; species Panax ginseng. The sequence continues at coordinate 114,682,294 of CM035148.1, read as the reverse complement.
TCGATGATTCAAAATGTTACGGAAAGAGGAGACGTAGATCTAAAACTTTAATTCTCTAATTTTTTTTTTCAAAATACGGGGTGGAGAAATGCCGAAATTGGCCCTGAAGTGGCTGTTATATAAATGAGAAGCCTAAAATGCGAATCTAGCCACCCCAAACGTCGATCCAAGTAACTTTTATCTTAATTCCTACAAAACAAAGTAAAACATGCATGAATAGACACAAACACTTAAAATTTTGCAAAAGATTAAGCTCAAACACACTCAATTCATGGGTATAAAATTCACTCATCAAATACCCCCAAACTTAAACCTTTGCTTGTCCTCAAGCAAAACAAACCAATGTTATGAATAACAAAACAAAACGTGATATACATGTAAACTATACTCTATAATCCTATAAATCTGGAAACAAAGCGGTATGAATTTTACAAACATGCCTCAAAGATATCATAAATAAATTCAAACAGAGCATCCCATCAATGCAAACCAATAAATGGAATCAATCTGGCAATCTAAAACCATCATTACCCATGTAGTGTGTGTGTGTGTCTGTGTGATCATTTACTTATTCCAACCAACTACAGACCAAACTGGAATTTCATAAATTACTTCTTACGAGACAGAATTCACCATTCAAAGCAACTATTTCTATAAACACAACAATATAAGCCAAATTCACATGTTGATCAAGCTCAAGGGTCCACGAGGTTTTATTTCTACTATCACTCTAGGCAAGCTCGACTGTGCAATGTCTAATTCTTTTAGGCTTTTCAATGTTACCCATGTAGCAAGCTTTCGACCAATGACTCCCAAACCAGTTGATTTTAGGGCATTAAGTGTTGAGACACCCCTACGGATCTAATAACTCAAGTAACAAAGGCCACAGAATTAAACAAGTCAAGTGTTTATTATATTTTTGCTCTGACTTGTGCAATGCTCAACCCTCTTAGGCTTTTCAGAGTCACCTTTTTAGCGAACTTTCAACCAACGACTCCCAAACCAGATGGTTTTAGGGTGCTAAGTGTAAAGATACTCCTAAGTGCATACTTATTCGAGTAACAAAGGCCATAGAGTTGAACTAAACCAACATTTTTAAATGTTTTTTTTATTTTTCTTTCTTTTTTTATATATATTCCCATGGATTCCCCCAAACTTTTTTAATTAACTCATTTTTAGCCTTTCATATTATAATTCACAGATGTCATTAGCAGCTGAACTTAAATTCTCCTCCTAGAAGATATTTATGAACTCTTTTGATCCAAATTAGTTAAAATAAACAAATCTATGTGCTAACCAATTACACAAGCTTTTAACAAACGTAGATTACCACCATGACTCAATTTAAAGTTAAGCACCAATTATCAATTCTGTTAAATTTAATCGTGAACTACCAATCTCATCATTAGCCAAGCCAAGACCAAACCAACTCATCACACAGATTCATGCAAATGCAACTATACTACATGCACATATTCTAATGCAATAGATATGAATATGAAAATAACTAACTATATGTAACACGACACTAAAATGCCCCCAAACTTAAACTAGACATTGTCCTCAATGATATAAATAGGTAAAAGTAAAGCAGAGGACTTCTCTGAAAATATAACATCTTCCTCCTTGTCTGCTAAGTTTGGAGAATAGGCTAGACACATGGAATAAATTGGGCACCCAACTTGAATTTGACTTGAATAACCTGTAAAACCACGATAGAAACAATTTTATTAAATCCTAAATAAATGCAAATTCAAAAAGTAAAAATTAAACTTGGGTTGCATCCTAATAAGTGCTTGTTTTATAGTCTTAGCCTGATTTCTTCAACTCTCTATCCAATTCCTCTACGAAAATTGAGGAACCCTCCATCCATCAATAACAATGTCTTTTTTGAGAGGTTTCCATTAGTAATGGCCATTGAATCTAAGTCACCTAGCATACTCTTTTTAGATAGGATCCCCATTAAGTACGACGAACAACTAGGTGTTTTCCCCATTGTGTATGTGATCAGATTGTGACATGAAAGCTTATAAAACACAACAAGTTCCTCTTCTATCTTCCCTTTCTCGTCCCACCATGGCTCTAAAGTTGTGCTAGCTCTTATGTCACAAAGAGCTTTGCCGATGAGAGTACCAATTGGACACGGTCTTGCAAAAATGCCCAGATCCTTGATCTTTGGTGGAGAAGGTACATGGGACACTATCAAAATCAGCTCATCTCCATTGGTACTCAAAGTTAAATCTTCGTTGATCTCCTTTTTTGTCTCCCTAAGTGTCTCCTCTCTTTCAACATCTATACTATTTGGCACATCCGGTTGCAGATTTGGTTCGGGCTCTCCATTAGTCTCGAAATCCATGTCAGAGGTCCAAGTGTATTGAGGACAAATGTTTGAGGCATTAAGTACGTAGTTGTTCCATCTGGTTCGCAAAAATTTGACTCGATAACTCTTGATTAATCCTCTTCTCCTCACTTGAAGCTATGAACTTGGACAAAATTTCCTCCAAATTTGAATGTTCTTCCTGTTGTAGTGGAGGTGAACACGAGAACTCCGGTGGGTATGTTGGACTTGGAGCATAAAATTGATCTTGATGAGTATGGCTCCAAGAAAAATTTGGGTGATACCCCCAATCCTGATGATAGTTGTTGGGTTAGATATAATTATTGGGCTAATCACCACCATACTGTATCAGCTCGAAACTGATGGCGCATTGATGATTCAGATGATTTCCAATACAATAATCACAAGTAATCGCCACACTTTGACGACGTTGTGCTGCAAAAGCGTCCAACCTCCTTGAAAGTGTCTCAATCTGTGCTAATAATGCAGAAACTGTCGCGAGTCCATCAATCTCCGCTCCCCTTAGCTGAGTCATTCTCGTATATGGCAATAGATAATTAAATTTCGCTATGGTACCTGAAAAGAAAGAAAAAAAATAGAAAAAGAATTAAATAAAATAAAAATAAGAAAATTTTAAATTAAAACTAATTTGATAAAAATTAATATTGGCAAATATTATTAAATTAATTCCCCGACAACGACGCCAAAAAACTTATTGATCAATTTCACAATCAATATATACGTGCAAGTATATATATACGGTCAACAATTAATAAAGTGTAAGTAGAGTATCATTCCCACGAGGAATTATTTAATAAAAATTATCAAAGACTAACTCTTAACCAAATTAATTTTATTTAAACAATCAATTTAAGTTTTTGAAGTAAACTATCTAATTAAATTAATTCTAATTACCACTAGTTTAAAATCAGATTATGAAGATTTAATATCACAACTTCACTTATTGTTCACTTATATCAATACACTTCTTATTAATTATGCTCACTATTCTAGATTGTTAATTAGGAACTTATTAGTATTTATAACCACATTCCAATACATCACAAACATATTAATCCAAATCCACAGTTGATAGAATTGAATCAAACACCCTAATTAACTAATTCATTATATTCCTATATGAATTACAATTAAAAGGTTTTAAAGCACATGTTTCCTATCCGATTATATGCGGCGTAAAAGCATATCCCTGTCCTAATCATAAATCATGAATTCAAACACCATGCAGAAAACACAATCACATGCTTTTACGATCAGATTTGAATCTATATTTCATCTCTTGAATTCATATAAATTATCATGATAATTGTTAGCTAGACAATTAAACAATTAAAGCAATCATAATAGACAATCCATATAATAGATTATATTAATTAATAGAAAAACATACTAAAATAAGCTATGTAATAAGATCTGTTGCAATCTTAAACAAGAATTTAGCTCATAATCATTTATTTAAAATCAAGAATCCACAACTAAATAGACATTAAAAGATAAAAGTAAGATTAGAAAAGAGAATAGAATATGTTGTCAGCAGTCTTGAGATTCCTCTTCCTCTCCTGCTTTGAATCTTCAATGTTCTTCAAGTTGCTTCAATCTCCAATTGCTAATTAAGAACTAGGTTTTATGAATTAATTCCTAAATCTAATGGAGTGTATCTCTAATCTAATCTCTTATCTAATCCTATGCTTCACATCATGTATTTATATGTTACAAGTGCGCGCCCTGAAGCTGTGCTATTTTTGGGAATTTTTTGCTCTAATGTCCTTTGGAAAAATGGCCATAACTTCTTCGTCTGAACTTCAATTTCAATGATTCAAGATGTTCTGAAAAGATGAGACATAGATATACAACTTTCATTCTTTGAGTTTTTTGAAATAAGGGGTGGGGAGTAATGCAGAAATTGGCCCTGAAGTGGCTACTACATAAATGACAAGCCAAAAATGTGAATCTAGCCACCCCAAACGTTGATTTAAGTAACTTTTATCCTAATTCCTACAAAAAAAGTAAAGCATGCATGAATAGACACAAACACTTAAAAACTTCTAAAAGATTAAGCTCAAACGCACTCAATTCATGGGTATAAAACCCACTCATCAAGAATGAATAGTAATGAATAACGTAAACGTTGAACAAGTCGAGTTAACGATAATATATAATTGAAAAACTTTCTGATTCAAATGGACCGAACGTTGTAAGATATAAAGATAAGGTAACGTAAAATATGTAAAAGCTATGAATGCATAGTATTAACATTGAATGATCGTTCTGAGTATAAAAAAGATTGTATGACTCAGACATTAAAGAATAAATCCTGAGGTATGACATTTAGTTTCCAGAAATCCATAAGGAATGGAAAATTAACTTAACGAGCATTATAGTTTTAATGGTTCGGTTAAGCTAAGTTTAAGTTGTGATACAATTGTAGTCTTCAATGGTTGATGTATAGTATTTGGGCTAAATAATTCCTTCAGAGAGCGAAGGTTAATATGAATTAGAAACTGATCTAACTCACTGTGAAAGACAGTGCAGATGAGACGGAAAACTAATTTGTTGGTTGTTTATGGAAAATCACTAAACATACTATATAGAACACTATTAGAGACTCGATGTGTGTTAAGTATAGAGTTATGAATATGTATGATGAAAAGGTGATTCTTTTCACATATGTAGATGTATAAGATGAGTTAAGTCCTATAAATTTTATAAGAAGAATATGCGAATGTAAATCTATCGTAAAAGATGATTATAAAGTTTATGCCATCTTTGTATGCCATAATACCGAATGAATGAAAGTAAAGTTGGTCTCGTAAACTTAGATTACAAGAACACGAGCTATAGGAAGTAAAGTTAAGTTTAAACCAACGCGTAAGTCAATTATATGACTAATTGGTATGTGTTATTTCCTTATGTGATATATAGGGATTGCGGTAAACAGTTCAGCGTAAACTATAAGTTGTAGTTGTGCTTAAGACAAGATTTCTAACTTCATTCATAGTTTAAATGAATGTTAGTTTCTTAAACTTTTCAGATGTTGAACTTGAGAAGTTTTACCTAGGTGCAAATGTGTGATATTTGTACAAGGTGTTAGTATGTATGAGGCCTTGTGACATAATTTTAACACTTCGGTGTTACTATGAAAGAACTGTTCTGTGATTGAACTGTTCAATGTTAAGAAGTTCTGTTATTCATGAACCATTATTGTTAAATATGTGCTAATTATTATAGTCAAACAACATGTTAATGAAAGGGTTGAAGAATGAAAGTATTTCAAAGTGAATGTGACTAATGTTTTAAAATGATAGGAATCAGATTTATTCCTATTATTTGAGCTGCTTCATAAACATTGTTCGGTTATTGAACACTGTAAAAGAATATATGATTCTTTCTTAGTTGTTATTCAATTACTATGACGTGCTGAGCAATTGAATTCAAAGAAATTGAATGCTCACACTTGCTTTAAATAAAAACATTTTCAGCGAACGAATTTAAGGATCCCGTAAAGATCAAACTGACCGGTATCCAAATGAAGTGTCATTCATTACATGAATGAGCGTGAAGATCAAGCCAAGACTTGTAATGTTAGAATAGTTTAATTAAACTATAGATTAGTTTAATGAACTGTTATGTATCTTTTGTGGCGGATGAAAGTTACTCTTCTAAGACGTAAAGAATAATGTAATTATCATTATTTATAATGAACGATGTTTTAAGGTAATAGAACCTGAGATTTAAGAATGTATATTGTTATATTTAGTTATATAATAATGTATGTTTGGAATGAGATGTACTCGTGATGTACAGAATTCGGGTGTGAAGATAGACCGAATTTTGGGGCGTCACATTATTGTTCAGTTATCTTTCTCCTTTAGAAAAAGTTATTAGTGTTGACAGTGTAGATTAATTCTTGACATAAACTCATGAATAGACCAAGAGCCAAGACCTGATTTACTCTCAAATAGAAAAGTTATTATTGTTGGCAGTGTGGATTACAAGTGCAGTCCAAGAAACCACATTCTTCATAGACATTTCATCAAACAGAAAAGTTGCATCGTCCATACAACCACATTTCGAATACATATACACAAAAGAAGAGCCAAGAGCTAATTTACTCCTAAACTCATATTAATTTTTGACAAAAACCCATGAATATTCATACCATAAATTAGCAACTTAAGCTCAACACATATTGAAACTACCATAGGGATGGTAAATTGATTAGGCATAGTATTTGATACCCACATTTGGGTATAAAATTCAAATGCTTGCGAATATAATCCATTAGAAAAATGAGCTTTAATAACGGAGTTCCAAAGAAATGGGTCCTTAAATTTAACTGAATCAAACACTTACGGCACAATCGAAGTAGAGGGTTTTACCTTAGTAGATCGGTGAAACGAGAGATGGCGAACGGATTTAAGAGAGTCATCTCTAACCGAATCGGTGAAACGAGAGAGTGGGCTATGAGTTTCTCTGATTCCTCCAAATTTTTCGACCTAGATTTGTTGCTTCTACTGAATTGGATGAGGGGAGGGGTTTGTTTTAGCTGAAAATGAGAGAGAAAATCGACGTGGGCTTTGAGTTTCTCTGATTCCTTTAAATTTTTCGCCCTAGATTTGTTTCTTGCACCGAATCAGATGAGGGGGGGTTTGTTTTGACTGAAAATGAGAGAGAATAAATGGACGCGACCTTTGTTATGTCTTGTCCGAAAGTGATGAAAAAGAAGAAATAAGGAGGGAGTTTAAATAGGTAAAGCAAGATCAGGGGTAAGCCCCTGATCCGGATGTTATGTTTTGATAGACATTTCATCAAACAGAAAAGTTGCATCATCCATACAACCACATTTCGAATACATATACACAAAAGAAGAGCCAAGAGCTAATTTACTCCTAAACTCATATTACTTTTTGACAAAAACCCATGAATATTCATACCATAAATTAGCAACTTAAGCTTAACACATATTGAAACTACCATAGGGATAGTAAATTGATTAGGCATAATATTTGATACCCGCATTTAGGTATAAAATTCAAAAGCTTGCGAATATAATCGATTACAAAAATGAGCTTTAATAACGGAGTTCCAAAGAAATGGGTCCTTAAATTTAACTGAATCAAACACTTACGGGCACAATCGAAGTAGAGGGTTTTACCTTAGCAGATCGGTGAAACGAGAGATGGCGGACGAATTTAAGAGAGTCAACTCTGACCGAATCGATGAAACGAGAGAGTGGGCTATGAGTTTCTCTGATTCCTCCAAATTTTTCGACCTAGATTTGTTGCTTCTACTGAATCGGATGAGGGGAGGGGTTTGTTTTAGCTGAAAATGAGAGAGAAAAAATCGACGTGGACTCTGAGTTTCTCTGATTCCTTCGAATTTTTCGACCTAGATTTGTTTCTTGCACCGAATCGGATGGGGGGGGGGGTTGTTTTGACTAAAAATGAGAGAGAAGAAATGGACGCGACCTTTGTTATGTTTTGTCCGAAAGTGAGGAGAGAGAAGAAATAAGGGGGGAGTTTAAATAGGTGAGCTAGGTAAGCAAGATCAGGGGTAGGCCCCTGCTCCAGATGTTATGTTTTGAGTTGGATGCTTTAATATGATATTAGAGCACACGACCCACATGCTCCACGCCACCTAATTAAAAGTTGTCCACGTGGGCTCAAAATTACGCGTTGAATGCTTCAATAATATACATATACGGTTAGGATCAAGAGCATTCTCCTTAAATAGCATTTCGTCTTAAATAGCATTCTTTTATTAAAACTAAATCGTTTTGGAGGATAGCGGTGGCATTTTGTAAATATAATGCCAGCGTATTTCTAAAAATGTCACCGCGTCCCTCCAAAAGCGTAGTTTTAATAAAAGAATGCTATTTAAGACAAAATGCTATTTAAAGAAAATACTTCTTGATCTTATATATATATATATATATATATATATATATATATATATATATATATATATATATATATATATATATATATATATATGAGCGTTTGCCCCGAGAGATGTTACATTTGTTTTGTTAGTTGAAGAAAATGGGCGGCCATGTTATTTAGTAGTATGACAAACAGTTACAAAATAATTAAGCTAGCCAACGAGCTTAATTAATTAATAATAGTAGCAGTGTAGTGTAGGCCGAGTTTTAATTTCTGTTTGGATTTAGGACAAATGGTTGGTGAAATATGGAAAAGAAAAAGGAGTTTGGCTTTCCTTTTATCTTAATTACTATACAAGCAATTTAGTAGTACCAAACTAGAAGGATGATGATAGGCCAACAGTCAAAAGGAAGAAGATCCATTTATAGTCTAGTCTAGTTATAAAAACAAATATTAACGAGTTTTGTTTGTTGGTAATTGGATGATGAGTTGGCACATACACAAGTTTTCTATATATATATATATATATATATATATATATATATATATATATATATATATGACAAGTTAAACATTTGGTGATGTTTGTTATAGTACTATTACTATTAGAAATTTAGATGCACTATATTTTTCCATGATAATAATAATAATAATAATAATAATAGGAGGCTATATCCAAACAAACGTAAATACTCCTTTTTTCTCGAATTATAAAATCAATGTTGATTTTTAAAAATTAATTTGAAAAAATTTTAAATTTTAAATTGGCATAAATCATTTAAATTTTAAAAATAGTAAATTTATAACTAATAGTAATTTTTAGATGATTTATTATATTTATAATTGTATTCACATAAAAATTATATAAAGTCGTATCAATTTTAAATTTAAAATTAATTTTTTAAAAATTAATATTAATCTTTAATTTAGAACAGAGGTAATATATAGAAATTTGATGCATGAATTTGGACTGTCAAAAGAGTATAAAAAATTGAAAGCTGAGTGGTACCTTCCAAATAACTCTATAAAAGCAGAGGATTCCATATAACTCTATAAAAGCTTGTTTCGATTGGTTTATGAATTATGAGTTATGTTTATTATTTTTTGAATATTTATGTTTTAAATAAAGAAAATGATAATCATATATACTGTATTTTTCTTACCATGTTTATTACTTAAATTCCCTTTATACCCTGATAAATTTTCTAATCTAGGATCATGGGTTGAGTTTTAGGAATGGCAATAGACGGGGCACAAGCGGGGATTACATATCCCACTCCTATTTTCGGTCTTATAAAAATTACTCTATTTTCCACGAAAAATTTATATATATCATCAAAGGGATTAATACTTTTTAAAATAAAAAATTTAATTTTAGTTATATTTACGATAGTACACATAACAATTAATCATATTTTAACATATACATAATAAAATTAAGAAAAATTAAATAATAATAATATATACACAGCACAATAACATATATTTTAATTATGTAATATATAATAGTATAAATATTAATTTAATTAATATATAACTATTCGAGAGCAGATAAGCGACGAGGATTGAGTGGGTGAGTAAATATTATTGCCATCCCTATTGAGTACTCCCTCCGTCCCTATTTAAATGACGTTTTAGAGATGGATACAAGAATTAAGATAATGATTAGAAAGCATTAAATATAGTACTCAATTGTTTATAATACCCTTAAATCATTAATTTATCATAGCACAAGAGTTTAAAGTATCAAAAAAATAGGTAGAGTAATGAGAGGTAATTTTGGAAAAATTATCATTAATTCTCCTAGATTTGAACAAACGTCAATTAATTAGGGACAAATAAAAAACTTTAAAACGTCATTCAAATAGGGACGGACGGAGTATATAAGATGACCATTTTGCGAGAGATGTAGTGAGATAATCATAAAAATGCTTTTAAAAAATGACAAATTTATAGGTAAGTGTGGGATATGATTTAAATTCTTTTCAATAATTAAAGTACTATAAATTTATATTTTGTGCTTCCGCCAAAAGTGATTCAACTAAATGCTTAAATTTTTGCTTAAGCCAAAAGTTATACTACAAATCTAAATCTTTTCTCGTTAAAAGTGCCATAAAGTTTCGAAGTTCAATTTGAAAGTGCTTTTTGTCATTGCACACTCCACCAAACGGGCTCTAAAATTGGTCTTCGATTAAATTTTAAATTTTCTTTTTTAGTGGTATTTTTGTTTAATACCTTTGCAAAATTTATGGATTACAATTTAAAATTTGATTAACATTTTAAGAAAATAATAATAGTAATAATAATAATTAAATAATTAGAAAAGAAAAATGGAGAAAAAAAACTAGTCATTTTAACAGGCTCATATATACTACTTTTACATGTAACACTCCGAAGTAGGGTTATAAATGAAGTTTGAAATATCTGATAGCGCTCCAAAAATTTGTATTCGTATTCCTATCGAAACGGATATTGTCTGTATCCGTGTCAAATTAAGTGAATATTATTTATATTTGTATTCGTCCAAAACAGATACAAATACGGATATATGTGTATTCGTATACGTTATGTTCTTATCCGTAATATCAAAATATATATGCATATACATGTATAACTTTCTCATTTAATATTGATTTACAATATATAAAAAGATTAACATCAATTGTTATATATCTTTATCGCTATTTTATGATATACAATATAAAAGAATTACATATATCTAGTTTTATTATTTTATTTAGTTACTTATACATCATTTCTAATGATTAGTTAATGATAAAGTGAATATTTTTTGATTATTAATTTAACATTATGCAAGAATTTTATTTTTATTTTTTATAAAAAAACTTCAAAATTTTTATTTTGAACGGATGTAGATACAGATATGCAAATATTTGATATATTATCTATATTATATTGTACAAAGCGGATACAAATAATATTTGTATTCGAATATAATCGGTCGAATACGAATGCAGATATTAAAATTCATTTTCAAATACGAAATATATGTGTATCTGTGTCCGAAAATATTCGTTTACGGTCCTACTCCGAAGATTTCATTTTGGAATGTTTTAATGAGAGTTGACTTTGAGATTGATAAATTAATTTGTTATGAAGGTAAGTTGTGATTTTAGTCATTAATAATCTTGACAATCTAACTTCCACTTCTGAAATAAAATTAAGGTTTATGAAATCAAAAAGTAGATACTCCATCGGTTTCATGAAAAATATTTTATTTGCAAAATTTATAGTAAATTTTAAGAATATATTTTAGTATCACATTTACCCTTAAATTTCGTGAGCGTTAATAGCGGTGACATGATATGAAATTGTGATGACTTTGCATTTTATGATTTTATTTTATCAATCGGAATATTTTATAAATGAAATTATTTTTGTGCAAAGGAGGAAGCACAATCTTAGGTTAAGTTTCAATATATTGATTGTAACAGCATTAACAATACAAGTGACCAGATGGTTGACTGCTTACATAAAAAAGTTTAATCATACCTATATATATGGAGTTGCCCGAGCCTCCACGTGCATTTCCCTTAATAAGTTTAATTAGGTTTTGCAAAACCTAATTCATTAAATCTGTTTTGTTTTGTTTAGTTTAGTGTAGTTTAGTTAGGTCTGAAAGGTGTTCAAGACCTAAAACTTAATGTGTACGTACAACACTTACAACTAAGTTCTAACTACAATACCAACCTATTTCTCTCTACTTCTCTCTCTCTCCCTCTTTATATATATATATATATATGAAAAATGATCTAGCTATATATAGCAAATACTTTGATATGACACTCTTCGGGGGGAATTTTTTTTGACCATTCATAAGGAAAATATGCTGTCCAAATTATTATTTTTATTAAAATAAAAAATTTCTCTATTAGTAGATGGGGATGAATTAAGAATTTTAAGTCTAAATTGTTTAATTTAATATGAACAGTCAAAAATATATTTGTCCGAATGGTATCATACTAAGATATTTGTTATGCATCACTCTATTGTATATATCAAGTAATATATAGGTTATAGGTGTAAATATAAGAGAGCTCTGTCTAAACTGTTAATAAATAGTATTAGAATCTGTAGTCTAACCTAAATAAAACTAACCGTAACCCATGCATGAAAACCCTATCTAGAATTAATGGACTAATATATTTATGGAATATATATATATATATATAGTAAGAAAGAGAGAGACTATTTGCTAGGTGGGTTATGTAGACGTTGCAGGTTAGAAATTTGGAAAGACATTGATAGGAGAACGGAATTTACCCTACCAAGCAACCCCTCTCTCACATTCTCTCTCAAAGAAAATATATAATATATATAATTCTATACCACACAAAATTGTTCCATTTGTTAATTTGTATTTTTTGCAAAAAGAATCGTCATATATATCGTTGATAATAGTATAAAATAACATAATTAATATTCTTAAATTTGTTATCATAATTTCTTGAATTCTTAAATATATGAAGGTAATATATATATTTCTTAAAAAATATAGTACTTTGGTTTTTGCAAGATTTGCCAGTGGAACACTTTTTGTAAAATAGAGAGAGAATATATAATGAGTATATACAAATAATCCTATATAAAAATAAAATTTTAATTAGAATTTTACTTTCAGCTAATAATGAAAAATTAATGGTTTATATGTTAACTAAATTTATGTGTATATGAATTTGAAACTAACATAAAACTATAAGCAATAAAACAAAAAAAACAAGATGTTAGTCTATTCTTTACATTCTCATATCTCATATATCAGGAAACATATCTCGATATTTAATATCGATACCATTTTATTGTCATATATATATATACATATATATCTGTCTACACTCTTCAGCTAGCTATAATGGTATATTATTTCATTAAGGATATTACAGACACTTTATCATACTTAGACAAATATATTAATTGTTCAAAATGTTCTTTTTCAGTATATATATATATATATATATATATATATATATATATATGAACAGTAAATATGATATATAGTTAGCCTAGACGTTGAATCAATCGCTGGTGAAGGTCTGTCCAAACCCTCCCACTCCCTAACGGAAAACTACACTTATTCTCACCTTCTCTCTCTCTCTCTCTCTCTCTCTCTCTCTCTCTCTCTCTCTCTCTCTCTCTCCATATATTTCTGTTGAGATCTGGTTTCTCTCCTTGTCTTCTTTACCTCCATCCTTCTAACTCAATCATCTAATTTTCTCTCCCTAGTTTTTGCTTTTCTTAGTTTTTATTGATTACCTTTGAATCTCACAAGAATTTGAGTTTTCTTGTTTCTTGATCTTCGGCTAGTAATTAAACCGCCAAAATTAATCAACAAAGTGGAAAGAAATCAATCTCAAAGGTTGTTAATTAGAATATATTAGCTAGGGTTTTTGGTTTAATAATTAGTTAGCAAGACAAGGGATCGAGGATATATATATATTTATAAAGATGTGCACAAGAGGGCATTGGAGGCCTGCTGAGGATGAGAAGCTCAAGGAACTGGTGGAGCGTTATGGACCTCACAATTGGAACGCTATAGCCGAAAAGCTGCAGGGAAGATCAGGTTCTAACTAAACTCTTTTCATAATTATTATTTTTCTCTAATTATATATTTCCATCTTTATTTCTTTTTATTATTTCTTTTTTCTCGATCTCTCTATTCCTGATCTTTCAATCCTTCTTTAATTGAGTTTATTTTTAACACATTATTATTTATTTGTTTTCTGTCATGGGGACTAGGTTTTAGTACCATCAAGACTGTAAAAGTTTTATAAAATATAATTGAGTTTATTTTTAATACATTATTATTTATTTGCTTTTTGTCACGGGGACTAGGTTTTAGTACCATCAAGGTTGTAAAATTTTTATAAAATAAGATGAGGAATGAAAACAAAAATATTACAAGAACTTTTATTATTTTTATTTTTTACAAAATAATTCTGCTATATTCTTTTGGAATTAAAGGATTTAAAATGAATGGATTTGGTATTTATCTAAAGGAGAGGAAAAAAGGAGTTGATGATATATATATATATATATATATATATATATATATATATATATATATATATATATATATATATAAATGATAGCCTTATAATGAGCTGAATTTGAAACACCGTGATAAACAAAGTCATCTGAAGTCCATACTAATTTTCATTCCATGTTACGATGGCTTTATTTTGTATTTGTCAATTAATGCCTTTGTTTTTTTTGTATTTGTTAATTAATCCCTTTATTAATTTAAATCCGTGCATTAAATTGAAATTATTATTTCCTTTTCATTGATTATTTCTTTCATTTCTTATTTTAACTTTTAGGCATATATATATAGAGCTTTGGATCGAGTTAATTAATGACTTCAAACGAATGAATTTGGTACTAGTCGATCTCAAGGGAGAAAAAGTAACCTTCCACTTAAATTTAATTTATAATATAAATGAGATTTTCAAAAAATACTACCAAAATATATGATTAAGTTAATTGTATTTTACAAAAACAAATGATCTTATAAACTTTGGAATGGGGGGACTATATATATGTTACCTGCATGTAAAAAAATGATATTGTTAGAATTGGATGACACACGCACACGACAGTAAAAAATCAACACAGAAATTTACTTGGTTCTCTAAACTTGGGTACATCCACGAGAGCGGAGAGGTGTTTTATTTATGATCTGAGTATATAGGATTTTTGCAAAAGAGTATAACCGCTACTTTTATCCCAACCCTAATTTGCATTATAGTCTGAATACCCATAATGCCCTTCTAATATCGTCCGTTTCCCTCACTTCGCTCAGCTTCGCACTGACCTTTTTTAAGAACTTCTCAGTATCTCTTATACACACCATATGAGTCACAAGCTAGTTCCAACAGATACAAAATAAAAAATAAGACAAATGAATAGATTTGAGAACCTTGTACTGATCGAACATTACCAACTCATCTAAAAATTTTAACGGTAAGAAAGATACCCCAAATATGTATTTCAAGCTAATACATATATACTATCTACTACAATCTCTTTTTGCCTTGATGTTACAATGACATTAATCTATCTTCTTTTTATTTAATACCTGCATTTGGAATATACTATGCATTTAATTAATACATAACAGCTAGCTGCTAGCCCAAGTATATATAATACAATCATGAAACTTTAAACCAGGGAAGAGTTGTAGGCTGAGATGGTTCAACCAATTAGATCCTCGAATCAATAGAAGCCCCTTCTCGGAAGAGGAAGAGGAACGACTCCTCGCTTCACATCGAATCCATGGCAACCGATGGGCAATCATTGCACGACTTTTCCCTGGCCGGACTGATAATGCAGTGAAGAATCATTGGCACGTAATTATGGCGCGAAAATGCAGAGAAAGGTCAAGGTTGTACGCAAAGAGAGCTGCTCATCAATCATTGCCCAAACAAGATCATGAGACAAGCAACTTGGCTTCTTTGGTTGAGAAATATAATCATAGATTTGAGTACCCGTTTGTGCATAACTATCAGAGGAATCTATTAGGTGGTCTCCATTCTCACAATTTGATGCAGCATTTGAAGTTTGATGAAGGTAACAATACTAATTACTAAACCAATCACTAATATGCAAATCTTACTTTCCAGTTGTTTACTTGTTAAGTAACCAACTAACCATGCGTTTAAGGAATTCTGATACTATGTTAAGTAACTAACTCAAATATTTAAACTATTAAAAATTGACCCGACATTAATGTATATGAAGCAAACAATTAATTAATACGTGACCATATCATTTCATAATTGTGATCGTCAAACTTTACAATTAGTTTTTTTCAAAGTAAATCCAAGATTGTATAAATTAATGGTGATAGTTTCTCCCTTGTATAATATGCAATATTTGTAGAAACTTAATTTGATCTACTTTGAAAAATTATATTTAACTGGAGAGGAGGTTTTAGAATAATGGAAAAAAAAGAAAAGAGAAAGAAGATATACATATATTATCCCAACGTGACAGACTGGAAAGTCAGTTCTGCGTTTAGGATCCAAAAACAATTTATGCTACAATTTTTTTCTCAATGCTTCCTTAGTCCAGAAATGAGTATTCTGCATGTTTTGACTTGTTGTCTTATCTTATCTTCATTAATTTTTTAGCATATTACGTACGGTTCTCCTAGACGCACATATATAAAACCTACTTCATACTTGTATAAATCATTTTTTCCGAAATATTTTATATGGCTAATTAAAACTTGTTATTAATTTAGAATAAAATAATAATAAAATTATGTTGATGTTTCACATGATTCTTCTTTAGGCTATCAAACTAATTAAATTCCAATTATTTTGTTAACTTCAACAATACCCTTGACACAGACGTGCACAATTTAGGTGCAGAATTTACGTCTAATTAATTAGGATTTTCTCCTCAATAATTCTTCGATATTCATCTGCATGATTATTAATATCCTAATTATGCTGCAGATAAGAGGCAAAAGGTGGAGTTTTATGATTTTCTACAAGTTAATACGGACTCGTTTGGGAGTGAAGTAATAGATCAAGCAAAAAAAGATGAAGAGGAAGTGGAACAAGATGCAATATTATTTGAACAGCAGAACAATAAACCTACTACTCTTCCATTAATAGATTTCTTATCAGCTCGTAGCTCTAGCTAAGATCAGAACGGCGGAGAAATATACTGGGCAAACCTTCGCCTTTTTCAAGTTCCAAACGGAGCCTTAAGAAATATACCGAGCAAAATGCAACATTATTTTAATAGCTTAATTAGTTATCTAGCTAGTATATATATAGGAGCAAAGACAAGGGGTACTGCATGGTGTTATACTGCATGCATGGTTGAAGAAAATCATGTGCATAAGATATAATGTATGTACGTAGAAATTAATATACTCGAGTGAACTGAAAAGAATTAAGCAATTATAGTACGTAGCATGTGAAATTAGCTTGGTTTGATTATATTCATATATAATATAGTGTTAATTGCCAAGAAAAAAAGTCTAGTAAGTATGTGTGTGAGTGTGTGTATCCCCAGTTGATTTATTTGATGTTTTATCCACATGAACTACATTATATTAATTGCAGATCAGTTTAATGTTTTTATTGATTCAAACATTCATATTACTAATGTGTCCTAGGTTTTGTACTATTATCCAAATACTTGCAGCTTGGTACTCATTTGAAGTTGTTCTTAAAATTTTTGGGTAATATATACTTAATTTCCTTGTATTGTGGTTGAGTATTATTATCCAGAATTTTACACCTAACAGGCAGTGTTCGAATTGTTTGGAGTAATTCTCCTTGCTTGTTTGAAAAAAATAAAGAGAGGCAATTTATGTATATTTTTCATCTTCTTTATATTGGCTCAGCAAGTACAATGAACTATATGTAGTCTATATGACATTAATCCATGAGATAGTCTTTCAATCCTTCTGGCAGATGAGCTATCACATGAATTATAATATTAAAAAATTATATTATATTTAATGAATTATAGTCTACCAATCATTCTTCCACACTCCTATTTAAATATATTTAAAATTATAGTCCACCAACTTCTAGTTCCTTGATATAGTTCACCAATTTCACCAGAAAAACTCATAAACTAAATTTAATCCGACTGCTGGAGTGAAATATAAATCTTAGATTATATTTAATTTAGAATTAAGTTGTCACCGGAGATGACCTAGCTAACTCTCTTCCTTTTTTATTGGAGGTGGGAGAGTGTTTGTTAATTTAGCAGATATGCCCGTTATAAGCATTTATTTTATCCTATTCAAATTATAAAATCAATATTGATTTTTAAAAAGTCAATTTTAAACTCGAAATTGACATGAATTTATTTAATTTCTGTTGAATCTAAAAAATATTACTAATTATAAGATTTATTATTTTAAAACTTTAAGTGAATCATGTCAATTTTAAATTTAAAAATATCTCAAATTAAATTTTAGAAAATTAATATTAATATTATAATTTGAAACGGAGATAGTATATATATTTTTGGTTCAATCAATACTTAACCTTTCTCGAATAAACAAAAGAAAAAAAAAACTATAGAAATGAGAATGATAAGAAAAATAGGGACATTTATTAATTACTTACGAAAAGTTGTTTTTCTTTTTTGGAGGGTGCAATATCAAGAGTTAGGGGTGTTTGTTTAGATTGAATGGCTGAATCTGTTAACTATATTCAGTGCATTTGTTTTGAATAAAAATCGTTTGAATGACTGAATCAATCAATTTTTTGGGCTGAATGACCAAGTGTAATTTTTTTTACTGAATGATTGCTGAATGAAGTATTGTATATATATATATATATATATATATATATATATATATATATATATATATATATATAGCAAGGATCAAAAGCATTCCTCTTAAACAACATTCCTCCTTAAATAGCACTCCTTTATTAAAACTACATCGTTTTGGAGTGATCGCGGGTGACATTTTTGTAAATAAAAGGAAAATAAGTGGGACCACTGTAAGACCCCAACTTTTATGAATAAAGATTAATTTTCTCGAAATATATTTTTGAATATTATGGTGTGGATTTGATATAATGTTATAGTTGTGGGTATTATTTACAAATTTTGCAAAGTAAGCAAGTGGTTATATAATATTTGATTGGTGGGGAATATTCGTTTGAGCAGGGAATATTAAATGCGACCAGTATAATCATTAGTGGACCCCTAGCGAAAGTATTGTCGTAATTAGAAAGCAATGAATTATCTTTTATAAAAATAACGACAAAAGTTTTACCGCTAAACTGTTGAACTACCCGGTCTTAAAATGCGATGATGTCGTGTGGTTGCATAGTAGCACACAATATTGATTATTGATGCTTACGTGAGAAGTCACTCGAGTTATACTCAATTATTACTACGATAATTCTTTGCATAATATCTCTCGTATTATTGATTCAATTATTATCACGATTATCATGCATAATATTTTATATTATTAAATCAATAATTGAGGCGACAAAGTTATTCATGTTATTCATATTATTATTTACAATATTGACAATGTCTAGAAGTTACATCGAGGAGAGGTTTGGTCACCTAATTAATTGCGGCTTGATAAGGAGAAATCCTTATCGGAAAGCCCCTCTTTCACGAGGAGCGACACGGTTGTTAAATATTGTGAGTTATAATATTAATGATGAATAAGTTCGTGTTGATTAAAGATGAAATTGATAGTTCTATTGTGTTGGGATTATTAGTGTTAGTAGAAATCGATATTTATTTCGATAATAATTGATGTCTGAAAGTTATACTGACCAATCGGGTAATTAATCGGATAAATGAGCAATTAATTGCTATTAATTCACATGCTTATAACTATTTGTTCACATGTGTGTACTATTGATTCACATCCATGTACTATTACGGGAGGTGGTGCAAGATTGATAATACTTGCATGACTAAGTTAAAAATGGAGGTATAGATGAATGTACTATACTGTAATTCATATTTTCACATGTATAGAACTATTAATTCACATGATTGAACTATTGATTCACATGATGTACTATTAGGGGATTTGGTGCAAGTTTGATAATACTTGCAGGACTAAATAAAAAATAAAAGAAAAAATGAAGGTATTATACTGTAATATTTCGAGCCAAAAAACGTGCAATTATCGAAACTATATTTTCCTATAAATAGAAGCTCATTCTTCCTTCATTCTCACTAATTCACTAAGTCTCACAAGAGCAATTATAGAGAGAGAAGCTATAGAGAGAGAATCTATAGAGAGAAAGAAGAAGAGAAGTCTGTTACCTCACTATTCCAGTATCCAATCTTCTTCTGAGTACAGGATATTATATTTTTCAGTATTCGTAGAAATAATATTTTCTTCCATACTATGTAGTATGTGAGTAATATTATTTCGTTTCATATTCCTGATTATACCCTCATTCTATTAAAGTATTACTTCTATACTCCATAAAATTAGTAGAATATCCTTGATATTAGCGCTTCATCTAGTATCTTTTATGGAAATATTATTATGAGCTTTCTTATTAATTATTGATCGTTTCATGCTGGAATACTATTCATGAGTTACTATTTACGGGTTACTATTCACCCGGTTACTATTCACTCAAATATTATTCACTCGAGTATTCGGGGCACTTTTTATGCTGGAGTACTATTCACGGGTTACTATTCACCCGAATATTATTCACTCGGGTATTTGGGACACTTTTCATGTTGGGGTACTATTCACGAGGTACTATTCCTGAAGTATTATTCACAGGGTACTTACTATTCACAAGGTACTATTCACCCGAAAAATATATTCCTTTTCTGTCCAAATTATTTTTGATACATGAATATTATTCTTGAATTTTACTCCACAAAACAGTATCATGTTGATAATTTGGACATTATTAAATTCTGGATAAATTAAGTTATAAATCTTTAAAAATTTATCCTTGAACTTGTTTTATTGAATTCTTATATCATTGTCATCATCCTCATGTTTATATTATGTTGAAAGTCATCTGTGGTCTGTAGTGCATAGATGGACTTGGTATGGTTTTGACCAGGTATTATTCGGTATAATCATGACCGTAATGTTACAAATGATGTGGTAAAAATCCTCATTGGCCTGTAGTGCAATTATGGACAGTTGTTGGTATGATTATGACTAGGGATTATTCGGTATAATCATGACCATTGATGATTACATGAATATCCTTGGCCCGTAGTGCAGGGATGATTCGATGATGTGGTTTATTTATTAAGCTGAGTCTCAGCGATAAAATTGATGATAAACTTTTTAAATCGTAGAAGATAGTAGATATCATGCTCTACTTGACTCTTCTAATGGATTGCTTGTTCCGCTGAAGTTAAACTTGATGTTTATTGTATTTTATCAGTTTAACACTGTTAGAGTTTATGCCCTAGAGGCCAATTATTTGATATAATTGCTTAACGTTTTGATATTATATTTGATTTAATAAATATATGATTTTATTATGGTTTTATTTACTGCATAATATAATTGTTAACATAATAAAATTCCTTAGAATAGTGATACAAATTATATAGTTTCAAGTATGTGACTTGAACATGAGATTATATAATTACAATTAGTATCATTATTCTTAAATGTCCCTAGTCAAGTATCATTGTTGATGGGACAACAATGATGCATTGAGACTAGTATGTGGATTGATTGATGACCAAATCTCATTGGTCATAAATATATGAGATATTAAGTCAATGCATAGGTACATGTTAGAGAACGATGTACTGGACAGACCCACCATGAGAATTCTATATGGAGCATTATGCGAGGTGTCATTAGCAATTCTCATAGTGACAATGATGTAATGGTCCTCCGACCTAAAATTGCTATATTACTACACGAGAATTTATGTACTTTGATATCATCAAATGTCACCTTTAATAGGGTGGACTATAAAGGTGATTATTGGGTTCATCATGAATCGTGTGAGAAATATGAGTAATCTAGATGGAATTTAACCATCCTATATATTATGGGTGATATCCATAGGCCTCTTGATTGAGTAGGACTATGAAATGCATGGCCATGGTCAAATAGTGATTTGTTTCATATAGTCTACTCATTAATCAAGAAAACTCAGATTAAATTATGAAGAGTATGACACATTCCATGACTCGAGTTTAATCTAGGATATTAAGGTTAAAAGGATTAAATTACATTAAAACATTGGTCACGAAAAGGTTGCATCGAATCATCGATCTTATTATTACTTGGGTAGCAGTGATGCATTACTAGATGCCGCTCACTATTTATAATTTTATAATATGATTTTATAATTATTGCCAACGTAATAATAACCTATAGGGTCACACACAAAGAACGTAATTAAAAGGAAATTAATTTAAATTGTAAAGATTTAAATATGTCAATATGATTGATAGAATTTTAAATTACTTAATTTAAATTAATAGGATAATTTATATATAGGTATATTAATTAAGTAAGACTTAATTAAGATATATATAAATTAGGATTTTAATAATATTAGGTTTTGATTAATTCCTCTAAGCGCTATATATATGATATATATCGGTCACTTTAGGTTTTACGTCAAAATATAAAACCCTAGTCGCCTAGAGAGAGACTAGAGAAAAACGACTTGAAAATCCTCATCCTTGGTGGCTAGTACCGCGGTTCCTTCTTCTGCAGATCGTAGGATGATTCGCGGAGCGTTCGTGTGGATACCGTAGAGACGCAGCTCGTTTGGATTGCGTTGGAGATTCGATCGTATCAATTCCAGTTTCTTAATTCGTGGATTGCGTTGGAGATTCGATCGTATCAATTTCAGTTTCTTAATCGGTATAATTTCTAACCTCTGAATTAATTGAATTTTTCGCATGGATCCTGTTTTAGGGTTTCAAAAATTTCTTTAAAAATTTTATTTCCGCTGTGCGTTTCTGTGCCGAAACCCCAACAAACATTGTTGAAGGCTAATGATAATTTATTTTGCATTATCTTAGTCATAATATTTCTTACTGGACTAGTTGAGCTCACCCTTTTGCTTTAATTGTTCTCTTCAGGAAATGAGAACGTAGCCAGGACTAGTCGGGGAATGGAGTGATTGTCCGAGATGGTGTTATAGAAGTCCTCACTATTCTATAAAATAGTGTGACAATAAATGTAATGAGGACTCTATTTAAGAGTGGATATTGTCTAGAAGGCAATATTCTTGTTTAAACTCCCAGCTATGTTTTGTCGTATTTTGCATGACCGTTTTATAATTAAGTTTGTATTTGATTTAAGTACCATGTATTTGGTGACTCAAGATGGGTGATGTATACCTATTTTGGGGGCGTCACAGTTGGTATCAAAGCTTAGGGATATGATCCTGGTGAGATGTGAAGACAAGAACTAGGAGGGAAGGGCGGGAATTCCTTCGCTAGTATGACCTACCTAAGTTTATTTGGTATTTATTTGGTCGGTCAGAGTATAGGGATAATATGTGACATGTCAATTAACCCTTGTTTTGTGGCAGTATTTGAAAATGGCATCTGAAAATGTTGAGATAAGCAATGAAGCACATGAGACCGTTGAGTCACCAACGATCAATACCAAGGATAATGTGCATCAGGATGGCAATAATCCTCAAGAAAACAACAACGCTGACCAAATGATGGACGATGGGATGTTTAGAGGCTTTATGCAATTCATGCAACATCAGGCGAGAACAACTCCCGTTCAAAATACAGGTGGAAACACTGGAAACTCTCGGACGGTCACAGCTAAACAGTTCAAGGAGCTGGGACCATCGGAGTTTATTGGAGAGCCAAAACCACTTAAGGTGGAGACGTGGATAAAGCAGATCACCAAGATATTTGATGTCTTGGGATGCTCCGAGAGAAAAGATTCCATTTGCCACCTTTATGTTGCGAGGAGAGGCAAATTCTTGGTGGGAATCATAAAGTAAGCGTACTCGCTGCCGCCTTTTGAAGATGTCTTGGGAGAAATTCTAAGAAGCATTCAACGACAAGTACTTTCCGAAAGTATTCATCACATGAAAGTGGTAGAGTTCATCAAGTTCGAGCAGAACAATATGGCCGTGTCACGAAGACGAAGCTAAGTTTCCGAGAGTTGTCGGTTTGCGTCCCACTTTGTTGATAATGAGGAGAGAATGACGCGGATGTTTCTAAGAGGTTTGAAACCCGAGATACGTTAATACTTAATTTCTCGAAGCGTGTGTTTATATTTAGATGTTGTAAATAGGGCTCGATTATTGGAGCGCGATAATGAGTCAACCAAACCAGAGAGAGCGGTAAACAAAATGATAATACCAATGGTAGCAGTCATCGAAGCAGTGACAACAAATGTGGAGGGAATCAACATGCCAAAAATGGTAACCACTTCAGTGGTAATCATGACCAATATAATAGAAGTGGAAATTTTAAGAAGAGGAGATTCAACAATGATGGAAATACGTCATCAGCAGCACCTGTTGTCAAGGAAGGAGAACGACTGTCGGTCGTATGTTACAAATGTGGAGGGGAAGGACACATCTGTCCAAATTGCGCGATGCAGTCCAAAGCGTGTTATAATTGTGGAAAAGAAGGTCACCTAGCCCGATTTTTTCGTGCACCAAAGTTAAGTCCATCTGGGATGGAGGCATCAAAGGGTGTCCCAGACAAGACAAAACCGGTAGTTCAAGGGAGAGCGTTTGTCGTAACCTCCCAAAAAGCGAGAAATCCGAACGAGGTGATCACGGGTAAACTAATCATAAACTCTAGTGAAGTTTATACTTTATTTGATACCGGTTCTACCCATTCTTTTATTTCTCCTACTTGCGCTTAACGTTTAAATTTGACTCCGGAGAAATTAGACTTTGATTTATCTGTTAAAACTCCGATGGGAGAAACCTTCATCATATCCACTGTTTATAAGTCTTGTTTGATTCAAATCGGTAATCACACGTTACTTGTCGATCTTATCTCCTTAAAAATACTTGCATTTGACGTGATTCTAGGGATTGATTGGTTAACTACTCATCATGCTAAAATTGATTATTTTCGTAAGGTTGTTAGCTTTCATATTCCTAATCAACCTATTATGCGAATTCAAGAGACCAAACCATTAAAATCAATTACGGTCATCTCAAGCCATAAAGCTATTCGTTTATTAAAAAATGGATGTCAAGCTTTCTTAGCCCATGTCATGGATTTAAATAAAAATACGTCAGATTTGAATGATATTTCTATTGTTAATAAATTTCCTGACATATTCCCTGAAGAACTTCCTGGCCTACCCCGAGAGCGTAAAATTATATTTTGTATCGACCTTGAATCTGGTATAAAACCCATTTCCAAAGCCCCATATCAAATGGCTCCTATTGAACTTCAGGAGTTAAAAACCCAACTACAGGAATTGTTAGACATCGGTTTCATTCGACCTAGTACGTCTCCTTGGGGTGCTCATGTTCTATTCGTGAAGAAGAAAGATGGAAGTATGCTACTTTATATTGATTATCGGGAGTTGAATCATGTCACCATCAAAAATAGGTACATGTTGCCTCGCATTGATGACCTGTTTGACCAGTTGCAAGGCGCCAAATTCTTTTTAAAGATCAATCTTCGTTCTAGATATCATCAGTTGAAGATTAAAACTGATGACATTCCAAAGACTGCTTTCAGAACTCGGTACGGGCATTACAAATTTCTAGTCATGTCTTTTGGATTGACTAATGCTCCTGCTGCCTTCGTGGATATGATGAACCGAGTATTCAAGGAATATTTTGATCACTTTGTGGTCGTCTTTATTGATGACATCCTCATTTACTCCAAAAGTCATGAAGATCGTGAGCAATACCTGAGGCTGATACTCCAAAAGCTTCATAAAAATAAGTTATATGCCAAGTTGAAGAAATGAGAGTTTTGGCTTGAGGAAGTTGCATTCCTTGAGCACGTGATATCAAATCAT
The DNA here is from genome assembly GCA_020205605.1 of Panax ginseng. Lineage (NCBI taxonomy): Eukaryota > Viridiplantae > Streptophyta > Magnoliopsida > Apiales > Araliaceae > Panax > Panax ginseng. The sequence goes on along the minus strand of CM035148.1, from coordinate 114,656,589 downwards.
GGAATATTTGTTGACCCGACAAAGATTGAAGCAATTCAAAAGTGGCGACAACCTAAGTCGGTGGAAAAGCACGTAGCTTTCTAAAACATTTGGTTATTATCGGAGATTCGTAGAAGGATTTTCTCGAATCGCTACTCCACTAACTTCGGTGACTCGGAAGATACAAAGTTGATTGGGCGAGGAATTTGAGAAGAGTTTTCAAGAACTCAAGAGGAGACTCATTTATTTTCATTACGATAATACCATCGGTTCGGAGGATTTGTCATCTATGGTGATGCTTGGGCAAAGGGTTAGGATGTGTTCTCATGCAACATGGGAAAGTCATAGCCTATGCCTCACGACAACTCAAAGAATATGAGAGGAATTATCCTACTCATGATCTAGAGTTGGCAGCTATCGTTTTTGCGCTTAAGATTTGGAGGCATTACCTGTATGGAGAGAAGGTGAAGATCTATATGGATCATAAAAGCCTTAAATATTTCTTCACTCAAAAGGAACTCAACACAGCAACGATGATGGCTTGAGTTATTGAAAGATTACGATCATACCATTCAATACCATCCTGGAAAAGCGAACGTAGTAGCTGACGCATTGAGTAGAAGATTATATGCGGGTACAAGTGCAATATTGTCAACGCAAAGGCCCATTTTGTATGACTTACAAAGGATGGAGATAGAATTAAAGACTCCAGGGACCCATGTGATGATAGCGAATATACGAGTAGAACCGACTTTAATCGATAAAGTTAAAGCTGCTCAAGCTACAAACCTAGAGCTGACGCGTATGAGGAAGAAAGTGAAAGAAGGTGCTATTCCAGAAGCAAGAATCGATGAAGAGGGAATACTTCGAGTCAACTCCAGACTTTGTGTTCCTAACGATTCTAACTTAAAGTATAAAATCATGATGGAGGCGCACAACACACCGTTTGCAATCCATCTCGGGAGTACTAAAATGTATCGTGACCTTCGACATACATTTTGGTGGAGCAATATGAAGAGAGAGATAGCGGGGTTTATCTCAAGGTGTCTAACTTGGAAACGAGTCAAGGCGGAGCATCAAGTGCCAAAAGGTCCATTGCAACCACTTGAAATTCCAGAATGGAAATGGGAGCACATTACCATGGATTTCGTTACTTGTCTTCCCAAGGTTTCTCAAGGCATAGATGCGATTTGGTTCATTGTTGATAGATTGACCAAGTCTGCTCATTTCTTACAGATACGAAAAACTTATACACTTGAACGTCTTGCTCGTATGTACATAAACGAGATTGTAAGATTGCATGGAATGCTAGTATCCATAGTTTCTGATCGAGACCCAAGATTCACTTCACGATTTTGGGTTAGTTTGTAAAAAGCTATGGGCACAAATTTACGATTTAGTTCGGCATATCATCCTCAAACGGACGGGCAGTCGGAGAGGACTATTCAAACTCTTGAAGATTTATTAAGACTCTATGTCCTTGACTTCAAAGGAAGTTGGGACAATTTCTTACCATTGGTGGACTTTTCCTACAATAATAGTTATCAAGCAAGTATTGGCATGGCTCCATTTGAGGCGTTGTATGGAAGAAAATGTCGTTCTCCAGTATGCTGGGATGAGGTGGGTGAAGTAACTTTGTTGGGACCAGAGTTGGTACGTATGACTACGGAAAAGATTTAAACGATCCGACAACGTATAAATACCTCACAAGATCGACAAAAGAGTTATGCTGATCTTCATCGAAAGGATGTGGAATTCAATATTGGAGATCATGTGTTGTTACGTGTTGCTCCATGGAAAGGAGTTACGAGATTTGAAAAGAGAGAAAAGCTCAATCCTCGATTCATTGACCCGTTTTTAATCCTCGATCGTGTAGGAACTGTGGCCTATAGACTCGCCTTACCGTCAAGTATGTCTCGTGTTCATAACGTTTTTCACATATCTATGTTACGTAAATATGTAAAGACCCGAACCACATTATTGAATTAGAACCGAACGAGATAGCGGAAGATTTAACGTATGAAGAGGTACCTGTTAAAATCTTAGATAAGAAGGATCATATTCTACGCTCCAAGGTTATTCCTCAAGCCAAAGTTTTGTGGAGAAACCACGATGTTGAGGAAATGACCTGAGAGTTAGAATCTGAAATGAAATAAAGGTATCCTCACCTCTTCGACATACCAGGTACGCACCCTAATTTTGAGGACAAAATTTCATAAGAAGGGGAAGTTGTAAACCCCAACTTTTATGAATAAAGATTAATTTTTCTCGAAATATATTTTTGAATATTATGGTGTGGATTTGATATAATGTTATAGTTGTGAGTATTATTTACAAATTTTGCAAAGTAAGCAAGTGGTTATATAATATTTGATTTGTCGGGGAATATTCGTTTGAACAGGGAATATTCGTACGATGGCACAATCATTGGTGGACCCTACAACGAAAGTATTGTTGTAATTAGAAAACGACAGAATTATCTTTTTAAAAAAATAACGGCGAAAGTTTTACCATTAAACTGTTGAACTACCCGATGCTAAAAGTACAATAATACGCGTGGTTGCATAGTAGCACATTGTATTGATTATTGATGCTTACGTGAGAAGTCACTCAATTATACTCAATTATTGCTGCAGTAATTAATGCATAATATCTCTCATATTATTGATTCAATTATTGTCACAGTATCGTCTGTATAATATTTTATATTATTAAATCAATAATTGAGACGACAAAGTTATTCATATTATTATTTACAATATTGACAATGTCAAGAATTTCTGTCAAGGAGAGGTTTGGTCACCTAATTGCGCGCTAATAAGGAGAAATCCTTATCGGAAAGCCCCCTCTTTCCTGGGAACGACCTGGTTGTTAAATATTGTGAGTTATAATATTAATGATGAATAAGTTCGTGTTGATTAAAGATGAAATTGATAGTTCCATTATGTTGGGATTATTAGTGTTAGTGGAAATCGATATTTATTTCGATAAGAATTGATGTCTGAAAGTTATACTGACCAATCGGGTAATTAATCGGATAAATGAGCAATTAATTGCTATTAATTCACATGCTTATAACTACTTGTTCACATGTGTGTACTACTGATTCACATTCATGTACAATAGTATAGATGGAGGTACTATACTGTAATTCATATTTTCACATGTATAGAACTATTGATTTACATGATTGAACTACTGATTCACATGATGTACTATTAGGGGAGGTCGTGCAAGTTTGATAATACTTGCAGGACTAAATAAAAAATGAAGGAAAAGATGAAGGTATTATACTGTAATATTTTGAGTCCCAAAACGTGCAATTATCGAAACTATATTTTCCTATAAATAGAAGCCCATTCTTCCTTCATTCTCACCAATTCACTAAGTCTCACAAGAGCAATTATAGAGAGAGAATCTATAGAGAGAAAGAAGAAGAGAAGTCTGCTACCTCATTATTCCAGTATCCAGTCTTCTTCTGAATAAGGGATATTATATTTTTCAGTATTCGTACAAATAATATTTTCTTCCATACTCTGTAGTATGTGAGTAATATTATTTCTTTTCATATTCCTGATTATACCCTCATTCTGTTAAAGTATTGCTTCTATACTCCATGAAATTAGTAGAATATCCTTGATATTTGCGCTTCATCCAGTATCTATTCACGAAAATATTATTATGAGCTTTCTTGTTAATTATTGATCGTTTCATGCCGGAATACTATTTACGGGTTACTATTCACCCGATTACTATTCACTCAAATATTATTCACTCGGGTATTCGGGGCACTTTTTATGCTGGAGTACTATTCACGAGTTACTATTCACCCGATTACTATTCACTCGAATATTATTCACTCGGGTATTTGGGGTACTTTTTATGTCGGGGTACTTTTCACGAGGTACTATTCTCGAAGTACTATTCATATGATATTATTCACGGGGTACTATTCACCCGAAAAATATATTCCTTTTCTGTCCAAATTATTTTTGATACATGAATATTATTCTTGGATTTTACTCCACAAAGCAGTATCATGTTGACAATTTGGACATTATTGAATTCTGGATAAATTAAGTTATAAATCTTTAAAAATTTATCCTTGAACTTGTTTTATTGAATTCTTATATCATCGTCATCATCCTCATGTTTATATTATGTTGAAAGTCATCTGTGGCCTGTAGTGCATAGATGGACTTGGTATGATTATGACCAGGGATTATTCGGTATAATCATGACCGTAATGTTACAAATGATGTGGTAAAAATCCTCATTGGCCTGTAGTGCATTGATGGACAGTTATTGGTATGATTATGACAAGGGATTATTAGGTATAATCATGACCATTAATGATTACATGAATATCCTTGGCTCGTAGTGCAGGGATGATTCGATGATGTGGTTTATTTATTAAGCTGAGTCCCAGCGATAAAATTGATGATAAATTTTTAAATCATAGAAGATAGTAGATATCATGCTCTACTTGACTCTTCTAATGGATTGCCTGTTCTGCTGCAGTTACACTTGATATTTATTATATTTTATCAGTTTAACATTGTTGAAGGCTAATGATAATTTATTCTGCATTATCTTAGTCATAATATTTTTTACTGGGCTAGTCGAGCTCACCCTTTTGCTTTCATTGTTGTCTTCAGGAAATGAGAACGTAGTCGGGACTAGTCGGGGAACGGAGTGATGGTTCGAGATGGTGTTATAGAAGTCCTCACTATTCTATAAAATAGTGTGACAATAAATGTAATGAGGACTCTATTTAAGATTGGATATTGTCTAGAAGGCAATATTTTTGTTTAAACTCCCAGCTATGTTTTGTCGTATTTTGTACGACCGTTTTATAATTAAGTTTGTATTTGATTTAAGTACCATGTATTTGGCGACTCAAGATGGGTGATGTATACCTATTTTGGGGGCGTTACAGTTGGTATCAAAGCTTAGGGATATGATCCCTGGCTGAGATGTGAGACAAAAACTAGGAGGGGAGAGACGGGGAATTCCTTCGCTAGTATGACCTACCTAAGTTTATTTGGTATTTATTTGGTCGGTCAGAGTATAGGGATAATATGTGACATGTCAATTAACCCTTGTTTTGTGGCAGTATTTGAAAATGGCATCTGAAAATGTTGAGATAAGCAATGAAGCACATGAGACCTTTGAGTCACCAACGATCAATACCAAGGATAATGTGCATCAGGATGGCAATAATCCTCAAGAAAACAACAACGCTGACCAAATGATGGCCGATGGGATGTTTAGAGGCTTTATGCAATTCATGCAACATCAGACGAGAACAACTCCCGTTCAAAATCTGAGTGGAAACACATGGAAACTCTCGGGGCCATCCATATTTAAGCAGATTCGAGGATTTGGGACCATCGGAGTTTATTGGAAAGCCAAAACCGCTTAAGGTGGAGGCGTGGATAAAGCAAATCACCAAGATATTTGATGTCTTGGGATGCTCGAGGAGAAAAAGGTTCCATTTGCCACCTTTATGTTTGAGGAGAGGCAAATTCTTGGTGGGAATCGTAAAAGCGTACTCAACTCGCCCTTGATGAAGATGTCTTGGGAGAAATTCTAAGAAGCATTCAACGACAAGTACTTCCCAAAAGTATTCATCACATGAAAGTGGTAGAGTTCATCAATTTGGAAGCGAACAATATGACCAGGTGTCGCGATCTGAAGCTAAGTTTGCCGAGTTGTCCCGGTTTGTGTCCCACTTGGTTGATAATGAGGAGAGAATGACGCGGTTGTTTCTAAGAGGTTTAAAACCCGAGATACGTTAATACTTAATTTCTCACAAACTGTGTTTATATTTAGATGTTGTAAATAGGGCTCAGTTATTGGAGCGCGATAACGAGTCAACCCAACCAAGAGAGAGCAGCCGACAAAATGATAATACCAATGGTAGTAGTCATCGAAGCGGTGACAACAAACGTGGAGGGAATCAATATGCCAAAAATGGTAACCACTTCGGTGGTAATCATGGCCAAGATAATCGAAGTGGAAATTTTAAGAAGAGGAGATTCAACAATGATGGAAAGACGTCATCACCAGCACCTGTTGTTAAGGAAGGAGAACAACCGTCGGTCGTATATTACAAATGTGGAGGGGAAGGACACATCGGTCAAAAGCGCTGATGCGGTCAAAGCGTGTTACAATTGTGAAAAAGAAGGTCACCTAGCCGATTTTGTCGTGCACCAAAGTCAAGTCCGGTGGGATGGTGACATCAAAAGGTGTCCAGACAAAGACAAAGCCCCAGTAGTTGAGGAGGCGTTTGTCGTAACCTCCCAAAAAGTGAGAAATCCGAACGAGGTGATCACGGGTAAACTAATCATAAACTCTAGTGAAGTTTATACTTTATTTGATACTGTATCTACCCATTCTTTTATTTCTCCTACTTGCGCTCAACGTTTAAATTTGACGGTTCCTATCCGGACTCTAGAGTCTGGTTCCTATCCGGACTCCCGGACTTTCTTAAAATACGGACTTTTTTTTAAAACAACTAAAAAAAATTTAATATTTAATGGAACTGGAATTTTTATATAATACCATATTTTGGATGTGATTTGGATCATTATAACAAAAGCAATGCGATGCGATGCATGCATGCGTATACATATATTTTTTGGTATATGTATTCAAATCACGCCCAAAATATTGTATTATAAAAAATTTTCAGTTCTATAAAATATTAAAAAAAATTAGTTGTTTTAAAAAAAAAGCAAAAAAAAAAAAAAAATAGGGTCCGGATTTGATCAGGTCCGGGAGTCCAAACCTGATCCGTGGTATATATATATATATATATATATATAAACTATTATATTAAGTAATATTAAATAAATTTACAATAATTTTGAATTTTTTCAGATAGGTAAAATAATAAAAATATGTTATTCAGATGTTTCAGACATATCAACTTTCAAATAAGTTTTTTCATTTAATATTTAGAATTCTGTTTTATTCAACTCATCCAGATTATTTAAATACTCAAAAATATTTCATTTAATTTTATCAAACATCCCCTTAGTTAGGCTTTGTTAGGTTTAGGAGTGCGACTATTTACCTTTACAAATATATTTAAATAGAGTCTATAGTTTTTTAAAATGGAAAGATTTATTAATGTGTTTACGTGAGTTGCAGGGTTGTATTTGGACATGTAGAATTGATATTTTTAGGGTTGTATTACTAGTCTGTTTATAGGGTAAGCTCGATCATACAATGGACGGCATACGCATTTGGGCAAAAAAGAGAAAGTATTCTCGACTGACACAAAAATAACAAACAACATATGTAAGAAAAGACGCATAATAGTGTTATTTGTGACAACTGCAATCAAACCAACCAGACAAAATAATTATTAATTTATTTATTATGACATGATAATAAAATTATATACGGTACAATTTGAAATATTTAATAATTTTATATTATTATTTTTTTTCTTTTTTTTTGAAATAGATTAAATAAATTTTGAAATGGAGTGAGTAAAAGGAGACTGTAGTATTTGATCTAAAAAAGGTGTGCAAACTTTTCACATTAATAACAAAAAGTGACACAAGCTTAAGGACAATTGTTAGAATTTGAGAAAAAATTGAAATAAATTTCATTAATCATTTGAAATGAATTCACATATTCAATGTGTTTTACTTCATTAGTACATTAAAATTAAGTATTTGGAAGCTCAAATTCATGTAGTACAGTAGTCACTACAAAAAACTCAATCATTCTTGAAGCGAGCTGGGCCGTCTTGATGACCCTCTTGCCGTCGGCAATGAGTTCATTCGCGACGGGGCATGTCGTCTCCACTGCAATGTCGCCCCCTCGTGTCGTCAGCCCACAGCTCCGTCGCTCGTAGTCGGGAACTATGTCATTAAGCGGGTTCATTCTTGACGAACCATCCATCAGTCGGTAATATATCATTAGTAATTTGCCACAATGACAGACGGTAGTCAAGATAACCATTCTTAAATTTTAATAATTAGGTCATTTCCGATGGCATAGCGGAAATGCTTGATGAGTCTATCCCGTCGCCAATGACCTTTATTTAATTTAGTTACGGATTAAATCATTTATAGGTCATTGGCGTAGGACCCGTCGTCAATGCCCCGATAATTGATGACCCACCTCCAAATTTTTTTTATTAAAATTGCAAAATTCCCTGTTCATTTACATATACATATTACCTGTTATAAACTAAAGAAAAACAAATAATGACAATGTACGCATATCAATAACAATCATATCTTTTACTATCAATAATCAATATAATTAGATACCAAACTCAAGTTTGTACAACTCAAAAGCTAAATACATACATGAAAGTCAAAATATAAATATAAACTAACTACTGCCCAAGATCAGGAATCTCTGTGCCATCGCCTCCGGTCCCATCGTCGGTCCCACCTCAGATCCCATCACCGGTCCCATCCTCCATAGTATCATCAGCATCAGCCCGACGATCATCACCATCTCATCCACGGGCATCGCCTATGCCGCCATCTCTACCCCCACGAGTCTCATCAATAAGACCCTACAAAATTAAAATATTAATAACGAAGTCCAAAATAAAGCATATTTAAATTAATTTAGTTTGAGTTCTACAAGTGTTGGCGAGTTTTGCAAACTGGGCGATAACTCGGTCTCCGTATGTCGGAATCGAGTCCCGTAAGTTCTAATGCGTGTCTATTACCTACGCGGTGCTATGTGTGTGTTTGTGTGTCATTTGGACGACCGGTGCGGGTTTTGACCTCATTTTCGGCATTTTGCCTGAGTGTTGGCGAGTTTTACAAACTGGGTGATAACTCAGTCTCCGTATGTCAGAATCGAGTCCCGTAAGTTCTAATGCGTGTCTATTACCTACACTATTGCTATGTGTGTTTGCGTGTCATTTGGGACTGGTAAAAGTGCGGGTTTTGACCTCATTTTCGACTTTTGCACAAGTGTTGGCGAGTTTTGCAAGCTGGCGATAACTTCGGTCTCCGTATGTCGAATCGAGTTAAAGTAAGTTCTAACAGCGTGTCTATTACCTACGCGGTGCTATATGTGTGTTTGCGTGTCATTCGGACGACCAGAGTGCAGGTTTTGACCTCTTTTTTGACTTTTTGCCCAAGTGTTGTGAGTTTTGCAAACTGGCGATAACTTTCGGTCTCCGTATATCGGAATTGAGTCCCATAAGTTCTAACGCGTGTCTATTACCTATATGCGATTACTATGTGTGTTTTGCGTGTCATTGGATGACGGTGCGGGTTTTGACCTCTTTTTGGCGTGTAGCTTGATAAAGGCGTGTCGAAGAACATGGATCTGTGTGTCGGTTGTGAACCTTATCGTGGCAAGTAAGCTCGCTCTAATATGTGATTCTTCCACGGAGGTAGAAACTTCAAATGACTAATCAACTCAACACCGACGACCCGGAAAAGGCGGCCGGTACTTGATGTTTCTCTGTTTTTCGATTGAATTGTCTACTCATGCGTCGATAACGATGTTCAATCGACAAAAATTGTCTGGATGTTGCAAAGAAACTCATTTTCCCCTCATGTTTAAGCCGCACAGCTTTAACTGACCCCATGCACACGGGACATGACAAGCCCCCGTGAGTCGACCATCCACTGATCATTCCTAACGTCGGGAAGTCATTTATTGTCCACAGTAAAGCTTCCCTCATGTCAAAGTTCTGCTTAAGAGATACATCATAAGTTTGAACCCCTTTTTCCCACAACATCTTCAACTCATCAACTAACGGCTTGAGGTATACATTGATGTCTTTACTCGGACTCTTATCACCCGTAATTAGTAAAGGCATGAACATGTAGGGATCTTTCATTCACATTGAAGGCGGGAGGTTATACACCACAATAATCACCGGCCAAGTTGAGTAGGGCTTTGTGTAAGGCTCGTTAAACGGATTAAACCCATCCGTAGCAAGTCCAAGCCTAACATTACGAACCTCTTTAGCAAACGAGGGGTGCTTGTTATCAAAATTTTTTCACTCAAGCCCATCTGCCGGGTGCGTCAGTTAACCTTCGACTATGTCCCGTGTAGAGTGCCACCTCATATCCTTGGCGGTATGTGTTGACATGAACAACCGCTTAAGCCTCAGGGCAATGGGAAAGTAACGTAAGATCTTTCTCGGCACGTCTTTTCCCTTTTTCTTGCGTTGTTCACGGTATCTACTTGTACCACAAATATCACATGACCTCTTATCTTTATTGACATCACCGTAATACAATATACAGTCATTCTCACAAGCATCGATCTTCTCATATCCTAGATTGAGCCTTTTGACCATTTTTTTCACATCATAGTACGACTCCGGTAACTTATTGCATGCAGGTAAGCACTCCTTCACAATGCTTAACAGTTCATTAAAACCTTTCTCGCTTCTGATCATTTTCGTTCTTGAAGTGTAAAAACTTAGTCACGACAGATAAGACGGTGTGCTTTTTGTGCCGTCATCTGATGGCATCATTGCTTCATGCAATAACTCATGAAACCCTTAGCCCGTCATTCGCCTTTTCTTGTGTCTCTTCTTGTCATCCCTATTTGTATTCCTTTGGAAGTATGAACAAAGACAACCATTATCATGTTAAGTACAGATCAAAGGTTTAAATCACCTCTAGATTAGGTTCGATTCATGTTCATCCAACCGTGTTTCCTATGATAGATCCATGTGGTATAACCCTGCTTGAACCCATACACAAATAAATCGTCGCACATGACATCACTCCTTTCCTTCCACACTTCATTCATACACCTCTTACAAGGACATCTAATCTCATCATCATTGACTTGCTCAAAGCGAAATTGAAAGCTATTCAACCCCACTACGGTACTTAGAGCTCGAAACTTCACTCTTACCAGTGGCTACCCTACGTTCCATCCAACTTCGATTAACAGACATCTTAGACAACTGTCTGCTATATATATGGAAAGTTAGACAAATGCAATCAAGTCTCCAAGTTAATGTATATGCAAGCTTATGATTTTCCTAACTTCATCTCCCACTCTAGCAATTCAGCTTATCCCATTCCGGATGTGTCGCCTCCATTGATGCCAACAACTTGAACACATCTTTAAATTTTTTGAAATTTCGTGACACCTCACCATGGTCATCAAGTACACGAAATAGACTAACATATATCGTAGTCTAAATATGCACCGAAAACGTCAAGAGATATATATGACCAAGAAAATTCAAAAAATATAAAGGCGTGCTCAAAGTCGTTAACAAACCTAAGTGAGATCGAAACATACAAGAACGATCCCAAAGCAGGGGACTACTTGAGATTCACTCCTACTAAGTGAATCTCAAACGGGTTTCTAAGCTTCCTAAACTATATGAAAATATACACATGTGAATTTGAGAATTGAGAATAGGAAAAAAAACAAATAAATTGAGAATTTGAATATGGTTAAGGCAATATCGAATCAACTAGAAAAGGAAAACAAACAACAGATCCTAAAACAAGTTTACAACTAGTCAAACACTACAGTAAAAAAGGGCAAATCAAATGCAATAGAAATAACCTGGATATTATAACTCTGCCATTGAAAGATACTAAATCACTTTCTTAAACTTGAATATGATACAAAGAAAAGAAAATAAACAACTCAAATAATCAAGCAACCACATGCAAAGATTTAGACACCAACTGAAAAAAATAAAAATAGAAAAACTGAAAGCAAATGCATTATATAGGTAATAGTTATTCATAAATATGATAAATAAAAAACATGAGAGAAACAACTAATGCTTGTAAGTGCTTTAAACGATGGTCGTAAGGTCTAGTAGGTGACTTTGTAATTAATGAAAGAGGTGAAACTTTTCAGGAAAGAACTATTTGCAATATCGAAACTAGATAGCAGAGGATCTCATTGCAAGCCATAACTATAACTAATTCAAGGTCAATGCAAAAGTTGAAAAGCTTTTCTTGGTTAATTCGAATTAGTCTTTATTTTATACTCCCTCTGTCCCATAGTTATAGGCTGATTTTCTATTTTGAGATGTCCCAATATATAGGCTACTTACTATTTATAAATTTTAGTTGGTTCATTGTTTTACTTTTATGCCCTTATAATAAATATTCAACCTTTACTCTTTTTTTGAAGAAACAACATTCAATGTCATTATTTTTATCACCACATTTAATGTTGTTGTATTCTCTTTGGTTAAAGTTCTATAGTTATGGAATTTAACACGTCAATCAATGAAGTTGAGAGTTCCAGTGTGATAAGTAGAGAGTAATTAACTTATTCATTAATTTTATATTAAAGGGTATATGTGAAAAATTTATGTTAAAAATTGTCACTAAATTGATTTTCTTAAACTATGTGCCAAAAGAAATCAGCCTATAACTATGGGACGGAGGGAGTACTTGATAAGTCATGGCCAATTAGACTTTGCCATCACATTATCACAGTTGAGATAATTGAGGCAAACAATAGTAACTATATATAACAAGTTGATCAAGTTATAATTTTGAAAAACAGGGTAATGCTCGGAAGCTCTAATGCACCAACAATAGGATGCCAAAATTGTAAAACATTTTCATTAGAGCTTAAGTTAACATTCTATATATAGGTCACATTTCAAGATACTTCCTTTACTTTCTAGAACAAAAAAGGCAATAAAATTTCACCTTTTCCATTTACCTTTTTTTACACCAAAAATCCAATACAATTTCTGCTTTTCTAACAAACTGCTAATAAATTGCTACTTAACCATAATTGAAGTCTTTTCTATCTGAGAAATCATGAAGTTTACATTAAGCTTCGGAAACGGCCTCATTTTACCACTATACACATATGTCAATACAGTCACCAAAGCCTCAAAGACATTACAAATTGCAGAACTATTTTACACATCATAAATTACAAATTGCTAACACATAATTTCTACACTAGTACTGTAATTAAGCTAACACATAATAGAGATGGATAATGCTCAAAAAAGGGTAAAATATATACTACTTAGCAGCAAAGACAATAATAGAAGCCTGATAACATAAATGCATTGAAGACTCAAATTAAACCTTAACATAAATAAATTGGAACTTATAAATTAAAGCCTAAGAATAAAAAAAAATCAACTTACTAATTGAACCAGCAAAACAAAGATGCACAGGCGACGACGACGATGTACACATGCGACGACAGAGGTGTAGAGGGAAAGAACCGAGATCGAGCGGGAGAAAGAGAGTAGAAAGTAGAAAAAGAAAAATGAATTTTAGGGATTAAAAAGAACCTCATTCTTGACGGCAATAAGAATTGACTCACTACCGACGGCAAGGCCGTCGCCTATGACCTTTTCCCACGCGCGCGAAAAAATTCCTACCAAATTTAGGCCCGGGAAGGGTCATGCTCGACGGGACTCATTATCTGTGACGCCCCCAAAATAGGTATACATCACCCATCTTGGGTCGCCAGATACAAGGTACTGAATTCAAATATGACTTAATAATACAACTGTAGTGTACAATACGAAAAAACATAAACTGTGAGTTTGAATACAAATATTGTCTACTAGAGAGTATAAAAACTCAAAAGGAGTCCTCATTACAATTATTATCACACTATTTCACAGAATAGTGAGGACTACTAATGCAAACATCTGGACCGTCACTATGTTCCCCAACTAGTCCCAGCTACGTTCTCATTTCCTGAAGAGAATAGTGAAAGAAAGGGTGAGCTAAACTAGCCCAGTAAGAAATGTGCGGTTACCGATTTGAATCAAACAATACTTATAAATCGTGGAGGTAATAAAGGTTTCTCCTAACGGAGTTTTAACCGATAAGTCAAAGTCCAATTTCTTCGGAGTCAAATTTAAACGTTGAGCTCAAGTAGGAGAAATAAAGAATGGGTAGAGCCGGTATCAAATAAGGTATATACTTCACTAGAGTTTATGATAAGTTTACCCGTGATGACCTCGTTCGGGTTCCTTGCTTTCTGGGAGGTTACAACAAACGTTCTCCCTTGAACTACTGGTTTTGTCTTGTCTGGGACGGACTTTGATGCCTCCATCCTAGTTGAACTTGACTTCGGTGCACGACAAAATCGGGCTAGGTGACCTTCTCTTCCATAATTGTAACATGCTTTGGATCTATTGCATGATTTTGACCCGATGTGTCCCTCCCTCCGCATTTGTAATATCTGACCGTGGTCGTTCTCCTTCCTTAACAACGGTCTTTGGTCTTTGGCGTCCTTCCATCATTATTAAATCTCCTTCTTGAAACTCCCACCTTTATTTTCTTGGCCATGATTACCACCAAGTGGTTACCATTTCGGCATATTGATTCCCTCCACATTTGTTGTCACCGCTTGACGATCAATTTACCCACTGGTATTTTCATTCTGTAAAATTTGCTTTCTCGTTACGTTGACTAGAATTATCGGCGCCTCCAATAAGCGAGCCCTATTTACAACATCTGAATACAAACACAGTTTATGAGAACTAAGATATTGACGTATCTCCGGTTTCAAATCTCTTAAAAACATTCGCGTCATTCGCTCCTCATTATCCACCAAATGGGATGCAAACCGGGATAACTCCGCAAATTTAGCCTCGTATTGCGACACGGTGTTTTGCTCCAACTTGATAAACTCCACCTCCTTCATGTGACGAATACTTTCGGGAAAGTACTTGTCATTGAACAACTCTTGGAACTTCTCCCAAGACATCTTGAGTGCGTCAGGCTGGGTACATTTTATAGATTCCCACTAGTAATCTGCCTCCCTTCGCAACATAAAGGTGGCAAAAGGAACCTTTTGCTCCTCGGAACATCCCAAGACATCAAATATCTTGGTGATCTACTTTATCCATGCATCCGCCTTAAGTGGTTTTGGCTCTCCAATAAACTCCGTTGGTCCCAGCTCCTTGAACTGTTTAGCGGTGACCGTCTGAGAGTTTCCAATGTTTCCACCTACATTTTGGACAGGAGTTTCTCTTGCCTGATGTTGTATAAATTGCAGAAAGCTCCTAAACATTAGTGCGTTCGCCATTTGGGTCTGTTGTTGTTCACACGAGGATTATTATTGTCTTCCGTTGCACATTATCACTGGGTATTAATCTGTGGTGACTCCATGATCTCATGTGCTTTATTGCTTATCTCAATATTTTTGGATGCCATTTTCCAATTCTGCCACAAAACAAGGGTTAATTAATATATCACATATTTTTCCCGTACTCGTGAGCAGCTTAAATACCAAATAAACTTAGGTAGGTCATATCTTGGTGAAAGAATTCCCGTCTCTCCCTCCTAGTTCTTATCTCACATCTCACCGGGGATCATATCCCTAAGCTTTGATATTCAACTATAGCGCCCCCAAAATAGGTATACATCACCCATCTTGGGTCGCTTGAGATACAAGGTCTTGAATTCAAATACAAGCGTCAAGTGTATAATATGACAAAATATAAACCGTGAGTTTGAATACAAATATTGTCTACTGTAGAGTATAAAAACTCAAAAGGAGTCCTCATTACAATTATTATCACACTATTTCACGAATAGTGAGGACTACTAATGCAAACATCTGGAATAATCACTCTGTTCCCCCCTACTCCCAAAGCTAAGTTCTCATTTCAAGAAGAATAAAGATTGAAAGAAAGGGTGAGCTCAACTAGCCGAAGAAATATTATGACTAAGATAATGCGAGAATAAATTATCCTTAGCCTTCAACAAAGACAACAATGATAGAATATAATTGACAACAAGTTTTAGATCAACAACTGCAGCGGAATAAGCAATCCATTAGAAGAGTCAAGACAAAGTATAAAATCTACTATCTTCTATGATTTAAAAGTTTTTTCATCAACTTTATCATTTGAGACTCACTTAATAAATAAAATCGAACCATCCTGCTCCACGGCCAAGGATATTCATGTAATCATCAATGGTCATGACTATACCCGAATAATCCCCTTGTCATAATCATACCAACAATTGTCCACCAATGAACTACGTGCCAATGAGGACTTTTAGCACATCATTCGTCACATTACGGCCATGATTATACCGAATAATCCTCGTCATAATCATACCAAGTCCATCTATGCACGTAAGCCAAAGATGACTTTCAACATAATATAAGCATGAGGATGATGATAATTCAATAAAACAAGTTCAAGAATAAATTTTAAAGATTTATAAGTGAATTTATCCACGAACTCAATAACGCCCAAATTGTCAACATGATCTTTGCTTTGTGGAGTAAAATTCAAGAATGCTCGAGAAGAATATTTCCATGAAAAGATTTGGATGAAGCACAAATATCAAGGATATTTCACTAATTTCATGGATTATAGAAGCGAAACTTTAACCAATCGAGTATAATTGAATATATGAAGCGTAAATGGATTTTCTTCGCCGTGCAGTAATCCCACGTATGCAGATCATTTCCACAATTTAATAAGGAATGAATACGAAGGATCATTCACCATGCATGTGGTAATCCACATGATGAGTTATTCTAATGAGAATAATAAAGAATGGAATAACATAAGGATTCACAATAAATGCAAGTGAGATCGCACATCAAAAGTTATTCAATGTAATAATAAATAATGGAACCAGTCCCGCCAGAACGCACGAGCAGACGAGGATATTCAGCGAATAATAAATAATGGAACGGTCCCGTGTACGCGCACAAATAAGATATTCGGACGCGAATAATAAATAATGGAACCAGTCCTGTGAACGCCTTGCATGCAGGATATTCCGGCGAATAATAAAGAATGAGAATATTAGAAGAATTTCACCATGTATGCGGTACTTGGCATAAAATAGGTTATTCTAACGGAATAATAAGAATAGAATAACAGAAGTTCTCTTCATGAATACAAAAGAAATAATACCCTTACAGTACAACAAATAATATCCCTACCTTAGAAGAAATCGGATATTGGAGTAGTGAAGTAGCGAGAATACTTTCTTCTTCTTTCTCTATAGTTTCTCTCTCTCAGAGTTTCAAATTGAATTTGTAAGAAATAATGAAGGAATGAGGTTCTATTTATAGAAGAACCGAAAGTGGCTCTTGAGTCTTAACGAAGGGTCAAAATGACTCTTGGTAATATTGAAGAGACAACTACTATTTGCGAAGGGATAATTAACTCTTGAAACACCGAAGGGGCAAATAACTCTTGGAAAGCTGAAGGGACAAATAACTCTTGAAAAACTGAAGGGACAAATAACTCTTGAAAAACTGAATGGACAAGTTACTATTAAAACTTTAAATCAACGATCCATATTGATTTACTATTATAATTTCAACCAACTGTCTGAAAAATTAGCACATCTCCTCATGGAATAATATTGTACCCAAAAATGATTTGGCCCAAAAAGAAATATATTTTACGGGTGAATAGTACCCCGTGAATAGTGTAACTCGTGAATAGTAACTCATGAATAGTAACTCGTGAATAGTAACTCGTGAATAGTAATTCGTGATTAGTAACTCATGAATAGTAACTCGTGAATAGTACTCCGACACGAAAAGTGCCCCGAATACCCGATTGAACAATATACCTCCAGGCATCAATTATTATTGAAACAAATGTCGATTTCCACTAACACAAATAATTCTAACACAATAGAACTATAAAATTCATCTTTAATCAACACGAACTTATTCATCATTAATATTATAAATCACAATATTTAACAACCAGGTCGTTCCCAGGAAAGAGGGGGCTTTCCGATAAGGATTTCTCCTTATTGGCGCGCAATTAGGTGACCAAACCTCTCATTGACAGAACTTCTAGACATTGTTCATATTACAAATAATAATATGAATAACTTTTCCGTCTCAATTATTGATTTAATAATATATCATATTATGCAGATGATACTGTAACAATAATTGAATCAATAATATGAGAGAAGTTAAACACATCGAGATAAACTTTGCAATCTCTTAGGCACTTGATGCTCCGCCTTTACACGTTGACAAGTTAAACACATCGAGATAAACTTTGCAATCTCTCTCTTCATATTATTCCACCAAAATGTATGTCGAAGATCATGATACATTTTGGTACTCCCATGATGGATTGCAAATTATGTGTTGTGTGCCTCCATCATGATTCTATGCTTCAAGTCAGAATTGTTAGTAACACAAAGTCTAGAGTGGACTCGAAGTATTCCTTCTTCATCGATTCTTGCTTCTGGAATAGCACCTTCTTCTTCATATTCATCAGCTCCGGTGTGTAGCTTGAACGGTTTTAACTTTATCGATTAAAGTCGGATCTACTCGTATATCATCACATGAGTCCCTAGAGTCTTTAACTCTATATCTATCATTTGTAAGTTATATGAAATGGGTCTTTGACAATATCGCTTTTCGTATCAGATATCGATCTTTTACTCAACACGTCACTACCACGTCGCTTTTTTCAGGATGGTATGGTCGTAAACATGTCTTTGAAATGAGTCTCCTCTTGAGATCTTGAAGCTCTTCCCACATTCCTTCCTCCATTCGAATTTTGTATCTCTATGAGTCAGCTGAGTTACTGGAATAGCGATTGGAGAATATCCTTCAACGAATCTCCGATAATAACCAACTAAGCCTAGAAAGCTACGTATTTTGATTACCGACTTAGATTGCTCTCAAACGTGACTCATATCCCAACCTTGGATAAGACGTCACAATGACACCTATCGCTTTTACTATCATGACGAATATGGCGCCCCTACGAGAGTGCGGCCAGTGCATTTCATAAAAGAAGTCACCAGATAAAGGCTCGGTTATCAACATCTATAGTTAGGTTTTTAACTCCTGAAGTTCAATAGGAGCCATTCGATATGAGATTTTAGAAATGGGTTTTGTACCGGGTTCAAAGTCGATACAAAATTCAATATCACGCTCTGGGAGTATACCAGGAAATTTTTCAGGAAATACATCAAGAAATTTACTAACAACAGAAATATCATTCAAATCTGACGTATTTTTGTTCAAGTCCATAACATGGCTAAGAAAGCTTAACATCCGTTTTTCAATAAAAGAATGACTTTATGGCTTGATATGAAAGAGTTTGACTTCAATGGTTTGGTTTCTTAAATTCGAATAACAGGTTGCTTAGGAATATGAAAACTAACAACCTTACAAAAGCAATCAATTTGGCATGATGAGTAGTTAACCAATTAATCCCTAAAATCACATCAAAAGCAAGTATCTTTAAAGAGATAAGGTCAATAGGTAATGTGATGGTGCCAACTTGGATCAAACAAGATTTATAAACAGTGGATGTGATGAAAGTTTCTCCTAACGGAGTCTCCACAGATAAATCAAAGTCTAATTTCTCAGGAATCAAGTTTAAACGTTGAGCACAAGCAGGAGAGATAAAAGAATGGGTAGAATCGGTATCTAATAAAGTATATACTTCGCAAGAATTTATAATTAACTAACCCGTGCTAACTTCGTTCGGGTTCCTCGCATTCTGACCAGTCACGAAAAATGCTCTTCCAGGAACCGTTGACTTTGTCTTTTCCGTATTCACCTTTGGTGCCATTGCCCAAATTGGACTTGATTTCTTCTGAGGACAAAATTGAGCTATGTGACCGTCTTTTTCACAACTAAAACATACCTTAGAAGGCTGTGAACAGTTTGGACTTATATGTCCCTCCTCTTCGCATTTGTAGTATCTAACTGGCGGTCGTTCTCTTCCCTTAGAATTTGTTGCTGGTGCTGCTGTCGACGTCTTCCCGTCATCGTTAAACCTTCTCTTCTTGAATTTTCCACTTGAGTTATTTCTTCTATTATCTTGGCCATGATTACCACCGAAGTGGTTACCATTTCTTGCCTGATAATTTCTTTCACGATGGTTATCATTATCCCGATGGCCGTTGCCACCGAAGATGATTTTTATCGTGTTGTTGGTCGCCGGTTGAATGGACTCATTATCTCGCTTCTAATAATTGAGCCCCATTCACAACATCGAATATAGAGAAAATTTGTGAGAAATGAGGTATTGACGAATTTCGAGTTTCAAACCTCTCAGAAACATCTGCGTCATACGTTCCTCATTCTCTACCAAATGAGGTGCAAACCGGGATAACTCCGCGAACTTCGCCTCTTATTGGGACACCGTCATGTTGTTTTGTTTTAGTCTAATAAACTCTACCTCCTTCATATGGCGAATACTTTCAGAAAAGTATTTTTCGTTGAAAAGTTTCTGAAACGTTTCCCAAGACATGCTGAGTGCGGCTGGATGGGTACGCTTCACGGACTCCCACCAGTAGTCTGCCTCGCTACGGAACATAAAGGTGGCGAATGGAACCTTCTGTTCCTCCGTGCATCCCAACACATCGAATATCTTGGTAATTTGTTTAACCCACGTCTCTGCCTTGATCGGATCCGGCTTTCCAATAAATTCTGGTGGTCCCAAATCTTTGAATTGCTTGGCTGTGACAAACCGTGAATTGCTATCATTTCCTCCTGTATTTTGAACACGAGTCTCCCTCGTCTGATTTTGCATGAACTGCAAAAAGCTTCTAAACATCTCATCGTTCATCGTCTGCTCAGTGGTGTTGTTTACAGGAGGAACATTGCCAGCCTGTTGCACGTTCTCCTCGTTGGTGAGCATAGGTGTTTCCACGGTCTCATTTACTCCACTGTTAACATTCTCAGTCGACATTCTCAAATACTGCCATAAAACAAGGGTTAATTTAACAAATTAACATATCACATAATTTCCCTATATTATGACCGACCAAAAAATAAGCTTCGGTAGGATACACTAGCAAAGGATTTACTCGTCTCTCCCCTCTTAGTTCTATTCCCCGATCTTGGGAGATCATATCCCTAAGCTCTGATACAAACTGTGGCGCCCCAAAAAATAGGTATACATCACCCATTCTCGAGTCGCCAAATACATGGTACGTAAACAACTACAACTTTATTAATACAACATAAAAGCGTGAGTTTAAATACAAATATTGTCATCTAGACAATATCCACACTCAAATAAGTCCTCATTATAATTATTGATACACTATTTTACAAAATAGTGAGGACTACTAAAACAACTGTCTTGAACCATTACTCCACACCCCGACTAGTTCCCGCTATATTCTCATCTCGTGAGAAGAAAAATGGAACAACAGGGAAAAGGGTGAGCTCAACTAGCCCAGTAAAGAATATTATGACTAAGATAACATAGAACAAATTATCGTTAGTCTTCAACAGGGAGAAATCTAATAGAATACAATAGACAACCAGTTTTAAATCAATCTTCGCAGCGGAAATAATAATTCATTAGAAGAGTGAAGTAGAGAATGCAATCTACTATCTTCTATATGTGAATTTAAAAGTTCATCGTTGATATTTTATCCCTGTAACATCAATCAATATATATCTGGAATTAAATATTCATCTTTGCACTACAAGCCAAAGATATTCATCAGTTGGTCATGTTCATCTAAACACATGTTCATCTTTGCACTACGGGCCAAAGATATTCATCAGAAAATCATTCATCTTTGCACTACAGGCCAAAGATATTCAATTATATCATCATTTAGGACGGAGGATGATGAAAAATATTTTAAAGAAAACGAATCCAGTGAAACAAAAGAACAAATATTAAGGATTCGTACTTTAAACAATCCAAGTTCAAAAATACTTCATAAATAACCATAGTGGAGTAAAATTCAAGAATGAAGACCAAAACATAGATCCAATCAAAGATAGGAATCATAACAGACAATCTTGGACACAAAAAAGAAAATTTTAATTTTTCTGTGAATAGTGTCGTATTCGTGAATAGTTCCGTATACGTGAATAGTGCCGTATACGTGAATAGTAACTCTGACACTAAAAATAGAAATTTCACAAAAAAAATCATCATGCTTCGTGAATAGTACTCGTGAATAGTAACTCGTGAATAGTAACTCATGAATAGTAACTCGTGAATAGTAACTCATGAATAGTAACCCCGACATGAAAAAGTTCCAAATTTGATAAAAAGTTCCAACCAATATTTTGGCATAATGATATTGAAGAAATAATATCATTTACGAAGAAAATAACATCCCTTACCTCAAAAGGATAGAACTTCTGACTGGAATACTGGATATAGTGCTGAAAGAACTTGCACCGTATAGCAATACTCAAAGTACTAAAATACTCACAAAAATACGCTCAATATATCGAGAGAGAAAGAGAAAGAAGATTTCAGTTTCTGGTGTGATTTTCAATTCTAACCTAAGCACCCTATTTATAAGAAAATGCTTAGAACACCAAAGCAGAAAATTTAATAAAATAATAATATTTTATTTTTAATTTCTTAGCCAACCTTGACCATCTGAATTCAAAGCCACAAATAATAATGACAAAAAAAAAAAACGTTTTGTAATTAAAAATAATTAAAACTTTCAAAAACCAATTATTTCGGAACTACGGAACTTCAATAATTCATAATAAATAGCCCTTTTATCAGAAAAATTCGAACCACATATCTTTTCCATAGGAAATTTCATTCTCTACAACTTTGCAGAAGAAAGTTTTTCCAAATTCCAAACAGAAATTGACCGAAATCCATAAACGGACGATTTTACATTCTATAATCAAATTTCAGTCAAGAAATGGAGTCCACCTACACACAAAACATGTGTTAATCATTTAATGCAACAAAAATACTCTTCCTCCTCATATACTCATATATTCCACATTTATTGTAAAAATATCATCATTATTATATTATAATAATATAATAAAATATTATTTTATCAGAAAAGATAAAATATCATTTTTCAACAATTGTCACATTTAAAATTTTCTCCATCTATATCCACATAAAATCAATATTTTCCTCATCATATAAATCAATAATTAATTATTCACAAATAATATTACAGAATCACAATATCGACAATGACTGATTTCTCGGGAAAGAAGGGGCTTTCCAATAAGAACTTCTCCTTACTGGCGCGCAATTAGGTGACAAACCTCTCCTTAGACAGAACTTTCTAGACATTACCAATAATATTTTCTAATAATATTATTTAGATAATATGAATTATTGCTTCGATAATGGCAAATACTGTGTAGTGACAATTATTGAAACAACAGTAATATAAAATATCAACGTAGCAATTATTGAATCAATAAAATAAAATCTTTTGAATAAGTAACTCATCGTGTAACAATTATTGAGTAGTGCCTTCTTACGTAAGAATCAATAATTGGTGCAATCATCTTATTCTTGTCTTGCAACAACGCCGTATTCTCGTGTTTTAACCATCGTGTATTCTAACAATTACTTGTTAACAGTAACAAGCTGCTACCGTTATTTATAAACAACTTATACTTGTCGTTTTCTTTCATCCAATCGCTTTTACCCCGTTATGGGGCCCACACAAGGTTGTTATTTCGTATTTACGAATATTCTGACACGCCAGAATATTCCACGACCAAATGAATATTCTCCGATAAAAATGAATATTTTATAACCACTTGCTTATTTGAAATATTTTAGCATTTTACTCATAACTAACCACATTAATCAAATCAACCCTTACTATTTCAAAATAATAAATAGAGGAAATTTAATTTTATTTATAATAAGTTGGGGTCTTACAACCTCCCCTCCTTATGAAATTTCGTCCTCAAAATTGACGTACGTACCTGGTGTTTCGAAAAGATGAGGATACCTCGCTTTCATTTCCGTTTCCAACTCCCAGGTTATTTCCTCAATAGCATGGTTTCTCCACAAAACTTTAACTTGTGGTATGACCTTCGTGCGTAGGACATGCTCCTTCCTATCCAAGATCTTGACAGGTACTTCTTCATACATTAAGTCTTCGACTATCTCGTCCGGTTCTAACTCAATGATGTGGTTCGGGTCTTTCACATATTTTACGTAGCACAGATATATGAAAAACATTATGAACACGAGATATACTTGGAGGTAACACGAGTCTATAGGCCACATTTCCTATTCGGTCAAGAATCTGAAATGGACCAATAAATCGTGGATTGAGCTTTCCTCTCTTCCCAAATATTGTAACTCCTTTCCATGGAGTCACACACAACAATACATGATCCTCAATACTAAATTCCACGTCCTTTCGATGAAGATCCGCATAACTCCTTTGTCGATCCTGTGCCGTTTGTATACGTTGTCGAATCGTTTGGATCTTCTCTGTAGTCATTCGTACCAACTCTGATCCCAACATCGTTGCTTCTCCCACCTCATCCCAACATACTGGAGAGCGACACTTTCGTCCATACAATGCTTCAAATGGAGCCACACCTATACTTGCCTGATAACTGTTGTTGTAGGAGAATTCCACCAATGGTAGGCACTTATCCCAACTCCCTTTGAAATCTAGGACACAAAGTCTTAATAGATCTTCAAGAGTTTGAATAGTCCTCTCTGATTTCCCGTCCGTTTGAGGATGGTATGCCGAACTGAACTGTAAATCCGTGTCCATAGCTTTTTGCAAGCTAACCCAAAATCTTGAAGTGAATCTTGGGTCACGATCCGAAACTATGGATACTGGCATTCCATGAAATCTCACAATCTCATTTACGTATATTCGAGCAAGACGTTCAAGGGAATAAGTCTCCCGTATCGGTAAGAAATGGGTAGACTTGGTTAATCTATCAATAATAACCCAAATCGCATTTATGCCTTGAGAAACTGTGGGAAGACCCGTAACGAAATCCATGGTAATATGTGTGACGCCCCCAAAATTAGGTATACATCACCCATCTTGGGTCGTCAGATACATGGTACAAAATTCAAATACAACTTACTAATACAAATCATGTGTACAATACGACAAAACATAACTGTGAGTTTGAATACAATTATTGTCTACTAGAGATTATACAAACTCAAAAGGAGTCCTCATTACAATTATTAACACACTATTTCACGAGAATAGTGAGGAGGACTACTAATGCTATCCTTTGGACCGTCACTCCGTTCCCGACTAGTCCTCGCTATGTTCTCATTTTCAGAAGAGACGGTGAAAGAAAAGGGTGAGCTCAACTAGCCCAAGAAGAAATATTATGACTAAGATAATGCAGAATAAATTATCGTTAGCCTTCAATGATGTTAAACCGATAAAATATAACAACATCAAGTTTAGCTGCGGTGAACAAGCAATCCATTAAAAGAGTCAAGTAGAGAATAATAAAGACGGAACCAGGTCCGATGTAAAACACACAGACAGGATGTTCCAACAGAATAATAATAAAGACGGAACCAGGTCCGGTGTAAAACACACAGACAGGATATTCCAACAGAATAATAGAAGAATGTCACCAAGTATAGGATAAACCGCGTATACAGGTTATTCCAACAGAATAATAAGCAATGGAATAACAACAGTTCTCTGCATGAATAAGAAAGAATAACACCCCTTACATTAGTAGTAGATTGAATACTGCAGTAGTGTAGTAACAGAATACTCTTCTTCTTTCTCTCTTATTCTCTCTATACTTTCTCTCTCTATGGCTTGAATGAATTAAGTGAAAAAAAATAATGAAGCACTAGGCCTCTATTTATAGAAGATTTCTAGCTTAGCACTTGAAATGTGAAAAGGCAAGTGGCTTGACGACTGGTGATGTGAAAAGAAAAGTGGTTTGACGCCTATAATGTGAAAAGATAATTGGTTTGACGCCTGTAATATGAAACGACAAGTGGTTTGACGTCTGGTAAAGGTAGTTACTATTGGACGAAGGTAATTACTATTGATGAAGGTAATTACTATTGACGAAGGTAATTATTATTAATGTGAAGAGACTCTTAGATGATGACATATGCCCCCCCATAAAATAACCAAACTTACCACAAACGTCTCATAATAGACTCTTTATATACATCAAGGATTGAATAAATACTACCACAAATCATTTTATTTTTAATCAACACATATTTAATCTTTCAACAATTATTAATCATTTATAACTTGTCGTCTCAATTATTGATTTAATAATATAACATATTATCTGAAGATGATCTTGTGACAATAATTGAATCAATAATATAAGAGATATGATCGACAATTCTTTGGAGCAATAATTGAGTATAGGTGAAAGTGACTTCTCACGTAAGCATCAATAATCAATATTACCGCTATATCACAACCACGCGTATTCATCGTATTTTTTACTACTAGGGTAGTTCAACGGTTTTAATGGTAACACCTCCCCATTATTTTCATAAAGTATTTTTGTTGTTTTCTCAATCCAAACAATAATTTCGTTGTGGGGTCCACCAATGATTGTGCCGTCGTACGAATATTCCCCGACAAAAAGAATATTCCCCGACCAAACGAATATTTTATAACAACTTGATATTACCCACAACTATAACATTATATCAAATTTACTCCATAATATTCAAAAATAATATTTATAGAAAATTCATCTTTATTTATAAAAGTTGGGGTCTTACAACCTCCCCTTCTTATGAAATTTTGCCCTCGAAATTAGGGTACGTACCTGGTATGTTGAAGAGGTAAGGATACCTTGATTTCATTTCAGATTCTAACTCCAAGTCATTTCCTCAACATCGTGGTTTCTCCACAAAACTTTGACTTGAGGTATAACCTGGAGCGTAGAATATGTTCCTTCTTATCCAAGATTTGAACAGGAACCTCTTCATATACGTAAAATCTTCCGCTATTTAAATGCGGTTCTAACTCAATAATGTGGTTCGGGTCTTTCACATATTTACGTAACATGGATATGTGAAAATGTAACGAACACGAGACATACTTAGCGGTAAAAAGCGAGTCTATAGGCCCGCGATTCCTACTCGATCGAGGATTAAAATGGGCCGATGAATCGAGGATTGAGTTTTCCTCTCTTTCCAAATCTCGTAACTCCTTTCCATGGAGCAACACGCAACAACACATGATCTCCTATATCGAATTCCCGTCCTTTCGATGAAGATCAAGATAACTTTTTGTCGATCTTGTGAGAGGTTTTTTCACGTTGTCGGATCGTTTGAATCTTTTCCGTAGTCATACGTACCAACTCCGATCCCAACAACGTTGCTTCACCCACCTCATCCCAAAGATCTTTGGAGAAGCGACACTTTCTTCCATACAACGCTCGAATGGAGCCATGCCAATACTTGCTTAATAACTGTTATTGTAGGAAAACTCCACCAATGGTAAGAACTTGTCCCAACTTCCCTTGAAATCAAGGACATAGAGTCTTAATAGATCTTCAAGAGTTTGAATAGTCCTCTCCGACTGTTCGTCCATCTGAGGATGATATGCCGAGCTAAATCGTAAGTCTGTGCCCATAGCTTTTTGCAAACTAACCCAAAATCATGAAGTGAATCTTGGGTCTCGATCAGAAACTATGGATACCGGCATACCATGCAGTCTTACAATATCGTTTATGTACATACGAGAAAGACATTCAAGTGTATAAGTTTCTCGTATCGGTAAGAAATGAGCAGACTTGGTCAATCTATCAACAATGACCCAAATCGCATCTATGCCTTAAGAAACCTTAGGAAGACCGGTAACGAAATCCATGGTAATGTGCTCCCACTTCCATTCTGGAATTTCAAGTGGTTGCAATGGAACTTTTGGTACTTAATGCTCCGCTTTAACTCGTTGACAAGTTAGACACCTTGAGATAAACAATGTTATCTCTCTCTTCATATTGCTCCACCAAAATGTATCACGAATATCATGATACATTTTGGTACTCCTAGGATGGATTGCAAACGGTGTGTTGTGCGCCTCCATCATGATTTTATACTTTAAATCAGGGTCGTTAGGAACACAGAGTCTGGATTTGACTCAAAGTATTCCTTCTTCATCGATTCTTGCTTCCGGCAGAGCACCTTCTTGCACTTTCTTCCTCATACGCATTAGCTCCAGGTTTGTAACTTGAGCAGCTTTAACTTTATCGATTAAAGTCGGTTCTACTCGTATATTCTCCATCATCACATGGGTCCCTGGAGTCTTTAACTCTATCTCCATCCTTTGCAAGTCACACAAAATAGGCCTTTGCGTTGACAATATCGCACTCGTACTTGCATATGATCTTCTACTCAATGCGTCAGCTACCACGTTCGCTTTTCCAGGATGGTATTGGATGGTATGATCATAATCTTATTTGAGGCTTTTATGATCCGTAAAGATCTCCACCTTCTACCCATACAAGTAATGCCTCCAAATCTTTAGTGCAAAGACAACATCTGCCAACTCTAGATCATGAGTAGGATAATTCCTCTCATATTCTTTGAGTTGTCTTGAGGCATAGGCTATGACTTTTCTATGTTGCATGAGAACACATCCCAACCCTTTTGCCGAAGCATCCTTTGTAGATGACAAATCCTCCGAGGCCGATGGTATTGTCGAGCAGTCGAAATGAGTCTCCTCTTGAGTTATTGAAAATCGAACTCTTCTCACATTCTTCACTCCAACTGAACTTTGTATCTTTTCGAGTCATTGAGTCGATGGAGTAGCGATTCGAGAAAATCCTTCCACGAATCTCCGATAATAACCAAATTAAACCGAGAAAGCTACGTCTTTGGTCATCGATTTAGGTTGCTCCGACTTTGAATTGCTTCAATCTTTGTTGGGTCAATGGATATTCCATGACTTGATACTACGTGCCCAAGGAATGCTACTTTCTCAAGCCAGAATTCGTATTTCTTCAACTTGGCATAAAGCTTGTATTCACGAAGCTTTTGGAGTGTCAGCCTCAAATGTTGCTCATGATCTTCACGGCTTTTGGAATAAATAAGGATGTCATCAATAAAGACGACCACAAAGTGATCCAAATATTCCTTGAATACTCGGTTCATCATATCCATGAAGGCAGCAGGAGAATTAGTCAATCCAAAGGACATGACTAGGAATTCATAATGCCCGTATCGAGTTCTGAAAGCCGTCTTTGGAATGTCAACGGTTCTAATCTTCAATTGGTAATATCCGGAACGAAGATCAATCTTTGAAAAGAATTTGGCTCCTTGCAACTGGTCAAACAGGTCATCAATACGTGGCAATGGATACCTATTTTTGATGGTGACATGATTCAACTCCCAATAATCAATACAAAGTCACATACTCCCATCTTTCTTCTTCACGAATAGAACAGGAGCACCCCAAGGAGAAGTACTAGGACGAATAAAGCCAATGTCTAACAATTCCTGCAGTTGGGTCTTTAACTCTTGAAGTTCAATAGGAGCCATTCGATATAGGGCTTTAGAAATGGGTTTTTTACCGGGTTCAAGGTCGATACAAAATTCAATTTCACGCTCAGGGGGTAGGCCAGGAAGTTTTTGGGGGAATACGTCAGGAAATTTATTAACAATAGAAATATCGTTCAAAATCGGCGTATTTTTGTTTAAATCGTGACATGAGCTAAAGAAAGCTTGACATCGCAGTTTTTCAATAAATGAATAGCTTTATGGCTTGAGATGGTAGTGATTGATTTTAATGGTTTGGTCGCTTGAATTAGCATAATAGGTTGATTAGAATATGAAAGCTAACAACCTTACGGAAACAATCAATTTTTGCATGATGAGTAGTTAACTAATCAATTCCTAGAATCACGTCAAATGCAAGTATTTTCAATGAAATAAGATCTCTGGTGTAATGTGAGGTACCGATTTGAACCAAACAAGACTTATAAGCAAAGTGGATGTAATGAAGGTTTCTCCCAACGGAGTTTCACAGAGATAAGTCAAAGTCTAATTTCTCCGGAGTCAAATTTAATTGATGAGCGCAAGTAGGAGAAATAAAAGAATGGATAGAACCGGTATCAAATAAAGTATAGATTTCGTTAGAGTTTATGATAAGCTTACCCGTGATGACCTCATTCGGGTTCCTTGCTTTCTGGGAGGTCACAACAAATGCTCTCCCTTGCATTACCGATTTTGACTTTTCTGGGACGGCCTTTGGTGCCTCCATCCTAGCTAAATTTGTCTTCGGTGAACGACAAAATCGGGCTAAGTGACCTTCTCTTCCACAATTATAACATGCTTTTGACAAAGATCGCGTGAGTTTGTCTTGATGTGCCCCTCCCCTCCGCATTTGAAACATATGATAGGTGGTCGTTCTCCTTCCTTAATGATAGGTGCTGGTGTTGACGTCTTTCCATCATTGTTGAATCTCCTCTTCTTGAAATGTCCATTCTTATTGTTTTGGCCCTAATTACCACCGAAGTGGTTACCATTTCTGGCCTGTTGATTCCCTCCACGCTTGTTGTCACCGCTTCGATGACTGCAATCGCTGGTATTATTATTTTGCCGGTTGCTCTCTTTTAGTTGCGTTGACTCATTATCGCGCTCCACTAACTGAGCCCTATTTACAACATCTGAATATAAACACAGTTTATGAGAAATAAGATGTTGATGTATCTCCGGCTTCAAACCTCTTAAAAACATCCGTTTCATTCTCTCTTCATTATCCACCAAGTGGGACGCAAACTGGGATAACTTTGCAAATTTAGCCTCGTATTGTGACATGGTCATATTATTTTGTTCCAACTTGATAAACTCCACCTCCTTCATGTGAAGAATACTTTCGGGAAAGTATTTGTCGTTGAACAGCTCTTGGAACTTCTCCCAAGACATCTTGATCTGGCGCAGTTGAGTACGTTTTACCGATTCCTACCATGTCTCCTCTCTCCAGCAACATAAAAGCGTGCAAAGGGAACCTTTTGCTCCTCGGATCATCCCAAGACATCAAATATCTTGGTGATCTACTTTATCCATGATTCCGCCATAAGTGGTTTTGGCTCTCCCTTAAACTCCGGTGGTCCCAGCTCCTTGAAGCTGTTTAGCGGTGATGCGAGAGTTCGATGTTTCCACCTGCATTTTGGACAGGCTGCTCGCTTCTTTGTTGCATGAATTGCATAAAGCCCCGAACATTTGATCATTCATCATTTGGTCGATGTTGTTGTTTGCATGAGGATTGTCGCCTTCACGATGCACATTATCACGATTATTGATATGTGGTGAATCAGCGGTGCTTTTGCTCCATTGCTATTCTCAACATTCGGATGTCATTTTCGAGATACTTCCACAAAACAAAGGTTAATTGACATGTAACATATTATCCCTAAATTCTGATCGACCAATTAAATACCACATAAACTTAGGTAGGTCATACTAACAAATGAATTCCCCGTCTCTCCCCTCCTAGTACTATTCTCACATCTTAGCCAGGGATCATATCCCTAAGCTTTGATACCAATTGTGACGCCCCCAAAATTAGGTATACATCACCCATCTTGGGTCGTCGGATACATGGTACAAAATTCAAATACAACTTACTAATACAAGCTGTAGGTGTACAATACAACAAAACATAACATCGGTTTGAATACAATTATTGTTTACTAGAGATTATACAAACTCAAAAGGAGTCCTCATTACAATTATTAACACACTATTTCACGAGAATAGTGAGGATTACTAATGCTTATCCTCTCGGACCGTCACTCCGTTCCCGACTAGTCCTCGCTATGTTCTCATTTCCAAGAGAAAACGATGCAAAAAAAAAAGGTGAGCTCAACTAGCCAAAGAAGAAATATTATGACTAAGATAATGCGAGAATAAATTATCGTTAGCCTTCAACAAGTGTTAAACCGATAAAATATAACAACATCAAGTTTAAGCTGCAATGAACAAGCAATCCATTAAAAGAGTCAAGTAGAGAATAAAATCTACTATCTTTTATGATTTTAAAAGGTTTTCCATGACTTTTATCATTTGGGACTCGACAATAAATAATCCACATCATCGAATCACCCATACACTACGGCCAAGGATATTCTTTAGTATCACGACCACAAATTATCCATACACTTCTGACCAAGGACATTCGTGTATTCATTAATGGTCATGATCATGCCAACAACTGTCCATCAATGCACTACGGGCCAATGATAACTTTTACCACATCATTTGTAACATTACGGTCATGATTACACCGAATAATCCCTGGTCATAATCATACCAAGTCCATCTATGCACTACAGGCCACAGATGACTTTCAACATAATATAAACATGAGGATGATGACAATGATATAAGAATTCAATAAAAACAAGTTCAAGAATTAATTTATCCAGGAACTAATAATGTCCAAATTGTCAACATGATACTATTTTGTAGAGTAAAATTCAAGAATGATCAGAAGAATATTTTCATGAAAAGATACTGGATGAAGCGCAAATATCAAGGATATTCTACTAATTTCATGGAGTATAGAAGTCAAAACTTTAATCAACTGGGTATAATAAAGAATGGAATAACAAAAGAAATCACCATGCATGTGGTACTTCGCATAGACAGGTTATTCCAACAGAATAATAATAACGGAACCAGTCGGGGCAAAATTTTCACCAAACAAGATGTTCAGCGAGAATAATAAAGAGCGGAACCAGGTCAGATGTAAAACACACAGATGGATGTTCCAATGAATAATAATAAAAAGCGGAACCGAGTCAAGGTGTAAAACACAGACAGGATATTCCAACTGAATAATAGAAGAATGTCACCAAGTATAGGGTAAACCGCATATACAGGTTATTCCAACAGAATAATAAGCAATGGAATAACAACAGTTCTCTTCATGAATAAGAAAGAATAACACCCCTTATATTAGTAGTAGATTGAATATCAAGTAGTGTAGTAATAGAATACTCTTCTTCTTCTCTCTTATCTCTCTATACTTTCTCTCTCTATAGCTTGAATGAATTAAGTGAAAAATAATGAAGCACTAGGCCTCTATTTATAAAAGATTTCTAGCTTAGCACTTGAAATGTGAAAAGGCAAGTGGCTCGACGAATCGTGATGTGAAAAGAAAAAGGGTTTGGCCTTTAATATGTAAACGACAATTGGTTTGACGCTTTGTAATATGAAGCGGCAAGTGGTTTGACGTCTGGTAAAGGTAGTTACTATTGGCGAAGGTAATTACTATTGATGAAGGTAATTACTATCGTGAAGGTAATTCTTATTGACGAAGGTAATTACTTATTGATGAAGAGACTCTTAGATGATGACATATGGGCCCCCATAAAATAACCAAACTTACCACAAACGTCTCATAATAGACTCTTTATATACATCAAGGATTGAATAAATACTACCACAAATCATTTTATTTTTAATCAACACATATTTAATCTTTCAACAATTATTAATCATTTATAACTTGTCGTCTCAATTATTGATTTAATAATATAACATATTATCTGATGATAATCTTGTGACAATAATTGAATCAATAATATAAGAGATATGATCTGACAATTCTTGTAGCAATAATTGAGTATAAATGAGTGACTTCTCACGTAAGCATCAATAACCAATCTAGTGTGCTTGCTCTTATGCAACCACGTGTATTATCGCACTTTTACTACCGGTAGTTCAGCAGGTTTTAACAGATAATACTCCGCCATTATTTTCATAAAGTATTTTTGTCATTTTCTCAATCCGACAATAATTCTGTTGTGGGGTCTACCAATGATTGTGTCGTCGTATGAATATTCCCCGACAAAAAGAATATTCCCTGACCAAACGAATATTTTATAACAACTTGCTTACTTTACAAAATTTATAAATATTACCCACAACTATAACATTATATCAAATTTACTCCATAATATTCAAAAATAATATTTATAGAAAATTCATCTTTATTTATAAAAGTTGGGGTCTTACAATATGTTCCCACTTCCATTTCGGAATCTCAAGTGGTTGTAATGGACCCTTAGGCACTTGATGCTCCGCCTTTACACGTTGACAATTTAAACACATCGAGATAAACTTTGCAATCTCTCTCTTCTTATTATTCCACCAAAATGTATGTAGAATATCATGATACATTTTGGTACTCCCAGGATGGATTGCAAACGGTGTGTTGTGTGCCTCCATCATGATTCTATGCTTCAAGTCAGAATCGTTAGGAACATAAAGTCTGGAGTGGACTCGAAGGATTCCTTCTTCATCGATTCTTGCTTCTGGAATATCACCTTCTTCTTCATATTCATCAACTCCGGTGTGTAGCTTGAACGGTTTTAACTTTATCGATTATATTCGGTTCTACTCGCATATCATCACATGAGTCCCTAGAGTCTTTAACTCTATATCTATCATTTGTAAGTTATATGAAATGGGTCTTTGACAATATCGCACTCGTATTCGTATACGATCTTTTACTCAACACGTCAGCTACCATGTTCGCTTTTCCAGGATGGTATGGTCAGAACATGTGCCGAAATGAGTCTCTTCTTGAGATCTTCGAAGCTCTTCCCACATTCCTTGATCCATTCGAATTTTGTATCTCTACGAGCCAGCTGCATTACTGGAATAGCGATTCAAGAATATCCTTCAACGAATCTCCGATAATAACCAACTAAGCATAGAAAGCTGCGTATTTCGATTACCGACTTAGGTTGCTCTCAACTGTGACTCATATCCCAACCTTGGATAGCATGTCACAATGACACCTATCAGTTTACTATCGCACGAATATGGCGTCCCCTACGGAGAGTCTGGCTTCGGTGCATTCCATAAAAGAAGTCACCAGATAGAGGCTCGGTTATCAACTTCTATAGTTGGGTTTTTAACTCCTGAAGTTCAATAGGAGCCATTCGATATGAGATTTTAGAAATGGGTTTTGTACCGGGTTCTAAGTCGATACAAAATTCAATATCACGCTCTGGGAGTATGCCAGGAAATTTTTCAGGAAATACGTCAGGAAATTTACTAACAATAGAAATATCATTCAAATCTGACGTATTTTTGTTCAAGTCCATAACATGACTAAGAAAGCTTGACATCCATTTTTCAATAAATGAATGACTTTACGGCTTGATATGAAAGAGTTTGACTTCAATGGTTTGGTTGCTTAAATTCGAATAACAGGTTGCTTAGGAATATGAAAACTAATAACCTTACAAAAGCAATCAATTTGGCATGATGAGTAGTTAACCAATTAATCCCTAAAATCACATCAAAAGCAAGTATCTTTAAAGAGATAAGGTCAACAAGTAATGTGATGGTGCCAACTTGGATCAAACAAGATTTATAAACAGTGGATGTGATGAAAGTTTCTCCTAACGGAGTCTCCACAGATAAATCAAAGTCTAATTTCTTAGGAATCAAGTTTAAACGTTGAGCACAAGCAGGAGAGATAAAAGAATCGGTAGAATCGGTATCTAATAAGGTATATAATTAGCAAGAATTTATAATTAACTAACCCGTGCTAAATTTGTTCGGGTTCCTCGCATTCTGACCAGTCCCAAAAAACGCTCTTCAAAGAACCGTTGACTTTGTCTTTTCTGTATCCGTCTTTGATGTCACCGTTCCAGCTGGACTTGATTTCTCTACAGGACAAAATCGAGCTATGTGACCGTCTTTTCCACAACTAAAACATACCTTGGAAGGCTGTGAACAGTTTGTACTTATATGTCCCTCCTCTCCGTATTTGTAGTATCTAACGGGCGGTCGTTCTCTTCCCCTAGAATTTATTGCTGATGCTGCTGCCGACGTCTTCCCGTCATTGTTAAATCTTCTCTTCTTGAATTTTCCACTTGAGTTATTTCTTCTATTATCTTGGCCATGATTACCACCGAAGTGGTTACCATTTCTTGCCTGATAATTTCTTTCACGATGGTTATCATTGTCCCGATGGCCGTTGCCACCAGTATGATTTTTATCTTGTTGTTGGTCGCCCGGTTGAACAGACTCATTATCTCGCTCTAATAACTGAGCCCTGTTCACAACATCTGAATATAGAGAAAATTTGCGAGAAATGAGGTATTGACGAATTTCGAGTTTCAAACCTCTCAGAAACATCTTCGTCATACGTTCCTAATTCTCTACCAAATGAGGTGCAAACCTAGATAACTCCGCGAACTTCGCCTCGTACTGGGACACCGTCATGTTGTTTTGTTCTAGTCTAATAAACTCTACCTCCTTCATATGGCGAATACTTTCAGGAAAGTATTTTTTGTTGAAAACTTTCTGAAACGTTTCCCAAGACATGTTGAGTGTGGCTAGATGGGTACGCTTCACGGACTCCCACTAGTAGTCTGCCTCGCCACGGAATATAAAGGTGGCGAATGGAACCTTCTGTTCCTCCGTGCATCCCAACACATCGAATATCTTGGTAATTTGTTTAACCCACGTTTCTGCCTTGATCGGATCCGGTTTTCCAATAAATTCTGGTGGTCCCAACTCTTTGAACTGCTTGGCTGTGACAAACCATGAATTGCTATCATTTCCTCATGTATTTTGAACACGAGTCTCCCTCGTCTGATTTTGCATGAACTGCAAAAAGCTTCTAAACATCTCATCGTTCATCGTCTGCTCAGTGGTGTTGTTTACAGGAGGAACTTTGTCAACCTGTTGCACGTTCTCCTTGTTGGTGAGCATAGGTGTTTCCACGGTCTCATTTACTCCACTATTAATATTCTCAGTCGACATTCTCAAATACTACCATAAAACAAGGGTTAATTTAACAAATTAACATATCACATAATTTCCTTATATTATGACCGACCAACAAATAAGCTTAGGTAGGACACACTAGCGAAGGATTTACTCGTCTCTCCCCTCCTAGTTCTATTCCCCGATCTCCGCTAGAGATCATATCCCTAAGCTCTGATACAAACTGTGACGCCCCCAAAATAGGTATACATCACCCATTCTGAGTCGCCAAATACATGGTACAGAAACAACTACAACTTTATTAATACAACATAAAAATTGTGAGTTTAAATACAAATATTGTCATCTAGACAATATCCACACTCAAATAAGTCCTTATTACAATTATTGATACACTATTTTACAAAATAGTGAGGACTACTAAAACAACTGTCTTGAACCATTACTCCACACCCCGACTAGTTCCCGCTATATTCTCGTCTCCTGAGAAGAAAAATGGAACAACAAGGAAAAGGGTGAGCTCAACTAGCCTAGTGAAGAATATTATGACTACGATAACATAGAACAAATTATCGTTAGTCTTCAACAGGGAGAAATCTAATAGAATACAATAGACAGCCAGTTTTAAATCAATCTTCGCAGCGGAAATAATAATTCATTAGAAGAGTGAAGTAGAGAATGCAATCTACTATCTTCTATATGTGAATTTAAAAGTTCATCGTTGATATTTTATCCCTGTAACATCAATCAATATATATCCGAATTAAATATTCATCTTTGCACTCATGTGCCAAAGATATTCATCGATTGGTCATGTTCATCTAAACACATGTTCATCTTTGCACTACGGCCAAAGATATTCATCGAAAATCATTCATCTTTGCACTACGGGCCAAAGATATTCAGTTATATCATCATTTAGGACTGAGGATGATGAAAAATATTTTAAAGAAAAGCGAATCCAATTGAAACAAAAGAACAAATATTAAGGATTCGTACTTTAAACAATCCAAGTTCAAAAATACTTCATAAATAACGAGTGGAGTAAAATTCAAGAATGAAGACCAAAACATAGATCCAATCAAAGATAGGAATCATAACTGACAATCTTGGACACAGAAAAGAAAATTTTAATTTTTTACGTGAATAGTGTCGTATTCGTGAATAAAGGTCATTATCGTGAATAATAAATAGTATCGTGAATAGTAACTCGACACTAAAAGATAGAAATTTCACAAAAAAAATCTTCATGCTTCATGAATAGTACTCGTGAATAGTAACTCATGAATAGTAACTCGTGAATAGTAACTCATGAATAGTAACTAATGAATAGTAACCCCGACATAAAAAAGTTTCAAATTTGATAAAAAGTTCCAACCAATATTTTGGCATAATGATATTGAAGAAATAATATCACTTACGAAGAAAATAACATCCCTTACCTCAAAAGGATAGAACTTCCATTTGGAATCTTTGGATATAATCTTGAAAGAACTTGTACCGTATAGCAATACTCAAAGTACTAAAATACTCACAAAAATACGCTCAATATATCGAGAGAGAAAGAGAAAGAAGATTTCAGTTTCTAGTGTGATTTTCAATTCTAACCTAAGCACCCTATTTATAGGAAAATGCTTAGAACACCAAAGTAGAAAATTTAATAAAATAATAATATTTTATTTTTTATTTCCTTAGCCCACCTTGACCATCTCAATTCAGCCACCAAATAATGACAAAAACAAAAAAAAACGTTTTTGTAATTAAAAATAATTAAAACTTTCAAAAACCAATTATTTCTGAACTACGGAACTTCAATAATTCATAATAAATAGCCCTTTTATCAGAAAAATTCAAACCACGTGTCTTTTCCATAGGAAATTTCATTCTCTACAACTTTACAGAAGAAAGTTTTTCCAAATTCCAAATGAAATCAACAAGAAATCCATAAAGCAGACGATTTTACATGCTATAATCAAATTTCAGTAAAGAAATGGGGTCCACCGACACACAAAACATGTGTTAATCATTTAATGCAACAAAAATACTCTTCATCCTCATATACTCATATATCCCACATTTATTGTAAAAATATCATCATTATTATATTATAATAATATAATAAAATATTATTTTATCAGAAAAGATAAAATATCATTTTTCAACAATTGTCACATTTAAAATTTTCTCCATCTATATCCACATAAAATCAATATTTTCCTCATCATATAAATTAATAATTAATTATTCACAAATAATATTACAGAATCACAATACTGACAACCAGGCAGTTTCCAGGAAAGAGGGGGCTTTCCAATAAGAACTTCTCCTTAATGGCGCACAATTAGGTGACCAAACCTCTCCTTAGACAGAACTTTCTAGACATTACCAATAATATTTTCTAATAATATTATTAGATAATATGAATTATTGCTTCGATAATGGAAAATATTGTGTAGTGACAATTATTGAAACAACGATAATATAAAATATCAACGCAAAGCAATTATTGAATCAATAAAATAAAATCTTCGACAATAACTCTGTAACAATTATTGAGTAGTGCCTTCTTACGTAAGAATCAATAATTGGTGCAATACCGCGTGTGCATCTTCTTGTGCAACAACGCAGACATCTTGGCTTTAACCATCGGGTATTCCAACAGTGTTAATGGTAACAACTGTGCCGTTATTTATAAACAACTTATACTTGTCGTTTTCTTTCATCCAATCGCTTTCAGTTATGGGGCCCACACAAGGTTGCGCCGTCGTACGAATATTCCCCGACAGCAAGAATATTCCACGACCAAACAAATATTCTCCGATAAAAATGAATATTTTATAACCACTTACTTATTTGAAATATTTGCGCATTTTACCCATAACTAACCACATTAATCAAATCAACCCTTACTATTTCAAAATAATAAATAGAGAAAATTTAATTTTATTTATAATAAGTTAGGGTCTTACATAATGAAAGAGAAATTAACTCCCAAATATCACCATTGGAAATGATAATACATATTTGTGGGAAGCTAAGTCCCACGTCGATTAAGAACTAGATATTAAATTGGTTTATATACAATAAAGTTGCTCTTGGGTTTGGGCCCCAAGAGGTTGTTGCCTCTTTTATAGTACTTATAAAAGAGCTCTAACTCATACAAGTATACACGGGTCAACAAGTAATACAGAGTAAGTAAAGTATCGATCCCACAGAGAAAGTGTTAACTCTAGACTACTATGCA
Source organism: Panax ginseng (assembly GCA_020205605.1). Lineage (NCBI taxonomy): Eukaryota > Viridiplantae > Streptophyta > Magnoliopsida > Apiales > Araliaceae > Panax > Panax ginseng. Next base: position 114,616,969 of record CM035148.1, on the reverse strand, counting down.
TTAATTAACTCACTATATTTATATGCTAAGACTATGGACTTAATTGTTGATTTAAACTAATTATGATTACCAACTAAAAATAAGAGTATAAATGGACTAAATATAATGTGGAAATAATGGGATCCTAACTTCATTCAATATTACATTCAATCGCCATATGTCATGCAAGAAGTGTTCACATATCACAGGATAATAGCCAAGGGCATCAAAGCGAGTTATAACCATTTTCCAATGCACTATAACCAACTCACATATCATCTACAGATGTTAGAATCTATGTAATCACCAATACCATCACAATTACCATATTCCTATGCGCAATTATAATCCTATTGATTTTAAGCACAACCCTTATTCTAGCTCATACGGCAAAACAGTATATTCCTATCTGTTTTACAAAATATGCAATCCCCATATTCGCATGCTATCATGATTTCATCCATATTCATATGTTGATTTCCAATTCCATACAAATACTAACATGAAGATTATCAGTCATTCATACATACAAACCAACCATGATAGATAACCCAATGATATGCAAAACAAATCTAACACTTAGATGTGCAACCAAATTACATATTAAAATCCGTTAGGATCCCATAATGGAGTTTAGTTCATGACTGAACCAAAAGCCATTATGGGATCAAGGCTAAACATGATCAATAAACAAACGAATGGAAGAAAGTTAGAATGATCAAACCCAATCGTTGAATAGAAACCAATGATTAACTATTGAATCCACAAAGAATTCCCATAAACAATAATTACTATACATGATGATAGAGATCTCCAAGAAGAAGTAGAGAAAAATAGACGTTATGGCTTTCTCCTGCGTTGGAATCTCTCCCAAGGTGCAAACCCTAGTTTCTACTATGAAAGTTACGTAATAAAAGTCTCGTCTTCCACTGACACACGTCAGAATCGTTTTATACCCCATTACACATCATTAAGTTGAGAAATAAAAATAAAACAAATTACTGACGATCGATCAGCGCCTTGTACTGACCTAGTGTTTACGGCTCATGGTAGCAGAGACGATGAAGAAGTTCGACCAAACCAGACGTCCTCTGTAATAACTCGAGATTTTCTATATAAAATAAATAAGAAATTTTGCGTATAATTTTTTTTTATTTATTTAATGACGAGACTAAGTGTCAAGTAAAGTGAACGATAAATGCGAATACATTTATTACTTGAAAAATTAGAAATAATTTTGGAATTATTAATTACCACAGATTATATGGTAATAAATTTCTGTAAGCTGAAATGTTTTTATTAATTATTTTCCATGAAAACATGATTGGAAATAATATATGATGTGATAATTAGATTTATATAATAAATATTTTATTATATGAATTGTTCGAATATTTAAGTTAATTATTTTAACTTGATTATTGATGATGTACGAAGAATAAGTCAAACATGAGATCCAAAACCTGGATTGGGATTGTGATCAAGAGATGAGAATAATAATATTATATTATTTATATAATGATTTTCTGATTACCATAATTATGTATTGGGTATGTCTTGACGAGATAATATTGAAGCAATGACGTCCAATTAGGTCATAGCATATTACCGTCTTTGTGAAACCCTAATTATTAAAACTCGGTTATGGGATATTTACGAGTAGTATTTGTGTATATGAAGTTCTTGTGAATAAGAATATCGGTAATTAAAAAAACCCTAATTATTCTTTGTTACGTCGATAATTAGGACAAACCCTAATTATTATAACCCTAACCGGTTGAAATTAGAAACCGTAACGACTGTGTTAGTAACATACATAGATAATTAAAGAACCACTAATGGTCAATTAGAAACCCTAATTGATGACGTTGAGAAACCCTAATTTTAATTACCGGGTTTAATTTCGATGTTATTGTATAAGTGGTTTAATTTACCAAAGGATAGAAGTTAATTGGTAAATTATAAGAATTAAATCTAGTGATTAAATATTACATTTAATTGCCTTGTACAAGATTGCTCATACACTCTTAAACAAAGCCCAACCATCACCCATAACAAATCAGAAGCAATAATCAAGAATTTTTGGCAAAAAGGGTATAAGAACACTAAACCTAGAAATCCTTTGATTCGATGTTATTTGATGCAATTGATTGTTTAAAGTTGTGTAATAGAATGTTAATTGATGATATGGGTTGATAAATCAAAGACCCATAACATCAAAGTGCATGCAATTGAAGATTTAAGCAAGTTAGAAAAAGCTGAATTACATTATTTTTTCACCAAATGTCGAGGCCATAACTCTTTGCTCGATCATGAGTTTTGTTCTTCAAAAATTGTTATGTGTAGCCCGATATGTGGTTTTTAATCGCAAAAAGAATCAAGTCCATATCATGTATAGATTAGAAGTTATAGATGGTCAAACATGGTTGACCGATCATGATAAACTATTTTTTGGGCGATCAGTATGGGGGCATTCTCGTCCACTTTTGTACTTTAAAAGGTCTGGGCTTTTGATATGTTGTAGTGCATCTGAGTTAGGAAGCCATAGGCTTTGGAATGACCTCATTCGACCTCGGATGAGGAATTACGGTGATTGGAAGGAAATGTGTCAAATTTCTCAAAGCGAAAGTCAGCGGGGGATGTGCTATTCGGGACCTTTATTTCGATCGATTAATGTTTCCAAAACCTTACGGGCTTTTGGTATGTTATAATACACCGAATAATCTTTCCATAGACTCAAAGCGGACTAAATCCAATATCGGAGGAGAGAGTTATGACATTTCAAAGTAGTAGTGTCAAAACTTCCCAACAAGTGCGGTCTTGATCCATTTTGAAGCGGAATTTACGGGGTGATGTGTTGAATTTGGAAATGGTCAAAGAATAAAAGTTGTAGCCCCGAAGTTAGCTTTGCGTGGGCTCAAGAATCGCTTAAAAATGTTTTAAAATGAAAGAGTTATGACTATTTTAAAGAAAAAGAGGGTAAAAGTGAAACGAGATTGAAAAGCTATGAACGTCCACTTTTGGACGACTTTATTTGGGCTACCTAATGAACCCGAATTGGGTAATTCGTATTTTAAAAAAATAGTCTTACATACCATGTATAACATATCCAAAAATCAGATTAATCGGAGTTATGAGCAATGCGTTAGAAAATCGCAAAGTGAGCTATTAAAAAATTAGTCCCACATCGACTAAATTGAAAACTTCACCATTTTTTAAACCTATAAATAGAAGGGCTTGGCCTTTGTTTCATTCACCAACAATAAGGCCTCCAATTTTTGAGAAAGGCTTTGTTGTGGGAGAAGTTTTTATAAAGATCTCCTTAGTTAAATTTTGGCGTGGAAGTGCGTATTCAGTCTGTGGAATTCGTATTTTCAGGTATGTTTCTTATTTAATTTTTGTAATGTTATTATTTTTAATTGTTAGTTAAAGTTTGAATTTTTGAAGTTTAGTTAGTGTTGTTAATAAACTAGTTAGTTTACTATTTTTATTTTGGCTTGGAATTGATTATGTAAATGAGTTATTTGTGATGACTTTTAATATTTTGTGATGAATTTCATTAATTAATAATTATTAATGATATTAAAGTTATTTAATGATTATATTAAATAATTTAGTTTAAAAATGATTTTAATATTATAAAATTATTTTAAATGAAAAAAAGGTATTTAAAAATATTTTAAGTTATAAAATATAACTTTTAATATTTAAATGATAATTTCATTAATAATTAATATTAATGATATTAAGATAGTATTAATGATATTTAGTTTATTTAATGATTAATATTAAATAAATAGTTTAAAAATGGTTTTACTTATTTAAAACCATTTAAAGAGGATATTAAGGATTTAAAAATATTTTAAGTTATAATTAATGACTTTTAATATTTGGATAAATAGTACATTAATATTTAAATATTAATGATAATTATTTGGGTAATATAAATGTTTTAAAAATAGTTTGAGTTATTATAAATAACTTTTATATTTTAGCAATGGTTTCATTAATAGTTTAGTATTAATTAAACTATTAATGATAATGGAATTGTTTAATGTTTAAATCATTTAATTATGATTAGATATTTGAAAGTTATAAATCTACCAAACTAGTGACTTGAGAACCGATTATGAAGTTACGAATTTGAAGAAGAACACCTATAGTAATGATTATATCACTATAGGCCCTTTAGTGTAATGATTTGAATTATTTTAAATTTTTCAATTTACGAAATTGCGAAAATGATTAAAAATAAGATGTCGATATTTGAGATATTGAGGTATAGAATAAGAGTCTTAGACTTCGGTATTTACCCAATAAAAGGCTGTTATCGTCTGGCAAACAAATGTCGGACCTTATAAAAGAAAGAAAAAAGACTCTTGTAAGAGCATGGATGAGATATTTGAAAAATGTATAAAAATATTTCAAGTATAGAATATGAACTAAAAGTATGATCACCGTGATTATGTGATTAGACTATGTCTTTGTTGTAATAGATGCGATTACTATGTGTTAAGATATATTGTTCTAATCGAGCGAATGATCGATTATTGATAGGTTGTGATAAAGAGATAAAACCTAAGTTGAGATTTGTAATCGATTGAATCGGCAAGTATCTTTACCTTTGCATTTCCTTTATGCAATGGACATGAGTAAGAAGTTTCGAATTATTCTATCCTGTCATGATTATGTACTCTTTGATTATCGACATGTTAGCTCGGATATATATTACATTCATTGATTTCTATAAATGGTTATACAAGTGTCCCCACTTGGATAATCATGGCATTTGTTCACATGTTGATACACCTTTGTCAATTACCCGTATATATATGTTGAATTACATATTATTGTTGAGCAAGATTAAAAACCTTGGGTTTGGAACCGTGCATGTATGAACATCCCTATATGGGAAGATTTTTTTGCAAAAGCGGATAGAGTGAAGCGATGAATTTACGTTCAAGTTATGTAGTATTGATCAATACAGGTACAATCTGGTGATCACCCTCCGTGCCGTAAGTTATGACGGTTTGAGGATAGAATTCCGCTAAACCTTTTCGAAAATGAAAAGAATGTTAGTAGTATGTTTCTTAAACCCTATTCAAGGGTAGAGCCAGAGCCAAATTTAAAGAATTTGAAAGAGAATTGTTATGTGAATTTTTTATCAGTACAGATTACTTCACAACTTTCAATTCGTTGTAGAAGTGTTATGTAAAGAGAATACTTATATTCTTTCAGCTTATATATAATTGCTATTACTTTTTGGACACTTAAATGCTCATCCTTGCTTAAATTAAATGTTTTCAGTTATGTATGAGCAACCTGAAGGCTCAGGCATGAGCAAAGGAAAAGGAAAGCTGATTGAATAAGTGTGTATTATGAGTTAATGGTTATAGTTGTATTGGTATCTATTCAAGTATTGTAAAGAATGTATTTGAAGGTCACGTACCTGGGGAAGTAAACTTTGATGTATGTAAATTAAGTTTGAATGTATTATTATTTAGTATTATTCAACTTAAAGAAATGGTATCGTGGAGAACCGAGTTCGGGTTTCAAGTACCTGGATTTGGGGTCGCCACATCCTCTCACGCTGATCACAAGACTCATACCTCATGGCCTTGTTGAGTGAAGTCTCTCATGATCGCGCGGCGTCCCTTGCCTCATGGGCGCTGACTTGCAGAAGGTTCCCATGTAAAGCTCAGTATTCATGCAAGGCGTCTTGAGTCTGCCTTCTTACCGCCTTGCGTGGCTGTGTCCCGCAATTCGAAGTACGGTTTCGCCTTCTGCTTCTGCTGCTACTTGCTTTAATCCTCATGCTAGCTTGATTTCCATGTCTCATTGTACCTCTATGCCATGCACATCCTCGCCTTTCAACTGGCCTTCACGCATCTGCTCACCGATACCTCGAATTCCACCAAAATGAAGTCGATTCCTGCACTTGTTCACCAAAAGGAGTTTTAAGTATATGCAATACAAAATAACATGAAATACAACTAAAACAAAATGAAATGTACTCGAGGTGGGCACAATTCGCATGGATTAATATACAATAAGTGAGTAAAAATATCACTTATCAGAGGTACCCCACTTTTGTTTAAGGGAGAGGACCTAGTCATGGCTTGGTTTGAAACCACGAGCGCGCCGCCAACCAGCTTAGCCAGGCCAGGCTCTGGCTCGTGGGTCTGGATCCTTGTATAAAATTGTGGACAAAATTTATTTAATTTTTTTTATTTTATTTAGTTATTTTATCAAAATTGTGTCGTTTTGATAAATGTTATTTATTATCAAAATTATGTCCTTTTTGGAAATGTTATCTGCCGAACGGATGTGACGAACGAGATTTTTGTAATTAATTTTTAAATATTTATTGAATTAAATAAATATTTGTTGGTTTATTTATGGAGTTAAATAAATATTTTTGGAATTGTGGTAGATTAATTTAACTAAGTGTATCACATTGATTAACTTAACGTGGAATAATTTTATCGATCAAAGTGAGAATTTAATTGAGATAATTAAATTGAATGAATTGTCAAATAATTTTAATGTTGTTCTAATTAATTTAATAATTAATTAAAGGTTTATTTATCTGATAAATAATAAATGAGAATTTTAAGTATGTGATGATGTGATTTAATGGGTAATATTACCTTTTATTTAATTGAGCTTAAATAATATTATTTGATTAATTAAAGCGTGACAAATAAACTATATAATAAATTAAAAAGTAATTAAAATAAATTAGAAAAGGGAATTAAAACAAGCAAAACATGGTCTTGAGGACATGGGAGCAGTTAAGGCCAAATTGCGCTTAACCGCTACCCATGTACGCACCAATTGTTTTTAAAATACGTATTTGTCAGTTCATTCATATTACAAGTCTGGGAAAATCACAGAGAGAGATTTGAGAGAATTGTGAGATTGAAGAAGAAAGAGTTGGAGAATTAAAGAAGATTCTTGTCATCTTTGATTACTGAAGCAGAGAAATCAAGAGTAATCCCTTAATCTAAACTTTTAATTTACGTTCTTAAAGTTTTTCATCAAAACTGGATTTTAACTTTCTGTAATTGAATTTTTATGGCTAATTGTTAAATCTATGATCTTGTATATGTTCATTAACATTTATAGTTCAATAATATACGATTTATACGTGTTTTAGAGTAATTAATCCATGAAATTAAGATTAAGTTGAAATATTGAAGGTTACAGAGATATAATGTTTGAATGTGACCCATAAGTACAAAAATGGATAATCGGTCCCTTAATTGTACGTTAAACGGTAAATTGATAATTGATTATGTTTATATATGTAAAAATGAAAAGAACGAAACTTAAACAGACTGATTTGGTGTTATAATGAATCTGTAATTTGTGAGTTCATGAAATTTGACGAAACTTTGAAAAATAGCAAGAACATGAAAATTATGAGTTCAAATCTTGTTGTTTATGTGATTAAATTTGTTAAAAGCATGCTAAGAATGTTATAGAATGTTTATGTTAAGTGTAGAACATATGGGTGAAACAATATTCGTTGTTTGTGTGAGATTTTGGCCTAAATTGGCGACATTCTGTGTTCTTCGCGAACTGCAGAAACTGAATCTGGATAACCCCGCCCCGGCGGGCGTTACCAAGCCTAAATTACCCCGTCCTAGCAAGCAAAAAATAAATAAATAAATAAATAAAATAAATAAATAATTAAAATATTTATCAAATAAAATGAATACTTTAGTTGAAATATTTATGGAATAAAATAAATATTCGATGAAATTATTATTAAAATATTTATCAAATAAAATAAATATTTTAGTTGAAATATTTATGGAATAATATAAATATTCGATGGAAATTATTATTAAAATATTTATAAAATAAAATTAGTATTTTAGTTAAAGTATTTATGGAATAAAATAAATATTTGATGGAAATTATTATGGAATAATTTATTCGAGTGTAATAATAGTGAGGGAATGAAAAATATTATAATTTAATTAAGTAATTAAATTAGAAGGGTAATGATTTGTTAAATAAAGTTGAGTTTATATTAAATAATTAAGTGAATGTGTGACTAATGGACCATATAATAAGAGAATTATAAAAATAAATTAGAAAAGGTCTTGTGACCAACTGCTATGTTTTGTAACTGGTTAAACCACGTTATAAAAAAAAGTGATGTCCGTGAGATGATATAATGTTGTTTAAACTTAAGATTTGAGATTTCAGTCATGTATATGTGAATGATGGTAATAAGCAGAATTTAAACCAAGTTAACAAGTTGTATTAAAAAAAAAGGGAACTAAATTAAACTATAAGGTTACTATTAATGTAACTAATGAATGTCGTGAATACATATGGTATGTGTGTAGGACTTTTGGTAAACGTGAGTAGTAATCGTTTAGCCTACGCATGAGGCAAGTTTCCAAACCCTATTCTTACATTAAGCATGTTCTTAAATTTTATTATTATTGAGCAAGCTTTGTATTCTTATTTCGAACTGTTCAAAGCTTAATTATTCAAGTTTATGATTCCAAATAAAATGTTCTAATTCTTTTGAAGTATTACTTCTATTATACAAAGTTCATTCAATTGTGTAGAATTGAGATCCAATCTTTTCAGTCAATTATATAGAGTTGGGATTCAATCTTTTATTTGATTATTGATTTCGATATTGCATTGAAACCTTGAATAGATAGTGATTCCGTAATGATTCAACTAATTATTATTTGATGATTATTGAACGATTATTGAACTCTAAATTACCCTTAGATCAATCCAAACCAAACTTAATTCCTTTGGTGCGGATTCTAATGTCAAAGCTGAGATGAACAACCCTGCTACAGGGGATTATATTGCGCGATAACATTAAGATGTTGTGCACATATATGGTACATAGGGTTGATCCCCCGAAGTATGAGAATCTAGGTCCATATAGTCTTACGACTGTTAAAGGTTTAAAGTAGATACTTGATAACATGAGACATAGTTTATGGTCTTATGACCCTCAGATGTACTTTTGATTTATGTTCTAATCTTGATTCAAAAGCCAAGCTTTCTTTTGTTCGGTATCCATTGATTATTCGCATGTTATTATAATTACTATTGTTAAACTTGTGGGCAATTGTTGCTCACTCTTGCATAATAACATTACAGCTAAGATTGAAAGAGTTGATGAGTCATCCACAAGTAAGGGCAAAGGAAAAGCAAGCAAATGATGAAGACTTATGATGTGATGTGATGTTTAAGACTTATTTGTTTATGATGTTTCCGTATATGATGTATTAAGGTTAGATAACCTGTAATTTATTCATTTTAGATGTTATAACCCTATATTGGGAGGATTTCTATTTCAATTTTATTGTTATCATTATTATGGGTAGTTAGATATTAATTATATTGTTGAGTGAACACCAAATCTGAGGGAAGTTTGAGTATCTGGATTTGGGGGTGTCACAACGGACACGTCAATACTGCATCATTTTGGGAAGCGTTATATGCCTGAAACTACGTCGTTTTTGTTCTACAAAGCCTAAAATTACGTCATTTTTTTGTCCGAACGGACGTGCCCTTTTTGTTAAGGCTTAAAACTCGTCGTTTTGTCTAAACAATACCTTTTCAAGGGGTGTGCCCCTTCTGCTTGGTCACTAATCCCTCTTATAAATAGATAGGGGCCCACTAGTAGAAAAAAGTAAATATATAACGCCTAAAAACTTTATAATTGGGCCCCGAGAAACTTCGTGGTTAATTGTCATCTATTAGACACATTTACACAACATTTTTAAAATGTTGTAGTTTGACATGTCACACAACATTTTTTTTTCTAAAAAACGTTGTAGATTTATTTTCCATAAGGTGTTGGATACATGAAAACGTTGTAGATAGTATGGATTCCACAATATTTTTGACTTAAAAACATTGTAATACAGGCAAATATATAAAGTTTTTGAATCTCTACCTTAGCCAGCAACAACGTTTATTTTATCAAAAATGTTGTAGCAGTTATGGATATACAACGTATTTTATAAGAAAAAAAGTTGTTTTAGTAAATGTTGATAACATTTATAAATTCTTCCTATATCAGTATCAACGTTTATAAATTATCATTAGAGTAATTAATAACTCTATTGATAATATCCTTCAATTCAGATGCCTTTTACAAACAAGAATCAATCCTTTTCCATTATAGTAACCGGTTCAATTACACTTAAAGTCAAGAACAAACATTATTACAAAAAATTAACGTTTGTGACAGTTACAATAATGACAAGTTATGGCCAAAATATTTGTCCATCCCAATATAAGCTTATCATGGTTCAAATAAAGCAGAAAGAATTCTTCAACATTGTTTCACTGCTTTAAGACTGGTCCCCAAAGTCATCCTAAAATCGGGAAAAATACCGTGTTAAACATATTGGAAGATTTTATACTAACCTTGATACAAACTTAGATATAATGGACGTCATAATTTTATCCAAGGATTAAGGTGCCAGCATTATCCGGTGGAATTAGTGAGGTCAACTCTCATGTCTGATGCTCAGAGCTTGATTCCAACAAAGTTTTTGTTGCATGTGTTGGAAAAATGCAAATGTGGTCAATTGTCCAAATTAAACTACTTTATTACTGGAAAAATGGATCACAACCTTTAAATTCAGAATATACAAATCTATAACTGCAATCTATCAAGCAAGTAACATGGAAAGAGTGAATAAAAAAATTATCACCAAATTAATCAAGATTAGAGAGGAATACTAATTCACAAACTACCATTACAAAATTAAAGAAACATCTTTGTCTGTGGAATCTATAAAGCCACACTAGGTTGGCAGTAACTTAAATGAAAATTATAAGAACTCTACAACCTACAATATCACCATTTAAGCAGAGGAATTATTTAAAACAACTTCTGAGGGTTGCCAAAGGACATTTCAGTATATCAAAGGAAAAGAAATAACTCTTACCTGATCAATGTCGACCTTATATGTGCTAACATGAGGGTACTTCTCACCCAACTGCCCAATAACAGGAGATAACAACTTGCTTGAATAAGATGGAATATACATTAGACATCAAGTAAACAGACTCTGTCATGAAAAATTATAGGAATATACAAACTAGGGTAAAATGTGCAACCTATCATGCTATATTAGAAGTTAAAATAAATAAATAAATGAAAAAGAATTTTACGCGACGGACACCAAACAGCAGTGAAGTAAAATATAGCTGGCACTGATTCATCTAGAAACAGATATCAACTAATGTCTGAGCTACAGGAAAGCCTACTAATAACACAAACATTAAGGAAAAAGAAAATCAGTAGAAAAAAGTGTATATATCTACCTTGGACATTGCGAAGTGAACTATTAGAATAGTTCACAAGGAATACTCTGTTTTATATATTGACTCTGCTGTTTAGAATACAAATAAGAGGTAGTCTATATATACATGTATGGTAACGGTAATATCTAGAATCAAGGGATGTACATGATCCCTTAAGCTATGATTAGGTAATTGACAGGAGTGAAGATCTTTAGGAGATAATTAAGGGATTCCAAATAATGTCCTAACTAATAGCTAATTGCTACCTGGTGTTAATATTCCCCCGCAAGCGAAAGGGTATCCGTGGAAATACTTTGAGCTTGGATCAGTTGTGCGAGAAACAACTGGGTGGTAGCGGTTTTGTTAGAGCATCGGCAACATTATCTTTGGAAGAGACAAACTGGATAGAGATTAGTTTGGCAACAACCATTTCACGGAGAAAGTGATAGTCTATCTCAATGTGTTTTGTACGCGCATGAAAAACAGGATTTGAAGCAAGGTAGGAGGTGCCAAGATTATCACACCATAACACAGGAGGATGATGAAGAGGCAGCCGTAGTTTTTGGAGCAGCGGAAACAACCATTTTAGGTCAGCAGCAGCATCAGCAATGACTTTATACTTAGATTCGGTGGAGGAGCGTGCAATTGTGCGTTGCCTACGCGAAACCTAGGAGATTAAGTTGCAACCTAGGAAGATCGTATTGCCAGCAGTGGACTTTTGATCATTGATGTCCCCTGCCCAGTCGGCATCAGTAAAGGCATGAAGGGTGTGGGTGGCGCCAGCCGAGAGGAATAAGTCATGGGACATGGTGCCTTGTAAATATCGTAGAATCCGTTTTATAGCATCCCAATGAACATCTGTTGGTTTATGCATGAACTGGCATACTTTATTAACAGAAAAGGAGATGTCGGGCCGAGTAAGACTTAGATATTGAAGAGAGCCTACAATTTGCCGGTAGATAGTAGGATTGTCAAACAAGGTGCCTGAAGAGGTGGAGAACTGGGCGGAAGAAATAGGAGTAGACTAGGGTTTACTGGTGGACATAGAGGCACGTTGAAGAATATTTTTGGTGTATTGTTTCTGATAAAGGAGAAGGCCAGCTGTAGTGCGTTCAACTTTAACCCCCAGAAAATAGTGCAAGGGTCCTAAGTACTTGAGGGAGAATTCGGCACCAAGATCAAGAATCAGCCTCGAAAGAGATTTACCTGAATTATCTGTAATTAAAATGTCGTCAACATAGACAAGAACAAATAGGTAAGTAGGAGAATCATTATAGATAAATAAGGAGGTGTCATTGCGGGACTGAGTGGAATTATGAGTTAGAAAAAAAGTAGAGAGACGGGAAAATCAGGCTCTGGGTGCCTGTTTTAGTCCATAAAGGGACCGTTGTAGTTTGCACACGAAATCCAGATGTGTTGAATCACTAAACCCTTGCGGTTGCTGCATATAGACAGGTTCTACTAAAAAACCATTTAGAAGAGCATTATTTACATCAAGTTAGCGAATGGACCATTGTCTTGTAATTGCCAAGGATAAAATTAGGCGGATGGTTGTTGGTTTAATAACTGGACTGAAGATGTCGAAGTAGTCAATCCCAGGTTGCTAGTGAAAGCCTTTTGCAATGAGGCGGGCCTTGTATCGGGCAATAGAACCGTCAGTATGGGTCTTGATGCGAAAGACCCACTTGTTACCAACAATATTCATGTGAGGAGATTTGGGGACAAGTGTCCAAGTTTGGTTTTTGTAAAGAGCAGTGAGTTCGTCTAGCATTGCTTGACGCCAAATCGGGCTATTATTTGCTGTACGGAAGGAGGTGAGCTCGATTGTGAAGAAAGAGGACACGATCATGAGGATGGCCCAGGCGACGATGCCAATCAGATAAGGAGACCCTGGAAGTAGAAAGAGCGGTGAAGGGGGGTGTAGCTGCCAAGGTGTAGAGGCCATCCTTAGTTGTTCCGTTGAAAAGAGTGCGTTTGGTGACGGGATCCTTAACATGAAAACAGGACGAATGAAATTCAAAAAAGACGTTATTGTCGTGACAAAAATTATTGATAGAGAGTAAACGTTTTGAAGCAGAAGGAACATGCAAGATTGGAGAAAGTTGGAAATTTTGATTGTTATAATTGAAATTAGTGGAGCAGATATTAGTTATAGGAACAAGGTTACCGTTGGCAACTTGAAGATGATCAGAGCCGATATATTCATCCACATGATTGATACTTGCTAAGTCGGGAGTAACATGGTGGTTAGCCCCTGTATTGGGGTACCAGTTGAGAGAGGACAGGGATAACAAACTGGTGGTAGAGGGGTCGTGTGTGGGAGCAACAAAGTGAGCAGAAGGAGAAGGATGACTAGGAGGTGGTCCAAGGAGCCCATCAGACGTGTATATTGGAGGACGAAAGTAACAGTGGTAGGAGTTGTGATTAGAGCCACCACAGAATATACACCTTGCACGTTGGAAGGAGAACTAGGAGGTTTGTGGTCGAAAGTTGCCTCCCCCACGACCGCGAGTGCCCCGCCCGCGACCGCGAGTGCCCCGACCACGACCACGGTTATTGTGGAAGCGGGGAGCAGGAGTGGGGAAATGCTGAACTGTATTGGCCGATGGTGTTGGAGTGAGAGACGAATCAACTAAGAGAGACGGTTCGGTGAGGAACTCATGGCTGAGACATTTGCTAAGGAGCATCGAGAAGGGAAAAGGGTAATCAAGCATAGATAAGGATGATTTTAGGGACACAAATTCGACACGAATGCCCTTTAACACAGCAACCATGAAGTCAGACTGGGAGATGGGTCGGGCAGAGGATGCTAGTTCATCGGAAATGCGTTTCAGACGATGGACGAAGGCAGTTAGGGATTCATCATGTTTTTGGGGAGAGTGAAGTTCCATAGATAGGTGTAACATACGGGTATTAGAGGGACTAGAAAACGCAGCAGAGAGAGCAGTCCAGATTTCGGCAGAGGATGTGAGTCCAATAACAAGAGGTATCACATCTTCACTAAGAGAGGAGATGAGGAGACTCATAAGTAATTTATCATGTGCATCCCGTAATTGTGCATTTGGATTGGATGATGAGGAGTAGCAGTAGTCGGTGGAGGAAGGGCTAGATGGGATAATGGATGGAGTAGGGCAAACTCACTCTATAACATAGCCAAACAATTGTTGGCCCTGCGGTATGGGACCGATTTGTGTATGCGGAGAAGATAATTGGAGGGGGTTAATTTTAACGTGATATAATGATGAGCTTGAGAGAGGAGGACAGATGGTGAAGGAGATTTGGGGATGACTGTAGAAGAGATAGAACCGGAAGCCATGGATGACATGTAGAAAGAAAAGAAAGAAGGGGTGTTGACCGAGAATGGCTTTGATACCAGAATAGTTCACGAGGAATACTCTATTTTATATATTGACTCTGTTGTTTAGAATACAAATAAGAGGTAGTCTATATATACATGTATGGAAACGGTAATATCTAGAATCAAGGGATGTTCATGATCCCTTAAGCTATGATTAGGTAATTGACAGGAGTGAAGATCTGTAGGAGATAATTAAGGGATTCCAAATAATGTCCTAACTAATTGTTAATTACTAGATGGTGTTAATATATTAAACTACTCTTCAGACTCAGCTAACAAAAATATTTGATGGACCTAAAATTAATCACTAACTTAGCCAACAGTCTTGATTTGGAGATGAAACCATAGTTGTTAAGGCGACGCCAATTCGTCCGGTCGAGCAAAAATGGGTAAGGAGAGCTTCCGACTTGGTAGATGGCTTAAAGGCGAGCGCCTATCACAAAAAGTCATCGCCTTGGACAATGCGGCGATGAGTTGGACGACTATCCAGCTAGTCGAGCGCCTTGATCTCATGGGTCGACCCAAATCTGAACTGAATAAAAAACAACTGAGCGGCTGGTCGTACGACGTCACTATGCAAAACCTAACCCTAATGTAGTCGTCTATTCACAGAGAAGAACTCAAAATCTCAGATCGATCATCAAGACTAAGCGAACCGAGAGAAAGAAAGAGAGAGAGAAGACGAAGATGACTGCGATGGCGAGGGACTTCGACGACGACTTCGACAACGAGTACGACGAGCACTGCAGGTATGTCTTCGCTTGCTTTTTTTTCCCCTTTCTTCTTTTGTTATGTTTCGGCACTACTGCAGAGATTACGCTCGCTTTCATTTCTCCGCTTGTCTTATACCAGGCTGCTATGTTCCTCTTTTTTTTTATCCTTTATGCTTTGCACTTGAGATTACATACACAGTGCTTTGCATATTATGCTTTGCACTTGCTGAGTTGCTTTTGGATATATATATATATATATATATATATATATATATATAAACACGCAGATTCCTTTTTTTAGCCTTTATGCTTTGCATTTGTTGTTGGGTATATATATATATATATATATATATGTGTGTGTGTGTGTGTGTGTGTGTGTGTGTGTGTGTGTGTGTGTATATATGTATGTATAAATTTATATAATATAATATATATATATATATATATATATATATAAATTTATATATTTATATTTATATATGTATAATTATAACATTACAGACATAAATTATAATTATAACATTACATACATATAAATTTATAGGGTAAAATGCAAGGTTGACCACCGAACTTTAAGGGTTTTTGGGTATTGAGCCCTTTTCTTTTGGTCAACGCATTTTGAACCCTTTTCTATTAAAAAATTTGGACTTCGAGCCCCTGTTGCCAGATATGTGTTGACTTGCTCACGTGGAATATATGACGTGGGTATTTTTATTTTAATTTTACATGTGGCATATATGACCATATATGACGTGGCGCATATTGGACTTGAACCCAAAAAATTTGTTGCTGCTCAGATTCGATCTCCAGACCTCCAGCTCAAATTTTAATCCAATGACCACCCGAGCACAACGGGTTAGCTGCTATATTTTCGCAAGGATTATGCTTTATAATTGAACAAAGAATTTCTCCCAAATTATAACAAATCCCCTTTTCTTAGATCTGTCAAGTCTCGGATCTGCTACTACTACTAATAATAGTACTATTACTAATAATAATAATATATAATAATAAGACTATCTGCTGCTCATCACATCACTACCGCTAATAATAATAATAATAATAATAATAATAATAATAATAATAATAATAATAATAATAATAATAATAACAATAATAATAATAATAATCACAATAATAATAAAAATAAAAATAAAATAAAATAATAAAATATAATAATAATAATAATAATAAAAATAAAAATAAAAATAAAAATAAAATAAAAATAAAAAAAAATAATAATAATAATAACAACAATAATAATAATACTAATAACAATAATAATAAAAATAATAATACTAATAATAATAATAATAATAATAATAATAATAATAATAATAATAATAATAATAATAATAATAAATAGTAATAATAATACTAAAAACAATAATAATAATAATAATAATAATAATAATAATAATAATAATAATAATAATAGCAATTCTGGACACTGAAACGGTGAAACCCGTTCCTCCACCAATTCATCAGTAGTGGGGATGTAGTCCATCAAAGACATCAAAGACGTCAGGAATAGTGAGGATGTTTATTCAAATTATTATTATTATTATTATTATTATTATTATTATTATTATTATTATTATTATTATTATTATTATTATTATTTTGAAAAACTCCTACAAGATCTGTTAGTAATCGGTCGGAATGATCCAAAATCCTACCAAAAATCCCACAACATCTATATGATCCAAGGACAGAGTAATAGGTTTTATAGATCTAGATCTATATATCGACTAAACCCATAACAGACTAAATCAAAACATCGTGACCTAAAATAATATCTAGGCCTCCGTCGACTACTCACATTACTGGAAGAATCGTCGGCCAAACGACGTCCCCACCATGGATACAATCAAGAACAAAATAGAAGCGAAAGAAAATCAACAATTTAGATCCGAGAGCCTCGTCTCGCCAATGAGAGCCTCCTCGTCATCACGTAGATGCCAGATCCCACCATTTAGATCAAGAGATACATCTTCAAAAACCATCACCAGCAAATACCAACAAGATCCGTAACTCCCAATCTATAAACCCCAAATGATATTTACTAATAAGGTTTAGAGAAAGTGACAGAGAAGAAAGAAATAAGACTTAGAAGATTTGATATTTACTAATAAGACTTAGCAGATTTGTTATTATTATACGACTTGTTTTAATTTGGGGGAAATTCTTTGTTCAGTTATAAAGCATAATCCTTGCGAAAATATAGCAGCTAACATGTGGTGCTCGGGTGGTCATTGGATCGAAATTTGAGTTGGAGGTCTGGAGATCGAATCTGAGCAGCAACAAATTTTTTGGGTTCAAGTCCAATATGCGCCACGTCATATATGTCACATGTAAAATTAAAAAAAATACCCATGTCATATATTCCACTTGTGCCACGTAGGCGCCACGTGAGCAAGTTAACGCATATCTGGAAACAGGGGCTCGAAGTCCAAATTTTTTAATAGAAAAGGACTCAAAATGCATTGACCAAAAGAAAAGGGCTCAATACCCAAAAATCCCTAAAGTTCGGTGGTCAACCCTGCATTTTACCCTAAATTTATATATATATATATATGTGTGTGTGTGTGTGTGTGTGTGTAAGTTCCTGTTTGG
This sequence comes from Panax ginseng, assembly GCA_020205605.1. Taxonomy (NCBI): domain Eukaryota; kingdom Viridiplantae; phylum Streptophyta; class Magnoliopsida; order Apiales; family Araliaceae; genus Panax; species Panax ginseng. Next base: position 114,598,993 of record CM035148.1, on the reverse strand, counting down.
CTTTTTTTTTTTTACCTTATCAGTTATCATTTTTTTTGTAAGTACATATTTGATATTTCACTGAAAGAAAGAAATTAATCAAACATGGAAACTAATGATTGTGAATTTTTTAATTATATGTAAATTAGTACAGTAGTACTACTGTGATTAGTATGCTATAATGGATAAATGCATGATTGTTAGTTATTATTTTGACCTTAACTTCTTTGTTAACTGTCATTTGGACTAAATAATATGAATTATTTTTAGTTATTTGATATCACTATATATAAATATTATATTATATATGTTTGTCTTATAATTTTTATTTGATTGTATTACGTAGACAGTAAAATGGCAGAAAGTTCAGGGGCCGATAATTATGATATAACGAAGGACCCTAAAAGAAAAGCTAAATCGAACGATCTAGGTTGGAAATATGGATATTGGTCGGATTTAAGTAATAAGGATGTCGTGCAATGTATACTTTGTGGGAAGAAATGTCATTCGAGCATCAAAAGGCTCAAACAATATCTAGCCGAAAATTATGGAGATGTAGCTAAGTGTCCCAAAACAACAATAAAAATTATGAGGGAGATGCAAGCGGCTTTGAATAGTAGAAAGAGGAACAAGCCACTTCAGCTAGATGATGATGATGATGTAGTAGAAGTGCAAGAAGAACAATCATCTGCTCGTCCAACCATGGCTTCCAATACTTCTTCTAACATTATCCCAAGTTCTGGGACAACTTTTAAAAGAAAGAATGTTGTATTTCAATTCCAAAATCCACAACCAAAAGCTAAGATGGTTGAAGCACTTCTAAGGAAGACTCCCGAAGAAGTTGTAGAGGAGAGGCATAGCAAGCATTTGAGCCAAACGAGTATTGAAAGTCGTTTGAGGACACCTGAGAAAAAGGAGAGAGTCCAAATGCACGTTGCTGACTTTTTTTACGAATGTGGCATACCATTCAATGCTGCAAATTCAAGGAGATTTGAAGTAATGGTCGAGTCCATAACGCAATATAGGTTGGGTTTCAATCCTCCAACGTATCATGAGTTGAGGGTTCCTTTATTTGAGAAAGCAAAGAAGAAAACCGATGACTTAAAGAAGAAACATGAAGTTGCTTGAAAGGAATACGGATGCTCACTCATGTCGGATGGTTGGACAGATAAGAGGGGACGACACTTGTTGAATTTTCTTGTTAATAGTCCGGAGGGGACTTATTTCATGGGTTCTGTTGATGCCTCTAGTCAATCTCAAGATGCCACAATATTGGCAAATCTACTTGATAGCAAGATCGAGGAAATTGGCCCCAAGTATATTGTTCAGTTGGTCACAGACAATGCTTGTAATTACAAGGCAGCGAGACATATACTAATGGAGAGGAGACCTACACTGTTTTGGACACCTTGCGCCACTCACTGCATTGGCCTTATGTTAGAGGACATTAGCAAGTTGAAGCAATTTCAGCCCACAATCACAAATGAAAAGAGAATTACAATATTCATTTATAGACATGGTCGTCTTCTTAGTGCGATGAGGGAGAAAATGAATGGGAAGGATCTTGTGAGACCCGCAGTTACTAGATTTGCTACAGTTTTCCTCACCTTGCAGAGTTTGTACAAGAATAAATATGCACTAAGGAATTTGTTCATCAGCGAGGATTGGTCAAAATCAAAGTTGTCGGCTACTAAAGCAGGAAAGAAAGTATGTGATACTGTTATTTCAACAACATTTTAGCATACTGTTTAGGATTGCATTAAGGCGTCACATCCACTTCTTATAGTCTTGAGGATGGTTGATAGTGATGAGAAGCCTGCTATGCCTGAAGTTATTGTTGCGATGGAATGCGCGAAGAAAAAAATCAAAGATGCATTTAATAACAAACAAAGGCTGTATAAGAAGGTGATTGAAATTGTTGAGCGGCGATGGGAAAATCAAATGGAGCAAAAATTATATGGGGTTTTGTTGTTTCTCAATCCGGGCAAGTACTTTGATATCAAAGAGGAACGTCGGTTGTTTGATAATGCTTTACGAGATGAATTCAATGACGTTCTTGCAAAGATGGTGCCCGAGTTAGATTTTCTAGACAAGATAAACAATATAGCCGACAACTATGATGCTTCTCGCGATACTTTTGCAAGAGAAATGGTGATTAGGCAACGGAAAATAAAGAATCCTCGTACGTATATTAAAATATATATAAAGATATATTATGATTATAATTTATATACATTCTTCATTTCCTCCCTTTAAAAATATTTATATTTCTTTTAAATGTTTGCTAGTTGATTGGTGGAATACTTTTGGAGCGCGAGCTATTGAGCTATCATCATTTGCAAAAAGAATTCTAGGCCTCTGTTGTTCTTCTTCCGGTTACGAGCACAATTGGAGTACATTTGAGTTTGTAAGTATTTTCTATTGTTAGTTCAAATTTCAAAAGTAATAAATCATTCACTATTATTAAAATTTTATCATTAATATTATTATTTTTTGTTCTATTTATTTTAGATTCATACGAAGAAGAGGAATAGATTGGAACACAAACGATTAAGTGACTTGGTGTATGTCCAATATAATCGAAAGATCGACTCAAGGTTCCAAAATAAGCGTGACTTTGATCCACACAAGGTGTTTGATAGATTGTTTGTGAGAAAGATTTGACTGTTTGGGGATGTTTTGACATTCAAATTTCATTGGGGATTATTCTAGCCTAAGTTTGGGGGAGTTTGGAATTGAGCCTTCTTTTTTTGACAAACCAATCACTAAAATCTGACATGGCATCAAAGAGTCAACGATTGAGCGTCGACGGTTCCTCGTCCGCAGCACCAACGGCTTGGGACAACACCAAATTCATCAATGAAGAGGCATGGAAACGATAAAAAAGCTCATTTACCGCACAAAATTTGATTCTTGAGTGGGGTTTGAGGCCAGACAAGACAAAGGATGGCGAATTGGTGGCTATGATTACAGGTCGCCAGTGGGTGCACTTCATAAAACCACCTGAGTCAGCCATCGTTTATGTGGTTCAAGAGTTCTATGCAAACGCCAGCCCCGAAGGTCCTGCTATTGTTCAAGTTAGGGGGCGATCAGTGGCGTTTGGAAGCCAAGCAATCAATTCTCTATTCATGATGCCTGGTTATGAGGGTAGGGACTACATAGAGCCGGGACTCCGCAGCTATGACCTCGAGAATATTATTAGAATGCTCTCCAAGCCCGGGACTTCATGGAAGACAAATGACTTCACGGGTGAGAGGACCAGTTTTCCGCATGCTGCACTCAGTCGCTATGGGTAGGCATGGTTCAACTTCATTTGTGCCAACATGATCCCGACTCGTCACCTGAGCGATGTGACTAAGGATATAGCGATCCTTTTATTCGTCATTGTCTCGGGTCTGAACTTGGATATAGGAGTTCTCATTCATGGGTCCATCCTGAAGGCGATCAAGAGTACCACCTCTACAAGGCTTCCACATCAATCATTGATCACCCATTTGTGCAAGCAGACAGGTAGTCGTTGAGGGCCGGAAGAGATAACTTTGTGGCCCATGTCAGTCATTGACCATCAGATCATCTCACGCTTCAATGTGTGGGATGGGACAGCTTCTCATGTCAGAAAAGAAAGGTATGGGCCACCTACTGAGTTACCTCCTATAGTAGAGCCCGAGCCCTCGCAGCCACCAGACGCAGGCCCAGCTTCATAGGGACTACTAGCAGAGATCATGGCATCCCTAACCCTGCTGCATCAGAAACACGATGCTGATGCTCAGAGGCAACAGATGCATATTGCAGTAGTGGCTCAGAGGCAGGATATAGCGATGCAGTATCAGACTGAGTTAGTCAACACGATGTAGAGCACATACACTGTGTATAGTGGCGCGGATGTTGAGTTCACGCCATTTTAGTTCCCAGAGCCTCATGTCTTCCCACCATACCTTCCACCATCACCGCCCGCCGAAGCTGACGAGGAAGATGTTGTTGCTGAGTGACCGAACTTCAGGGAAGCCTTCTTGTATAGATTGATTTATGTTTAGCAATGAGGGCATTGCTCACCTTAAGTTTAGGGGTTTTATGGTCCATTATCTGCTTTATTTCTGTCTACTGTCATGTTAGGTTGCCATATTTAGTACTTTGTTTATGTTTTTATCAGTATTGTGGTGCAGTCGTTTTGAACTACAGTATTATGTTTTGGATTATTACGGATGGATTCCATATATAGTTTTTGGTTATTATTAATGAATATTTGAATTATTATCAACATGTATGTTTGGTTTATAGCCATCTTTTGGGGCTTTCACAGATTTAGATGTTTGTGCCATGTGAATGGCCTTTTTACCCTATTTTGAGCTGTTATTATGCAATAGTTTTATATATATAATTATTTTTTATTGTGGCTAATGACAAGCGCCAAGTAATTATGTTTACCTCTTAGAGTCGTGTCAAGCATGTATGAGTTAGGGGCCTGTCCAATAGATAAGTTGAGACTGTTATTGATCCGTCCTTCTTAGCAAGCACCGACCAACTGTGTTAACTAGTTATTTTTCGAATTTAGCTCGCGTGTTTATTGCTTTGAGAGTATGTTCACTCTTATAAACTTTCATTTTTATAAGGTAATAAAAGACTTAGACGTTTATACAGTTTTGGATCTTGGATTCTGGCATGTTTACATATAAAAAAAATGAGAATAATAAGAAAAGAAGATTTATTATCGAAAGTCGTGCGATAGGTCGAGATGGAGCGTAAAACGCACTCGCCCATAAACGCATTATGTGACGCCCCCAAAACAGGTATACATCACCCATCTTGTGTCGCAAGATACATGGTACAGAACTCAACTACAAACTTAATAATTCAACTGTCGTTAAAAATACGACAAAACATAGCTGAGAATTTAAACAAGAATATTATCTTCTAGACAATATCCACACTCAATGGAGTCCTCATTACAATTATTATCACACTATTTTATAAAAATAATGAGGACTACTATAGCCACATCTCGAACCATCACTCCATTCCCCGACCCGTCCCAGCTATATTCTCATTTCCTGAAGAGGACAGTGAAATTAAAAGGGTGAACTCAACTAGCCCAGTAAAAAATATTATGATTAAGATAATGCAGAATAAATTATCCTTAGCCTTCAACAGTATAACAACTGATAGAATACAATAAACAACAAGTTTTAGATCAACAACTGCAACGGAATAAGCAATCCATTAGAAGAGTCAAATAGAACATAATGTCTACTATCTCTTCTAGATTAAAAGTTCATCGTTAATATTTCATTCCTGTAATACTCATCAACAGTTCTTTGTTATACCCAAGACAAAAAGAACTATCATCACCTGTCTTCACCTGAACCACTAAAGATTATAGTTAAATCCACAATTCATATTTATAATTATGTAAATCAGCAGTTTCTCCTTGCCACAAAGGCTTAATAGAACGTTTACTCAATATCCTTACCCTAAAGGCTAAAGATATTCAAATGTAATAACAACTATCATACCAATCAGTTGTCTACCTTTGCACTACGGGCCAAAGATATTCAACTATAAAACCAATGGTCATGATCATACCAATCAATTGTCTGTCAGTGCACTACGGCCAAAGACATTCAACTGTTAACTAATGGTCATGATCCTGCCAATCATATCATCGAATTATCCATGCACTACCGCCCAAGGATATTTGTTATTATCACCAGTGGTTATGATCATGTCATACACCTGTCCATCTTTGCACGTAAGCCAAAGATATACAACTATAAAACCAATAATCAACAGTCCATCTTTGCACGTAAGCCAAAAATATACAACTATAAAATAAATAATCAACAGTCCATCTATGCACGTAAGCCAAAGATGACTTTCATCACAATATAAGCATGAGGATGATAACAATGATATAAACATTAATCAAACGAAATCAAGGATAAATATTAAAGACTTTAAATTTATCCAGAGTTTAAAAATATCCAAATTGTCAACATGATACTGCTTTGTAGAGTAAAATTCAAGAATAATATTCATGTACAAAAAATAATTTGGATAGAAAAAAAATATATTTTTCGGGTAAATAGTACCCCATGAATAGTAACTCGTGAATAGTAACTCGTGAATAGTAACTTATGAATAGTAACTCATGAATAGTAACTCGTGAATATTAATTCATGAATAGTATTCTGTATTCGTACATAGTACCGTATACATAAATAATGTCATATACGCAAATAGTGTCATATACATGAATAGTGCCGTATACGTGAATAGTAACCCCGACACAAAAAGATAAAGTTTCACAATAAAATCCATATCAATATTTATAACACCTTAATCCAAATGTTATAAATCACTTAATAATCTCATAATCTAATATTATTAATATTACCATAATATTTTAATCATTTCTTAAACTTATAAATAATTTATTTTAATTGTTTACACTTTACTAATTAATGCATTTAATCGTCCTAAAATGCCAAACTCATAAGATTTCATCACCAATAACCAAAACTCTTATCAAAAATTTGCATATACCTTATACAGGATTCTCAAGCTATAAAATCCTATTTTTCAATTTTCTTACTTCACATAACATATTTAATTCATTTACTCATAACTAGTCCATTTTCATGAAAAATAACAAATCCATACAAAAAAATTTTCTTTTCTGAGATTTAGCAGAATATAGTCCCATATTGAACATATATTTTTCTCAGAATTTTAAAATTCATTTACTATTTTTCATATAGCTAAAATCGCTTAGAATATTTAGACATTTATCAAAAATCGTACTTTTTGTCCAAAAATTCAAATTTCTGTGGTATCTTTCGTTGTTATATAGATGTACTCCCAATAAAAATTTCACTAATTTTGGAGTTAACCACAAGGAGTTATAACGGGTTTACTTTTAAAATAGTCTTTTTCCATAAAATTCATAACTCCTAATCTACACATCCAAAAATCGTCATTTTTGGACACAATCTAGAAAACTCATCAAATTATCATTTCAAATATTTCCAGAATTTTTAGGGTCAGAAAAATTATGAAACTGCCCCTGAAAAAAACCCCTTACTTACAACGGTTGAACGAAAATAATATTCCTTACGAATATTGAACGAATATAATGAATATTGAACGATAATAATATTCATACGAATACGAAAATAATATCTCTTCAGAATATAAAAAAAAATATACCCCTTACCTCAGAAGAAGACTGGATACTGGAGTAGTGAAGTAACAGACTACTCTTCTTCTTTCTCTCTATAGCTTCTCTCTCTATAATTGCTCTTGTGAGTCTTAGTAAATTGGTGAGAATGAAGGAAGAATGAGCTTCTATTTATAGGAAAATATATTTTCGATAATTGCACATTTTGGAGCTCGAAATATTACAGTATAATACCTTCATCTTTTCCTTCATTTTTAATTTAGTCCTGCAAGTATTATCAAACTTGCACCACCTCCCCTAATAGTAAATCATGTGAATCAATAGTACACACATGTGAACACATAGTTATAAGCATGTGAATTAATAGCAATTAATTGCTCATTTATTCGGTAAATTACCCGATTGGTCAATATAACCTCCAGACATTAATTATTATCGAAATAAATGACGATTTTCACTAACATCAATAATCCCAACACAATGGAACTATCAATTTCATCTTTAATCAACATGAACTTATTTCATCATTAATATTATAACTCACAATATTTAACAACCAGGTCGTTCCCAGGAAAGAGGGGGCTTTCCGATAAGGATTTCTCCTTATTAGCGCGCAAGTAGGTGACCAAACCTCTCCTTTATAGAACTTCTAAACATTGTCAATATTGCAAATAATAATATGAATAACTTTGTCGTCTCAAGTATTGATTTAATAATATAAAATATTGTGACAATAATTGAATAAAACTGAGTGACTTCTCACGCAAGCATCAATAATCAAAGATACTCTACAATACCGTGTGCTACTATGCAACCACGCGTATTACTATACTTTTACTACCGGTTATTTTATGACAACTTGATTACTTTAAAAAAAATTCACATATCACCCTTAACTTTAAACTTTTATCAATTTAACTATTTACCAACATAGAAAAATTGAATACTTTTATTTCATAAAATTCGGGATCTCACACATGACCGATGTTGAGATGGAGCATAAAATGCACTCGCCTAATAATCTTCAATTTTTCATAAAGTCTCAGTTGGCTTATGTTGATTACGTGGCCTTTACTGCTCGAGTTATTAGATTCATAGGGGTGTTCTACACCTAGTGCCCTAAAGTCATCTGGCTTGGGAGTCACTGATTAAAAGCTCATTAATCGGTATTTTTGAATAGTCTAAGGTAATTAAAGACTGTCCGAGTCAGATTTTACTCTCTTCATACTAGAGTCTTTTGATCCTTTCCTGCACTTGCGTCTTATTCTTAATGTTTATTAAATGTTTAAGTTGCGGTGTGTGCATATTGGTATTAACAATCGACTGTGCGTACTTATTTGAGTTATGATTAGTTAGGACAGTTGGTCTCCACACACACATAGAATGGATCGAATGCAGTCTTATGCTTGAAATTGAATGAACCCTTACTCATATCTGTATTTGCCCTATTCTCTGGGAATAGCTATGATCGAGCTTAGAAGCCATGATACTAGTATACAGTCATATTTTTATTTCACGTGTGTTTTACTATTATTAGTTTTGTGTTAGATAGTTTACCTGAGGACAAGCAAAGACTTAAGTTTTGGGGTATTTGATGAGTGAGATTTATACCCATGAATCGGATACTTTATGGCTTAAATAGGTGTCTGATCTTCGTGGATTTTATATAGTTTTATATGATTATAATATTATTATGCTTAATCGACGTATTGCATGGATTTACAAGACTTTTCTAACTTTCAGCGGCTGCAGCGCGAGCTCCGGTGTTTTCCAAGCTGACATGGCATTGCAGCGCCACCCACAAGCCTATTTCCCGCACCGCAGAGCCACCTCTGGTGCCCAGGCAGAGAATGTGACACCCCCGAAATCGGGTCCTCTGACCCCGGTTCGGTCATCACGATAAAATACAAGCATCCACCTCTAAACAACATATGATAACTAAAATGCGAAATATAATAAACATACGTTGTTCATTCAAAAGGTTACTAGTCCCAAGATTCCATAACCTTAATACAAACTTACAAACATACCCTAAAATAATTATTAGGGTTCATATTACATAACAGTAATATAAAACTAAGCATAAGATAAATTCTGTTCCTCGCAACTATCCTACATCTTTCCTTTACCTTGGTCCTTTTCTGAGGTCTCGGGCTTAGCTGCAGTATAATTCATGATATAACAAGGATGAGCAACAAGTTTTCTCAACAAGTTTAAATACAACAATAAGGATATATCATGATGAATGAAAAAATATTTTTCAATGAATTCAATAAGAATATTTGAAGGATTTAACAATATAAATATTAGAAGCAAAGATAATGATTGCTTTTAGAATAACTGTTAGTCAAGTAGACTTTGAACTATCATACTCCAATGGAATCAATAGCTAATTGACCCTTTAGTTACTGGCTATAGAATAAGTACTTGAGAGGATCAGCCTCACGTACACCATGTATATGCATAACATTTAAATCTACTCTTTGTATCTTATTTTAAATACATGGGGTACTCCCCTATCATAAAAAGGGGTGTTCTTTCAGTCTAAGAATCCTTACCATCAATTGGTTTGGATAGCTTTTATAAAACTTCATACACTTTGTCTGACCGAACAAAGGTTCAGACTCTATCTGACACAGTTCAAGAATTATAAAACTTTAAATGATGTATAATACTGTACGAACTCAAGTGCACTAAGTGCGAATATCAATAATATCGATGTGGAATAATTGTAAGGTAATTAAACCACTTAATAGCATGCTTGGAATTAAAATTCAAGCTTAAATGAATAACGTTCAATTTCAACAATAACCTGCTCAATACAATATGAGAATGATAGGAAACTTTCACAAAAACAAGTGAAGTTTAGCCTGGTCTAGGCTTAGGGACGGTGCAGCTGTGTTTTCCCTTGGCCAGACCAGGTTTGAGCTTCGCTCTCCTGAATTCAGTCCAAATCTAACACACCAATACATTTATACTTTAATATACATACATGCTAGAGGTCTTTACAAAAGTGAATAACCATTCTTGAGTTTACTTTTAGTTTGTGACCTTCCATAAACTTCAAGCATAAATGGTCATGTAATTATTGTGCCTTATAACTTGATCATAGGTTTACCTAGGGAGGTCACTCAATCAGTTAACACACATGCTCGTGGTGTTCATATTGTTTGTTCATAACTAACATTGTTTAACACTTCAAATCATGCTCTAAACTCATGTTTGGTTTAGTTATCATCATGCTTAATACATATGAATCATGTCTAGGAGTATTATAGCCATAACATGACATCTTACTTCTTTAGAATCGATATATACATGTGATGCAACTAAATTTCTAAAAACATGTTCAAGGTTGCCTTTGAAATCACTTTATCATGAATGATGAAATATACACATAAAAGACAACTTTAGAACTCTTATCATGTGTAATTAAGTCATGTTTAACATCTTTCACGATCAGAACTTACATCATATAGCATTCATGTATATTAACTTTAACATAACAAGCTTTTCCTTTAAAACATTCTCTAACACAAAGCTAACACATTTAATCATGATAAAGACACTATACATCATATATCATGCTCATTTAGTTTCAAAATCAGTCATGCGTATGAGCCACTAAGTTCAGAACTTGTGAACATAAGTTTTCCTCAAAGTTTATTTTCTAAACTTTAAGTTTTCATTACAAATCTCTTACTAAATCTTGTTGATCACTTCATACTACACAAGAAAACCTTATATCTCATACTATACTCCTCTTTAGGTATATATCTAAGTCATGACATCAAGTTAGCAACACATAGCACAAAAAACACGTAAATCGATTACGGGTTACGGTAGCCTTGTAACGCACCCTAGTACAAATAGTATGCTAGCTGACTACGCCATGCCTGCACCAGAAGCAATAACTTGCTCTGTTCTGCAGAGCATCAAGCATCAATAATTCTCCTTGATTTAAACATGCTTAATACCATCATTTAAGAGTTCATATATGTAAGTCTACTTCCTAAACACATTATAGCATGTTAACACACATTGATTAACAAAGAATTATAAGGAATTCAAAGAAATTGGCAAAAACCCAACTAAGAACACAATTAAAGTTTATACCTCCTTAAGCTTGAATTAGACTCCTCACACACTGAGTATGCTTCCAAAATTCCTTAGCCACTTAGAACTTTCAATATCAGACTTAACAAACAACAAAAATTGAACAAAAGCTTCTATTTATAAAGGGAACATAGACTGGACAATCACATTACACTAAGGTTGAGTTCATGGTGTAATGGAGGAAAACAATGGTTACTAGAGAGTGGTTGAACAACCCACCATCAGCCATTGGCCTTGAAATCATTACATATACTTAGCCATTTGGAAAAATACGTAAGTTAGCTCTATGTTACTATTCATGTACTCTGTGACACTCAATTTTGGACAAGGGAGAAAAATTTTAGCAACAAGTTATTTAAGGCTTGGTTTGGCTCTTTTAATTCCAAAAATGTAATCTTAATGTACAATTATTACCATATTAGGAAATTTAGGGATTATTTAGGTACTCACATCATATATCCATGTACATTAAATACACGCAATTAAAATAACACATTTAGATATTATTGTCTGGGTATCTCCATAATTATATTTTACTACTCATATAACCACATTATCACATTATTTAATATTATTTATCCAGTGTACACACATAATTTCTTTCCCAATTTCTGGAATACACAGATATTTAATTATTTCTGTTTAAAAATCACGTATGATTTTATTGCACTACTTGATACCCCATATCATTAGAATATACTCTTATCATATGATTTTATGCATGTCACACCTTACATTAATGTTTCATTTCATTTTCTACAGTCAAAACTAATTCTTCCCAGATTAATCACTTTGGCAAGTAAATTTGCACCATTTTGTCTTCTTTGGGAGGGCGCAAAGGCTAGGTCCCCGGCAAATGCCAAAATTGGTTAACTTCAAGCCATTTCCAATTTCTATCACTACACAAGTTTTATATGATATAATTTAACTTCTATAGTGGTGATATACCCATATTTGAAATGAATCAATATGTTCAAAATCTATAACTATATTCAAATGGATTGAATATTTAATCATTAAGAATCATATAAGGTTTAAATAAACTCCCTTTAATCATTTCATAGATTCACATAACCACATAAGGTTTAAATAAACTCACAAAACTAACTCATTAAAAATTAAATCACATATTTATTTAATAAGGAGTTTAAAATTCACGGTCATTACAGAGAAGGGCTTGGTTTTACCTAGCAAAAGAGGAAAACTAATATATATATATATATATATATATATATCAAAGAGAGCCTCTGCATATGATAATCGGATAGCTTAGCTTAGGATAGAATAGTTTCCTCTTCTCTTTTGTACTTTCTCTCTCTAGTTCTTAGATAATGTATGTAAATATAGATTAGGTAGATTAGGGAAAAGTATGGGATTTCCTTGGAGCAACAAGAGCAGTGAGCTACACGGATTAGAGAGCTTGAAAGGAGTGGAATGCTTGGAGACTGAAGAGCCTCGACAGATTTTATTCTTATCCATTTATTTCCTCTGATTTTGTAATCCATAAATGTTGTCTTTATGTTACTTATATTTTTTTTCAATAGCTATGAACTAATTATTGGCTTTAAGGTTATAATGGAACCCTTTGTTATTTAAATTGACTGTCTTATCTCTTTGGTTGGCACCATATGGTTTGGTTTAATATATTCATGCTTAATGATTCTCGCTAAGACATTAGTGATGATTTTGGTAATCTACATGATATTGAAAAAAGGATTGTAGATTTACACCTAAATATATTGGCATATAATTATGGGTTTCGACTGCATAAGTTGTGTGTAGAATAGACATATATATGTGCGCCATGTGTGACCTAATTGAGAATTTAGGCTTAAATCCTTGTTAGGTTAATTCGCGTAGACATGTGTAGGATTATCACCTAGCTTGGACATTCTTTTCTGTTCTATTCCCTATCGGGTGGATCTGGAGAGGATATGTTCGTACATACCTCGAAAGAGTTGTATGAGCACTTATGTGTTCTCGGTCGACAAACTGTTGTGACCATTAAGAGCAAAGAGAGAAGGGTAGGAAGTTTGATGAAGCATAGCACGCCAGGTGTTCGACAGAATGCCTATGTTGGGTGAAGATATGACCTTGGCTTGTAGTGTCTTCGATTACCATTCATTATCCATTTACTTGCTTTGATAGTTAGTTATATCTAGATTAACAACAACACTATTAGTCTGTTGTTCGAATAAGACTTTAGCGATACAGAGTCAGTATTTGGTAAATATTAGTGATAGTTCCTCGTGGGTAAGAAACTCTCCTTATCACTGTATTACTTGTTAGACCGTGTATACTTGCCCGTGTTTAGTGATCGGTTTTCCGACCAACACTTTGTCACTTTTTAGAAGATATTCCTATGTGGCCTAAACAGGTGTCGCCTATTTGTATCCATTCTGATAGTCAATCAGCAATTGGAAGGGCACAAAGTCATATGTATAATGGTAAGTCTAGACATATTCGTCGTAGACACAATACCATAAAAAAATTTCTCTCTAATGGCATTATTTCTGTTAAGTACATAAAGTCCAAAGAAAATATAGTGGATCCGTTAACTAAAGGTTTGACTAGAGAGTAAGTAAAAATAACTTCAAGGGAAATGGGTTTAAAGCCTATAAACAAGGATCATCATGATGGAAACACAACCTAGTTGACTAATGATCCCAAGATCTAGGTTCAAATGGACAACTAAATTTTGAACGATTCAACCAAATCACTATGAAGAAATTAATTTCTTCTGTTCATTCTTATGATACGAGATAGTGATACCTGCAGCGGTTACATGATAATCTATGTTTTTAATAATTCTTAAATCTTAATAAATAAGTGGAGTTTAGCAGGATAATCTTATTAAGAATCACCTATGTGAGTGTGAACTGAGCCAATTCTATGAGTAGGATAAGGCTATACTTCTCTAAAGCACTCATAAATTCGGGATTATTCGAAGCTGAAATGAAAAAAAAAAAGCATGAGAACCAAATAATGTATGGAATGATTTGTGCAAATTAATATTTTCTCGATTTACATAAATGGTTGGACATTTCAAGACATTATGTTCATTGGACAACAAGTAAACCCGATAGTCTTTCACAAGGGAAGGTTCAAAGCCAAAAGCCATCTCTCTCTATATATATAATTTCCAATTATATATCTCTCTCAAAGTCTTCATAACATTTGCATAAGGTTGTCACTCAATTTAATTCATGTGGGGGATTGTTAGAATTTGATCAAAATTTGAAATGGGTTTCATTAATCATTTGAAATGAATTCACATATCAATGTGTTCTACTCCATGGGTAGATTAAAATTAAGTATTTGAAAGCTCAAATCCATGGAGTAATAAATGAGAAATTAACTCCTAAAGATCACCATTGAAAATAATTATAAATATTTGTGGGAAGCTAAGTCCCACATCGGTTAAGAACTAAATATTAAATTGGTTAATATACAATAAAGTTGCTCTTGAGTTTGGGTCCCAAGGAGCACCCTACTTTTGTGAAAGGGAAGGGACCTAGCCAAAGCTTGGTTTGAACCCCACACGACGTATGCCTTCATCGCCAAACTGGTGGGCCAGCTCTCGAGCTCGAGGGTCTGTGTCTGGGTCCTTATATATACTTTTTTGGCAAAATTTATTTAAATTTTTATTTATTTATTTCTATTATCAAAACTGTGTCGTTTTGATAAATGTTGATTATTATCAAAACTATGTCATTTTGGGAAGCATTATATGCCAAACGGACGCGTCAATACTACGTCATTTTGGGAAGCGCTATCTGCCTGAACGGATGCCCCAAAACTTCATCGTTTTTGCCTGAACGGACGCGCCCATTATGCTAAGCCTAAAATTACGTCGTTTTTATTCTACAAAGCCTAAAACTACGTTCTTTTTTTGTCCGAATGGACGCGCCCTTTCTGCTAAGGCTTAAAACTACGTCATTTTAGCTAAACAGTGCCTTTTCAAGGGGGTTGTGTCACTTCTGATTGGTCACTGATCCCTCCTATAAATAGATAGGGGCTACCATTCGAATCATTCAATTCATCCAAGCATTAAGCATTCTAAGTCTTCAAGTCTTCATCATTTCATAAGCATTTTATAGTTTATATAGAGAAAGAGAGTCTAGAATATTTATTTTGGTTCGTTGTGTTTGCTATTTGAAGTGATACTATACCATACATTCTCATTGTATTCTGAGAGACAAGTGCTATCAACTCTAAGCACAGTAAGGGTGGCATAATTGTCTTAAGGACATAGTACCAAGTATTAGCCTTAACAAAATCACTTATGCAGTAATATATATATATATATATATATATATATATATATATATATATAGTGTCCATTAATTATTTCCTAACAATAATAAGATATCAGTATCTACAGTACTTGAAGAAAATTAAGCCATTATATTGACAGGACATTTAACCAACCAATGCTTTTGTCTCCATCTAATATTTCTCAACTGCTTGAAAACCATTAGAAATTAACGGTGCAAAATTTGTAGGCTCTATTTACTGTGCTGAATTAATTATGACATTTCTAGTTAATGACACCCATTGAACAAGATTTTTCACTTTCAACATGTTTAATTCTTTCTTTCCCCTAATTGAATGTTACCATATAATATGGCCCATGCCCTTCAAACGCTATTGGAGTTTTAAAGCCCTTTTTAAGAAGGGAGAAGTGCCAGCTCGATTCCCCGTATGACACACACAACTACTAAAACTCTTTCTCGGTCAAGTACGGCATGTATAGTTAAGTTCAACCTTTTTCTTCTTTCTTTCTCTACACAATTCTTTTTCTTTTTTTCTAGATGGAAGCAAAGAAAAGAGAAGAACCCTAATTCTTATATATGTTATACCGTGAAGTGACCCTGGGCCACGTCTGACTCAGAAGTTTAGTTCACAACCGTCTTAGCTTCAGGGATCAAAGAAGATCTACTCATATCTATTTATAATAAATATAGACGATTTTTTTCCCCTTTAATGCTATTACATTTCAAACATAAGGTCTATGAAAAACTTAGAGAATCGTTCGGTCGGGAAGAAACTTAAGAAAAGTTTATGTTGTTATAAAGCATGGGATAGATTCGAATATGTGTCTAAATGCATAATAAAATAAAGTGTCTTACAACTAGTGTTTCATGGTCCAACCCAAACTTAGCTAGAACGATATACTAGTATGCACTTATTGTAAGACCCCAACTTTTATGAATAAAGAATAATTTTCTCGAAATATATTTTTGAATATTATGGTGTGGATTTGATATAATGTTATAGTTGTGGGTAATATTTACAAATTTTGCAAAGTAAGCAAGTGGTTATATAATATTCGATTGGTCGGGGAATATTCATTTTAACAGGGAATATTTGTGCGAAGCACAATCATTAAGAACCCTAATAGCGGAAGTATTGTCGTAGTAAGAAAAACCATGTAATTATCTTTTTATAAAATGACGGCGAAAGTGTTATCGTTAAAACCGTTGAACTACCCTTAGTAAAGAAAATACGATGTCTGGCGTGGTTGCATAAGAAGCACATGGTATTGATTATTGATGCTTACGTGAGAAGTCACTCGGTTATACTCAATTATTGCTACAAAGAATTGCTACATCATATCTCTCATATTATTGACTCAATTATTGTCACAAGATTATCCGCATAATATTTATTATTATTAAATCAATAATTGAGACGACAAGGTTATTCATATTATTATTTGCAATATTGACAATGTCTAGAAGTTACATCGAGAGAGAGGTTTGGTCACCTAATTGCGCTACCAATAAGGAGAAATCCTTATCTGAAAGCCCCTCTTTCTCGAACGACACGGTTGTTAAATATTATGAGTTATAATATTAATGATGAATAAGTTCGTGTTGATTAAAGATGAAATTGATAGTTCCATTATGCTGGAAATATTAGTGTTAGTGGAAATCGACATTTATTTCGATATTAATTGATGTCTGGAAGTTATACTGACCAATCGGGTAATTAAACGGATAAATGAGCAATTAATTGCTATTAATTCATATGATTATAACTATTTGTTCACATGTGTGTACTATTGATTCACATTCTTGTACTATTAGGGGTGGTGGTGCAAGATTGATAATACTTGCATGACTAAATTAAAAATGGAGGTATAGATGGAGGTACTATACTGTAATTCGTATTTTCACATGTCTAGAACTATTGATTCACATGATTTACTATTGATTCACATTATTTACTATTAGGGGAGGTGGTGCAAGTTTGATAATACTTGCAGGACTAATTTAAAAATGAAGAAAAAGAGGAAGGTATTATACTGTAATGTTTTGAGCCCCAAAACGTGCAATTATCGAAACTATATTTTTCTATAAATAAAAGCTCATTCTTCCTTCATTTCTCACCAATTCACAAAAGCTATAGAGCAATTATTATAGAGAGAAAGAAGAAGAGAAAGTCTGCTACCTCACTATTTCAAGATCCAATTTTTTCTAAGGTAGGGGTATTATTCCTTACAGTATTCATGAAGAGAGTTATTTTTTTCAATACTCGTAAGGGTTATTATTCCATTCTTTATTATTATGTTGGAATAACTTTGTCATGTAAGTATCGCATATATGGTGAAATTCTTACATTATTCCATTCTTTATTATTTTGTTGGAATAACTTCATGCGTGCGATCTATCGCATATCCGGTGAATTTCGTTGTTATTCCATTCTTTATTATTCATTGGAATATCATGTATGTATGCGGATTACGATGACTGGTTATATTCTTTATTATTACGTTGGAATAACTCATCTATGTGGACTATCATGATGCATGGTGAATGATCCTTGAATTCATTCCTTATTAAATTGTGGAAATGATCATCTACGTGGAT
Organism: Panax ginseng; assembly: GCA_020205605.1. NCBI lineage: Eukaryota > Viridiplantae > Streptophyta > Magnoliopsida > Apiales > Araliaceae > Panax > Panax ginseng. Next base: position 114,580,849 of record CM035148.1, on the reverse strand, counting down.
TACCGCACGGCGGCAAAAAAAATCCATTTGCGCTTCATATATTCTATTATACTCGGTTGGTTAAAGTTTTGGCTTCTATACTCCATGAAATTAGTAGAATATCACGGATATTTGCGCTTCATCTAGTATCTTTTCATGGAAATATTCTTACGAGCATTCTTGAATTTTACTCCACAAAACAGTATCATGTTGACAATTTGGACGTTATTGATTTCTGGATAAATTAAATTATAAATCTTTAAAAATTTATCCTTGAACTTGTTTTATTGAATTATTATATCATTGTTATCATCCTCATGTTTATAATATGTTGAAAGTCATCTGTGGCCTGTAGTGCATAGATGGACTTGGTATGATTATGACCAGGGATTATTCGGTATAATCATGGTCGTATTGTTACAAATGATGTGGTAAAAGTCCTCATTGGTCGTAGTGCATTGATGGACAGTTGTTGACATGATCATGACCATTGATGAATACACGAATATCATTGGCCCGTAGTGCATGGATAATTTGTGGTCGTGATACTAATGAATATCTTTGGCCGTAGTGCAGGGATGATGTGGTTTATTTATTAAGCTGAGTCTCAGTGATAAAAGTGATGAAAAAACCTTTTAAATCATAGAAGATAGTAGATTTTATTCTCTACTTGACTCTTCTAATGGATTGCTTGTTCCGCTGCAGTTAAACTTGATGTTTGTTATATTTTATCAGTTTAACACTGTTGAAGGCTAACGATAAATTATTATGCATTATCTTAGTCATAATATTTCTTACTGGGCTAGTTGAGCTCACCCTTTCTTTCACTGTTCTCCTTAGGAAATGAGAATATAGCTGGGACGAGTCGGGGAACGGATTGACGGTCCAGATGGTTGTTTTAGTAGTCCTCACTATTCTATAAAATAGTGTGAAAATAAATGTAATGAGGATTCCATTGAGTGTGGGGGCTTTCCAATAAGGATTTTTTCCTATTGGCGCGCAATTAGGTGACCAAACATGTTCTTGACAGAACTTCTAGACATCGTTAATATTGCAAATAATAATTTTAATAACTTCGTCGGCTCAATTATTGATTTAATAATATATAAAATATCGACAATAATTGAATCAAATAACGTGAGATACTATGCAACAATTACTGTTGCAATAATTGAACAAAACCGAGTGACTTCTCACGTAAGCATCAATAATCAATACCTGGTGTGCTACTTATGCAACCACGCCGTATTCTTGTATTTTTAACACCGGGTGTTTCAACAGTTAACGGTAAAGCTTCCGCCGTTATTTTTATAAAATATTTTTGTCGTTTTCTCAATCCGACAATAATTCCGTTGTGGGGTCCACCAATGATTGTGTCGTTGTAAGAATATTCCCTGCTAAAATGAATATTCCCCGACCAATCGAATATTATATAACAATTTGCGTACTTTGCAAAATTTATAAATATTACCCACAACTATAACACTATATCAAATCCACACCATAATATTCAAAAAAATATTTCGAGAAATTTAAATCTTTATTCATAAAATTTGGGGTCTCACAATTTGCGCTTCATCCAGTATCTTTTCATGAAAATATTCTTCTGAGCATTCTTGAATTTTACTCCACAAAACAGTATCATGTTGACAATTTGGACGTTATTGATTTCTGGATAAATTAAATTATAAATCTTTAAAAATTTATCCTTGAACTTGTTTTATTGAATTCTTATATCATTGTCATCATCCTCATGTTTATAATATATTGAAAGTCATATGTGGCCTGTAGTGCATAGATGGGCTTGGTATGATTATGACCATAAATTATTCGGTATAATCATGACCGTAATATTACAAATAATGTGGTAAAAGTCCTCATTGGCTGTAGTGCATTGATGGACAGTTGTTGGCATGATCATGGACATTGATGAATACACGAATATCCTTGGTCGTAGTGCAGGGATGATGTGGTTTATTTATTAAGCTAAGTCTCAGCGATAAAAGTGATGAAAAACCTTTTAAATCATAGAAGATAGTAGATTTTATTCTCTACTTGACTCTTCTAATGGATTACTTGTTCCGCTGCAGTTAAACTTGATGTTTGTTATATTAATCAGTTTAACACTGTTGAAGGCTAACGATAAATTATTCTGCATTATCTTAGTCATAATATTTCTTACTGGGCTAGTTGAGTTCACCCTTTCTTTCACTGTTCTCCTCAGGAAATGAGAATATAGCTGGGATGAGTCAGGGAACGGATTGACGGTCCAGATGGTTGTTTTAGTAGTCTTCATTATTCTATAAAATAGTGTGACAATAAATGTAATGAGGACTCCATTGAGTGTGGATATTGTCTAGATGACAATATTCTTATTAAAACTCTTAGATTATGTTTTGTTGTATTTTACACGACTGTTGTATAATTAAGTTGTATTTGAATTTTGTACCATGTATTTGGCAACTCAAGATGGGTGATGTATACCTGTTTTGGGGACGTCACACGTATTAACTCTAATTAATGTAATCGTGATAAAATCTCACTAAAAATATTATAGTAGTTTTCTCTTTTGGTTTAAAGTGGTTATTTGACCAAAACATCCCTTAAATTCCATAATTTTACACACTTCTAATACACTAACGAAAAATTAAAATGGATGGTGCAAAATTGGTTTTTTGATTAGAACTTATATGTGATGATGCAATTAATTCGAAAAATTTCAAGGTGCAATTAATCAAAAAAACTCCTTTTATATTACGACAAAAATATATCAACTTTTGTTGCGAGTAAATACAATGACATTGTTTTTAAATTATTACAAATATATGGATAATTAATTGATGCGTTTATTCGTTGAAGGTGGCAAATGAATTGATTTAAAGAGTAATAAATAAAATTAAATAAGTTGAGGTTTATTTATAATGAGTTGGGTCACTAATAAATGAATTGAATGCGAATAGATTATAATGAACATGGGTCAAACTTATTAACCCACATAAAACCCATAATTTTTTTATTTTTTACACAACACAATAAAGCTTAAACGACGACTAAGAATGGAAAAAGTAAAGAGAGAAAATAACTATTTTAGAGAAAAGGTAAAATGAGAGATGATAAGTCAGTTTTACACCTACTTATCTGGTATCTATTACTTGAATATGTTAATTAAACATGTGTTTCGTAATTACTTTTCATGCATTTCACTCTCATTTTGTAGGTTGCATACGTGGGAACTGGCTTGGTAGCATTTAGGAACAAAAGAGATGTATTGAGAGCTTAAAGTGGCCAAGTACTGACATAATGAGAATTAACTTGAAGCAACAGAAAAAGAAAAAAGGTCTCAGTAGAATCAAGAACTGAGCGGAGCATTTGTGTGTTCTAAATGGCTTAAGGAACCACAAGATCCATACCCTACCTCAGTTGATAATACTCTATAGTGTAGCTGCACCCCATACAAGCTTCTGGGAAGCGCAGCTGCGCCAGACCTTATATGACCAGTTTTGACTTTCACTTAAATGGCCAATTAGATTATTACTTGGGCAAGGAGCGACTCGAGACTAAGCCTATATTTAGGCATATTTACAGTTTGTAAGGGGGATATATATATATATAGATATATATCATTCTCTAAATAAAATCCCTCTTTGGGATAAATCTCTTAGATATTCCATCTTTAATTTCTTTCTTAGATTAGTTTAGATTAAAACCCTAGATTAGATATGAAGATTGAAGCTCTCGAAGATCATTAGAGATTCAGATTGGAAGCAAGGGAATTCAGATTTGCTTACCTCAAATCCTAAATTCTCTTCTTATCTCTTTGTATCTTTCAATGATTATTCAATTATAAATTATGGATTTTACTTTAATCATGAATTAAACTCTATTTTGAGATTATAATGGATCCTATTGAGTAGTTTATTTTGATATGATTCCTTGTTAGTCTTATTATAAGACCCCAACTTTTTATGATTAAGATTTAATTTTCTCTAAATATTATTTTGAATAGTAATGTGTTGATTTGATATAATGCTATAGTTATGGGTGATATGTGGAAATTTTACAAAGTAAGTAAGTTGCCATAAAATATTCGTTTGGTCGAAGAATATTCTTTTTGTTGGGGAGTAGCAGTTGTTGCATAGCATCTCATATTATTGATTTAATTATTGTCACAGTATCATCTGCATAATATTTTATATTATTAAATCAATAATTGACATGACACAGTTATTTATATTATTATTTGAATTATTGACAATGTCTAGAAACTTCTGTCAAGGAAATGGGTTATGTTATTTAATTGCGCACCAATAAGGAGAAATCCTTATCGAAAAGCCCTTTTTTCCTGAGAAAGATCTGATTGTCAATATTGTGAGTTTTAATATTAAAGATGAATAATTGTTAAAAGATTAAAAATGTGTTTATTTAAGATAAGAGAATTGTGTTAAATATGTATTTAATTTTTGATATAAATAGAGAGGTTTGTCATGAGAAGTTTGTTGTAAGTTTGGTTTATTCTATGTGACCCATAGGTCATCATCTAGGAGTCATTTTTACCAATAGTACTTGTCTTTACTAGACGTTAAACCACTTGCCTTTTCACATTACAGGCGTCAAACCACTTTCATTTTCACATTACAAGCGTCATACCACTTACCTTTTCACATTACAAGCGTCAAACCACTTGCCTTTTCACATTACCCGGCGTTAAGCCACTTGCCTCTTCACATTGCAAGGGTCAAGCTAGATTTCTTCTATAAATAGAAGCTCATTTCTTCCTTCATTCTCACCAATTCACTAAAGCTATAGAGAGAGAATAAGAGAGAAAGAAAAAGAGTATTCAAGAAGCAAGCACACACCACAAACACAAAGTTCTACTACTACACTAGAGCAGTATCTAGTCTTTTATTGAGGTAAAGGATGTTATTTTCTTCATACTTATAAGGGTTGTCATTCCATTCCTTATTAATCTTTGGGAATAACATGTCTACGCGGATTACCGCATACTTGGTGAATAACCCTTCATATTCATTCTTTATTAATCTATAACCTATCTACGTGGATTATCATATGTCTAGTGAATAACTCTTCGTATTCATTCTTTATTAAGTTATGGAAATGATATGTCTACGCGGATTACCGCATGATGGGTGAAAATCCATTTGCAGTTTCGTATATTCTTTCATACTCGTATGGGATATCATTTCTTTTGTACTCGTCAATGGATATCGTTTTCTTTCATATTTCTCCATTTATGGTACAAAATTATTGTTTGTTTCCATAACCTTATTGTTAAATGGTGAAAATCTTTGAAATTAGTAGAATATCATTAATAGTTTGCGCTTCATCTAATATCATTTCATTGAAATATTGGTCTAAACTTTCTTATTAAATTTTAATATTTTCATTCGGGGTACTATTCACGACAAAATTGGTTTCTTTTCTGTCCAAATTATTTTTGATACATGAATATCATTCTTGAATTTTACTCCACAATTAGTTATCATGTTGACAATTTAGACATTCTTGAACCCTGGATAAATTAAATTATAAATCTCTAATATTTATCCTTGATCTCACTTGATTGATTCTTTATATCATTGGCATCATCATCATGCTTATATTGTGTTGAAAGTCATCTTTGGCCCATAGTGCAAAGATGGACTGTTGATTGATATGATTATGACCAGGAATTGTGTATTGGTATAATCATGACCTTTAATGCTACAGATAAAGATTTGTGGTGAAAGTTCTTTTTGGCCCGTAGTGCATAGATGGATAGGTGTTTGGCATGATCATGACCACTGGTGATACAAACGAATATCTTTGGCCCGTAGTACATAGTTAATTCGTTGATTTGGAAACAATTATTGATTGGTGTTATAGGGCTAAAATATTGATGATGGAATTTTAAATCATAGAAGATAGTTGGCATCATGCTCTACTTGACTCTTCTAATGGATTGTTATTTCTGCTGCAGTTGTTGATCTAAAACTTGTTGTATATTATATTCTATCTTTAGCCTGTAGTGCAAAGATGAATATTTGATTTAAAATATATATTGATTGATGTCACAGGGATAAAATATTGATGATGGACTTTTAAATCTTAGAAGATAGTAGAATTTATTCTCTACTTGACTCTTCTAATGGATTGTTGTTTCTGCTGCAGTTGTTGATCTAAAACTTGTTGTCTAGTATATTTTATCATATTTTTCCCTGTTAAAGACTAATGATAATTTATTGTATATTATCTTAGTCATAATATTCTTTACTGGGCTAGTTGAGCTCACCCTTTTTCCTTTTTGTTCCATTGTTCTTCTCAGAATGAGAGAATTTAGCAGGAACTAGCCGGGGTATGGAGTGATGATTCAAGATAGTTGTTTTAGTAGTCCTCACTATTTTGTAAAATAGTGTATCAATAACTGTAATGAGGACTCCTTTTGAGTTTGTATACTCTCTATTAGACAATAGTTGTATTCAAACTCACAGTATATGTGTTGTCGTATTCTACACGACAATTGTATTACTGAAGTTGTAATTATTTATGTATCATGTATCTGGAGACACAGAATGGGTGATGTATACCTATTTTGGGGGCGTCACAGTTGGTATCAAAGCTTAGGGATATGATCCCTAGCTGAGTATGACCTGACTAAGTTTATTTGTTATTTAGTTGGTCAGTCAAAGCATATGGTTAATATGTGATATGTTAATTTGTTAATTAACCCTTGTTTTATGGCAGTATTTAAGAATGGCAGCAGGAAATATTAACAATGGAGTGAATGAGACAGTGAAGACACCTTTAATCACCACCCAGGGGAACGTGCAACAGGAAGACAATATTCCTCCTGTAAACAACACTACCGAACAAATAATGAATGATGGGATGTTTAGAAGCTTTTTGCAGTTCATACAAAATCAGACGAGGGAGACTCGTGCACAAAATAAGGGTGGAAATGATAGCAATGCGCGGCTTGTCACAGCCAAGCAGTTCAAGGAGTTGGTACCACCAAAATTTATTGGAAAGCCGGATCCGATCAAGGCGAAAACGTGGGTCAAGAAAATTACCAAGATATTCGATGTCATGGGATGCACGTAGGAACAGAAGGTTCCATTCGCCACCTTTATGTTCCGCGGTGAGGCGGGATCATTTGGTGGGAGTCTGTGAAGCGCACTGACTGCCTTGACTCAACATTTCTTGGGAAACATTTGAGAACTATTCAATGACAAGTACTTTCACGAAAGTATTCGTTATATGATGGAGGTAGAGTTTATCGGATGGAACAAAACAACATGGCGGTGTCCCAAAGATGAGGCGAAGTTCATTTGAGTTATCTGGGTTTGCACCTCATTTGGTAGAGAATGAGGAAGCGAATGAAAAGGATATTTCGAGAGGTCTAAAACCCGAGATTCGACAATATCTTATCTCTCATAAATTTTCTTTATTTTCGATGATGTTATGTGAGGGCTCAATTATTAGGCGAGATAATGAGTATGTTTAACCAAGGAACACTGACGAGGTCATACCAGGTGGTAGTGGTCATCGGAGCAATGAAAACCAGTAGGGAGGAAAATATTCGGACAAAAGCGGTAACCACTCTGGTGGTAATCGTGGCCATGATAATAGAAGGAGCGAGTCGGGAGGAGATTTCAAAAAGAGAAGGTACAACAATGATAACGTGAAGACGTCAGCACAAACATCAATTGTTTCTAGGGGAGGAGAACGAGCACCGGTCGTTTGTTATAAATGCGGGAAAGAGGGACACATCAGCCCAAACTGCCCACAACAATCCAAGGTGTGTTATAACTGTGGAAAGGAAGGTCATATAGCTAGAGATTGTCTAGTTGCGAAACCAAGTTCAACAGGGATGGTGACTCCAAAGGTTGTCCCGGACAAGTCAAAGTCGGTGGTTCCTGGAAGGGCGTTTGTCGTGACTACCCAAAACGCGAGAAACCCGAACGAGGTGATCACGGGTAAGCTAATCATAAACTCTTGCGAAGTTTATACCTTATTAGATACCGGTTCTACCCATTCTTTTATCTCTCCTGCTTATGCTCAACGTTTGAACTTGACTCCGGAGAAATTAGACCTTGACTTATCTGTTGAGACTCCGTTAGGAGAAACTTTCATTACATCTACTGTTTATAAATCTTGCTTGATTCAATTTGGAACCATAACATTACCTGCCGATCTTATTTCGTTGAAAATTCTTCCATTTGATGTGATTTTAGGGATTGATTGGTTAACCACGCATCATGCTAAAATTGATTATTTTCGTAAGGTTGTTAGTTTTTATATTCCTAACCAACCTATTATGTGAATTCAATCAACCAAACCATTAAAGTCAAGCAGTGTCATATCAAGCCATAAAGCTATTCGTTTATTGAAAAATGGATGTCAAGATTTCTTAGCCCATGTCACGGACTTGAAGAAAAACACGTCAGATTTGAATAATATTTCTGTTGTTAGTGAATTTCCTGACGTATTTCCTAAAGAACTTTCCGGTCTACCCCCAGAACGTGAATTTGAATTCTTTATTGACCTTGAACTTGGTAAAAAGCCCATTTCTAAAACCCCATATCGAAGGGCTCCTATTGAACTTCAGGAGTTAAAGGTTCAACTACAGGAGTTGTTGGACATCGGTTTCATTTGTCCTAGTACATCTCCTTGGGGTGCTCTTATGTTATTCGTAAAGAAGAAAGACGGGATTATGCGACTTTGTATTGACTACCGAGAATTGAATCATGTCACCATCAAGAATAGGTATCCGCTACCTCGTATTAATAACCTGTTTGACCAATTACAAGGAGCACAATTCTTTTCAAAGATTGATCTTTGTTCTGGATATCATCAGCTGAAGATTAAAACTGAGGATATTCCAAAGACTGCCTTCAGAACTCGGTACGGGCATTATGAATTCTTAGTCATGTCTTTTGGATTGACTAATGCTCCTGCTACTTTCATGGATATGATGAACCGTGTATTCAAGGAATATTTGGATCAGTTCGTTGTTGTCTTTATTGATGGCATCCTCATCTATTCCAAAATTCGTGAAGATCATGAGCACCATTTGAAGTTGGTACTGCAAAGGCTTCGTGATAACAAGCTATATGCCAAGCAGAAGAAATGCGAGTTTTGGCTTGAGAAAGTAGCATTCCTTGGGCACGTGGTGTCAAAACAGGGAGTATCTGTTGACCCGGTGAAGATTGAAGAAATACAAAGTTGGGAGCAACCGAAGTCGATGACCGAAGTACGTAGCTTTTTGGGCTTAACTGGTTATTATCGGAGATTCGTGGAAGGATTTTCTCGAATCGCTACTCCGTTAACTCAGCTGACTCATAAATATACAAAATTTGGTTGGAGCGAGGATTGTGAGAAGAGTTTTCAAGAACTCAAGAGGAGACTCATTTCGGCACCTGTTCTGACAATACCATCTGGTTCGGATGGATTTGTTATCTATAGCGATGCTTCAGGCAAAGGGTTAGGATGTGTTCTCATGCAACATGGGAAATTCATAGCCTATGCCTCGTGATAACTCAAAGAATATGAGAGGAATTACCCTACTCATGATCTGGAGTTGGCAGCAATCGTTTTTGCGTTGAAGATCTGGAGACACTACCTGTATGGGGAGAAAGTGGAGATCTATATAGATCATAAAAGCCTCAAATATTTCTTCACCCAAAAGGAACTTAACATATACAAGAACGGCGTTGGCTCGATTTATTGAAAGATTATGATCATACCATCCAATATCATCCTGGAAAAGCAAACGTAATAGCTGACGCATTGAGTAGAAGATCATATACGGGTACAAGTGCAATGTTGTTAACACAAAGGCCCATTTTGTATGACTTGCAAAGGATGGAGATAGAGGTAAAGGCTCCAATTACCCACATGATGATATCAAGCATACGAGTAGAACCGACTTTAATCGATGAAGTTAAAGTTGCTCAAGGTGCGGACATGGAGCTGATGCGTATGAAGAAGAAAGTGTAAGAAGGTGCTATTACAGAAGCAAGAATCGATGAAGAAGGAATACTTCGAGTCAACTCCAGACTTTGTGTTCCTAACGATTTTGACTTGAAGCATAGAATCATGATGGAGGCACATAACACACCGTTTGCAATCCATCCTAGGAATACCAAAATGTATCATGATCTTCGACATACATTTTGGTGGAGCAATATGAATAGAGAGATCGCGGAGTTTATCTCGAGGTGTTTAACTTGTCAACGTGTAAAGGCGGAGCATCAAGTGCCAAAGGGTCCATTGCAACCACTTGAGATTCTGAAATGGAAGTGGGAACACATTACTATGGATTTCATTACAAGTCTTCCCAAGGTTTCTCAAGGCATAGATGCGATTTGGGTTATTATTGATAGATTAACCAAGTCTGCTCATTTCTTGCCGATACGTTAGACTTATTCCCTTGAACGTCTTGCTCGTATGTACGTGAATGAGATTGTGAGATTGCATGGCATGCCAATATCCATAGTTTGGATCGTGACCCAAGATTCACTTCACGATTTTGGGTTAGCTTGCGAGAAAGCTATGGGCGCGGATTTATGATTGATTCCAAAGATACCATCCTCAAAGCGGACGGACAATCGAGAGGACTATTCAAACTCTTGAAGATCTATTAAGACTCTATGTCCTAGATTTTAAAGGAGTTGGGATAAGTACCTACCATTGGTGGAATTCTCCTACAACAACAGATTATCGAGGCAAAGTATATAGGCGTGGCTCCATTCGAGGCGTTGTATGGAAGAAAATGTCGTTCTCCAGTATGCTGGGACGAGGTGGGTGAAGCAACATTGTTGGGACCAGAATTGGTACGCATAACTACAGAAAAGATCCAAACGATTCGACAACATATACAAACGGCACATGATCGACAAAAGAGTTATGCGGATCTTCATCGAAAGGACGTGGAATTTAATATTGGGGATCATGTATTGTTACATATTGCTCCATGGAAGGGAGTTACAAGATTTGGGAAGAGGGGAAAGCTTAATCCAAGATTTGTTGGTCCATTTGAGATTCTTGACCAAATAGGAAATGTGGCCTATAGACTCGCATTACCTCCAAGCATGTCTCGTGTTCATAATGATTTTCACATATCTATTCTTTCTAAATATGTGAAAGACCTGAACCACATTATTGAGTTAGAACCAGACGAGATAGCCGAAGATTTAACGTACGAAGAGGTACCTGTTAAGATCTTGGATAGGAAAGAGCATGTCTTACGCACCAAGGTTATACCACAAGTTAAGGTGTTGTGGAGAAACCATGATATTTAAGAAATGACCTGGGAGTTGGAATCAGAAATGAAAGCGAGGTATCCTCACCTTTTCGAAACACCAGGTACGTACGTTAATTTCAAGAACGAAATTTCGTAAGGAGGGGAGGTTGTAAGACCCCAACTTATTATAAATAAAATCAAATTTCTTCTATTTATTATTGTGAATAATAAGGTGATAATTTGATATAATACTTTGGTTATGGGTGAAATGTGCAAATTTTACAAAATAAGCAAGTGGTTATAAAATATTCATTTTTTGCTTAGGGAATATTCGTTTGGTCGTGGAATATTCTTGTTGTTGGGAATATTAAATGCGACCAGTAGCGTACCATTTGTGGGCCCCATAACTTGGAATAAGCTGTCGGATGAAGAAAATGACAAAGTTTGAGTTTTTATAAATAACGACGTAATTATTCTGAATTAACTTTGTTGGAATACCGGTAGTTAAAATATAGTAATCTGGCGTGGTTGCATGCGATAGTATTACGGTATTGCCATGATTTTTAAATTATTGATTCTTACGTGAAGGCACTACTCAATAATTGTTACTGATAATTCTTTATTCAATATTTTATTTTATTGATTCAATAATTATTGCGTTGATATTTTATATTATTGTTGTTTCAATAATTGTCCTTTGCAATATTTTCCATTATCGGATCAATAATTCATATTATTTGAATAATATTATTAGATAGCATTATTGGCAATGTCTAGAAAGTTACATCGAGGAGAGGTTTGGTCACCTAATTGCGTGTCAGTAAGGAGAAATCCTTATCGGAAACCCCCTTTCACGGGAGCACTGGTTGTCATTATTGTGATTCTGTAATATTATTTGTGAATAATTACTTATTGATTTATATGATAAAGAAATATTTATTTGATGTGAATATAAATGATGGATATATTTATTGTGGTTATAAATGAAGGAATTAATGCTGATGTGTTTTATCAGTATGAGGATTGAGCAAGAGATGTCAATCCAAAATCTTCCGAACTAGATAGAGCAAATGTTCAAATCCTTATAAAACTATCCCCAAAATACTTGGCATTATGACATGGATTATGAAACTGATGGAGAGCCCAAACCAAATCTGTAATTAGATGAGCCACAAGAGTTTGAAACAGAGAAGACAATTGGGAATGAGGAAAAGGTGATCGACAAAGATCCAAATGTGAGTTACAACGAAGATGAGCCAATAGTATTATTACCCCAAGTGCCTTCTCTACCAAAGATCAAGAATCCAATTAGTTTTGCAAAACCCTGCCCGCTTAGGAGTCATGTTGTCGACAAGGTTCTTTATGACATGAGAGCTATTACAACATTGGAGCCATGGTGGGATGAGAAAGAGAAGATAGATGAAGAGCCCGTTGTGTTTAACAAGCTTCCATGCCCGAATGTGATCATATACACAATGGATAAAACACCTAGTTGTTGGACGTTAGTAAATGGGATACTATCTAAAATGAGGAAGCTAGGTGACATTATTTCAATGGCTATCACTAATGGGAACCTACTAAATAATACGTTTCTCATGATGGATGGAGGAGGGTTCCTCAAATTTTATAGGGGAATTGGATAGCTTTGACAAGAAGAAGTCCAGCTGAACGACTATAAAATAAGCGCTCGATGGGAAGCACCCGGCCATCTAATCATTTCTCCCTCTATGACTCATTTCTCCCTCTATGTTTAATTCTTTGTACTTTTATTATTTAGTATAATTTTTGGTAGATTAAGTAGTCTTAATAGTTTTTTGTGTCAACTCTCAAGTACAATTCAATCCTAATGATGATGCATGGGTAGAACAGAAGTTAAAAGTTATAGTTATCACAATGAAGGGTATCGCATTTCGCTTGAAGATATAAGGAAAAGTTCAAGCAATTGCGTCATATATCGATCCACAAAACTCGATCCATCGCCATCCAAAGACAATTTGTGCCCAATCAAGGTCAAATCAAGCGCTTGATTCTTGCCATTATCAAAACCCAGTTTTTAAATTTTAACCCAAACCTCCCTCCTTTTTTACTCCTTTTCTTATTTTAATTAGACATTTAATGTCATCACTCCTAAAACTCCACTCTCTTGCTCTCATTCTTTCAATGTCCTAACCCACAACTACCATCACTAAATCCTTCTCTAAAACTTTCATACACCCATAATTAGAGATTTGGGATGCATTGAGGAAAAGAGTGGAAAAGAGCAAGGCAAGGGAAGTAGAGACTTGCACTACACTGAAACTGCATGAGTCGGAGAATAATAGTAAAACGGGTTGAAACAAAGCGCACTGCAATTATTTCTGGAAATGGCTGAAAGACTAAATTGGAGTGCCAAATAAGTTTGGGGGAATAGCAGGCTAAAATCCCAGGGCATTAGAGAAGTTCAATTACAGTTCCCAACTTTTGGATCTGTCCAGACTTATCCACCGCCTGATACACCATCGGATCATGAGGAGGCGACTGACAACGACAATGTTATTAAGGGGAATATTTCTTTTAATTTTTATTACAATGAGGGTATTTTTAGTTTTAAGTTTGGGGGGATTGCTCTTCTTTTAGGTTGCATTTATTATAATCATTTTGATTGCATATAGTTGTTATTATTGTTTAGTTTTTTGTTAAATTCATATGTTAGCATGTTATTTAGCTTATCTTAAAAAAATAATAAAATATTTGCTTTATCTATTGCATTTAGTTTAGTTAAGTCATATTGGATGAATCCAAGTTTTCAGTTGGTTTGAAATTCATTTGGCCTATGATGAGATTGGAATTACATGATTTTTGAACAGTTTTGATGACTAAGGCATAGTTATAATGTTATAGTATGAGGTGGATCTTAATCTATTTGAAACTGATGTAATCGGATAGCACTTTAGAGTAACCTTAATGATTTGCTCATTGTAAATGGTCACACAGTTGTCTTCTGGTGGGAAATTTGTGTTTTAATGTAAGAGATTTAGTAAACAATTAGTAATGACTAGGATTGTGCAAAAGCTTAAGTTTGGGAGAATTCAGTGGGTATGCATGCTTCGTGTTTTATACAAATAATAATAATAATAATAATAATAATAATAATAATAATAATAATAATAATAATAAGAATAATATATGTTGAATACGCATTTTGGCTAGTTTAGTTCTGTGGTCTTTGATACTTAAGTAAGTAAGCCCTTAAGGGTGTCTCTACACCCAACCCCCTAAAGTCGTCTGGCTTAGGAGTCGTTGGTCGAAAGCTCGCTACAAGGGTATCACTGAAAAGCCTAAGAGAGCTAAACATTGCACAGTCAGGTGTAAACACGGGAAAGTGCAAATATCGCCCTTGTGATTGAATAAAAGCATAATAAACCCCTTGTTGAATCTTAGCTTAGTTGATGTGTAGTCTTGGTTGGAGCTTAATTTGTTTGATGCCTTTATAAAGTTAAAATTATATTTTCCCCTCTAATAAGCATATTATGTGAAGTATTTGTATTGTAGCAAGTTTAATTGTTGTTAAGCACATACACACACTACATCAGTGATGACATGTTTTGATTTGCAAAGTGATACACATTATCACCTTTTTCTTGGTTAGATACTCTGTTTGATGTCATTGTGGTTTCTCTGAGGCAATTCTCTTAGATTTCAATCTGACTGGTATTTGAATTCGTTAGCATGTTAGATTAGATTGCATTTTGTTAAGTTTATTGCATTACATTATGTTGTGTTGCTTGGGGACAAGCAACAATTAAAGTTTGGGGGTATTTGATAAGTCGGCTTTATACCTACTTATCCGGTATCTATTAATTAAATTTGTTACTTAAACATGTGTTTTGTAATTACTTTTCATGCATTTCACTCTCATTTTGTAGGTTGCATACTTGAGAACTGGTTTGGTAGCATTTGGGTACAAAAGAGATGTATTGAGAGCTTAAAGTGGCTGATGAGTGCATATTATTCATTTATTTTTATTCCATTATATTTAGTTTTATTGCATGTTTCATGTGTATATGAGCTTATTAAGGTGTTTAATGATTTCAGGAGGAATTGGAGCTGAAATGAGGAAAAAAGGAAAATTGCAGGGTTTTTAGAATTAAGTTGGATGCATGGTCTTGGCTTCGGACTTGGATTTTATTGTAGAGCTCTTCCTTAGCTTTCTGGAACATCTTGAATCGTCCCAATTGGAGTTCGTATGAAGAAGTTATGATCTTTTTACCAGACGGAAGTTGAACCTCAAAGTTTGGAAGGTCTAATTTGCATCGCAGTCACTTGGAGCCTGATTTCAACCTTGATACAGCCAGAATCTGTCTAATACCAGGAATAAAAGTTGTAGATCTCGTTGATATCTTCGTTTTGATAGGTAGTAGGCCCCGTAACACCTCCCAAATCAAAAGTTATGCTCATTTAAGGACGTCGCAGCAGAAAATGAAAATTCGCCCCAGCGAATTTAAGCGGGAAAATTGGGAAATCTTGGATTTTTGGAAAGTTTCTAATAGCATATTTTGACAGATTTGTACATAGAATTGGATTGATATTTCTATTAGAATTAGGATATCTTTAAAGTAAGATTTATTTCCAAATTAGATTCTATTTTTTTATGAAAACTAGTTATGATTTATAATTCCTTTTAGGATTTGGATTTCTATTTCCTATAGGATTTAGGACTTTGTCTAGCACTATAAATAGAGGCTAGTCAGGGTTTTATTCATTCAATCATCTACTATATTCTCTCATCTATAACATTGGAGGATTGAAGACATGAGCTAAGTTCTTTTTATTCAGTTCTAAGGGATGTTGAACCTTATTTATAATTAATGGTTAATTGAGTATTCATTATTTATTCCTTCTCACATGAAATTCATTCTTGATAATCTGATTTAATTTCTAAATGTTATTTGGCTTAACTGATTTGATTTCTGCAGGATTGAGTTGGTTAACAAATATCATATGCTAGATCAAAGAATAATATTACGTGTAATTGATATTATTTCTAATCACAAGTAGTAATTAGTAATATCTGATTATGGACAAGCTTTTGAGTATTGCTATGATTATCAGAAGACAAGTTAAACAATCTGAGCTTATGTGTTTGTTGCTTGGAATAGTCTAATTCCCTAGTTCTTAATGATGTTATTATATTAAATCTAGAGAGCTTATTCTAGGTTATATAATTGTTAGAATCTTGTGAAGATCTTGTTTCATTGGTGACAATCTAAGGGGAGTTTTGCAGCAGAGCTTGTTGTTACCTAGGGCTATTAGTTTCATTAAAGGGTAAATAATGTTACACTTGATTAATCTATTATTGTAAATAGGTGATACTGAACTGAAGAACTGAAGCTTTTTATTCATTGTTTATTCTTATTAGTTTATTCTTGTTAATTTAATTAATTAATTCAAAATCCCCTTTTCATTAGAAATCATAGGATAAATATAAAACAAATCACTCTCTGTGGGATCGATCATTGCTTACTACTGTGCTAATTGTTTAAATTTGTAAAGTGAAAGTGAGGTTAATTTAGGAGTGTAAATGACAGCTCCCAGTGGCCAAGTACTAACATAATGGGAATTGACTTGAAGCAGCAGCAAAAGAACAGAAGATTACAGAATTGAAGCACGGCGCAGCTGCGCTTTAAATGGATTGAGGAACGGCGCAACTGCGCCCTACCTTAGTCGACAATACTCTGCAGCGCAGCTACGCCCCATACAAGCTTCTGGGAAGCACAGCTGCGTCGGACTCTGTCAGACCAGTTTTGACTTTCACTTAAATGACCAATTGGATTATTGCTTGGGCAAGGAGGCACTCGAGACTAAGCCTATATTTAGGTATATTTACATTTTTTAAGGGGGAGATATATATATATATATAGAGAGAGAGGTTCCATCCATAGCAACCGGTTGCTGTGGAGCAACCTCTTTTTTGGTTTGTTGTAATATTTTTTTTGCTTAAGCCGGAAATTACAACAAGCCAAAAAAGGGGTTGTTCCACAGCAACCAGTTGTTGTAGATGGAACCCCATATATATATATATATATATATATATATATATATATATATATATATATCTAAATAAAATCCCTCTTTGGGATAAATCTCTTGGATATTCCATCTTTAATTTCTTTCTTAGATTAGTTTAGATTAGAACCCTAGATTAGATTAGATATGAAGATTGAAGCTCTTGAAGATCATTGGAGATTCAGATTGGAAGCAAGGGAATTCAGATTTGCTTACCTCAAACCATAAATTCTCTTCTTATTTCTTTGTATCTTTCAATGTTTATTCAATTGTGGATTATGGATTTCACTTCAATCATGAATTAAACTCCATTTTGAGATTATAATGGATCTTATTGAGTAGTTTATATTGATATACTTCATTGTTAGTCTTATTAATTGTTATTGGATTATCTATTATGATTTATATTGAACTGTTTAATTACCTAGCTAACAATTACCATGATAATCCATATGAAATTGATAGACGGATTATGGGTTTTGATCTGATTATAATAGCATGTGTTTATGACTTCTACATGGCGATGGAATTCATGATTCGTGCCTAAGATAGAGATATACCGACATACTGCATGTAATCTGATAAGAACTTGTGCTTAAACCCTCTTTAATTGTAATTCACATAGAGATATAGTGAATTAGTTAATTAGGGTGTTTACATTCATTCTATCATTTGTGGATTTTGTGTGATATGGTACATCAAGAGATGGCCATATTTTACTTTTGTGTTCTTGATTAACAATCTGGTATAATTACTTGAGTTTAACAGGAAATGTATTGATTTAAATGAACCAATAGGTAAAATTGTAATCTTAAGTCTTCATTATCTGATTTCATTTTAAGGGTATTAAGTTTTTGTTTAATTACATAGTTTTAATTTAAAGTATCAAATCATTCGTTTAAATAAGATTAAGATGGTTACGGGTTAGTGCTTGGTGATTTTTGTTAAATAATTCTCTGTGGGAACAATACTCTACTTACTCTTTATTACTTATTGATCGTTTATACTTGCACACATATATTAATCGCGAAATACGACCAACAAGAGAGATGAATTGAAACCATCAATATGCTTTTGTTATTTGATAAATAAAGTAGCAGATATATATATATATACAGGGGTAGATCTATGCATATGGCATCATAGATTTCATTCATATTCTAAATATAGTACAGATTCTGTAGCTTTTCATTCTGCTTCTACTTGCTAGACGCTAGTTGCTTCTGTTGTAACGATTGAGATCGCAGAGTAGCTTTGTAATAAGATTTTTAATATTTATTAAATAAAATAAATATTTTGATAGAATAAATTGTGTTATAAGTTTTTATGTCAATTAATGATGTTAGTTCCCAGAGGACACACAATAGATCTAGAAGGGGGGTTGAATCCCTTTTGATTTCATAAATTTTTTCCATTTTAGTTTACATTGCTAAGTAATTAGCAAAAGACAAACTTAAGAATTATTTCAAACACAGCGAAATAAGTTAAGGTTCCCCTCCATAGATGTTATGTTGACCATTTTTCTAGAGTTAGTTTAGATGTAAGTAGTTATCATATTCATAGCAGTTATAGATTCATAATGTAAATGACAGTATGTAAAAGACATAACGAATTTTAAGTAGTTCAGAGACTCAAGCTCCTGATCCACTCTTCTGCTTCAACAAGCAGGGATTCCACTAAGGAAGTTTTTACATCTCTAAATCACTAAGATTTCTTCAAGGCCAGCAGCCTTGGAACTTTAGTTGTAAGACCCCGAATTTATAAAATAAAAGTATTCAATTTTCTTATAATTATTATTCTATTTAGTAAATGGTTAAATTGATAAAAGGTTAAAGTTAAGGGTGATATGTGAAAATTATACAAAGTAAGCAAGTTGTCATAAAAATATTCGTTTGGTTGGCGAATATTCTTTTTGTCGGGGAATATACGTACGACGACACAATCATTGGTGGACCCCACAACGGAATAACTCTCGAATTTAGAAAGCGACAGAAATAACCTTTTTAAAAAAATAACGGCAAGACTTTTACCGTTAAACTGTTGAAATACCCGGTGATAAAAGTAAAGTAATACGCGTGGTTGCACAGTAGCACACAATATTGTACAGTATCTTTGATTATTGATGCTTACGTGAGAAGTCACTCAGTTTTATTCAATTATTGCAACAGTAGTTGTTGCATAGTATCTCATATTATTGATTCAATTATTGTCACAGTATCATATGTACAATATTTTATATTATTAAATCAATAATTGAGACGACAAAGTTATTCATATTATTATTTGCATTATTGACGATTTCTATAAAGTTCTGTCGAGGAAAGGGGTTTGGTCATCTAATTGCGTGCCAATAAGGAGAAGCTCTTATCGGAAAGCCTCATCTTTCCTGGGAATGATCTGGTAGTTAATATTGTGAGTTATAATATTAATGATGAATAAATGTTATTAAAAATGTGTTTAGTGAAGCCAAGTGAATTGAGATAAATAGAGAGATTTTTTATGAAGTATTTGTTGTAAATTTGGTTTATTACATGGACCCCCACTTAGTCATTTTTCAAATAAATCGGTGAGAAAGTTATCTCAGGTTTTATTTTATTACTTTATATATATATATATATATATATATATATATATATATGTGTTTGTGTATTTACGTGTGTGTGTGATTATATATATATATATATATATATATATATATAATCTATATTATATAAGTTTTGTTTTTTTATATAAAATTGAATATTTTATATTTTATTATATGAATAGTACTGCATAGTGTTTGCATAGTACTGCATAGTGATGTGAATTCGTTCGAATTTTACTTTGCAGTCCGTGATTATTATTTTTAAATAGTATCTTGTCATTCTCCTATAAATAGGATGCTCAGTTTAGAAATGAAAATCACACTAGACTCAGAGAATTCTTCTTCTATAATATTGAGTGTATTTCTTTTGAGTTAAGGAAACTCCAGTCAGAAATACTCTCATTTTAAGGTAAGGGGTATTATTTATTTCATATTCGCTTATGATATTATTTTTCGTATTCGTAAGGAATTTTATTTTCGTTTAATATTCGTAAGGAACATTATTTTCGTTCACTATTCGTAAGGAATATTATCTTCGTTCAATATTCGTAAGGAATATTATTTTCGTTCAACAGTTATAAGAGATTATTTTTGTTCAATATTCGTAAGAAATAATATTTTCTTCCATACTCTGTAGTATGTAAGTAATATTATTTCGTTTCATATTCCTAATTCTACACTTATGTTGATAAGTATTGCTTTTGTACTCCTTGAAATTAGTAGAATATTCTTGAAATTTGCGTTTCATCTAGTATCGTTTCACAGAAATATTTTTCTGAACATTTTTGTTAAATTTTAATCTTTTCGTGCCGGAGTACTATTCATGGGCACTATTCATACATACGGCACTATCACTACAAAAAATGGTGATTTTGCAACAAACAGTTTTTGTTGCTAAATGTGTGAAATTTCGTTGCAAAATGCCATTTGCAATGATTTTTCGGTTGTTGGACAT
The DNA here is from genome assembly GCA_020205605.1 of Panax ginseng. Classification (NCBI taxonomy): domain Eukaryota; kingdom Viridiplantae; phylum Streptophyta; class Magnoliopsida; order Apiales; family Araliaceae; genus Panax; species Panax ginseng. The sequence continues at coordinate 114,560,044 of CM035148.1, read as the reverse complement.
TTCGTTGCGTAATGAGCGTTGCTAATTATCTAGCAACAAAAATTTTTTTTCATTGTAGAAAGTAATATATTTCGCAACGAAATTTTGTTTTCGTGTAAAATCATAAATCATTTAGCAACGAACTATTTTGTAGCAAATTTATTAAGAAATTGTTACTGAAAAATAATTTTCGTTGCAAAATACGCGTAATTGGCAAAGAAAAGAATCTTTTTGTTTTCCAACGAAGATAAAATTCGTTGCATTTGATACACATTTGTCAACGAAGTTTGTCGTTACTGAACAATATATAAATTGTTGCCTTAATTGGTTTTCATTGCTAATTGTGTACTTTTTGGTAACGATGTTAATTGCTAAATGTATAAAATAAACCACTTATATATTAATTTGCAACGAAATTTTGCGTTGTCGTTGATTTTTTTATGGATAATTATGATAAATTAGCAACAATATTATTCAAAGGTGATTGTTTTTAAAGAACAACAAAAGTTATTGTCGACACTATACATTATCATTTATTTTTCATGTGCACCGAAATTTGTTATGATTTGCAACGATATAAATATTGCCTTTTCTTTTGTTATCTAACGAATGTCAAAATTATTTTATAAACAAGAAAAATTATGTCTCAATAATCCAAAAACAAATTATGACAGAAATACAAAAAAAACTAAAATATTATTAATTAAATAAAATCATCTGATACATAATTCATCATCTTTACAATCAAACTTCGTACGACTAAAAACAACAAAGCCCGTCTTAGTTGACACTATCTGCCATCAAGAAGTTAACACTAGTGCCATATATGAAAAAAAAAATCAAGAAAGAAATGTTTATAATAGGAAACAATATTTAAGCTTACACAAGAGTTTCAACCATAGTTCATCCTCTAGGTATTCTGCCAATATTAAAACAGCATCAGCCACTACACCAATAAAGAGGTTAATTAAGGAATTTAAAGATATAATTAAGGAATTTACAGACATTTGAAAATCTCTTGTTCCTCTCACAATCAAGTCTTGGGGTGCATTTTGTGGAGAGCACCACAAGAGGAGTGTAGTGGAACAATGGCATTAGGAACAACAATGTTATCATCACCATCGTTGCCATCACAACATTTGATACAGCGGTTTTACATCCGGCGTTGAAATTCACTACTGTTCTTGAAAAGTTCCTAGGTTTACAAGATCGTAGATTAGTTAAACTGATGAATTAATAATATCGGCCTAAATATCTTAGAAATAAAATATAATTTTGCAGTCATAGGCACCAGCAACCTTATAAATTGCATCGGTCACATCTTTGTTCTGCCATGAAGAATAGATAATTAGCAAACAAGTGACAGGGCTAGAGAAAATAAAGAAATAATTTTGTTCTATTAATTGATTTCATTAGTCTCACTTAACAAGATCAAGGTATAGTTTCTAACTACAGACAGGATTTCATAACGAAGCAAGCAACCATCAATTTTAGATAATGAAATCTCAACGATACAATTTGCAAAATAGTGAAATTGAGAGGCTAATTGTTAGGTACAAAGTTAGATGCATAAAATGGCTTAAGCATTTCACTTCAGACTGTGGATGACAATCTGCAAACATGGACCAGCATTGAGGATTATAAAAACTAAAACCCAAAAAATGTAGTACCTCTTAAAAATGCCAAATACAAGGAAGTATACTCCTTGAAGAAACTAGTACAAAGCATAACCATAACAATCTGATGTGCCTTGTGCACAGTCAACCAGTCCGCTAGATTTCATACCTATGTAGATAATGGAACCCTTTCCAGCTAGAAGCTAATGACAGAAGTCCTATCAGAGTAACTATGATAAAAGCATCACTTGGAATTTTCCATAGCTTATGACAAGTATTCATCATGTAGAAGCATTAAACTTCTAACCAGTAATATAAAATACAGGGCACCACATCAAGAACTCCAAAGATGTGCACATTAGTTTTATTTCTTTGAGAAGTAAGAACATATGGTGTTATGATGCTAAAAGAAGAGAGAAAGATGATAACAATCACTGGCAACATAAAAACAAATCAAATACAATCTCTTTAACTGAAATAATGACTTGTTATCTAATAGTTCTAGTTCATAGACTGAGCCCTGCTCGGTTTTAAGGCATTTAACAATATAGATCACAATTTGTAGACCATAAAGAGGAGAAAAATTGTTGGGGAAGTAAAGAAAAAGAAACAAAGAGGCGCGATGATCTATCAGTGTAACTATGACTTTAATATGGCTTCACGGGAGTAACACTCCATAGCCGATTAGTATCTTCTTCATATAGAAATCATGCTCTAGTTCCATTAGAAAGAATAACAAAACGACTAAAAACTGCCCATGTGAATGCATCACTTGAGAAACTACAAACCAAAAAGGAAACTTTGACTATAAATGGCACACATCTGAGACAAACAAAGGAGGCGAAAAGCGTGATTAAAGTTAAGAGGAGAGGAAAAGAATCCATGGAGAACAGATAAATCTAACAAAAATAGATGGAATGAAGAGGAAAACCTATCTGTCAAAGGCAAACAACCAATAAGGTCAAGCCAATATATAGACCTATTTTGTTATATGTATCCAAATCACACCCAAAACACTGTATTATGAAAAAATTTCAGATCCATAAAATATTAAACTTTTGTTTTAGTTGTTTTAAAAAAAACAAAAAAAGGTCCGGATTTTACTCTCGTTCGGGAGTCTGGACCTGATCCTGACCCTATATATATATGGGAAATGATCCATAGCATATATTTGCTATGGATGAAAAATGGGCAAACAGCATCTTCACCATACATTACATAAATTAAGGGTTGAGATTCAAAATGCTATTACGTCATCCGCTAGTTCAACTAGCAGACACAGAAAAAGTAATTTTTGAGAAAGTGGGTTCCTTCTCCATGCCTAAAACTCTCTACTTCTTTGATGTATGCAGTAAAAGAAGAAAACCCACCTCCAATTCTGAAAAAAGATTTGTCCCTTCTGCATAAATCGCTCAATTTGGTTTCTTTCACCAATAATTTTGTAGTCCACGCGCCAACGAAATTGAGGGAAATAGAAAGAATGTGCTCAAACTTCTGCGTACCAAGAGTAGGCCAAAGACGTTCTCATTAAAAGTGAAGGAATATTTTGGTGATAGAGAATTGTTTACAGTAGATGCTTTGTTTAATTCACACCCAAATGGGTGTTTGTTAATTGTGTCAAATTCTATGGATTCAATAAGGGGAAATCATATTTTAAGGCCCTTTTGGGACAAGGGTTTTCGGGTGACTGCAATTTCACGGGATTTTAGTTATTTATTTGAGAACACTATGGCAGAATCTTGGCTTACTAGGTTAAAGAAAGGGAATGTGCATCCTGGGGAAATTTCTTTGGGTCAAAACCTTTCAAATTTGCTTAGGCTTGGTTTACTATACAAGTTTGGTGGGGTTTATATAGATACTGATGTTATAGTTTTGAGAAGTTTTAAGAAGCTAAGAAATACGATAGGGGCACAGGCTATTGATGCCGAAACAAAAAATTCGACTCGGTTGAACAATGTTGTTATGATCTTTAATAAAGGGCATCCCTTGCTTTACAAGTTCATTGAAGAATTTGCACTCACATTTGATGGGAATAAATGGGGTCATAATGGGCCTTACTTGGTTTCTAGGGTTGTTTGAGGGTTCTTTGGGAGGCTGGTTTTAATTTTACAATTCTACCTCCAATGGTGTTTTATCTAGTTGATTGGAGTAGAATCCACAGTTTCTTTCAGGGGCCTAGATATCAAAGTGATTCAATATGGTTGGTTGTTAAGCTCAGGCATATTTGCGACCAGAGCTATACAGTGCACCTTTGGAATAAGCAGAGTAGAGAGCTTAAGGTTGAATAAGGAAACATCATTAGACAAATCATGTCAAATTGCTGCATCTTCTGCAATTCTTCTTCTACGTCGTCATAATGTGTATAGAATAAAGGTCAAAAATACGCATCATCTCATTAACCAGATTCGCTCGCTTGATATGGGGGCAATTCCGTCAGAAAATTTCTTTTTCTGTGTCCGCAAGTTGAACTAGCGAATGGCGTAATAGCATTTTGAATCTGAACCCTTAATTTATGTAATGTATGGTGAAGATGTTATTTGTCCATTTTCATCCATAGCAAATACATGCGATGGATCACTACCCATTTATATATATATATATATATATATATATATATATATATATATATAGTCCGGATCTTAAGTTCACCTTATTGACTCACCTGAAGCTCACGCACTTTTTAATGACGGACTGGCGACAGTTTGGTCATACAATAGTTGTCATACTTTTAGCGACACTATATGTTGTTCATCGCTAAAAGTAAGTATAGCCATTATATGATCGAATCAGTGCCAAATCGCTAAAGGGGTGATATGTGTGAATGATAAGGGGTAAGTTTAAGATCTGATATATATATATATATATATATATATATATATATATATATATATATATATATATATATATAATGTGTGTATGTGTGTTTACGTGTGTGAGTGTGTGTGTAACACCCCCTTCTCGAAAAGGAAGGGGATGTCACGTGCAAAGCACAACAAACCTCAAAATAAGTAAACATAACACTAATAACCTCAAAATATTAATAGTGGTGATCCATTAATTACGTACTAAATACAATTCTCCAAATAGAGTCAAAATAATCAAAACTTAAAAATCGAATCAACCTAGATGGTCAAAGGCATCACTCATCACATTAGCCCTGAATCACCCCTACAAACCTGCCAAAAGAAAAACACAACATGAGCCAAATGCCCACTACGGATATAGATGTACAACTAATATACGAAATCAACTGAGACAAAATACTGAACAAAGCCTCAAGCTTAAATATCGATGGAAATATAATATCCAAATATCTGAATAGGATATATCTAAATCAACAGAATTAACAAAACAAACAGAAGAGTAATGAAATAACGAACTGAAGTAACTAACTCAATGAATTGAACTAAACAGAAATAAACAAAACTAATACAATGAAATAATAGGCTGAATCAAATGGTTGGGTGTTATTTCATACCGAATGAGCTTAGAAATATACATTACAACACAGGCAAGTCAAAATAATGCCACACAGGCAGATCAAATGATGCCACACAGGGAACCGAAATAATGTCACACAGGTAAGTCACACATTGGACCGCAAATCCAAATATATGCAAATTGGATAGGTGTGTTTGGCACAACATCACAAATCCACAGAAGAGAAAACTAGGGTTAACACATACGCCTCTCACAACAAAACACCAAATGGCCCACTTCCTTCGGAGCCCAAACGGAGACGTCGTGGATAAATCACACTATCACGGAAAGTGTCATGCCTCTCGTGCCAAGACGACATGCACGTGGTACCCCCACATATGGTTATAGCTCAGGTATACCCTACGGTATATTCTAACAAAAATATCATGTCACAACACATGCGACATAATATCAACAAAAGAGTTCTATATGTACATATTGAACCAAATCAAATTATAGTCATAATGTCTCAAAAAGAAAGGAGCAACATGTACCGCTATACAATTATCAAAAATAAATACTAAGCATGATAACCTAATTCAAAGAGTACAAATACGAGTCATATATATTAACTCCAAAATGAAACTATTATATGAATTTCACAAGAAACAATTATGTGAAATAATAACGAAATTCGAAATAAGGGACAAAACGAACAAATCAAATTTAACAAGAATGTCGCTGAAAGAGTACGAAATCCGTACCTGAATTATGCAACATAATACCCAAAATTTATATTCCAAATATAACTCGTTAAGTTTATTCCGTCCGAGCTAATTACACAAATTAACATAAATAAATTAATAACAGTATATTAAATTCATAATTAATAATTTCCCTTTTTTTATGATTTGTTATTATTATTATTATTATTATTATTATTATAAAATAATATGAGCTTCGTGTTCGTTATATACAAAGTACACCAAGATTCATACTAACTTATGTTCCAAAAATAATATATATATATATATATATATATATATATATAATATAGACTCATTCTTTATGTATATTATACATCCCCATTGTTTCATAACAGTGGCCTTAATCAATGCCACGAATTTTTTTATTTTTTTATTTTTAAACTCTTTATGTCAGGTTCATTCAAACCCATTCTTATATATACACACATATAATAATATTAATAATTCTCCAGATTGTATATTCATTCCTGATATATAATAGAATTAATTCTCATCATTCTATATGTTGACCCATAACTATCAAAATAAGAATACAACTTTTACGTTTTCATTATCACAAGAAATCCCTTTTATTATTATTGACCTCAACTATTTTTATTTACAATCCATTCACAACAGCCATGAATTGAAGGAGCAACTTACCTCAAAATAATCAACAACTGAAATATAAATTGTTCTCCTTTGCGGCTCCTTTTCCGTTATCTCCCCTCAATTAGTTTGTATTGTGAAATAAAATTAGGTCTAAATGTTTATTAATTAAAAGGGTCTTGCCCTAATGAACTTCTAATTGAGTTCAATTAATATTAAGGCCCAAATATATTACCAAATTAAATTATCTATCACTTATTAATTTATTAGCCCACATAAATTAAATAACTAGTTGACCCAAATAAAAGACAAGGTCCAAATAAATATTTAAAATACGCATTTAAATGTTATTTATTTATTATTGTTATTTATTTTTTGGGTATTACAGTGTGTGATTATATAATATATATATATATATATATATATATTATAAGTTTTGTTTTTTATATAAAATAGAATATATTATATTTTATTATATGCATAATACTGCATAGTATTTGCATAGTACTGCATAGTACAACATAGTGATGCATAGTAAAATTAAAAAATTTTAGCTGTGTGCGCCCATGAATTCGTTTGAATCTTACTGTGCAGTTCGTGATTATTTTTTTTAAATAATATCCTGCCATTCTCCTATAAATAGGATGCTCAATTTAGAAATAAAAATCACACCAGAATCAGAGAATTTTTCTTCTATAATATTGAGCGTATTTCTTTTGAGTTAAGGAAACTTTGAGTGTAGCAAATAGTGCAAATTTTTCTTCAAGAATATCTCCACTATACCAGTCAGAAATACTCTCCTTTTAAGGTGAGGGGTATTATTTATTTCATATTCGCTTACGATATTATTTTTTGTATTCGTAAGGAATTTTATTTTTGTTTAATATTCGTAAGGAATATTATTTTTATTTAATATTCGTAAGGAATATTATCTTCGTTCAATATGCGTAATGAATATTATTGTCGTTCAACAGTTATAAGGGATATTATTTTTGTTCAATATTCGTAAGAAATTATATTTTCTTTCATACTATGTAGTATGTAAGTAATATTATTTCGTTTCATATTCCTAATTCTACACTTATGTTGATAAGTATTGCTTCTATACTCCTTGAAACTATTAGAATATCCTTGAAATTTGCGCTTCATCTAGTATCATTTCACAGAAATATTTTTTTGAACATTTTTTTAAAATTTCAATCTTTTCATGTCGGAGTAGTATTCATGGGCACTATTCATACGTACGTCACTATTCATATGTACGGTACTATTCACGAAGTACTATTCACAGGATACTATTCACGACAAAATTTGATTTATTTTTTGTCTAAATTATTTTTGATACATGAATATTATTCTTGAATTTTACTCCACAAAGCAGTTATCATGTTGACAATTTGGACATTCTTAAATTCTGGATAAATTGAATTATAAATCTTTAAAATTTATCCTTGATCTCATTTAATTGAATGCTTATATCATTGTCAACATCCTCATGCTTATATTGTAATGAAAGTCATCTTTGGCCCGTAGTGCATAGATGGACTGTTGATCGGTATGATTATGACTAGGAATTATGTATCGGTATAATCATGACATGTAATGTTACAAATGATGTGGTAAAAGTTCTCATTGGGCCATAGTGCATGGATAATTCGTGAATGTGGATTATTTATTTTACAGACAAATGATGTGGTAAAAATCCTCTTTGGCTTACGTGCAAAGATGGACTAATGTTACAGACAAATGATGTGGTAAAAATCCTCTTTGGCTTACGTGCAAAGATGGATTGTTGATTATTGATTTTACAGTTGTATATCTTTGGCTTACGTGCAAAGATGGACTGTTGATTATTGGTTTTACAGTTGTATATCTTTGGCTTACGTGCAAAGATGGATTGTTGATTATTGGTTTTATAGCTGTATATCTTTGGCTTACGTGCAAAGATGGACTGTTGATTATTGGTTTAACAGTTGTATGTCTTTGTCTTGTAGTGAAAAGATGGATTGTTGATTTACCTGATTATAAATATGAATTGTGAATTTAACTATAATCTTTGGTGGTTCAGGTGAAGACAGGTGATTAAGTTCTATTTGTCTTGGGTACAACAAAGAACTGTTGTTGAGTATTACAGGAATGAAATATTAACGATGGACTTTTAATTTGGAAGAGATAGTAGACATTATGTTCTACTTTACTCTTCTAATGGATTGTTGATTCTGCTGGAATTATGGTTGAAAACTTTTATCATCTACCATATGTTCAAAATATCTGATTTATTACTGATGAAGGCTATTAATAAATTAATTATCTTAGCCATAATATTCTTTACTGGGTTATTTTTGCTCACCCTTTTGTTTCACAATTCCTTACAGGTATTAAGAGTGTAGTTAGGTCGAGCGGGGATAACAGGGGAATAGTTTGATGGTCCAAAATTGTGGAAGTTTCTCAATACATTATAAAACTGCATGATATGCAATATATAATTGTATTGAGAATCTAAGATGGGTGTGTCGTATATTATATGTCAATTAATAGTTGATTTTGGTGAACAATAATAGGGTATTGAGAACCCAACTTTGGAAGCATCAAAAATACACCCCATTAGAATGAGGAAGACAGAAATGTAATAAGAGCTTAAAGGGTGTGTTTCCACTATCATACATGATGTCTGACCACATACAAACTCATGTATCATAAGATATGGTTGTGCACATCCACTTGCTGACTATATCTATGAGCGTTATTTATAAAATCTTGGAGTATGGTTGGAATATAATTCTCGGTTGGAGACAATGGATATAATTATATGGAAATAAGATACACACCATTGGAATGAACAAGATAGTAATCTTCTCGTTCTTCTTTGGGGTCTATTGGGTCAACCAAGGGTAATGCTCAAGTCATATGATATCTATTATAACTTAAATGCATGGCCTCCCATGTATGAAGGATTCCTTGAGCATTTTCCAAAGATTTTAATTCTTAAAATAGTTATAGACTGTACCTTTATGTAAAGTATCATTGGTTTGGAGTGTGAGTACTATTATTTCTATTGAAACTCACAGCTTATGTGTTATCGTATTTTGCACGACAGTTCAATAGTTGTATAAATGAAGTTTGTATTTGAATTCTGTAACGTGTATCTGGCAACTCAGAATGGGTTGTGTATACCTATTTTGGGGGCGTCGCATTAGTTCACTGAGAACTCTTCAAGTCCAGCAGACTTGGAACTCTAGTTCACTAAGAACTCTTCAGGTCCAGCAGACTTGGAACTCTGTTTGGTCCTTAGGACAAAGACCCCTCGGGCCTTGGCTTCTTGTTGTTGTTGGTGCTGAGCTGCTAAGATGACTTTAAGCTTGTTCATCCTTTGATACTTAGCAGCTTGTTGTGATCCTCTTTGAATTCTGCATCGAGACTGGATCACTAATGGACAAACTGTTAAGTTGTTCATGAAGCTCGTTCTCTTTGAGTACTTAACAATCTTTCACTCCTTCTTTGGTGCAGTTGATCTTGTGGTTGGTTCACATATTTATCTGATCTTAGCTTGCACACCTTCACCATTTGAGGTTTGCTAAGTCTTTGCACTTTTGGTAGACTCGGTCTGGTATTTAGCATCCCCCGAACCTTGGTTGACTTGGGTACAGATTTGGTTCTGTATCCGTTCTTCTTCAGCTCTTGATGGTTCATGATGATTAGTAGAGTGGCTCTTTGAGTCTTCCCTCTTATCTGCCAATATTTTGAAAGTTATCTTCTTGGCATTTTCGGCTCTCAGCTTAGCTGACATTCTTAATGGCATTCTCATTATTGTTAAGTGAAGCCTTTTTTCTATTAAAGCTATTCTCTTATCTGCTTCACTTCTACTTTCATAGTCTCACTGTCACTGAGACATATTATGTTTAGCTTTGTAGAACTCTTAGAGTCAACAACTTGTCAAAACCAACTCTATTTCTGCATTCAAGCTTCGGCTGTTAAATATCCTTCAATGAGCTTCCTTTAGATTCTATCTGTTGGAAGCTTTGAATTTATTCGCAGATCTCGAGTTATTTGGTGTAGACTAATGATGTGACGTGACAGCCCCTTCTTCACTTTTCTGACACTGCAGTCTACTATTTCACCTACCACATCAGAGATGTCACTTTAATGTGTCAGGCTGGTAGTCACCTTTATTTTTTCTTTCTAACTCCTCGATCAAAAGATCAGGAGTTGTTGCCAAGGCTTCAATACTCAGATGACCGAACTCTACGATTTTGATGCAGATGACCTTGAACTTGATTGTACTTAGTCTTTTGAATAATGCTCGTTGACTGATTAAGACAACACTACGATTCTGAGAGTGTTCCTTGGATTTGCAATGTAGAACCTCTCTTCTTTCACTCTCGCAGTGCTTCAACACTTCTAATTGCCTTTAACTTGTAATAGACACTAACAACTTGTTTGAATGCTCTGGCCTTCCTAAACTTCAAGACTCATCAGATTGGTCATGCTCAGCTCTCTTTCTGCTTGTGATCTCCCGTTCAAATATCATCAATGGTCTGACCCATGCTTAATCTTCTTTGTCTATTCTGTATAGGTTAGCCAGTATCTCTGTTATAGACCTCATCAGTTCCTGCTTATCATCTGGCAAGCATTACGATAATAGTTATACCTAAGATCGTCATCTTTTGTTTATCTTGACAGCTACTGCATTGTTGACTTCCATTTGTCAGTCACATTATCTGAAGTCTTCTTACTGTTGCTTTTGGAAGACTTCCCTTGAATGGCTTCACCTTTTCAATCAGGATGCTGGTTGAATTTATGTTTCGATCTTCTGTTTGCTTATAAGCTATTTGGTAAGTGCTCTCTGGCTTCCTTCAGGCAGATTGCATCTTTATAGTTCAGACCAGTGGCTACATTCTTTGGATGCTTTGGAAGTGCTCATGTGTTGAGAATTGAGTTATCACTACGATTCATCCTTGGCGTTGTGAGCACTGATAAACTTTGTCGAAGACTTTATTCTATAGACTACGATCTATCTTTGGTTCTGCAGACACTATGGCTTCGAGAACAGACTACGATTTATGCCTCTGATATGATTAGTAGGGTCCATGACTTCGATTTTGGTCTACGATTCTTGACTTGGCTCGGCAGGCGCTTAGACTAACTCTACGATTCTGAGTGAGACCCTCTAAAGCAGACTACGATTCTTTAGCAATTTTCTCGATACTCTATGATTCTACCTTGGCTTTTGCAGTCCCTCGGCTGGCTTGCCAGACTACGATTCTATCTTAATAGTCTCCGAGTTCCTTGTCTCTCCGAGCAGACTTCGAAGACTGGTGCAGTGCTCGACAATAAGACATGCCTATCTATTACATCATATAAGATCAACATAATAAGCTTGATCTTTCTATAAATAGTCCTTGTACATCATGTTCTTTTGAAGGACTTCACAAAGCTGTTTTGTTCATGTAAAATCAACCTAACATATTTGATCATTTTAGTCTAAGTCTTTGTACATATATTCCTATTATCTATTCAAGGACTTTACAGCTTATTTCAATGCAGACATATTTGCATATTCATTCATTAAGATCATAATCAAATCTTATATAAATAGGAATATCATGCTTATTTTTATTCCTAACAAATGACCTAGTTTAAGTGTTATGTGACTATGTATGAGTGTTGGGAGTTTTTGGAAGAAAATAATTTATTTTCCAAAAAAATGCACACAAAAAAACACTATTCATAAAACGCAAAAAAACCAATAAACATTTATTTTTCAAATTTTGAATTACATCATAGCGTTTATTTGGGAATGTGAGATGAAATCTCTCATAAAAAAAAAATTCGGGAAAAAACAGTAAAAACACTATTCACGCTAAAAATGCAACTTAATTTTTCGACTTTTCGAATCACGTCATAGCGTTTATTCGGGAAATGAAGACATAATCTCTAATAAAATTTACAAAAGAAAAATTTTGCAATTTCGCAGTTTAGTGAACCAAGCGGGTTAGGAAAAACTTAACTAGGGTTAAACTAATGGGCTACTTAATTTACTAGCCTAAGTATTAATTTAATTAAAAGCCCATGCAAAAATTAAATGAAGATTCTATGTATGAATTAATTAATCAAACTTAGTCAATGTTTGGGCAAATGTGTTGCCCAAGCTTTGAATAGTAACCAAATGAAAGAAAGATAAGATAAAAAACAAATAAAAGGACAAGGGGACAAGAGGATCCGGCCAAAGGGGATGAAGGAGACCAAGTGGGACCTCTAAATTTCATACATGTGAGAAATGAAAGGCTTATCAAAGCTAGCTTAAGGGATAAGTCTTGGGAAGTAAATATCTTGCCCACCTTTGGTTAGTTAGTTGTGGTTAATTAGCCTTACCTTAGAGCATGGTTAAGTTAGGAGTAGGTTAGGTTAGGTTTGTATATAACACGATCATACAATCAAATTACATAAACGTAACGGAAGCGCGATAAAACGGATTTTAAAATTTTAATACAAATCATCACCAAGATCATAACTTGTGCATAATTATCAATTTAAACAAAAGAGATGAAAAAACAAATTCATTCCCTCGTAGAACCGTGCTTCCTCGGGTACGAGTTCAATTCAAAGTCCTTTGTGTTCTCCTTGAATTACACCGATGAGATTCCTTCTTTAGATCATTGTAAGTCACCCAAGTGTTTGGCCTCTAGAGATGATCCACCAAGGAGGTATAGAAGATGGGTTTTGGCAAAATCCTAGTTTCTATCTCTATAGAATATGCAAGTATTCTCTCAACTCTTGAAAGATTATGTAACCATAAACCATAATAAGACTCGACTTATTTATAGATACAGGTAACCCTCCTAAATAATTTAGGAATATAGTTTTATTTTAATTAATTAAAATCTTTTAATTAATTGTATTCATAATCCAATTAGGATTTCATGAGAGTAATTTTATTAATTAATTCTTAAACCCTTTTAGAACTAACTAATAATAATAATAATAAGACTCATCTTATTAATTTATATTTAATATTTCCAAAATATTAAATAATAAATATTAAACTATTTAATTTATTCATCACCATAGATTAAATTAAATATAGTTAACTTATTATTACGATTATGTCATTTACTTCTTAAATAAATATTTTTTTATGGTGTGACCCTTTAGGTTCTCCATATTAAACTAGTTGTGAATAAATTAATTAGAACAATTCTAATATTATTTAAATAAATAAATTAAACTATTTAATTTATTTAAATAAATAATATTTATTCTACAATAAGGGTAAGTCCCATTAGCGATTAATGACTTTCTAGATAATATAGATTTTAACATTAATCATAAAAGAACCTTTCAGTGAATAGTTACCATACAATTCAATCATTCTACCATACAATGTCCTAATTAAATATAAGACATGAAATTACTGTTAAGTCTTATCTTATTTAATTATATGTATTTCGATTCTCAAATACACAACTCTAAATAATGCAAATTAGAAACTCTTTTCTAATTTCATTCTACCTTGGTCAAGGATTCTTGAGTTGTCATTTATCGAATCACATAGGACATTCTCTCTTTTTACTAGAAGTGGTAGATTCTTTGTTGATCATTCATTATCTCCATATACAAGTTATTATACTCAAGTATATCATTTGATATACCCTAAGGGTCTGAAGGGTCATGTCAAAGTATAACTCATCATACACAAGATACTATCATGATCTCAAGTTCAAATATCACTTGTATATTAATATCACTAGAGGAATTCATATTGACAGACAAGTAAAACTCCATTAGGTATTCTTGTAGCGAGCCACGTTTAGTGAAATTATTCTCCAATAAGCACCAATACACTTGTTTTAGTGTCTCTACACAAATGATTATGAGATCAATCATCCGCTTCTTAAGAACAAGTAAAGTATGTACCAATCTATCTGGATTCACTAATCCCCTTTTTAGTAATCCAACGATTGGGAACAATTTTAGTTTTAAGCTATACATCTAAGAATTTAGATCTCATTGATTCTAAAAATATTGCTCAAAACTATGAGTTTATCACATTTAATATAACACGCAGCACCATGTAGATAAAGTAAAATGTCTTTAATAAATGATTTTTTATATTAATAAATGAATAAGATTACAAAGTATATGTTACATCATATTAAATATATATGATTAGCTTGTGTGCATACTACTTTCAGTAGGTATTCCTTAGCGAGCCACGTTCAATGAACTTATTCTCCAATAAGCACCTACATACTTGTTTTAATGTCTCCACACAAATGATTATGAGATCAATCATCATCTTCCTAAGAGCAAGTAACGTATGTATCAATCTATCTAGATTCACTAATCCCTTTTTTAGTAATCTAACGATTGAAAACTATTTTAGTTTTTAAGTTATCTAAGAATTTAGATCTCATTAGCATGATCATCATCATGATTCTAAAAGCATTGCTTAAAACTATGGGTTTATCACATATTATACAAAATCACCATGTAGATAAATTAAATGCCTTTAAATAAATAATACTTTTATTAATAAATGAATAAGATTGTTACAAAGTATATGTTTTATCATATCAAATATGATTAGCTTGTGTGCATACTATTTTCACAACATACATAAATAATCTTATTTATAATTATTATAATGTTGTATACACTAAGCCCTCACTATAATTATTGTCACGTTATTTTATAACATGGTTTGGACTACTACAGCTACTAACTCAAACCATCATTCCATTCGCATGTTCTCCCCGCTAGCCTCAACTACACTCTCATTTCCTAAAAGGAAATATGAAATAAAAGAGTGAGCTCAAATAGCTAGTAAAAAATATCATGACTAAGATAACGAAGAATAAGTTATCTAGCTTCAACAGTGATAAATTAGAGATTTGGAAAATGATAGACAACATAAGTTTTCAACAAATAACTACGGCGGAATAAATAATCCATTAGAAGAGTCAAATAGACCATAATGTTTACTATCTTCTCCAATTTAAAAATTCACCATCAAGATTTCATCAACTGTAACACCAATGGTCATGATCATATCAATCAACAGTTCATCTTTGCACCCAGACCAAATAGAACTTTCACTACGTATGATTGCCACACAAGCTAGCACTCAACAATCATATTGTCTTTGCACCCATAGCTAAAGACATTCAACTATAACACCAATGGTCATGGTCATGTCAATCAATAATTCCTCTTTGCACTCTAGTCAAAGAGAAGTTTCACCACGTATCTTTTCCACACAGGCTAAAAATGAAACAACCCGGGACAAATCCCGAGTCTGGAATAAATCTCGGGTCAAATCTCAAGTCCGAATCGAATCGAATCAAATCCATCAAAATAAGGCCTCAAACTACTGGCTCAAACTACTGGCCCAATAGTATCTTCTTGGGTCATCTTAGCCCACCACAGGCTCCCAAAAGGTCATGACTTGAAGATACTATTGGTAGTTACTTAATTCCTCATATACAGACAAATTTTCCCCTATCTTTCGATATAGGATTGGGGTGTTACAAAAAACACTTAACAATCATAACACCCAGGCCAAAGACATTCACAAAAACTTAAGTCATGATGATTATTACAAACAACAATGATATAAAGGATGAACATAAATAATAAGAATTATAAGATAAATGATAAACATTAGATATTTGCAATTTAGTTTGTTCATAGTCCAATAATATCCAATTTGTCAACACGATATCCAGAATATCTATCCGAGTTCAAGAATAAAATTTAAGGTTCACAATTCAAATATAACGGTTAAAATTCAATAGGAAGGTTCAGGTCAAAAGATATTAGATGAAGCACCAACTATTAAGGAAATTCTAATCATTTTAGGATTTTTCATCGTTTAATGTTAAGAAGTGTAGAAACAAACAATATTTTCTTACCATAGTAAGTTTAAATTTAAGAGTATAAAAGAAAATGATATCCCTTACGAGTATGAAAGAAAATGATACCCCTTACTTTAGCATGTCACTAGATAGTGCTTTATATGTAGTTGACCAATCTGAACAATTCTTGCACTCTTACTGATATTCATCAATACTTAATATAGTCTTAACATAGTCAGAGAGACACTTACACCAAGCAAATTTTAGAGAGTGGAAGGAAGGATAAGAAAGAAAATTATAAAACTCTTTATGTTAAGTCTCTCTATTTATAGCCAAACCTTAACCAACATCTACCACACATCAATTAACCACACTTTTCACATTTCAATAATATCTTTAATCTATATCATTAATCAATTATCTACACTTATCACATTTCATAATTATCTTTAATTTACATCATTCATCAATTATCCACACTTATCACATTTCATAATTATCTTTAATCTACACTATTCATCAATTATCCACACTTTTCATATTTCAAAATTATCTTTAATCGACACCATTTATCAATATTATCTTTTAATCTACCACATTAATTATCCACATTTTCACATTTTAATATTATATTTTTCTTTATTATTCACAATTATTATTATATTATACATCTTCTGCATTATTAACTTAATGTATTAATATCACATATATTTAACTATACAATGTTATTCAAATAATGAATCTGTTTAACTATTTAATATTGTGACTTTTAATTACGTAAATTTTCATTTCTACCTTTGTTACGGTGATAATTATTGGTTAAATAATGTGAAATATTATGCATTTGCTACTGTGACAAGTATTGGTTCAATAATATGAAATATTATGGAATAATGTGTGCTACTGTAGAATATTATGTGCTACTGTGGAATACCATGTACTGTTCCTTTATCACCAGGTATTTAGTTTAACATTTAAAGGTAACAATTCCGTCGACAAATTTTTTTATTAAATAAAATTATTTCTGTCGCTTTCTGTATCCATCAATTATTTCATTGTGGGGTCCATCAATGATTGGTTATTTCAGCGACATCGTACTTTATCGAATATTCTCCGACATTCTTTTTGTTTCTTATAATTTGCATATATCATCCTTTGCTTTAACTTTCTTATCAATTTAAGATCTTACTGTTTAGAATAATATTTATAAAAAAAATTAAGTTTTATTTATTAAAAATTGGAGTCTTACACCATAGTAGCAACGTCGACCCCCGCTCGATGATCATCCTCATACCGATGGTAGTACTAACCGTCGTTTGTAGATAATTGTAGTTTTACTTAGTTTATATTATAAATTTTAGTCTTACTTAGATGTAAATTATAGCTAGGCTTATTTTACTTTGTAAGTCATTGTTGATTACAATTTTTAGTTTAACTTATGGTAGTAATCTTATTTATCGTAATTCAGTTTATATTTGTTATTGTTCGATATGTGTATGTTGTTGTTGGGATATGTATTTACGTGTTGTTTGGAGGAATTGTCGTTTTGATGTGTACGTTGGTTGTTAGGATATATATGCACATGTTATTATTGGGAAATATTGGCTAAAAATAGGTATAGATACAAATTGTGGTTTAAAAGCTGGAAATTGTAAAAACAAAAAAAATACTAATTTCGACATATTAAGGGATTTTTGACGAAAATTCTATTGGAATTAAATCGGACTATTTTAATCACTAACTGACATGTGACAAATTAATTTCAACGAAAATTTCATCGAAAATACCTTATTCCGTCGAAATAACACTATTCTCGACGGAATATTTCGTTGGAAATAAATTATGCCAATTAAGTATGGCACCGACGCGTGGCAGTATAATTTCGACAGAATTTTTCGTCGAATATATATTATGTCGAAATTGAAGTATTTCCGGCAAAAATATCGCCGACAATAATTCTTTCAAAAATATAATTCCGACGGAATTATTTTCTACCAAATTTTCGAAGAATATTCCGTCTAAAATAGTCATATTGTGACGAAATAAGACTATATAATTTAGTTTGAGTCTGAACTATTTTATTCATTTTATAGTCTTATATGTAGGGTTTATACAAAAAGTATAAATATTTGTTATATATATATAAGTCAATATTTTCGTTCTGCCATTTTCTTTTCTGTTCTTCTTGGAAACAAAGTAATTAAATAAAAAAAATTCTTTTACTTTTTTCCATATATCCATTTTAAAACTCCAAAACACAATATATGACATGGGCATGAATAAAAACTTCACGGTCAAAAATAAAAATAAATTATAAAATCTAAGCAGTCATTACTAGTATAAATACTCATTTTCAACTCTTATTACTAAAGCTGCGAGCGGCAAAGAAACCCTAAAACGAAAAAGGTATAGAGAAGAGAAGAAGAGAGAGAAAGTAAGAATGGCGAGTGGAGATGCGGCGAGAGTGCTTTCGACGAAAGAGGCCGACATACAAATGATGTTGGCCGCCGAAGTTCATCTCGGCACCAAGAACTGCGATTTCCAGATGGAACGCTACGTTTTCAAGCGCCGCAATGATGGTATTTATGCTTCCCTCTTTTCTCCTTTTTCTCTGTATAAGCCCTTACACACATAATCTCTTGTATTCTATTTAATTTTGTTTTGGGGTTGATGTTAGAAGATCTGGATTCAATTTCCCTCAACTTACTTTTCCTTTACATTTTTGTGTGTTAATTTTTGTGATTTATTTTGGGTTTCATTTCTTTCAGAAGATTGATTGATTGTCTGTCAAAGTGATTTTAAACTGTCTTAGACTTTTTGGCCGTCTATTCAGAAGTAGATTAAAGCTAACAGTACATAATTGCTTTACACATTACACTTTTGGGGTGAAACTAAAATTGGTAGTTCTCAAGTTGCTTCTGTAAAAGTAGAAAATTGCTTTATGCATTTTTTGGGTGAAGCTCGATTTGGTGTTTCTCAAGTTATGATTGTATTTATTAACAAGACATTATGTTAGTGAACCCCAACAAGTTTTTGAAAGGAAAAAAATCATTTATTACAGTTACTTGTCATTACTCGGTACCTTTTTTCTGAACAATTTTCTTGGCAAAATTGTTTCACTAAAAGCAACCACCCTACATGAAGTTTTTGAAAGTGAGGCTCTTTGCTGTCTCAAATTTGTATGACATTCTAGTATTTTTGCCAAAAAAAAAAACACTACAGCTAAACTGGAGCTTTAATTTATTGGAAACACAATTGTAGTTATTTAGTGTTTTTACTTTGCACAAACATGTATATATTTATATTCTTAAATGCTCAGGAATATACATAATCAACCTTGGAAAAACATGGGAAAAGCTTCAAATGGCAGCCAGGGTTATTGTTGCAATTGAGAACCCTCAGGACATTATTGTCCAATCTGCTAGGCCATATGGGCAGAGAGCAGTCTTGAAGTTTGCTCAATACACTGGTGCTCAAGCAA
Source organism: Panax ginseng (assembly GCA_020205605.1). Lineage (NCBI taxonomy): Eukaryota > Viridiplantae > Streptophyta > Magnoliopsida > Apiales > Araliaceae > Panax > Panax ginseng. The sequence continues at coordinate 114,540,339 of CM035148.1, read as the reverse complement.
TTGCCGGGCGTCACACACCTGGGACTTTCACTAACCAGCTTCAGACGTCTTTCAGCGAGCCCCGCCTCCTCATTCTCACTGATCCTAGAACTGATCATCAGGTTCGTAATATTTCTGTCATTAAATAAGATGAATTTAATACATTACAGACAGGCTAGTTGTCTTCAATTTCATTGCTGTAATTCATGAATTAAATTTTCTTTTTTGCTTGATTTTGTCATTGCATAGACACTGTGCAGCCTATATGTATCAAATCTTTTGATGAGTCATGATAAAGATTTCCTTTTGTTGCTTGTTATTTTCCATATTGTTCTTTTTGTCAAACATATTATTACTGTTTCTTGCTTCCAGTCTCAATTTGACTTGTCATTGCAAAACACTTTGCAGCCTATTAAGGAGGGTGCTCTTGGAAACATCCCTACGATTGCTTTCTGCGATACTGATTCACCAATGCGCTATGTTGATATTGGTATCCCTTCCAATAACAAAGGGAAGCATAGCATTGGTTGCCTGTTCTGGCTGCTAGGAAGGATGGTTCTGCAGATGCGTGGCACTATTTCTCAAGGCCACAAGTGGGATGTGATGGTAATTATTGCTCAGAAATTAGCTTTCAGTTTTTACCTTTCATTCTTTGTGTTTATGGTTCTCTTTTAAATTTCAAATGAAAGATATGATATAGACTCTTCTACTTTGAAAATTATATGTGAATTCTTGTTTGAAGAGAAAAAAGAAAAGGAAAAAATTGAAATGAAGGTGACTTACGATATAACATTGAACGTCCATTATATCTAATATGTACCTGTCGATTGCAGGTTGATTTGTTTTTCTACAGGGAGCCTGAGGAACCTAAGAAAGAAGAGGAAACAGCTGCTGCCACTGATTATGTAGAGTACACTGCTGGTGATCAGTGGTCTAGCCAAATTCCTGATAGCCAGTGGAACCCTGACACAGCTGTGGCTCCCATTCCTGCAGTTCCTGGTGTTGGTTGGACCCCAGATCAAGGTGCATAGTTTCACCTTTATTCTAATTAGTAGTACCTCCATCTCAAATTAATACTCATCTCTGAATACTTGCTGATGTTTTTACTGTATTTGTGGTCAAACTAGTGATTTTCACATGTTATTATGTCCAGTATTGTTGAACATTAAACTGTTATTAGCATGTGCATGACCTGCAAATAAACTTAAGGTCTTGCGGCAAAACATTTTGCATTTTGCGACTCAGTAAGAATTTGCACTTTTGCTGCATGCCACAAACTTGATGCTTACAACATACGTGATTATCTGTAATTTGTTGGGGATCTGCTTGTTTGGGTACTTGGTTTACTCAACTTCCATGTTTGAATATGTTGCAGTTCAGTCTGATTTATTTGTCAAAACAAAAAAATGTTCTGATTCAGTTCCCATTTACTACTAGTTTGATAATTAATTGTCGTCTGTCTTCCTTTTCTTAGGAAAGACTACTGATAACTCCCCTCCCCTTCTGTATTTGTTACTTGTGACTGCAGTTCCAATCTCTGCTGATGGATGGGATGCTGCACCTGCACCTGCACCAGAACCAGAACCAGTCCTTCCGGCTGGAGTTGATGTTTCTTCCATTGCACCAACTGGGTGGGAGTAGTATATTACTTGGGAAACATAGTTGGAAACTCATTTTCTTAACGTTATGAGATGCAAGTTTACTTTTCCTTCTGAAAGTTGCTTATTAAGAACACATTTTTATTTAACCAAAGTTGAAGTTGTAGAATTTGACATACAGATTATGGTTTATTAGCTAAATATGTAGTAGAAATTTTTTGGCGGATTCTGAGATAGTTTCTCTATATTATTATGAATGCGGCATATTAGGATGGACTTCAAATCCAAAACTTTGCTACTTATAAGAGCGGGAATCTATTCAAGTATAATGCAGATCGATGAATATCAAGTACTGAATGCTTTTGTTAATCCCAAGCATGTTAGAGAAAAAGTGTTTAGGAGAACAAATGCAAATAATCAGAAGATGATTAGAGCTCCCTATTTAGATTATTGTCATTGTCTCTGTCTTTGTTTGTTATTAGCGTTAGACCTCCAATTGCACTGCGCAGACTGTTTTTGATTAAATAAATTGTATTTAAAATAAAGATTTATAGACAAACAAGATTTTAAATTGAGTTTGGAATTTCAACCAAACGTCTTGTAACCTAAGAAGTGCAATGAATGAGTGATAATATTCAATCAAACACAATGGACAACTTTTTACAAATTTTATCAAACCTTGTCTAGTTGGTAGATAAAGAGAACACAAAACTAATGCCCCTTTGGTTAGGGGTGAGCATGGTGTGGTTTGAAGTCCAAACCGCACCCGAAACCGTTTAGGTGCGGTTTGAAAAATTCAAAATCGCACCCGAAACCACTTGTGATTAGTGCGGTGCGATTTTAAAGTGTGCGGTGCAGTTTTAATTGGTGCTGTTTCGGTTCCAAAATCAATTGAAACAACAAAAAAATCTTAGCCTTCAATAAAATTTAACATAAAACTTACAACGAGCAATTAACTTAGTGACAGAGTCGGCAATGAGAATTATATCAAGCATGTTTTAAAACTAAAATATGCGCTATATAAAACAACGAAGACCATATATTCGATAACAAGCAATAATGTTTATCTAGTTCCCCAAAAATTAAAAGTATATACTAGAGATAGAATGAAATATATTGCAAGGAGGACTAAAAATAATCTATTAGACTATTACAATTATAGCATTGACATTAACTAATGCATCAAGTGCTCGAGCCCCTCAGCTATAAGCCCCTCCAATAACGCATCAAACAAATTCGAAATTCCAAAACTCAATTGCTTAATTTTTGACTCTATAACCTCTAACATCTTCTTTCAATTGGTGAAAAAATAACGATGCAAGACTTGGGTTTTCTTTGAGCGTGTTCAAGTGAAAAGTAACTTTAGAACTAGAGATAATACATAGATACACACACATGGTGCGGTTTCGATTTTATGCGTGCGGTTTTGACTAGTAACCAAACCGGAACCGTAAATTTGGTTATTCAACCCACCTAAAATCGTCACATACGCCGAAACCGTTGGTGCAGTTCGTGCGATTTTTTGGTACAGTTTTGGTTCCAATTTAATTACTTGCTCAGCCCTACCTTTGGTAATGTTGTTCAGCTGACTGCCACGTTTTGGCAGCCAAAACTAAGACCGTAAAATGAACAAACAGTTCGAATTCGATTCGTACTCTTTTGAATTCGAACTCGACTCGAAATATAAATGAGTTAAATATGAGCAAATTTTAAAGTTCGATAATTTACTCGAACCTCCTCAAATTATAATTTTCTATTGACACTCGAATCATATTCGTTCAAAAAGTTCAAACTGTTCGGCTCGGTAGCTAAACAAGTTTCAATCAAACTTTATTTTATACTCGATAAATTTTGTGAACCAAATTGAACAACTCAATACTCAGCTCGACTCGGTTCGGTTCATTTACACCCTTAGCCAGAACTCAAGAAGCTATGTCTACAAATAGCTTTAAATTGATATAACCTATAAATAAATAATATATATATATATATATATATATATATATATATATATATATATATATATATGTTACTATTTGTTACTGCTAAATCTACTGGTAGTCTGGTGGTAACTCTTCCAGTTCACATTATAACATTCTCTAAGAACTTCAGTACTCCAGTCTCCAAGATGTGCAAAAGTTACCTAATAAATAAACTCCAAGAACTAGAAAATTGCAAGATAATGTTTATTGCCTGATGCCACATGTCTAAACTTTTGTTGAAGAAACATTCAATATAATTGAAGAAATGTAATTATTAATATTATCTCTAATAAACTGCTACTCCCTCGTTGTTCCAATGTTTACCTCATAATTTATTAAACATTTAAGTTGATTGCGATCGATGACATGATAATGTAATTATTTTGTAAACATGAGATTAGTATCATTTCTTAAGAAAGAAAATTTCCTACAATTATTTTGCAGGACCATTACTAACTCAACAAAATTCTTCAAGATGGCTTCGGCCTTACCTATCCTGTTGTGTGTGCACATCATAATGTACAATGGTAACAAACTAACAATCCTTTGCCGCATGTAAACTCATTATGTACAACAGGAGCTAACGGGGAAGGAAGGAACGATGTGAGAACTAAAACTAACTAATAACCAATACAGTTGCATGAGATTACAATTACCAAGTCTTACGATTCAACCTCGTCTTGCAAAAGGATCTCATATATATCTGTCCTCAGATTTAATTCCTTATCCCGCATTACTTCCTGGAGATCAGATAGCTCTTTTGCAGTTAGAATCGAGTTAAGCTTGACAAAACCATCGAGCCATAGCTTTTTTGACCTAGGAAAGATATTGGACATAACACAAGTTAACTTGGGAGCAGAAATAGCATGTAGACAATAACTTGATATCATGGAAAAGAGCATCTGGCGCTATATTCAAGGAACCAAACATTATGTTGATGGACAAAATTTAATTACAGTCCATCCAATATCTCCCTCCATTCTGAAATATAAGGTCATTATTGATTTGTCAAAATCAACTTAAGACATTTTCAAACTCAATAAGTTACGTGAGTTCCTTTAATTTTAGTTGATACAATGATTGAATATTGTAAGCTTTCTAAAAAGTACTGCTCACTGAAAAATTTATTGAATCATCTCAATTTTGAGTTTGAAAATGTCTCGAATTGATTTTTGAAGGTCAATAATGATCTTATAATTTGGAACTAAGGAAGCACAACCCAAATTCCTAATTCTTGAGAAACATACAACAGAGAAACCTTTTTTTTTTGGGTAACATTAAACTATTATTAATACATAAAAGACATACAACGTATCAAATTCTTTTCATAGGTCTGAGAAGTGATTGCATATCTTAAATGTCAACCAATACAATATAAATTCATAGCATAGAGTTTCTCCGGTGTGTGGCAAACAAAGAGAACATGTAAACATAACATTTTTTTTCTGTGGGGGGTGGCGTGGGGTAAGGGCATGTTTTGTTCCCAACAGGAACTTTTTTGGGCTGAAGACTGAAGTGAAGGGATGAAACTTAACGAGTTAGAAAGTTAGACACCATGTGTTTAGTTCTTTTTATAGTAGTAGTAGTTTAAGTATTTTTTTGCCTCCTCTAAGTTAACTTTTTCATAAATTTGCCTCGTAATTATTAAGTTTATTTTTGCCCGTCCCTATACCTTCGAAAAAAATATCCAACATAGGCTACCCTATGAATAGATCCGCCCCTAGGAAGGGGGATAGTCAACAAGCAAATGTAAGATTCATTTCCACACAGATGGAATATTGAATTAATAGAACCAAAACGGAAACGAAGTTGGATTGTTCTGTTAGTAGCAGTGATTCTTACACCCTAGATGTAGCAACATGCACACAGATACAACTCCTATCAAAACTACAAAACCAAGTATTTTTGCATAAACTGGGTTCGGAAATGCGTACCAAGAGAAACAGGATAGGTAGAGTATTGTTCATTCACCTCTAAAACTGTTCAGAATTAGAAACCTAAAATACGAGGTTATAATGTAATAACAAGTTACAGCAGCAGCTCCATACTGTAGTTCCCAACCGTAGGCTGCGAGACATAATTAATCATCTATTTGATCATTCAAAAGGATAATTCACCTATTATCACAATATGGGTAGTCCATACTAATTATTCAAGTAAAAGAGAACACTTTGCACTCCCAAGAGACTAACTTCGGAGTAATACTTGATTATCTTTCACACGTGAAAAATCAGATGTAAATATCTATATGATCAAAAGTAACAAGCAGACCAACCAAAACATCACATTTACATTAGGACACACCTTGGGCAACTGCAGCACATGTAAGAGTATATATTAATATAACGAGACACAGAATATCAAAGACTTACCATGGGCAAGCATGGATAGCCCGAAAGTAAATTCGTCTAGCTGCAGAAGGATCGCACGCAACATTGATCTCATATGTAATATACCAACGCCAGAGTATTACCGAGTTACGCAAACTGTCAGTCCCCAGTGCCCTCTCGAATAGCGCATGCACCCGATGATGGGAACTTCCTCTACTAATTTCAAATGACAGTGCAAATACCCAAACAATCACAGATGGCTTCCTGAGAATTTTGACGGGATGAGATGTGATAAGATAACTGCTATAAGCATGTTTTACATCACTGTAAAGAGATGAGGTAAAAGTTCCAAAGCAACCTCAGAGTAAATTTGCAATATGATATCTATTCAACATTTGATACAGAAGAAAAAAGTATTGTATGTGTGACTAGTACATAATATAATTTTGCAAGAAGTGATTAAGAGAGTTTCTTGAAAGATTATTAGGCATACAGTCAATTTTCAATTCAGAGTTTTTGATAAGCCACACATACGACTTAAAATAAATAAGTAAATACTGTTCAAATATATTCAGCCAAAGAACCCGACTTATCACTTATGAACAAGCTAATCAAAACTGTCATTAAGACTTTAAAGCAATGGGATGAGTTCACCCTCAAAACATATCATGTGTTTCGTTCCCTTTTAAAGTCAATAGTGTATCTCACTCAATAGTACCAACTCCATCGTACAAGCTATCACCTGATTGATGTGCAATAGTCCTTTCAGAAAACTTTAATCTTAATCCCACTAGCAAAGAATTTCTGTGAAAATCATGAATGTAATCTTTTTGCCATAATTTGAAAATTAAAATGGTAACTGTTTCTAGGGGTGTTCAAATCAAACGGTACATCCGGTTTTTTGCCAAAACCGGTTCAGTCGAACTAATTGGTTGGGTATTTTTTGACACCAGTCCGGTAACGATAAAATAAATCAGTAAATACTGGTCTTTCTGGCAGGGTAATGATATGACTTATTTTATGTTTGGTAATTACCGGACTGGTTAACCGATTATATATCCTTTCCATTCCCGCATACTCTAGTCCAACTTATCTAGTCTCTTCTATTTCCACCAAGACTGCTCTCTCTTAAGCATACGACTTATTTAGTCCCTCTATCTCCCTAATTTTCCCTCTCTTCTTCCATCCTTAATTATTCTTCCATCACGACTAACCATTTGCGTCCATCACGACATCTATGATCTGCGAGACGTGTTTCTACTATAAAAAGAGATGAGAAAAGGAAGAGATGAGTTGATAATAGAACGGTGATAAATTGATTTTTCACGTAGGAGATATTTTTACATACTTACATGTGTTCATGTAAAAGATAAGGAATGAAGGTGATGAATTGATTTTTGTTTTTCTCTTGGTTGGTGTGCGGCAAGTCAGCAACTAAATAGATGGGAGGCAACAGCTGCTGGTAAGGAGTAAGGACTAATTAAGGTTTAATTTGAATAAAAGGAAAATTTCATTTGGTTTTCAAAATGGGCATTAGTTTTGGGCTTTTTTTTGTATTTTGAACTGAATATTAATGGGTTTAGGGAAAGGAAAAAACAAATGGTATTTACCGGACCAATACCCAACTGGCCTAAACGGTACCGGTATCGATATTCATTTTTTAGTAAAACCGGTTCTGTCCAGTACGGTAAATTACCGTTGCACACCCCTAGATATTTAATTTAGAACTTTTCATTCAATAGCAATGGCTAGTTAACATGATGGTCGAAGGTTCATGAGACCAGCAAAGGAACATTGATGGATAGGGAGTGGATGAACAGTTGAACATTATACACAGTGAAAGGGTTTTGCCCAATTTCAAGGGTTTCTACTTTCCAACCAGGTTTCCACCAAGCCTCAGGTGATAGAAGAGAATGAGAGTATGACGATTTCAGCAACCACTAATGATCAGCTCATTGGCAAATCATATTTTAGGCTAATTATATCTTACTATTCATTTTTACTCACGGATTCATTACATTTCAAGCGAATCCTAGTATGGAGCATAATTATCAAAGGCATGCCTAGATTCAAAGGAAGGCGAAGCATTTTGGCTTCTCTTATTGAGGCATACCGTAGGTAGATAATGCACGTGCTTTTTGTGCTTAAGCCCAAGGCCCCAAAGGCTAGGCAAGATGCACTTAAGTGATCAATCTGGCTTAATTTTTGAAAAACAAACAAATCAAAAAAAAAAATCAATTGACAAACCCAATTAAAATCCAAAAAAAAATTAGAAAATTAAAGTCGAAACAAAAAATCAAACGAACATTCGTGAGTGTTCACTGCAAACTCACATAAGTAAGCCATCTTTTTTCCTTCTTTTCTTTGTTCTTATTGGAGGAAATCATAATATCAATATTGACTTTTTGAAGTCAACTTCAAATTCAAAATTGATAATTTACTTTATATAATACAACTATGAAAATTATAGACTATCTAAATAGTATTTTTAATTACAAGATTTATTATTGAAAAGTTAAATGAATCATATCAATTTTTTGAATTTTAAAACATTTGAAATTGACTTTAAAAAGTCAAACATGATCCTATATTTGGAAGGGTGGGAGTATAAGTGTATAACATAACAATGAGTCATTATATTATATCCCAAATCCATCTTATATTTAAAGTAGAAATTGTTTTTTATTATAATTATTATTATTGCTGCCTTTTACTTTTGATACCTAAAATGTCAAAGGAATTGTTGAATGCCATTGAATAATATTACAAATTATTATTGTGTTACACATTGTGCGTCTCGTTACAGAAAGTCTTCCGCTTGCACTTCGCCCCTATGGTGAGTAACTGCTTTTGATCTTTTGCTGAATAATTTATTTAGCGTACGAAAAAAATATATATAAAATCTAATATCCAGGCATATAATTGTCAAATAAGTATAACTTCATCTGTTTTTTAAAATTAGTAGAGTTTTTAGCACTTTCAACAGCATTACCTTTTAAAATTTTAACATTTGTACCAAATAGTACCAAAGACCTTCCCTTCGAAAAAGAGTTCTATTAAATTTGATAATTTTTTTCTTTTACACATGTTATGGTTTGCCTAGAACACACTTAACCATATTATATTGAATAATTATTTCCAATAAAATTTAACATTGAAAACGAGATTATCAAAAACATTTTATGTACAAATGACTTTTCTCACTCATGCTCTATTAAAATATTTTTAATTTCGATTTTACAGAAATATTATCAAAGTGATTCTATTAATTAAATGTTTTTTATAGAATGTATTATGAAATTGGATAAAGTAGTTTTGGAAAGTGGTTATTTATAGAGATGCAAGTTGATTTATACTGTTGGACAAGATGTGTGCCTAGTATAGGACAAAGGTGATTTCTTACATATCTACCCAGTAGCAGGGCTATATCTGATGGTAAGACAGGTTTACCCAATCACAGTTAAAGGATCTTAGGTACACCTTAATATGCCTAAGAAAAGTCAGCACATTAGAATTTCTTTTCCAGACTGAGGCAATATTTATTTATAATTTTTATTGTGGGCTGGTAAATTTTTATTTTCAAATACATCTTCTGACATGGCAAAATTTATTATCATTATTTATTGTGAGGACCGCATGTTTGCGGGAGGAGAGCGATAGGGCAGATAAAGTAAGATTTGGAGCAATTAAATATAGAACTATGACCCTAAGTAACAAGTTTTCCAAAAAAAAAGTAAAGGGAAAGAAACTTACTTTTGGCAGTTGTCATCAAATCTCCATCGCATTTTACTGGGTGCAGTATGAAGATAGCCAATTTCAACAAAAGCATTATAAAGTTCTGGACTCTGAGGATATAATTGCAACCCTTGCAAAATAGTATCCCATACTTTCGATAAGTTTGATTGCTGATGATGTTTCCAAAGCATCCTCACATAATAGTTGAACAAGAATTCCAGTTGATGACTCTGAGTTCTTCTCTCTGCAATAGAATATGTAATGTCAATCATATTAAAGAACATATTTCGTGAATGAAGACATTTGGTCAATTTCACATTTAGACATTTGGTCAATCATATTTAGACATTTGGTCAATTTGGTTAAAGAACATATTTCCTGAATGTGTAATGTCAATTCATTGGGTCAATTTAACAAGTTTTACCCGAACCGGTGGTCAACCTGTTCTACTGGGTTTTGACCAAAACTGGTTACTTGGCTCAATCCGCACCAGAGTGCTGACCAGTTCTAATTTTTACTGCTTAAACTGACGGTCCGATCCGGGTTTAACAACCATGCCTGGCTTGACATATTAAGATGTAGGGGCCTCACCCATCTTTTCAATCTAATTTCTAGTTTAATACTTTGTTTAATTCTTACACGAAGAATATGATTTCCTTTCGCATTAGTTGGTAATGAGAATATCTTTTTGTGTAAACTCATGAATTAACCAAGTATTTCCTCTCAAAAAATTCAACTCTCAAGGTTTACATATGTATTGAAGTTTGGCTCGATCATTTGGTTAAGTAAATATCTTGTGTAAAAGCATTAATGCTATGTTTGGCCATACTTTGGGATATGTTAAAGGAAGGCTAACAGAAGATGGTGAATATTGACATTAGCCATGTAACTAACACTTTCTTATTTTCTCTTCATCTTAACATAGTGAAGACAAATCAATAAATATTATGACAGGACAAATGTAGGAGATTTCAAAATTTTCTTCATGGGCTCAAAAGAAGAAAATAGTTTCCAACAGCAATTGAAGAAAACCAAACTTGATACTGCTGTGAGAAATGAATCCTAATATGTTCCATTGAGAAAATGAAGCTAACAAAGACAACTTTCTTTGGCAGAATCCAAGCCTGCAGGAACACAACAAACTTTTTAAGCCTTAATATCATATGGTATACATTGTATGGGCTATCTTTATCTTCTTCAATAGACAACTATGTTAAACTATTTCTAGCACATATAATAATACTTCTCTTCAAGTAGGAAAGGGTAGTATGTACTGACAAAATCAGATATTAGCTTTCAACAATCCTGGTGATTTTAAAAGTACACCATATTATAATTTTCACTTATCAGAGAGGAGAAGATACCAACTGCGAGTTCCAGATTCAGTAAAGTCAATGATACTGATTAAGAAAATGATACTAAATTGAAATTTGTCATTATCAAAGACAGCAAGTATCCCCTAATATTGAACACACAGATCAAGTTGTTTAATGGATAGAGATGGATAATTTAGACTAGTAACCTATCAGGAAACTTTAGGGAACAGTGAAAGGACCTGTTGTGGCCAGATGTTCTCAGGTATACTATCTGTTTAAGGTAGAACATCATATCACTGCTGTGCGTAGCATTTACAAACATATCAATGCAGAAAACTAGCACAACGAGTATTATCCAAGTTGAGTATAAAGATATGCATAAGAAGGTTAAAAGAAATTACCGGGAAGCACCATGGAAAAAGATTGATCAAAAACTTCAATAGCAGAAGTCCATCCAGCAGTTAGCTCTTCAAATAAAGCAGCTGAACATATTAAAGCTATAGCTTCATCGTCTATGATACCTTGTGCCCCCATTGCCCGTACCATCCTTATTCGTTCTTTAAACCCTTGGCGTGCTCTCAGCTGTTGCACACTTGAGGGCTGACATTTAAATGGAACGTACTTCACCCCACTTCCCAAGCAATATAAAATGTGCATTGCCCGTGATCCTGAGTCTGAACTACTACCAGAACTATTTGCAAGTTCCACCTCAGCATACCAGAAAAATATTAGAAATGCATTTGACTGGGAGTCCTGTTTCATTAAATAAAAAAAGTAAATTACGGAAAATCTAAGATAACAAAACACATATGTGCCCAGATTCTAAAAGCAACTTAAAAATGACACAAGGATCCCTACAAACTATAATTAGCCAAAAGGCAATCCGTGTGGTTGGTTTGGCATGAGTTCACTTACCACATTAGCAATTAATTACAGTGAGTAGGAATGGGGGAGTGAGTTTGGAATGGATTAAAATGAGTTGGATTGCAATTAATCTCTCTTCTCTCTTGGTCTTGGAATTTCATTCATTCATTAAGGTTTGGTAGTTGATTATCAAACCTTTACATCTAACCCCAAAGTCAGACTCATGTGGAGGACAAGTCGTCCTCCAAAAAGAAACCTAAAGAGAAGGAAAAAAATATGAAAAAATCGAGGCATTAAAGAAACATCAGCCAATCTCTATAAAGATCTGACAAAAAAATTCCTCAAAAACCTCCCAATGCATGAGCACATAGAGAAGCAAAAGACACTTTATCCCAAAGTAAATCAATATTCATTGCCAGACTAAAAATAAATAAATAAAAAACCTAAAATTCCTCTTGATCAAAACCTCACAAAATGGCAAGCAAACACATTTCGAAAAAATCCTCCTATTCTTCCCATATTACCCAATGGAGTGGAGAATGAGTGCACCATGATGTATACAACAAACCTGCCAAGGGAAACTAAAAAAGATCTATGCTCAACACCACAGCCTGCCTTATACACCCAAGAACACACTAAACTACAGCCCAATGCCACCAAAAACTCAAAGCTATAATCTAAGAGCAAACTCACCAAAAAGCCAACAAAAGAAACAAAGATCAAAACAAAAGCCAGATATGCACAATGATCTCTCATCTCTCTTTTTCCTCAAAACATCAACCATTTATATATCACCCTCCATATGGTCCACCAAAAGGAAATGCACCACATTCCAGCATGGATGCTGTCCTGATGAACATGCAACTCGCACAACCCGAAAGAAGCCGCCCACCACCATCACCCAAGTGATACAAACAGAGAGAAGACAATCTGCATATCTGCTATAGGTCCCCAACATCATAATAAAGTAACAAGTAATGTATCTAATCTCAATTCCTTCTACACACCATCTATTGACAATGAACATCCATTTTCTCCCCACCTTGTCTCATGTCAAAATTAATAAAGGTCACTGTCCAAGTGCCGAAAGCCTAACCGAAAGCCTAGCGTAAAGCTCTTTTAGTCAAGAAGGCATTCCATTCCACATTCTTAGAAACAAGTGTTTGTTTCCTTGATTCAGGTAGGAAAGAAAGGGCTATGGCACTTGGTTCATTCCTCTCTTTGGGGGAAGGAACCAAGAATTTAGAGAGAAAAAATAAAAAGGGCTTGAAAGAATAAGATACGTAGAGCGTGAATCAATGTTCATAAGCGGATCACATAGAAACTTCCAAGGTATCGCATCAATCAGGAGTTCGGTTTTTATTTACGAATAGTTAAATCGATTTGAGACGAATTCAGTCCAAGTTCTTCAGTCTAATCGAAAAGAGTTCGATATGTCATTCTCTGAGAAGATTTTTTACTACCATAAGAGTTCAATTCTGTTTCTTTTCTAAAAATAGAAAGGGTGCATCTTATTTACCAAACAGTAGTACAGTACATGAAGTTGCAGGAGGCCAGAGGGCATTTGGAAATCAGACAGCCAGTATGAGGGGCTAAAAAATGTGAAGAGTGAAGCATAAGAGCAGGACAATAAAGAAGAGATAATTTTTCATTTTTTTAACCATAGATTTCATTTTGTAGACTCAGCGATACCATGTTATTAGTCTTACAACGCCATTTGAAACAATAAAACCTTCAAATAAACTAAACAGACTTGTCTATTACAACAAACAGAAACCTTACCAGTGGCACTGCTTCAATAGATGCCAATGCCATGTCAAAAACCTTTCTTGCATGATCTATATTCCCAAATACTGCCTCCCTACGAGCATAAACTCCGCATAGTAGGAAATCCTATGCAAACCATTTTCAGAAATATAAAGTATAAGGAGTACATATGTAAGAACTGTAAGTAACAAATAATTACGCAAAGAAGTTTAAGTAACAAAATTAACAACCTTTCAAAATAATCTTAACCACAAACACATCATCTTCAAGCTGACCAAAAAAAAAAGTCCCAGCAAGTAGCAACAATGACATTTAAAGGTAGCTTTTGTTATGAGCATTAGCCCCGTCATCAATACCAAAATATAACAAGGAAAATACCAAGTCATTTTGGTTGGTCCTGAGTCAACTCAGCAATCCAACTTTGAAGACTCGGCAACTCAAAACTTTTTTTTTCCTTTTTTTACCATATTTACTATTAAAGATGCAACGTATTTTTTGTTACTAAGAATTGAGCAAAAATCTATATATATCAAGTAATTAGTGATATACATTTGGTGACCCTTGGTATTCATGAACCTAATTATTATAACCTATCTTATTCAACTTACTCTAATTCACTATAAATAGTACTTGACCTACACACCAAATTAAACAAAAATCATACAAAATCACAATAGATGAACATGTTCCTTTGAATCAACTATTTTAGAGACACGTAGCTAACCAAAATTGGTGATACATTAGCTATTCCTCGCTATAAATTTAAACTTTCAACATTTGAAGATGCATGTCTATAAGCTGATATAGTGCGTGCAAAATCTAATAGGTAATGAATTAACATACATTTTATTAGCTTGAATGAATATATTAGCAAAACATAAACTAACATTTCGTTTGGTTCAAATAGACATTGTGGACATTCTAACCACAATTATATATAGCAATATATATTCGCTCAAATACGTCATTTCTAAAATTCTCTGATATGTAATTATTAAAGTTTATCCGTGTTTCTAAAATTCCCTGATATGTAATTATTAAAGTTTATCCGTCCTTTGCACGAGTTATCAAAATTCATTAACAAGAAAAGAAAAGGACAAAATGAAAAAAGATTTGATAGATGAAGAAGGGATATGCATGAAACTAGGATAAGGAGTCCTCTGCCAAAGATATGGAGAAAAAAAACAAAGATCCAAAATACCAACACATCAGAACCAACCGCTTCCAATCATGCAAAAAATAAGATAAAGCAACACTTCGAAAGCCACCACCAGCAGGTGAACAAAGAGATTCAAAAGTCCCATGCAATGGGAACAATTTTACCCTTGAAAATTCTAGCATTATGTTAGGTTCAAACAACCCAGATGATTTCAAACAGAGCACAAGACTGCAAAAAGTATACCAAAGTAAAGAATAACAAAGTATACCTGGCGATTTCTTTTTAAGAGGCTCTTCGCTAAAGATCGACATGGAGTTACCGAACAGCTTAAAGAATTCACTCTTGTATTTGATAGCTCTTCAGCAACTAGTGCAGCTTCTTCCAAAATGTGGTTTTCAGGAAATGCAGTTAAACAAAGTAAGATAGCATTGCGAAGAAATTTCATCATATTAGTCCTCATAGAATTATCATCTGATACGCCTAAGGAAAATTCTAAACTGAAACTACTTGGACTTCTTTCTGCTTTGGTTAAAACATCATGAACCTTTCTCAGATTATCCAAGATTGAATCTGGAAGCGTCTCTAAGCTGAGAATTTTCTCGCCCCATGTTGAACTGTTTGTCGAAGTCCTACAAAGAAAAAAGTTCTGTATCTTGAGAGTGTAATCAACCCATTCATGAAATATGAGAATAAGAAATGATGCTAAAGCAAAAATAGGTAACGACACCACAGACAAGAGAATGTGATCTATACACAAACCATTATAAAGGGCTTAAAATTGAAAATATGAACTCAATTACATTTGCCACTTGTATGTAAATATGTAATTCATATCAAAGCTCAAGCATGCTTTACTTACCCAACAAAGCAAGATAGATTTAAAAAAATTGTATCAAGGGAGTAGCATTTGAGGGGTGGAGGTCATTTTTTAGTTTCAGTTTTCTAATATTCTTTTGCGATCCTTGAAGGTAATTTGACTAATTTCACTTATCAAATTATAGCTTCCTTACGTGATTGTTTACATGCTTTTTGTTACTTCTGTAAAAGATTTGAAACTCTACGATGCTTTGGGATGAATTTGTTGTGCTTTTAAGATTGTTTTCTTACCAACTTTTCATATATATATATATATATATATGCTTTATATAATAATATCCAAATGAACAAAAACTAGGGAAACACGAGGCCCCTCTTTCGCTACATAAGTTCACTTACCGATTCCTTTCTCTCTCCTCCTTTCTCCCTATGTCTGTTTGTAAGCTAGTGCAAGGGTTTTGTTTGTTTTTTCTGCTCGCCAGGGCAAATCGACAGAAACGAGAGTTTTCTTTGTTTAAAAGTTATTTTGATTTTTCACCCACTATATATATCCACATATATATTAACTTTACTAAAAGATTAAAGAAAATAAATACAAAAGGGGGTGCAAGGAGTCCACCCACCCTACAACATGTAAATTTAAAGAAAACACTCCAAAAAAAACAGCTCTCCGATCTCTACAAAAATAAGACACAAAAATGACCCCAAAGACCATGCCAGATGCCCGAGGAGAAGCAAGAAACCCCATTTAAATTAGAAAATCATGTTATGTACCTCAATCATTCACAGATCGACCACGTAACCACATCGTTTCCAAATGTTTGTCTCTTATATCTAAATAAATAAAAATAGAAATAGAAGGAAACGAAATTATTGTTTCGACGACATTTTCTCATCATTTTTTATTTTTTCCATTTCCGAGTAGTGCCCGAAGCAATTCTCATATTTACCATCATTTTTGTGCTTCATAGGTCCCTGCAATCTATATCTTGAACTTTTGTCGATGGTCTATAGGGCCAAGAGCTACAAGATATATTTCATTAAGAGAGACAGAGAGAGACACTATGGGCCTAAAATGAATTAGTAATTCATAAATTCCACAAATACCAACAGAGAGAATGCACCTTGAGATAAATTTGCTTGAGCCAACATAAATCGTACCTTTCTGAGTAGTACAATTTTGTATATTTTTAGCCCCAACTATTTACCCGTTCATGTAAACTTGTGTTAGTTTTAGTTAGGGTTTCACAATCATATCATGCCATTCCTAAAGTAATAATTACATGGATGAGGATCAACTAGGAGATCTGGATCAAACATCACATTGTAATTGTTAATAAATTCATAGTCACTTGTTGGTAACACCATGCTACCCTATCTAGTTTAACAATTGTGCCAAGTTAGCGTGGAATGCTTGATTGGACACACGCGAAAAAAAGGGGGAAAATGAGAAAGAGAGAGGGTTTCATCCTTCCGAGATACAAAAGTTATCAGTGTTCTAAAAAGCATTAGATGTACCTAGGCAGCTGGCAAAGGGAGCTTCGAGCGCCTAGGCCTTGTAGATGAGGCATAGGCATCTCCGTAGGCATGTTCCCTAGGCAATGTAGTTTTATTATTATTTTTTATATTCGTAATAAAACCAAGTGTATTCCTTTGTATTTATGGTAAAATAAAGGTTACATTTGCATAAAGTGAAAGTTTAAGAATTGATTTAAAACATTGTTAAATTATGGGGCCAAGTATGAACTATGATAGAAATTTGGGGTAAATTTAATAAATTAAATGGATAAAATCTAACGTTATCCCATCTCATCTGGTAAAAGAAAACAGATTGTAGCAGCACATATTCTTTGGAGAAGAGGAGGAAACAAGTTACAGCGATGGGTAGTGGATGGCAACAGAGATGATGGTCAATGGTCAGCGCCTAAGTGCCTAGGCAGGCACCTAACACCTCCTCACCAAGGTTGACCAGTGGCTAGCCCTTGCTTTATAAAACTAAAAGTTATACATAGAGAGAGAGAGAATTGGCCAAAGCCCAACTAATGAACTAATGAATGCCTCAAATGGGATCAAGAAGGAGGGTCTCGTCTGCCCAGGGGAAAAAGGACGATTAACATTTTCACATGAAGTCAATTAGGTATAACTGTCGTAATTCATCCCCATATCACACTCCCAAAGAAATGAGCTCATTCATACTGAAAGGCCACCAGTTAACTAAAGGTTTAAAAACGCCGAATATGAATCAAAATTCATTATACCATAGACATACATCTCAATTATCTTCTCATGAATAACCAAAAAAGATATCGATGAGATTGAAAATGAGCAAAAATGAACAGTGAATTTAGATCAAAAATGAGATTTGAAATACTAACCATTGAGAGATCCTCCCACCATAAAAATCAATAAACTGGAAAATTAAAGACAGGCAGGCTTCTTGTGAGCTCACTGAGAAGAGGTATTCTCTGATATCTTCAAACAATATTACCCTTGAGAAATGCTCGTCACCTTCTCCATCTGCTATCCCATCGCCGTTAGAAACCCCTGTTTTACAGAAAAAATCAGTTAAATTATTACCATCAGAAAGGATGGATACAATAGAATCTGCAAGCATATACAGCTGGAAAAAAATTTGGAAAGATGAAAATCTGGTAATATGTTAACGTGAGAAGCCAAATGCAGCCAAACTGGTTAAGTATGGTAGTGTTACAGCTGGACAAAATCCATATTTCCCTCTTTAATTAATAAAAATAGATGATGTAAATATTAAAGATGCTCCTGTGATATATCTCTTTCATACTTTTCCTCCTAGGAGTGGTCATGTGGTTGTGATTTATTTTCATTGTATTAATAGAAGAAGTTGCATTGTCATACCCATTGATGCATCACAATATACAGTAATGAAAATAAATAGTGTATTCGCTCGGCTGCACAACTCCTTTTCTTGAGAATGTGTGGCATGGATTTTAAGACGCATTAAAAACACATGTATAAATTAATATTTTCTAAATGTTTTTACATCCTCAGAAAATCAAAATTAAACTCAACCCATACCACCTCTTCCTCTTCAAAAGTTTGTCGGGCACTGCTCCAAACCCTCAGGCATTGATCTCAAACTACACTCCTCGAACACTGATCAATAAAAAACTAATTAATAGTGTACACAAATATAGTTTTCACGGTGCCACGACGAGACACAATGGTAGTTGACCGCCAAGACACTTAGGCAATAAGGCGCCCATATGGCGACAAGTCGTTAACAATGTGTAATTTATACATTTGTTTATTTTACTTCAAAAGTATATTGAATAATATAATTTTATATACATTAAAACTCAAAACATCATAACTAACACTACGGAATACAATTAAAAAAACACAATTATATGAATACTTCACAATCAAAATTCAAAAATAAAACAATTGACATTGATTACTAGTAGAACAAGCCAACAAACACAACGTAAAAAATAAAAAATCAACCAAGTCAACACCCATCACACATTACAAGTCTAACAAGTAATAAAATTACACTACACAACAAGTACATGGGTTATGATGAGCCATGGATACAAAATGATTTCATCACTTAACTTGGGTTAGCTACCAAGGCATGAGCCTTGACAACTTGGCGTCCAAGGCGTCGCCTTGTCATTCTCTAGCGCCAAAACGCCTAGTCGTCCGCCATGACAACTATGACACAATGAAACCCTTGCTCCTCAAAATCTTGTGAAACTCCCTCAATCTCTTTAATAAAATTCTTCCTACTAAAACAGCCACTTATGAAACAACTTAGAATTGTAATCTCCCTCCCTAATTCACTTGAACCACACCTTATGCTTCCAACTAATATACTCCCTCATTATCAACTCTTCATAATCATCCTTCAAGAAAGCATGTTTATTAAGAAAATTCACAGAAAGAGCAACCCTCCGACCTTTCAAACTTGCGCACCTTCCACAGTTTCAGCTTATCCTTAACAAACCTAAGCTTCTTCAACCAAAACCGAGTTAAACCACCACTCACCTCTCCCACGAATTTTTAATTGCACAAACAAGAAATATGGACATCTAACCTAAAAGCGCTCCTAATATCCCACATATCAATAATGCCCATGAAAGGACCACAAGAGGTAATAAAATCTCATTCCTTAGATTTAGACTTCCAAATGCTCTTAAAAATATATTCATAACCTTAAATTTTGAGTCTTAGAAAGAAGATCACATCCAAGGAATCTTTTAACTTCATCAACTACTGCTTGTGTTTAACCCCTAAGCCCCGCACATTCCAAGAAACTACCTTAATTTAAAAAAGTAGGTCTCGCCTACTCTAATGCAGGACAAATTTAGGAAGGATTAGAAAATAGATTTTTGGATGAAGAAAGAATAGGCTAAAATTACCTATCCCCACAAAGAACGGGTAGAAAAACACTACATGCAATAAAGCAAATAGCTCTCATCTCAAATCAATAATAATTCAATTCTCAACAAACATGTAGGATTACAATGCTTATTGTAAAGTAGAAGTTTATTCCATAATCATATCAAGTAAAAATAAGAGTTGAGCCTTTTATAGACTAAGACGCATGCTATACAAGAAAAGTAATCAATCTATCAATGACTAGCACTGTAGCACATATCACTCCACATTACTCATACAATCATGTTCCTAGAATCCTCTAGAATCCCACTCAATCAAAGACATTATTATTGTAAGTCCCTCTCATAGAACCAAGTTGAGTAAACACATTATTGTTGTTAGCCCCTCATTTAGCTATTCGATTACTGCACAAGCTATTGATGCTTAGTCAAAGTGCAATAGTTATAATGATTGGACCTTTGTTGAGTTATCACTCTCTGGCCTCTGCCCTATAACAACTCTTGGCCTAATGTAAGACCCAGTTGAGCAAATATGGTGAAGATCAAGTTTCAGCAAGCTCAACCTTTGTTCAATAATTGACTTAGGATCTTAAAGTATCTACACAAGGATTATGAGATGAAAATTAGAAGGCAGAACACCCACGAGTGGTGGACCCGCGTCAATGATTTTCACCATAAAACACAAGTCGCCATCAAACTCTAAAACCGCTACTAGTAAACTGGAGCTTATTACCTATATGAATCTGACTTCTAACCCTTTCGAAGACTACTCCTTTAATAATCGAAAGTCAAAATGTCAAATAGCCTCTACATAAATTCCCAATAATCGCAAATAATTCCAAATTCCAATATTTAAGTGGCAAACCAACCACAACTATTCATCTCCTTACTATTCTTTCTACATTGCACAAACAATACAGTTCATCCTCCCACCTCAAGATTCAAGAGCCGACATCCATAAGCAAGCATTCAGCTAGCAACAATTTCTAAAGGAAGACAATAAAAGGAAGTGTGATTCAGAAAACCTGCACACCAGAAACTGTTGACATATTCCAAACACATGAAGCACAATCAGACATCCTTGTGACGTTGCCAGAATCACCATCAACCCACCCTAGCAAACAAGACCACAAAACCGTAACCGATTAACCCCTTTCAAACCAACTGACAAGAAAACCAGTTACACCAACTTAACTTCACGTTAGAGATGAAAATAGCAACCCAGCAACTTCTTTGAAAGATACAATAAACTAAACAAATCTGGATGAGGATGGAGACAAGTCTGAAGAACTACAGCGAGCGGGTTGTGCAACAGCGTGAGGTGGCATATCGCATCAGTGGGGTTATTTTGTTCGCCTGGCGAAAAATGAAGACATTGATAGTACCATGGTGGTTGTCTTCATGTAAATCTACTTATGCACTTACTTTCCAGATCCAATAAGATTGGGACCCTCATACTAAATTGTTCAAAATATGTTGTTCTCAAAAACCTCCATGTATGAAACCTTAATCACTCCTCAGATACACCTTACCACTAATTCTGCAATTATCTGTTCAACTTCTTTTGTTACTTCTTTCAATTTCTTCGCGAGGGAAGTTCTACCAACACATGGTGTTTGATATGCCAGTCTAATGAAATCGCAATAGGTATGCCCTTTGGTTAAGCGTGTAAACATAAACGAACTCAGAATACTTTGGGGGGTGATTCTAGAGGAGTTCTGTTCAAGATAATCTACCTCATTGAACACACTACAAGAAATATTACAAGTAGGTTTTTGCTAGTAGGAGAGAGATGCAACATTACATGTACGAACACGGGTCAAAATTTGTAGATCTCAATTCAGATTGCTTATTAGATTCAATGCACCTCTGAATTATAAACCTGTAACTATTGGGAAATATATGCGACGTTAAAGCAACTTATATACTTTGAGTTGGGACCTATATAAGCTTAAAACAATAACCATCACCTAAGCCGAAAGGGGGTACCTAGAGCCAAGTTGTCCCCAAAGGGATTATATAATAAAATTAGCCAAAGAAGTGATAAAAGCTGCTAAGAAACCATAGGTAAATAGATATACACATGAACACAGCAGGAGAGAGAGAGGTACCATCTTTTGCATGAAGAGGCATCCATTGATCAGAATCTCGTGATAACTCTTCTTCTGACCATCTAGCCCAAGTTACAGTGTCTTTGACCTCGTCAATAGCTTCAGCATTAGCTTCAATGCCTAGCATTTTCAGCAAAGTGGCAGTATCTTTTTCTGGCTCAACATCTCTCGATCCAAGTTCATCATCAAATTCCTCAACATCCGTAGTATTGTCAGTCACATTTTCTTGACTTCCATCAAGATCCTTGTTTTTGGATAATGGTTCAGACCAACCTGTCCAACCACCTTCATCCATTTCCTCTGACTCTTCATTAAGAACCTTTTGCTTCTGTTCCTCCTCTTTCTCCAGCCAGGTTGACCAGCCAAGAGCCCCATCTTCCCCAAATCTGGCACCATTACTATTCCAGAAGTACTCAAATAGTCTTAGTTTACTATGCTCTCCAAGAAGTAAAGAAGGACAGAACAAGCAATATTCAATTTCTGCCTGAAATAAAGCCGTAGCCAACTCTTGGTAGCCAGCCTGCCACTCGAATCGGCATAAACTTAGAAATATATCAACCAGACCAAGTTCTTTTTGAATGACAGCTGGATCAAGCAAATGTGCACTAGCAATTTGGTTAACCTGCATCAAGAAACAGCAATTGGAGTCAAATTCCTAATGTGAAGGCTTCACATCATTAAAAAGTAATGATATAACTAAGTAACATAAAGAAAGGGGGAAATACATGCAAAATCTTGAAAAGAAAAACCTAGTTTTTTACTTTTCTAATTTCAAAATTTCAGTAAAATGGTATGGGATATTCTCTGTAAATCGTAATCAGAACCTTAGGCATAAAGAACAGTAGGGGAATCTAAAGAAATTTAAGAGTTTCTTTCCCTTATTTCTGTTTTCAGAATTCAAATAGTAACTCCAGCTACACCAGGTTTCATTATTATGCCTAGTGGAGAACATCTGAAATTCCTCTTTAACTAATTCTCTTAGAAGCTTGTACATTACTTTCCAGCACATCATAGAAAACTCAACCTCAAGTTTTCTGGTGTGAAGAACTATAATTTGTGACCTTTTGCCTATGTCTACAGAAGCAGTAAAATGTAAAAACCAACTCAATTTCAATTAATGTAGAGGGAACAAGGACAAACACATCTTTGGAACATTTCAAAACCCAAATCTAAATTGCAAAAACGCATTGGCTCCTAAATAATAAAAAAAATAATTTGTATAATAATAATAATTTGAATTGAGTGTCTCACGCCCTCAGAAAGTGAGGAGTAACCAGCAAAGCAAATAAAAATAGTACAGCATCATACTAATCTCATAGAAACAAAACAGAGCATCAAATTTAATAAATAAATTTTAAGAAAAGAAGCACAGTATATGACAAGGTCACAAAAGATGCCAGTTTGTCAGTTTTATTGTAAACATGCTTTAAACCATTAATTATGTGGAGCAGCAGAATTTAATTGTAATCAAGTAGGAAAATACCTTTCCATCATCTACGGACTTACATTAGCCACTTAAATACTTATTATCTATCATATTCACTTTTTTCTTATAACCTTTCATCATCTATCAACTTAGATCAGCCACTTGTCCACTAGTTATCTATCGTTATCAAATGTATCTCAAACTTATTAAATATATCAAGTTAACAAGAATAAGAGTGTGTTTGATTAGCTCTTAACGTCTCTTGGAGTGCCTCTGATTCAGTCAGAGGTAAAACATGTTTGGTAAAAAAAAAATTACCTCTTAATCGGTTAGACATAAAATTAAAGCTTAACCATTTAGAGGCACATCTGAATGAGTTTATATTTTTTTGGACAAAAATACCCTCTTCAATATTATTAATTTCCTTTTGTATCCATTTTAACCCTCTTTCTCTCTCTCTCTTCATTAATCAGTTCATCAATATTGCAAGATCCAACTGAACCTTCTCTTCATCATTATTGCAAGACTCAGTTGTAAACGCGGGGGTTCAAATGATTCAATGCTACCAATACCATATATCACCATCTGCATGTTTGATTCAGCACCCAAAACCTTGAGGAAGTATTCCAAAATCTGAGGAGTCTCGATTTGTTTCAATAACGTATGATAGAAGTGAGTCTTCGAGTTTTTTAATGTATATTGGCATCTTCTGCATCAATGTTCTCACTCTTGGGGTCAGATTCAATATCAGTAGGAACCCGTTGTTTTTCTTGTTGCTATTGTTCAGAAGATTTGATTTGGGGAAAATTTTTTCTCTGTTTGTTGCGACGGGGCAAAACAATTGTCCAATCTTCACATGTGTTTGGGAATTTTGTAGTTTAGATATTTTTTTCTCTTGTTCAGAGAGTTAAAATGGTAAAATATTGTTATTCAGACATTTTGAAAAAAAATTATCAAACAACATTTTTTCATTCACATACAATTCTATTCAGATGCTCTATATTATTCAGACGTCTAAACTGTTCAGGTCTTAACACTCAATTTTATCAAACACCACCTAAGAGCAATAAGATCCCAAAGAAAAACAGTAAATTTATTTATATGTAAATTATTTTCAAAATGGTCTTTGTAATGAATGTGAAGGTAAATAAAAACATTGAAATATGAGAACCTGCCTATACTGCTTGCCACGTGTAGCAGATAAAGCTCTGATTGCATTGGCATATATTTTCCTCATTTCAGGAATCTTGAATCTAGAGAATTCCCCCTGAACAACTAGCAAAAACTCTCTCCACAACTTCCAACTCCCAGAATGTTGCACAAGTATCTTCTCCCACCTAGCAATCAAGATATCAATGCTATCTCTGCTTCGATAAGCATTCATAAGACTCAGCAGCAGCTCTTCATTATCTGGATTGACCTCAACTGCCTTCTCTAGTATACTAATTTTCTTTTCAAGAGTCTGCAAACGAGCACCTTTCTGAGGTTGCATACTGGCAACTTTGTCTTGGAAGTCCGCAAAATCTAACCAACCCTTCTCATTGTGGGGATATTCTCTCGTCAATTTATTAAACTCCCTCGTTTTCCGTAACACCACATCTTCCCATGATTCCTCAATTACCAATGCTCTTGAAACTGACCCACCATGAGAACCTTCACAATCATCTGATAATGGAATGAAATTAGCAGCCATACTCGCTGTATGTTTTTCAGGTGCAAGAATTCGTAGCCTCTTGAAATTCTTATGACGTTCAAGTGCAGTGTACCTTGCAGACCAATAACGACCCGCAGATTTAAGTTTGCTATCCAGGGCATTAATATCATTATCTCCATCAAAAGCCCAACTTTTTTTATTCCGGTGATACAGTGCATGATTTACACCACACCCGGATGTAGAACAATGCGACTTGTAGCGGGCAACGTCCATTCTGCATTAAGCAAACCATATACCAATGCCAGAATATATAAAATTTCAGGGTCGACAACTAGAAAAGGGAATAACACAAAAGAAAGGAAACAATGTTTCTAATCCCCATATTCTGCATTTTGAAGTTTCGAGAAGAGGAGATATACTCCATTACTAATATTAGTTAGAGATGAAATGAACACTTCATTTGGAATGGGAAAAAGGCTTTCATTGTCTGAATATGTAATGAGGTGAAAAACTTGAAAAGGGGAAGAAGAAAAAAATTAACTTTCTCTCCAATTCGGAGAGAAGAAAAAGTTTGATTACAATTTCATATTTTAAATTTTTCCCGCAAACAAATTAGAAAGTTGATCAATACCATATTCTATCATAGAATAAGAGACCATGGTCAGACAATAATATATTTCACTTATTTTCCACCCTATTATTCGCAACTCCCAATAAGAGGTAAGAAAAATAAAAATTATCTTTCTCTCCTTATACTCACAAAAAATATGCAAGAAAAATATCAGTCTTTTCATTTCTCTAGTCATTTAACATCATCTAGGTGAGAAACTTCATGCATTATTAATTAAGCTAAAAACAAAATACATAATCAAAAAAAAAGTGCCCCAAATTAGGATTAATAAAATTTGCATACCTGTAAATACATCCAAAAGCCAAATTGTCGCGATCACCACGAGAATCAAAGTAATACTCTTTATTAGTAGTATTCACCCAAGACTTAACATCGGGCTTTCTTGAAGGACCATAGTCCAATGGTGCAGCCGCCTCACTGGATCGATTCCTCCTTTTCCGTTTTTTCTTCTTCTTCTCCTCTTTCTTATCCTCCTTCCCTTCAGAGGAGTTCTCATCTGATGCCGACGAATCCACCAATTCGTACTGAGGTCGCACTCTATTATCCCTAGTAGTAGTATCTCTTTCTTCTTCTTCTTCTTCTTCCTGGTCTTCTTCTCGGAGTACGTTGGATTGGAAGACGGTGTCGTAGTGAGAAGAAACGGCGTCGTTGATGACGGAGAGGTCAGTGGTGAAGCTGGAATTGGATAGCCATTGCGGCGGCGCGGCGGAGAGAGAAGAAACGGCATCGGTGTTGATATTGGTAATGGCGGAATTGGGGTTTGAGGGGAAGAGGGGGAACAAAGACGAGGTTGATTCATTGGTGATTTCTGCAGCTTTTTCTTCCATTTTCGATTTCAAAATGGGTCGATTATTTTGCAGCAAGCTCCAAAATGGTTATATAAATCGTGATTGTGTTTTCTAATATTATGGCCGTTCGGCACTGACTTATTTCAAAGCAAGCTCGCCTAAAAAAATATGAGTCCTTCTAAGGCAATATTGTTTTGGCCACGTTGTTTTTTTTGGGTTTTTTTTTTTTTTTTTGGTAATGTATAGTGTTTATTTCAATTGAATTTTTTATAAAAAATAATGTTTTATGTGTAATTTGGATATATCTGAAAGCTTGGACATGCAGACATCAGTATAGCGTTATTTTTGTATGTATCCAAATTATACCTAAAATACTGTTTTTTACAAAAAAATCAATTGGAATAAATATTATACATTTTTTGAGAGATACTACTACCAAAAAAAACCAAAAATAAAAAATATCCCCCTAGACTTATTGAAAAAACATTTTTTTGATCTCCAAATTACTAAACTTAATTATTTTATTTTATTTTTTATTTACTCTTTTAACTCTTTATTAAAACAATAAAATACATATAAAAAAAAGGGAGGTGTGATTGTGATTTCAATATCAAAGTTAATTTTGCTATTTTTTCTAATGTATGTTATGTTATTTTTAATGAATTTTGTTCAAGTTAAATGAGAGTATTATTGAAAAAATAAAGTCAAAAATAACATTAAAATGAAAGAGGACAAATAAATTTAGGCAAACTAAAAATAGAATAGGACATATATACTTGGACAAAAGGAGCAGTTTATTATTAGGGGTGCAAATGAACTAAGTCAAGTCGAGTTGAATATTGAGTTCCTACAATTTGATTCATAAAATTTATTAAGTATGAAATAAAATTTAATTAAAACTCGTTTATCTACCGAGTAGGCCCCTATATTCTGTTGGGCCAAAGGCCCAATATTCATAGGAGCAATGTGAATAGAATGTTACGAAGAGTGATTGGGCTGAAGGGTATAGACCTTGTAATCCGTTAGGTTAAAAGCCCAATATCCATAAAAATATTGAAAAGGAGGTTGTCGGCCTAGGGAGTGCTCAAGTTGTAAGACCCCAATATTTTATAAATAAAGATTTAATTTTTTTAAAATATTATTTTGAATAGTAAGGTGTTAATTTGATATAATGTTATAATTATGGGTTAATTTGATATAATGTTATAATTATGGGTGATATGTGCAAATTTTTCAAAGTAAGCAAGTTGTCATAAATATTCGTTTGGTCGGGGAATATTCTTTTTATCGATAAATATTCGTACGACAACGCAATCATTGGTGGACCACATAACGGAATAACTGTCGGATATAGAAAGTGTGACGCCCCCAAAATTAGGTATACATCACCCATCTTGGGTTTGCGGATACATGGTACATAATTCAAATACAACTTATTAATACCAACCGCCGTGTACAATACGACAAAAACATAAACCGTGAGTTTGAATACAAATATTATCTACTAGAGATTTATACAAACTCAAAAAGGAGTCCTCATTACAATTATTATCACACTATTTCGCTGAATAGTAAAGACTACTAATCTTATCCTACGGACCATCACTCCATTCCACTAGTACCAAATATATTCTCATTTCGAAGAGAAACAGTGAAGAAAGGGTGAGCTCAACTAGCCCAAGAAGAAATATTATGACTAAGATAATGCGAGAATAAATTATCATTAGCCTCCACCGATATTAAAGCGATAAAATACAGCAGACATCAAGTTTAGCTGCATAGTGGAACAAGCAATCCATTAAAAGAGTCAAGTAGAGAATAGAATCTACTATCTTTTATGATTTAAAAGTTTTTCATCACTTTTATCATTTGAGACTCGACTTAATAAATAATTCACATCATTAAATCATCCCCGCACTCTGAGGCCGATGATATTCTTTAGTATCACGACCACGAATTATTCATGCACTATGGGCCAAAGATAATCGTGTTTTCATCAACGATCCCGATCATGCCATAAAACAATTCATCTTTGCTCCTTGGTAGAAGAGAATCCATAGCCATAATCATACCAAAAGCGTCCATCAATGCACTACGGGACAATGAGGACTTTTAATTTTCACATCATTTTGTAACATTACGGTCATGATTATACCGAATAATCCTCGATCATAATCATACCAATTCCATCTATGCATTATAGGCCATAGATGACTTTCAACATAACATAAACATGAGGATGATGACAATGATATAAGAATTCAATTAAATAAGTTCAAGAATTAATTTGTCCAAGAACCAATAACGTCCAAATTGTCAACATGATACTTCTTTGTAGAATAAAATTCAAGAATGCTCAGAAGAATATTTCCATGAAAATCTTTGGATGAAGCGCAAATATCAAGGATATTCCACTAATTTCATGGAGTATAGAAATCAAAATTTTAATCATTCGAGTATATATCTTGAATGGAATAACAAAAGATATCACCGTGCATGCAGTACTTCGCATGTAGCGGTTATTCCAACAAAATAATAATAAGCTGAACCAGTCGGGTGAAATTCACACACCAAGCGGGATGTTCCAAGCAGAATAATAAATGCGGAATAATAAATGATGAAACCGGTCCGCGTATATTACAGACGGGATATTAAACGAGAATAATAAAGACGGAATAATAAAAATGGAACCGGTCCGGCAGATACTATATGCAGACGGGATATTAAAAGCGAATAATAAAGATGAGAATAATAGAAGAATGTCACCAAGTATAGGGTAGTCGCATTATCTTTGGTTATTCAACGGAATAATAAAGAATGGAATAATGAAGTTTTCTTCATGAATACAAAAGAAATAATATTCCTTACTAGTAAAATAATACTTGATATAAGAGTAGTGAAGTAGCGAGAAAACTTTTCTTCTATCTCTATAGTATCTCTCTCTACAGAGTTCAAATTGAATTAAGTAAGAAAATAATGAAGGAATGAGCTTATTTATAGAAAAATGGAATGCATAATAACTAATCCATGAGCGGTCCAGATTGATTTACTTTAATCGGCGGTCCATATTTAAAGAAAAATCTTTTAAATAAAATATAATATATTCTATTTATATAAAAGATTTTTTACTATACAAACAATATCTGGGCACTATTCAAACACTATGCATAATAAAATATACTATATTCTATTTAATTATAGAATAACTTTATAAAAGTATACGGTTTATATAAAAAGATTTTACAATGCAAAACACTATGCTTAATAGAATATAATATATTCTATTTATAAAATAACTTTATAAAAGTATTACATTTTATATAAAAAGCTTTTACATTTTATTACATTAATAATACTAATAAAACAAAACTGAGTGACTTATCACGTAAACATCAATAACCAATCTGGTGTCTTTCTTATGCAACCACGCGTATTCATACTTTCTTCGCCGAGTAGTTCAGCAGTTTTAGCGGTAAAACTTCCTAGTTATTCTCATAAAAAAATATTTTGTCGTTTTCTCCATTTGACAATATTTCTGTTGTGGGGTCCACCAATGATCGTATCTGGTTATGCGGATATTCCACAAACAAAAAGAATATTCCCCGACCAATCGAATATTATACAACAACTTGCATACTTTTTCAAAATTTATAAATACTACCCATAACTATAACACTATCTCAAATCCACACCATAATATTAAAAAAATTATTTTGAGAAAATTAAATATTTATTCATAAAATCTGGGGTCTCACATTAGGTATACATCACCCATCTTGAGTCGTCAGATACATGGTACAGAATTCAAATACAACTTAATAATACAACTGTCGTGTACAATACAACAAAACATAAACTATGAGTTTTAATACAAATATTATCGTCTAGACAATATCCACACTCAATGGAGTCCTCATTACATTTATTATCACACTATTTCACAGAATAGTGAGGACTACTAATACACCATCTAGGACCATCACTTTGTTCCCTGACTAGTCCCATTCTACGTTCTCATTTTTCAAGAAGAAACGGTGAAAGAAAGGTGAGCTCAATTAGCCTAGTAAGAAATATTATGACTAAGATAATGCGAATAATTTATCGTTAGCCTTCAACAAAGTGTTAAAGCGATAAAATATAACAACTATCAAGTTTAAGCTGCAGTGAACAAGCAATCCATTAGAAGAGTCAGTAGGGAATAAAATCTACTATCTTCTATGATTTAAAAGGTTTTCATCACTTTTATCGATGGGACTCGACTTAATAAATAATCCACACCATCGAATCACCCGCACATTTACGCCCGAGGATATTCTTTAGTATCACGACCACGAATTATCCATGCACTACTGACTTAAGATAATAATGTTTTCATCAATGGTCACGATCATGCCATAAAACAATTCATCTTTGCACTACGACCAAAGAAAATCCATAGCCATAATCATACCAAAAAGCGTCCATCAATGCACTACGGGCCAATGAGGACTTTTTCCACATCATTTGTAACATTACGGTTATGATTATCTAGAATAATCCTGGTCATAATCATACCAAGTCCATCTATGCACTACGAGCCGAGATGACTTTCAACGTAATATAAACATGAGGATGATGACAATGATATAAGAATTCAATAAAATAAGTTCAAGAATTAATTTATCCAGAGGCGATAACGTTCAAATTGTCAACATGATCTTTGCTTTGTAGAGTAAAATTCAAGAATGCTAAGCATATTTCCATGAAAAATCCGGATGAAGCGCAAATATCAAAGATATTCCACTAATTTCATGGGTATAGAAGTCAAAGTTTTAACTTGGTGAGTATAATAAAGAATGGAATAACAAAAGAAATCACCGTGCATGCGATAGACCTTACAGAGCGAGTTATTCCAACGAGAATAATAAATAACAAAACCGGTCGGCGTAAAAGCGCGCGCAGACGAGGATATTCCAAACAGAATAATAAAGAATGGAACCGGTCCGGCGTAAAGCGCATGCGCGATGGATATTATTCAAGCGAATAAATAATAATGGAACCGGAGTTTCGGCATAAGCGCTGAGCAGGATATTAAAAGCGAGAATAATAAATAATGGAACCGGTCCCACAGAACGCATGACGCATGGATATTAAACGAATAATAAAGAAGCGGAATATTAGAAGAATGTCACCATGTATAGGGTAGCGCATATATACGAGTTATTCCAAGCGAGAATAATAAATAATAGAATAATGAAGTTCTCTTTATGAGTACAACAAATAACATCCTTAAGTAAAAAAGCTGAATATAAGAGTAGGGAAGTAGCGAGAATACTTTTCTATAGTTTCTCTATAATTTTCTCTCTAGAGTTTCAAATTGAATTAAGTAAGAAATAATGAAGGAATGAGCTTTATTTATAGGAAAATGGAATGAATAGTAACTAATTCATGAGCGGTCAGATTGATTTATTATTAAGCAGACGGTCCATATTGGTTTACTATTAAAACTTAAAACAACGGTCCATCTTGATTTCTTATTAAAACTTTAAACCAATGATCCATATTGATTTCTTATTATAACTCCACCAATGGTCCATATTGACTTCTTATTATATTTTCAACCATCGATTCGAAAAAATTAGCACATCTCCTCATGGAATAATATTGTACCCAAATACCCGAGTGCACAATACTAGAGTGAATAGTAACTGGGTGAATAATAACTCGTGAATAGTATTATGCAGCAATTTCTATAGCAAAAATTGAATAAAACTGAGTGACTTCTTACATAAGCATCAATAATCAATCTGGTATTCTCTCTTGTGCAACTACGCATATTCTATCGTACTTTTTACTAATGGGTACTTCAACAGGTTTTAACGGTAACACCTCCGTAGTTATTTTCATAAAGTATTTTTGTCGTTTTCTCAATCCGATAATAATTAGTTCTTGGGTTCCACGATGATTATGCTGTCGTCGCATGCGGATATTCCTCGACAAAAAGAATATTTCCCGACCAATCGAATATTATATAACCACTTGCTTACTTTGCAAAATTTGTAAATATTACCCACAACTATAACATTACATCAAATCAAAACCATAATATAAAAAAAATTATTTCGAGAAAATTAAATCTTTATTCATAAAATCTGGGGTCTCACAATCTCCCCTCCTTATGAAATTTCGCCCTCAAAATTTACGTACGTACCTGGTATGTCGAAGAGGTGAGGATATCTTGACTTCATTTCAGATTCTAATTCTTGAGGTATAACCTTTTAGTGTTGAATACAATCTTTCTTATCCAAGATTTTAACACGTATCTCCTCATCGTTAAATCTTCGCTATCTCGTGGGTTCTAAATTAATAATGTGGTTGAATCGTCCACATATTTACGTAACATCGATACGTTAAAAAGCGTTATGAAACATACGACATACTTGGCGGTAAAAGCGAGTCTATAAGCCACAGTTCCTATTCGATCAAGGATTTCAAATGGGCCAATAAAATCGAGGGTTGAGATTTTCTCTCTTCATCGATTCTTGCTTCTAGAATAACGCCATCTTGAACCTTCTTCTTCACATTCATCAGCTCTGAGTATGTAGCTTGAGCAGCTTTAACTTTATCAATTCAAGTCTATTCTAATCGTATATTCGTTATCTTCACGTGGGACCCTAGAGTCTTTAATTCTATCTCCATCCTTTGCAAGTCACACAAAATGGGCCTTTGCGTTGACAATATCGCACTCGTACTTGCATATGATCTTCTACTCAATGCGTCAGCTACCACGTTCGCTTTTCCCACGATGATATTGAATGGTACGATCGTAATCTTCAACAGCTCGAGCCAACGTCTTTGTCACATTACACGTTCGTTTTAGGTGAAGAAAATATTTGAGAGTTTTAGAAATGGGTTTTGTACTAGGGTTAATATAAAATTCGATTTCACGCTCTAGGGGTAGGCTAAGAAGTCTTCAAGAATACGTCAGGAAATTTATTAACAATAGAAATATCATTAAAAACTGTAACTCTCATCCAAGACTTGGATAAGACGTCACATTGATACTATCAACTTGTCACCGCATTCATTCGACGGCGTTGCCTCTGAAAGTATGTCTTGATTGCATTCCACACAAGAAAGTCAACAACGAAAGGATCGGGGCTCTTTATTTATGGCTTGATATAACAATGATTGACTTTAGTGGTTTGGTTACTTTGAATTCGCATAATGAGGTTGGTTAGGAGTATGAAAGCTAACAACCTTACAAAAAGCATGATGAGTAGTTAACCAATCGTTTCCAAAAATCACATCAAAGGCAAGTATTTTCAAAGAGATAAGATCGACGGAGTAGCGTGAAAGTGTTGATTTGAACAAGATTTATAAATAGTGGAGGTAATGAAGGTTTCTCCCAACTGAGTTTAAACAGATATATCAAAGTCTAACTTCTCTGAGTTAACTTCAAACATTGAACACAACTATGTGCAATAAAGAGTGAGTAGAACCAGGGTATCTAACACGGTATAGACTTCGCATGAGTTTATGACTAACATACCTGTGATAATTTTATTCAGGTTCCTCGTCACGAAAAAAAAATGCTCTCACTTAAACTATTGGCTTTGGCTTGTCTGGGACATCCTTGGTGCCTCCATCCTAGCTGAACTTGTCTTCGGTAAACGACAAAATCGGGCTAAGTGACCTTCTCTTCCACAATTATAACATGCTTTGGATGAGCATCATGATTTTTGGTGATGTGTCCCTCCCTCGCATTTGAAGTATATGGTAGGTGATCGTTCTCCTTCCTTAACAACTGCGGGGTCTTTGGTCTTGGCGTCTTTCCATCATTGTTGAATCTCCTCTTCTTGAAATGTCCATTCTTATTATTTTGACCATGATGATTACCAAAGTGGTTACCATTTCTAGCATGTTGATTCCTCCATGCTTATTGTCACCGCTTTGATGGTATTATCCTTTGGTTGTAAGACCCCAAATTTTATTAATGAAATTAAAATTTCTTCTATTTATTATTTTGATATAGTAAGGGTTGGTTTGATTAATGTGGATAGTTATGGGTAAAATACATAAATATTTGAATAAGCAAGTGGTTATAAAATATTCATTATTGTCGGAGAATATTCGTTTGGTCGTGGAATATTAAATCGTTTGTCATAGGGAATATTAAATGCTGACGGTAGCTTGATCTTTTATGGGCCCCATAACTTGAAAGCAATTGGATGAAGAAAGCGACAAGTATAAGTTGTTATAAATAATTGGCGTAGTTATTCATCAATTAATCTTTGTTGGAATACTCGGTGGTTAAAACACACTAATACATGTTGTTGAGCGAAGAAGCACGCAGTATTGCACCAATTATTGATTCTTACGTAAGAAGGCACTACTCAATAATTATTCTGATAATTCTTCATTGATTACTTTATTTTATTGATTCAATAATTTGCATTGATATTTTATATTCTTTGTTGTTTTGATAAATTGTCATTTACAAGTATTTTCCATTATCAGAGCAATAATTCATATTATCTGAATAATATTATTGGATAACATTATTGGCAATGTCTAGAAAGTTACATCTAAGGAGATGTTTGGTCACCTAATTGTGCGTGATAAGGAGAAATCTTTATTGGAAAGCCCCTGCTTTCACAAGGAGAACACAGTTGCCGATCTTGTGATTCTGTAATATTATTTATGAATAATTAATTATTGATTTATATGATGAGGAAAATATTGATTTTATGTGGATATAGATGGAGAAAATTTTTTAATGTGACAATTGTTGAAAATTAATATTTTATCTTTTTCTGATAAAATAATTCATTTAAATATATTATTTTAATAATATATTAACGGTGATATTTTTATAATGAATGTGGGATATATGAGTATATGAGTATACGAGGAGGAAGAGTATTTTTGTTGCATTAAATGATTAACACATATTTTGTGTGTTGGTGGACACAATTATTGAATTAGAAATTTGATTATAGCTTTGTAAAATACTTTCAGTTTGTGGATTTGAGGTTAATTTTTGTTTGGAATTTTGAAAAACTTCCTTCTGCAAAGTTGTAGATAATGGAATTTCCTATGGAAAATCGTGAGTTTCGAATTTTTCTTATAAAAGAGCTATTTGTTATGAATTATTTAAGTTTCGAAGCTCCGAAATAATTAATTTTTGGAAGTTTTAATTATGTTTTTTAAAAAAAACGTTTTTAACAAGTTGTTTACACATGTTAATTGCTAAAATCTGATGTTTTGAGTGTGCGTAGGAAATTTATTAAATAATAATAATATTTTATTAAATTTTCTGCTTTGGTGTTCTAAGTATTTTCCTATAAATAGGGTGCTTAGGTTAGAATTGAAAATCACACCAGAAACTAAAGTTTTTTCTCTATATATTATCGAGCGTATTCTTGTGAGTATTTTGAGTATACTTTGAGTATTGCTATACGAGTGCAAGTTCAAGTCATAGCTTGATATCAGGTGTTTTTAGAAATCTTGTCTTCGAGGTAAGGGATGTTATTTTCTTCTCAAATGATATTATTTCTTCAATATCATTATCTTTGAAATATTGGTTGGAACTTTTATCAAATTTAAAACTTTTTCATGTTTGGGGTTCTTATTCATGTTTCTTATTCACGAGTTACTTATTCATGAGTTCTTATTCACGATTCTTATTCACGAAGCGTAAAGATATTTTTATGAAATTTCTATCTTTTGGTGTGTGAGTTACTATTCACGTATACCAAGACTATTCACGAATCGACATTATTCATAGAAAAATGAAATTTCTTCTTTTGTCCAAAATATTTATTATGGATACTAGCTTTGATTGTATCCATGTTTTGATCATTCTTGAATTTTACTCCACTCGACGATTACTTATGAAGTATTTTGAATGGGAATTGTTTAAAGTACGAATCCTTAATATTTGTTATTTTGTTTCCTTTGGATTCGTTTCCTTTAAAATATTTTTCATCATCCTCGATCCTAAATGATGATATTCTTGAATATCTTTGGCTTTGTAGTGCAAAGATGAATGATTTCTTGATGAATATCTTTGGCCGTAGTGCAAAGATGAGCAGTGTTGAGATGAACATGACCGATCGATTAATATCTTTGGCCCAGTAGTGCAAAGATGAACAAGTGTTTAGATGAACATGATCAACTGATGAATATCTTTGGCCTGTAGTGCAAAGATGAATATTTGATTCCAGATATATATTGATTGATGTTACAAGGATAAAATATCGACGATGAACTTTTAAATTCATATATAGAAGATAGTAGTTTGCATTCTCTACTTAACTCTTCTAATGAATTATTATTTCCGCTGCGAAGATTGATTTAAAACTGGTTGTCTATTGTATTCTATTAAATTTTTCCCTGTTGGAGACTAACGATAATTTGTTGTATATTAACTTAGTCATAATATTTTTTACTGAGCTAGTTGAGCTCACCCTTTTCTTTTTTGTTCCATTTTTCTTCTCAGGAGGCGAGAATGTAGCGAAGTCTTAGTCGGGTATGGAATGAAGGTTCTAGAGAGAGTTGTTTAGTAGTCCTCACCATTTTGTAAAATAATGTATCAATAATTATGATGGGGATTTATTTGGGTATGTATATTATCAGAAGACAATATTGTATTTAAACTCACGATATATATATGTTGTCGTATTTTGCATGACAAATGTATTAATAAAGTTGTAGTTATTTCTGTACCATGTATTTGGCGACTCAGAATGGGTTGGATGGAATGGACCTATTTTGGGGGCGTCACACCGGTATTATCATTTTTCCGGCTGTTCTCTTTTGGTTGCGTTGACTCGTTATCGCGCTCCACTAACTGAGCCCTATTGACAACATCTGAATACAAACACAGTTTATGAGAAATAAGATATTGACGTATCTTCGGCTTCAAACCTCTTAAAAACATCCGCGTCATTCTCTATTCATTATGAACCAAGTGGGGACGTAAATCGGGACAACTCGGTAAACTTGGCCCGTCTTTGCGACACGACGATCATGTTGTTTTGCTCTAACTTGATAAATTCCACCTCCTTCATGTGACGAATGCTATCGGAAAGTACTTGTCATTGAATGACTCTTGGAACTTCTCCCAAGACATCTTGAGGCGTCGAGTTGCGTACATTTCTGATTCCCACCCGGTGATCCGCTCTTCTTCACGCAACATAAAGGTGGCAAAAGGAACCTTTTGCTCTCGGAGCATCCCAAGACATCAAATATCTTCTTGATCTGCTTTAACCACGTCTCGCCTTAAGTGGTTCTGGATTTTCTAAAAACTCGTGGTCCCGGCTCCATGAATTGCTTAGCGGTGACCAACCGTGGGTTGCCATTGTTTCTCTCTGCATTTTGAGCAGAGCGCCTTCTCCGATGTTGCATGAATTCTAAAAAAGCTCTAAGCGTCTGGTCGTTTCGTCGATTGATCGATGTTATTGTTTACGGGAGGATTATCGTCATCTGTTGCACATTGTCACGATCATTGATCATGGAGAATCAACGATCTCCACATGCTCCATTCTTTATTCTCAACATTCTCGGATGTCATTTTGAATCATCGCCACAAAACAAAGGTTAATTGACATGTAACATATTATCCCTATATTACGACAGACCAATTAAAAACCAAATAAACTTAGGTAGGTCATACTAGCGAAGGAATTTCCCGTCTCTCCACTCCTAGTTCTATTCTCATATCATAGCCAGGGATCATATCCCTAAGCTTTGATACCAACTGTGACGCCCCTAAAATTAGGTATACATCACTCATCTTGAGTCATCAGATACATGATACAGAATTCAAATACATCTTAATAATACAACTGTCGTGTACAATACGACAAAACATAAACTATGAGTTTTAATACAAATATTGTCATCTAGAAAATATCCACACTCAATGGAGTCATCATTACATTTATTATCACACTATTTCACAGAATAGTGAGGACTACAAATGCACCATCTAGGACCATCACTTTGTTCCCCGACTAGTCTCAGCTACGTTCTCATTTCCTGAAGAGAACAGTGAAAGAAAGGGTGAGCTTAACTAGCCCAATAAGAAATATTATGACTAAGATAATGCAGAATAATTTATCGTTAGCCTTTCAGAGTGTTAAAGCGATA
The DNA here is from genome assembly GCA_020205605.1 of Panax ginseng. Classification (NCBI taxonomy): domain Eukaryota; kingdom Viridiplantae; phylum Streptophyta; class Magnoliopsida; order Apiales; family Araliaceae; genus Panax; species Panax ginseng. The sequence goes on along the minus strand of CM035148.1, from coordinate 114,501,669 downwards.
AAATATAACAACTATCAAGTTTAAGCTGCGGCAATGAACAAGCAATCCATTAGAAGAGACAAGTAGGGAATAAAATCTACTATCTTCTATGATTTAAAAGGTTTTTCATCACTTTTATCGTTGGGACTCAGCTTAATAAATAATCCACACAATCAAATCACCCCTGCACTACGGCCAAGGATATTCTTTAGTATCACGACCACGAATTATCCATGCACTACGGCTTAAGATAATCATGTTTTCATCAATGGTCCTGATCATGCCATAAAACAATTCATCTTTGCACTACGGCCAAAGAGAATCCATAGCCATAATCATACCAAAAACTGTCCATCAATGCACTACGGGCCAATGAGGACTCTTTCCACATCATTTGTAACATTACGGTTATGATTATACCGAATAATCCTTGGTCATAATCATACCAAGTCCATTTATGCACTACAGGCCACAGATGACTTTCAACGTAATATAAACATGAGGATGATGGCAATGATATAAGAATTCAATAAAACAAGTTCAAGAATTAATTTATCCAGGAACTGATAACGTTCAAATTGTCAACATGATACTTCTTTGTAGAGTAAATTCAAGAATGCTCAAAAGAATATTTTCATGAAAAGATACTGGATGAAGCGCAAATATCAAAGATATTCCACTAATTTCATGGGTATAGAAGTCAAAGTTTTAACCAACTGAGTATAATAAAGAATGGAATAACAAAAGAAATCACCATGCATGCGATAGACCGCACATGCACGTTATTCCAATAGAATAATAAATAACGGAACCAGGTCCGGCGTAAAATGCACCCAAGCAGGATATTCCAACAGTAATAATAAAGAATGGAACGTGTCCACGTAAAACGCATGTGAGATAGGATATTAAAGCGAATAATAAATAATGGAACCGGTCCCATGCGTAAGCATACGCATGGATATTCCGACGAATAATAAATAATGGAACCAGTGCGGCGTAAGCTTACGCACGAGGATATTCCGGACGAATAATAAATAATGGAACCAGTCAAAGGCGATAAGCGCGCCTTGACAAGATATTGAAGACGAGAATAATAAAGGACGGAATATTATAAGAATGTCACCATGTATAGCGTGGCAGCGTATCTGAGTTATTCCAACAGAATAATAAATAATAGAATAATGAAGTTCTCTTTTATGAGTACAACAAATAACATCCCTTAAGTAAAAGAAATGAATATAAGAGTAGGAAGTAGCGAGAATACTTTTCTATAGTTTCTCTATAATTTCTCTCTCTAGAGTTTCATTGAATTAAGTAAGAAATAATGAAGGAATGAGCTTTATTTATAGGAAAAGGAATGAATAGTAACTAATTCATGAGCGGTCCAGATTGATTTACTATTAAGCGGACGGTCCATATTGGTTTCTTATTAAAACTTAAAACAACGGTCCATCTTGATTTATTATTAAAACTTTAAACCAATGATCCATATTGATTTACTATTATAACTCCACCGGTGATCCATATTGACTTCTTATTATATTTTCAACCAACTGATTCGAAAAATTAACACATCTCCTCATGGAATAATATTGTACCCAAATACAGAGAGTGCACAATACTAGAGTGAATAATGAATAGGGTGAATAGTAACTCGTGAATAGTAACTCATGAATAGTAACTCGTGAATAGTCTTGTCGCGACAATTTACGTAGCAATAATTGAATAAAAGCTGAGTGACTTTTACGTAAACATCAATAATCAATACCGTATGCTTATTCTTGAATGCAACTCATGGCGTATCTTTACTTTTTTTTCTAAGGGTAGTTCAGCGGTTTTAACAGTAACACCTCCATAGTTATTTTCATAAATTATTTTTGTCGTTTTTCTCAATCAAACAATAATTACATTCTGGGTCCACCAATGATCATTGTCTTGTTGACGTATATTTCCTAAAAAAAGAATATTCCCCGACCAATCAAATATTATATAACCACTTGCTTACTTTGCAAAATTTATAAATATTACCCACAACTATAACATTACATCAAATCAACACCATAATATAAAAAAAATTATTTCGAGAAAATTAAATTTTTATTCATAAAATCTGGGGTCTCACAGAAAGTGACAGAAATAATCATTTTATAAAAAATAACGACAAAACTTTTACCGTTAACTGTTGAAATACGCGATGATAAAAGTACAGTAATACTAATACGCGTTGTTGCACAATAGCACATGGTATCTCTGATTGTTGATTCTTACGTAAGAAGTCGCTCGGTATTCAATAATTGCCAATGTAGTTGCTGCATATTACCTCATATCATTGATTCAATAATTATTATAGTAACATCTGCACAATATTTTATATTATTTGAATAATATTATTAGTTAGAATGATTGACAATGTCTAAAAAGTTCTATCAAGTAAAGGGGTTAGCCTCATTAACATCTAAATTTGTAAATAATATAGGAAAAAAATAATTATCACAACTAATTAAAAACTAATTAGATACCAAAATAATAATTATCACTATCATCATTTTTTTTGCACTCAATAAGAAAATATATTAAATTATTAAAACAAAAACTTAAACATGATTCCAATCATAGTTGATGAATAAAATCAAATCAAAAATAATTACAAAATAAAGAAAGTTAAAATATTCACCAATTTTCTTTCTTCAACCCAGAATCCGATTACTTTTCTTATTCCAAATTCTCTTAATTTAGGGTTTTGATTATCTCCTTAATTTGTAAAGGTACTTTTTTAATTTTAAATTAATATTTAATGGTACTTTGGGTGTCTTAGGACGGTGTTAATAGTGGATGGCGGCGATGGTGATTATTTAACTTGAACACCATCTTTTCACATTTCTGAGTAATGTCATCGATTCTTGATTTGACAACTCTAGTTAAATTAAAATATTTTTTATAAGTTTTATGCCTTAACTACATAAAATTGATAAAAAAAAAACATAAAAGTAAATAATGGTAAAGAATCGGGATATTAATTTTGTAAGACCCCAACTTATTATAAATAAAAATCGAATTTTCTTTATTTATTATTGTGAATAATAAGGTGATAATTTGATATAATACTTTGATTATGGGTGAATTGTGCAAATTTTGTAAAATAAGCAAGTGGTTATAAAATATTAAATTGTCGGGGAATATTTGTTTGGTCGTGGAATATTCTTTACGTAAGGGAATATTAAATGCAACCAGTATGACCATTTGTGGGCCCCATAACGGATAACTATCAGATGAAGAAAACGACAAAGTTTGGGTTGTTATAAATAATGGCATAGTTATTACAAATTAAGATCATTTGGAATACGGTGGTTAAAATATAGTGTCTGGCGTGGTTGCACATTAGCACTTACGGTATTACTGATGATTGTTGAATTATTGATCCTTACGTAAGAAGGCCTTTACTCAATAATTGTCACGATGAATTCTTATTCAATATTTTATTTTATTGATTCAATAATTCTTTGCGTTGATATTTTATATTATTGTTGTTGATAATTGTCATTGCCTGAAGATCTCCATTATCGGATCAATAATTCATATTATTTGAATAATATTATTAGATAGCATTATTGGCAATGTCTAGAAAGTTACATCAAAGAGAGGTTTGGTCACCTAATTGCTTGGCGCTTGAAGAAGGAGAAATCCTTATCTGAAAGCCCCTCTTTCACAGGAATAGCTTTGGTTGTCATAAATGTGATTCGTAATATTATTTGTGAATAATTAATTATTGATTCATATGATAAGGAAATATTTATTTGATGTGAATATAAATGATGGGTTTATTTATGTGGTTATAAATGAAGGAGTTAATATTGAGGTGTTTTATCAGTATTTTGTCGAATTTGTGGTATTAAAAGATCAAATCGGTGTTATTACAACTTTATTGTGTGAGTTATAATATTTAATACGACCGTTGGATCGTTGTAATTTTTGGATATGTTATACATATATAAGTTGAGTATATGTCCACAAATTTTGAGCGAATTAAAATGATCGTATAATTTGTTATGAATTTTAAGAGGTGGTGATTAGGAAATTAGGTTATAAATGATTTTGGTGGAAAATTCTAGAATTGAGTGGGCCCCAATTGTGGTTGGTGAAGAAATGTCTTTGAATTTTATTTCAAATGTGGTGGGTGGCAATAGTAGCAGGTAAAGCCATCAGGTTGCAGGTCAAGTGCGCTTGGCGTCTTAACATTTTCCCATAAATAGAGGGCTAAGTTATAATTGAAAATCACACCAGAAACAAGTTTTCTCTCTTTCTCTCTCTATATTATCGAGCGTATTCTTGTGAGTATTTTGATACTTTGAGTGTTGCTATATGGTGCAAGTTCCTTTAGCTTTATATCCGATATTCCACCCGTAAATCTTGTCTTTTGCAAAGGTAAGGGATGTTATTTTCTTCGTAAGTGATATTATTTCTTCAATATCATTATCTTAGAAATATTGGTTGGAACTTTTTATCAAATTTGGAACTTTTCATGTATGGGGTTACTTATTCATGAGTTACTATTCACAAGTTACTATTCATGAGTTCTTATTCATGAGTCTTATTCACGAAGCGTGATGATTTTTCTTGTGGAATTTCTATCTTTTGGTGTTGGAGTTACTATTCACGTATACGATACTATTCACGTATACGACACTTCACGAATACGACACTATTCACCGAAAAATAAAATTTTCTTCTTTTTATCCAAGGTGTCTATTATGGTTACTATCTTTGATTGTATCCATGTTTTGATCTTTATTCTTGAATTTTGCTTCAAAATTGGTTATTATGAAGTATTATTGATATTGGATAAACTGTAATACGAATCTCTAATATTTGTTATTTTATTTCACTTGATTCGTTCCTTTAAAATATTTTTCATCATCTTTGATCCTAAATGATGATATTCTTGAATATCTTTGGCACTGTAGTGCAAAAGATGAATGATTAATCGATGAATATCTTTTTGGCACGTAGTGCAAAGATGAATGATTACCTAATGAATATCTTTGGGCTGTAGTGCAAAGATGAACATGTACATTGAGATGAACACACTTAATTGGTGATACAAATGAATATCTTTGGCCATGGTTGCAAAGATAAATATTTGATTAAAGATGTGTATTGATTGATGTTACAAGGATAAAATATTGATGATGGACTTTTAAATTCAAGCAGAAGATAGTAGAATTCTTTCTCTACTTGACTTTCTTTAATGGATTGCTTATTCCACGCATTGTTGATCTAAAACTTGTTGTCTATTATATTTTATTAGATTTTTTTTACATTGAAGACTAATGATAATTTGTTGTATATTATCTTAGTTATAATATTTTTCTTTGGCTAGTTGAGCTCACCCTTTCTTTCATTGTTTCTCTTGAAATGAGAATATAATTTGGGACTAATGCGGGAATGGATTGACGGTCCGAGATGGTTGCATTAGTAGTCCTCACTATTATGTGAAATAGCGTATCAATAATTATAATGAGGACCCCTTTTGAGTTTTTATACTGTCTATTAGACATAGTTGTATTCAAACTCACAGTATATGTGTTGTCGTATTTTGCACGACGATTGTATTACTGAAGTTGTATTTGTTTTTGTACCATGTATTTGACGATTCAGAATGGGTTGGATGGAATGGACCTATTTTGGGATCGTCACAAATTTATATTGAGTATTGCTACAAAAAATAAAAAAATTATGTTCATGACAAATATGGACGAATATGCATACATAAAATAAGTAAGAATTAAAAATAACCTCCTAGATTTATTATATTTTATTGTTTAAACTCGATATTAATTGTAATTCGATTTGATCATAGAACATATAAATCATTTTCATTTATATTTATGCCTTCTTAATTCTACCATGGTAAATTGGTAGAGTGAAGTTTTATTTCTTGCAAAAGGTTTGGGGCCCAAAATGTAAATATATGAAAGTATAGGGCTATCTTGAAACAAATAGTTCAGCATCTACCTGCAGGATTCTCTTGTATCTTAGGGCTCCAGAAACTCTCAGACAACAACAGAAGAAACCAAAACGATCTGCGGCAACGCTGGTGATACTCTTTATGCAAGACGGCAACTCTTAATGTTAAGAAATTCTTTAATTAACATGGATTTGTGAGTAAGTATTTCAAATTTATATATTTTCTTTTATTTATTTTTTTCAAAAAATTGCTCAAAACCCATCAACAATTCATCCATTTAAGTGTAATTAGTACCTTTCTCGCTAGCTAGATTTTGATGTATTTCTTGATCTTAGCATTATTAGTTGATTGAATTAAGAAATTGCTGTATCCAAATTCATTGTTTTTATGTAATTTTTTTTTGTGTATTTCAGGTTTGGTGGTATTGGTTGCACCTATTTGGTGGTTTCATTTTGTTAAGAGTTGATTAGAATGGCTGAAGAGTCAAAGAGTTCAGTTGATGTTATTTTAGAATATCTAAAAAGGAACAAATTCTCTAGAGCTGAAGCTGCATTGCGCAACGAGCTGGGTAACCGCTCTGATTTGAATGGTTTCTTGCAAAATCTTGCCCTTAAAGAAGAAGAAATGGAAAAAGAAGAAAATGTGAAGGATTTGGAGAATGGGCTGAATAAGCCTGCATGTTCTAGGAGAAGTGAGGACGATTCTTCTAGAGAGCTTATTGTAAAAGAAATAGAGTGCGGTACCATGAGAAATGGATCTAATGGTGGAAAGTGGAAAAATACGGGAGAGCAAATTAGTAAAGCTGATGAATTTTCTGTTGGGACAGGAGAGAAGAATTTTGGTTTATCTAACAGTGCGGAAGACACTGTGCTTGATTTGTATAAATGGAAGTTTAATGCAAGTAATGGCGGTTCGGTTGCTGATTCTTATCTGAATGATGGTGGGGTTAGTGCAAAGGCAGAAACAAATGCAAGGGATGGAGAAGGAAATGGTTTTTCCGCTGGTATGAATGCAAGGGAGGGAGAAATAATTAATTTTTCTATTGGTGAGAAGAGAGCAGCTTTTTCGTGGCTTGGGAGTACCAGTAAATCCAGCAGTGAGCATATGGCAAATAGGATTAGTGGTGGTGCATGTTCTAAAGATAATGACTTTGTGAATAATCCGTGGTCTAGTAATGATGAACCTGCCTTACAGTCGGCGACTGAAGCATGGAAAGATTGTTCTGTAAAAACTGTATTCCCATTTCTCAAAGGAGACACGTCGACTAGTTATGATAGTGCCATTGTTGGTATTGGTGACAAAAAGGAAGGTAAGAGGAAGTCTAATGAGATCAAGGATATTCAAGCTGCAATAAAAGAGCAAGTGGATGAGGTTGGAAGAGCTCTATACTATGGGAAAGCTCAGGAACCAAAAACTTTTGGTAGCTTAGAAATTATTCCATTTGTACCACCCGAGAATCACAAGGAAGAGTTCCCTAGGTTGCCACCTGTTAAACTGAAGTCGGAGGACAAGCTATCAGATATTACTTGGGAGGAGAAGTTTGAGCGTGATGGATCTGGTTCGAAGGTTATCAGTGCTGACACCTACCTTATCGGGTCATTTCTGGATGTTCCAATAGGACAAGAAATTAACTCTGCAGGTTTGCTAATTTGATATATATTCTGAGTCATATATATTGCTTCTGCAAGTTTTCTTATTCTTCATTTAACTGGCAAGTATCTAATTTTTATACAGTGGGTTCTTGAACTAGTGTCATTGCATTTTCTTGATGTTTTTGTTCTTCATGATGGTGATATTAACTCCTATAACTTTTTATTTATCATTATTCTGGTGCACCTCTCTGTTTTTGTAAGTCTTGCCATTGTTTGGATTTTGGAGCGTCATTAAGCTTTGACTATGTTCCTTGTCAATTATTAAGCTTATTGCATTTGTTGATTCAATTTTTTAGACAAACTTTCTTTATTTCATATGGTTACAATTCCTTATTTATCTTTCGAGTTGTTTTTCCCTTCTTCCTGTTAAAATTATGGTGAGGGCAAGTACAAGTCATGCTAAGACATTATATAAGACTTAGGTTCTGTATGTGGCATGAATTTGTTGCTGGCATGTGGTTGGCTTACAAATTAATTACTTAAATTTAATTATTCCCTCTAAAAGAGTTATTAGTAAGCCAACAGAATCTCTACCCATTCCATTTAATTTTATTCGCAGTCTATGAAATGAGACACATGACATTTACTTATTAGATTTGTTATTTAGAGATTTATTAATCAATTTTATGTAGCATAGCTTTTGTAAACCTCAACTATTGGTTTTTATGTTTTTTTTTCTGTTTCCATTAGTTTTTTAGCGGGTTTTGGTTGTGTAAAACTTTTTGGTATGAGTTTTACAAGTTAGAAGAAATTTTGTAGCTTTTTGAGAGTGCAAAATTGTCGGTTTTGGTTTTTCAAAGTAGTTGCATGTGATTTAGATCTTTGTCTGCTTACTTTAATAAATAAGCTATTTTCCAGCTTTAGTTTTAAATTGAAGGCTGGATTTGTTGAGAATTGTGTTATGGTTGATTAAGGATTATGGAGTATAATTGCAGCTCATTTATAGGGTTGTTTTCGTCTGTGAATTATAACTCGAATATGCTAACCTAGGATGGTGCTTCGTGTATCACGCAAGAAGTTCGAGATTCTCTCAACACAACATTTATTGAATAGTTTGACAATTATTTAAAACAGGACATATGACACTTTTGGAAACCTAGAAAATCATGCTATTTAGAAATACATTAAGTTCCAATAGTATAATAACATTTATAACAATATACCAACAGCAAACAACCATGACTGAAGATATATATCAATTCAAAACTTGATTATAAACCCCAACAGTTGGCGCAATGGTTTAAATGACTCCCCGGAATGAGCCGTAGACCCGGACATCTTGGGATCCCACTTGCAACAATTGTGAAAAGGCAGATAAAACTGCTGAAATGGGGCCACAGACCGCCAACGCAAACTGGTTTCAAGAAAAAGGTTGGTCCGGGCTAGGGGATTAGTTCGACTGCGGTTGGGAAATCCCACATTATCAAAAAAACAAACAAACTTGATTATAAAATATCCAAGGCGTGTCAAGCATGACCTTCCTCATTTAGACCTTATTTGTGTAACTTTGCTACATTAGAATATAATTTACCCTAGAAATTTGCAATACTATGATGTATGGAAGCAGGAGCATAGATCATGCACCAGACATTTAGTTTTGTAGTCGATAAGGGACGAGCGGGCTTCTAAAGAAGCAAGATGACATTAAAGCAATAAACACATTTCAAATAACCATGACTGAAGATATATATCAGTTCAAAACTTGATATAGAATATCCAAGGCATGTCAAGCATGACGTTCCTCGTTTGGACCCTATTTCTGTGACTTTATTAAATTAGTGTATAATTTAACCTAGAAATTTGCAATACTATGATGTATGGAATCAGGAGAATAGATCATGCCCCATATATTTAGTTTTCTATGAGTGCGTTTCTAAAGAAACAAGATGACATTGAAGGGATTATGTTTTCCATGTCCTTGGACAGCGGGGATTCTTCTTTTGGATGGCGGCTTTGGATGTGATCTTACCCAAAAGTAACTTTCTGAATAGAGGGCATCAGCTTGTGAGTAGGTTTACTAGTGTTTTTCTGCATTTTCTTATTCACTATGAGGAGCTTGTGGACTGCGTTTTGTCAGCGTGGCATCTCTTGGTTTGATGTCGAGATCTCTTTCCGAGAGGTTACAAGCTTGTTAGGAAGGAATGGAGAAAGAGACAAAACTTGGTGCCGCGTTGAAGAAATGAAACTACTGGTATTTGAAAGCACCGAGAGACCTCTTGTACATGTTCGGTTTTATTTTCTTAGTCTTCTTTTCTTCTATATTAATGATGTGTTTCTGGGATCTATTATGAGTTTTGTGGATTTTTGGGAGAGTTTGCTTTAGTAGCATACTGTTGGTATCCTTTTTTGGAGGCTCATTGTATATGGTGGGTTTTGGTTTTCTTGGGGTATAGATGTGCCTTTTTGTATCTCCTACGCTCTGTATACTGCGCTGTATTAACTAAAGAATTTGTGTCTCGCTTGATCATTAGTTACTGAGAGGTTAGAAATATATCTT